>JAKCOX010000024.1:9826928-10426928 GCA_022605575.1 Laterallus jamaicensis coturniculus | reverse complement strand
ACTGCAGGAATGGTCTGTGCTGTAGCGTTTACAGGATCAAGACAGTGAGACCACCTTCACCTCAGACGTTTAATGCCTTTTCCCCTCTGTCTCGAAGTGCTGGTTCGGCCCAGCAGCTGTCAAGCACATGGAGATGGTCTCGGTACCCCTTTGAAGCCCAGTTCAGCTCTGGATCTCTGCAGAGCAGCATCAAGCTCTGTTAATGTTGGCAGCAAGGTCAAGCCTTTGCTGGTTCTGGGCACTGACAAGCCAGGCATCTGGCACCTGGCCCTGTCTGCATGGCCCGCTGCAAACAGCTCTGCACCACCCGTTCCTGCAGACTGTACAGGCCCTGCTCAAGGTCTGCAGGAAAGGGTGATCTCACAAGGGCCATGCTACCCAGATGCCAACTGGAGCCCCAGGAGCCCAGACTGATGCTTCAAAATCTGCAAAACAAGCAAAAAAAATAATCAGTGAGTCTCTCTCTGGCCTACCTTGGCCTATGGTATTTCAGGTCCATTATTGATTTGGTGCTCAAAATATCACCAGTGCCTTTAAATGGTTACTATCTACAAAAGGACTTCAGTTCTTCAGTAGACAACAGTGTTCATAAACTGTCATGGGTGACAAAGTTGGGAAAAAAGACAAGACAAAAAAATCTAACCTGCTGTTTACTTCTTCCCCACATTCTGTCAGCAGGGCCTTCAGACCTGGTGCACCCACCCAGAAGTCAGTTTTCATCACACATCATGATCAAGCATCATTCTAGAGGGAGCTGAATGTGTGTTGAGGCTTTGCAGCCCAGTTTGGGATTATTACTGGAGATGACCCGGTGCAATGTTTAGGAAGCAACTTTGGTGGCTGGAAGATCTCTCTGAGCCACACACATTCTTCTCTCTGGTAATTTATCAGCGACTCTTTCTCCTTTTTGTTCCATTCCATTAAAATAACTTCAGAGGTTATGTGAGTAATGAAGATGTTGTTACACAGCTCTCGAGCATGCAGGAAGATCTATATTATCCCCTTGAAAAAGCAAAAGCATCAAAAGCCTGATAGCCAGCAGCTTAGCGTTTTCCCCTCCCATCTATTAGTTTTCAGTCTTCATGGTGGAAGCAGAGAGATTTTTCCTCTCCACAGCTCTTTGTTATTGTTGGATTTCTGCAGCATCATAAAAAAAGGCATTTATACTTGACAAGAACCATTGTTGCTCAAGAAATGAGAGGAGCTGGTGGAAGGGAGGTGCAGGGCAGGAAGGGCAGCATCACAGCCCACAGCTGCTCTAGTAGCAGCACGTGAGAATTTCGTAAAAACAAATCTTGTTCCAGGACTGCAGCCCCATAGTTTTCATCCTCAGACACAACTCTATGCAAGCCAGGATGGTTTTCTTTCCTCCCTCTCAGCTGCAAACAGCATTTGGCCCTCAGTTACCCTGTTGTAAATGCAGAGTGGTAACACCAAGGACTGAATTTCCTCAAGAAAGACATAATTTGTTCCAGTCACCTACTCTGTGTAAGGGGCTGAGCTTGCTGAACACACTTCTAGTCCGTGCTTGCTCTGGGTTGCGAAGGGAGTGGGGCACTGTTGGCAGAGATTTTTGTGAGCACATCTTTAACTGCCCCAGGCAAAGGCTGCTGCAAATCGGTGTTCTGGATTCACCCACCTGAATACCCACCTGCTCTCTATCTCAGTTTTGGTAGGGCTGTTGCTACTGTCTAACATCCTCACCAGCAAACTGATGTAGTACAGCTAGGTCACGTGGGCATGAGGTAGACTGAAAAGTGGCTGAACTGCCAGGCTAAAAGTGTTGTGATCAGCAGCACAACATCCAGCCAGAGGAGAGTGACTAGAGGTTTACCCCAAGGTTGATACTGTGGCCAGTCCTGTTCAACACCTTCATTCCAGGTGATGGAACAGGGTCCAGCCCAGTGTGTCTGCTGGGACACAAAAAGGAGTGAGTGAAACCCCAAAGGGTCATGCCACCATCTATAAGGCCTTGTGCTGGGTTGGAAAAGTGAGCTGACAGGACCCTCAGGCAGTTCAACAAAGGGAAATACCAGGTTCTGCACCTGGGGACAGATAATCCACAGCACCAGTACAGGCTGGGGGCTGATTGACTGGAAAGCGGCTTTGCAATCCTGGTGCACATGCAAGGAGAACATAAGTCAACAATGTGCCCCTGCAGCAAAAGCCAACAGCATCCTGGGCTGCATTAGGTAGACCATCACTAGCAGATTAAGGGAGGTGATCCTTCCCCTCCACTCATCCTGGTGAGTCACATCTGGAGTCCTGAGCCCAGTGCTGGGGTCCCCAACAGAAGAGACATAGACACACCATAGGGAGCCCCATGAAAGGCCACAGAGATGATGAAGGAAGTCCGTTAGGAGAAACCACGCAAGCTGCTTCAGATGTGAGAGAAACAGAATCAGCAGCAGGTGGCTAGGGGAGTTGAGCTGGAGATGGAAAAGGATACTGTGAAAAGATGTATACACAGATATTTGGGAGAAAAAAACACCCTGCACTGTTACCAGAATAGTTTTCAATTTGGGAGCTAGACAGTTAGGCAGTTCCATCCAAGGAATACTTACCTCACCTGAAGTTTCATTCAAAATTATCCAAAGATTTGCAAAGCTTTTTTTTTTTGTGAAAATGGATTGAATTTGAAGAAAGGAATAGGTTGGAAAGCAATTATGGGTTGGTTTCTCATTTAAGAAGTGAGGGAAGGGCAAACTTCTGCTGCTGAAATCTTATGAATTGCTGTTCAGTTTTATTAAGCTGCCTCTTCAAAGTTGCATGACGTGGTACTTGAGGTAGAAATCATGCTCAGTGCATCATTTTAGGAGTCTCCTCAGCTCTCCGAGAGATCAGTTTCATGTGACTCATGATTGGAAGTTTCATATGTTAATAACTAACATCCAGTGTCATGTAGTATCCAGCACATAAAGGCTATATAACAGTGAAAAACAATAATAAATGATAGCGCATCTTATCAGTTGCCATGCAGTATTTCTCCAATCTTTATGGGGGGAAAGGTAGGCAGAGAAAGGAAATTGGACAGGACATCAGAGTTAACACCATCATTTCAGAAACAAGTGTTATTACTCAGTAGTTGCTAGGACTGCACACAGGGTCAAACAAATAGACACAGGTCAAGGTTTTGATTGCTTGTCAGCTTTCCACTAAGAACTACGTCTTTGCCAAGACCTTACTTTGAAATGAAGATGTTAGCTATGACAATATATATTTTTCTTCCCCATAGGGAAAAAAAATATCATTTTGTCTAATAAAATGTCATTTAATGTAAAAGATGTAATTTTTAAAAATGAATTCTGAGATTCCCACAGTTAACAAAATATCTTCAGTGAAGTGTCTTTTATCCACTACTAAACTCCTGACCAGCTCCAGTTCTGAACAGTTGAGAAACTGAGAGTCCAGCTGTTATTTTATAACCTAGATACCACTGACATTTGAAATAATATCTGATATTATTTCGTGTAGAAGGTGGCATTTTCAGTCATAAAACAGAGAGTGAGCTCAGATCATCAAAGTCAAACATTCCCCAAATTGTCAATTCAGAAGCAAACTATCCCTTGTTTACGAGGTTACACAGTGGTGGCACAAGGGGGGAGTGGCAAGTCCTTCCCACAGACAACGGAATTCCTTCCCTTGTGAAAACCACACACATCTTGACTTCATTTTATCAGTCATCTGGAGTTGTCTCTGGGCATTTTCCCTTACCACAAACCTGTGGCTGCACTTTTGGGTCCATCTGGGATGAGAACTCAGCACTACACAGGGCAAGCATGTCTAAAAAGCACCCCAGGTTTGTAACAAGGTCATGGCCTCCTGCCTCCCTCACAAATTTCTGGCACCCCGTGTTGCTGCCTTTTCTCCCCTCCAAACTAAGCTGGATCTGCTTATAAAACAATACATACTCTTTCCAAGCTGTTACTGAGCTAGGACAGTCTGCCTAGATCAAAAGCAGGTCTGTTCTCAGCTTCAGCCATAGTGAGCTTTAGGATTATTTGTGCAGTTAGGGCAGGGATAAGGACAGCCAGGTCCTCCCTCAATCTGCTTTTATGCTCTAGGAGCCAAGGCCAGCCAATAGCACCTGGGGAAGAGCAGAAAGGCTCCTGTATGCACCAAGGTGGCAGCAAGGGGTTGGGATGCACCTTTTCCAACTTGAGCCTTGAACACAGCATCTCCTATTGCAAGCTTCCCTGCTGATCAGATCTTCAGGCACACAGAAGTGTTAGCTCAGGAAGACTTTCAGAACCAGGATTTCTCACATAGAATCACAGAATGGTCTGTGTTGTAAGGGACCCCAGGAATCACAGAGTTCCACTCCTGCCTGCCACAGACAGGGCCACTAACCAGTTGCACAGGGCCCCATCCAACCTGGCCTTGAACACCCCCAGGGACGGGGCATCCACCACCTCTCTGGGCAGCCTGTTCCAGCACCTTACCACTCTCTCTGTAAAGAACTTGCCCCTAATAACCTAAACCTCTAAACCTTCCCTCTTTTAGCTTCAATCCATTTCCCCTTGTCCTGCCATTATCTACCCTGTTAAAAAGTTGATTCCCCTCCTGTTTTATAAGCTCCCTTCAGGTACTGGAAGGCTGCAATGAAGTCGTGTGTGTGTGTCCCAGCCTTCTCTTCTCTAGGCTGAACAAGCCCAGCTCCGTTAGCCTCTCTTCATAGGGGAGGTAATAACCCCCTCGGATGCGCTAAAACACTGCTCAGGCTGAACTCTGCATGGAGACAGTGCTGCTGCCTGGATCCAGGAAAGCTGCAAGCATGCACAACTCCTGGTGGTCCCTGTTGCTGCTGTCACACATCAGAAGCAGTAAGGGTTTTGCTGCTGTGTCTCCGCACACAGTCTACAGAAACAAGGTGTGTAACCTGTGGGGATGCATCAGGTGTGTAACCTCTGGGTTCACATCAGTACCATCTATATTAAGTTCAGGTGCTTTCAGAGCCAGGCTTCATCCAGCTGTAAACAAGGGGCCGGCAAGTTTCTGGCGGACAGCTTTGGGGAACACCCTAGGTTCATCTCTAAGTTAGAGTTTTGCAGGCAGCACGTCAACCATTAGTGTGAAGAGAAGCCAGATCCAAGTTCTTCCTCTGGTGTATCAAATTCCTGCTGTCTTGCTGTTCCCATGCACGGGCCTGCAGTTGTTTGGAACAGGAGATGCTTAAGTTTTCAAAATACCTATGGTTTCAAATGCATCATTCTAAGTGTCAAAAGGCAACAAAAAAGGATATCATGCAATTGATCTTCTCTACAAGCCTCCTATTTTACTTTCTCCACATTTTGGATGTGTAACATGGAAACCAGCCAGCTGACCCAAAGATGTCTCAACAGTTATGGTAACAGAAAGTTTAGATCAAAGTCTGTTGCTGAGCATGTTTTGAAGGTGTCCCTGAGGTCGAAACTTCAGTAAGACAAAGGTTAGGGTTGTGGCTTTTACAAGGCTGGTTTGACAAGAACCAACCTAGCAAAATCCACAATCCTAACATATCTTTCCTCCAACAGACAATGAGCTTGGTTGGAGTGGACAAAAGATACCTCTGAAAATCTTCACGCTGCCCTGTGTGATGTTTTGATTGCATGAACTAACTACCACTGTGTTCAAGAGAAGTACATTCAGAACTAATCATAAAACTAACATACAAGGGAAATACCAACCAAACACTTCCATTCCTGTAGAGAGACAGTCTTGCCATTAAACGTTTTTACATTCTGTTCATTCTTTATTTCTGGAAGAAAACAGAAAATCAGCAGTGAGAGTGACACAAAAACTGGCGAGACAGTAAATGAGACTGGTTAGATGGGGTGAACTGGGTCACTTGCTAAAGATCTGATTTCATAAAGGAAGAAACACTAAAAGCAAAAATAAGAGGTCGTATATAAGAGGGGGCTATGTACTAAAGTTCATGACATTGGAAAATTGCAGCATAGGATCAGCAAACCAACAACTGAGTTTATGTTTATAACCTAATGCTAGATCTGTATTATTAAATTTGACCTTGAAAAAGTAATAGAATACCAATGCTGCATGCAGTGACAAGCCCAGATTTGCAATTTTGTAGTAAATTTATAAATGTCTGCATTTCAAAGTTAAATTTTTAAGGGTCCAAAAACAGAACAGAAAAAAAAATGATGTTTGTGAAATACACCTTGGAGTAACTGAAGAAGCTCTGTATAAATATTCAATTTAAAAGAAGACAGGTGATTTGATCAAAGTTTGCAAGCACCTTCCTGTGGAACTGTTCTCTAATGGATGCTGCACGTATTCCCAGTGGTGAAGGAGAAAGTGGAGTCTTGGGGCTGGAAGCAGAAGCCAGCAAAAGGCAAAAAGCTTGAAAATGTAATGAAACATGAGGTTAATCAGGGGTTTCATTCACCCAGCTGATGAGCAGACATGGTGTCTTGATTTCACTGGGACACAACATCCACATAGCTCAGATGAAGAATATGCTTTTCCTGTTACCAGAACAAGTACTGTTCAGGATGCAACAGTCCTCTTGCTGTCAAGCTGAATTCACTAATCTGGGGCTAAATATTTACAGCCTTTCGCTAAATGCAAAGGAGACCAATAAATAAAGATGATGACAGAAGGGAAAGAAACCCGCTGTCTGTGTAGCTGTAACCTGCAGTGGGTTTTGGGCTCCATGTGTGGCATGATTGCATCTTGGTTGGCCACTCCCAGCTGAGGAGAGGTGGCACGGGCTATTGCAGGTGATACACAATGTTCTTTCCTCAGAGACTTATTTTATTGCTTCCCCTATAAAAGGTCTAAAGGCTCAAGCACATGACAGCCCTGTGTGTGCAGAGACAATGGGAATCAGTCAGACATACCCTATAAATCTGCTGGGGACTTCTGGTAATTACTTACTGGGGCAATTAATTACCAACTTGCCTCCACCGTTGGCTAGTAAAACACGCACAGTGAAACTAGCAACTTTCAGCCTTTCCTTCAGCACATTTCCTGTACAAAACCAGCACAGTGTGTCTGGCCACCAGAAAATAAATAGCTTTTCTGAGTGACTCTTCCTCAGTAACTGAGTTCCTTCCTCAGCTCAATGATTTTTTTATAAAAAAAATATAAATTAAAAATTATAATATCATCTAGTGTCAAGATGAAACTGAAATGTTTTCCTGTGCAATGTAGAGGACGCTGCTCCTTACTCTCAGCTGACAGGCCTAAATATCACATTATACTGTCTGTGCTGCCATAATTGTCACTATATAGTGGAAAACTCCATCAAGAAGAAAAACTGGTAAGGGACTGTCCTGCACAAACCTGCACTTGCAGCACTCACACCAGGCTGCAGCTACTCATCCAAACACAAACTCCAAGCAAGCTGATGGACGAATCGCCAGATACAGCTTCTATCCTGTGAAGAGCATCCAACAGCATTCCCCAGCAGGAACATTTCATTTCAGAAATTTAAAAATTAACAGTTTTGACATCATCCGTGATTTCTCACAGAAACGGACTTAAAGAGCAAAAACACTCCACTTATTCACAGATTCACAGAACAGTAAGGGTTGGAAGGCACCCCTATCTAGTCCCACTGCCTGCTAAAGCAGGACCACCAAGAGCAGGTTGCACAGGATCACATCCAGGCAGGTCTTGAATCTCTCCAGAGGAGACTCCACAGCCTCTCCAGGCAGCCTGTCCCAGGGCTCTGTCACCCTCAGGTAAGTAAGTTTTCCCCCGCATTGAGACAGACCTTCTGTGTTCCAGTTTGCCCTTTGTCCTGTTGCTGGCACCACTGAGAAGAGTCTGGCCCCATCCTCTTGACACTCACCCATTAGATATTTATAAGCATTAATCAGATCCCTTCTCAGTCTTCTCTTCTCCAGGCTGAACAGAACCAGCTCTCTCAGCATTTCCTCATGACAGAGATGCCCCAGTCCCCTCATCATCTCTCTAGCCCTTCCCTGGACTCTCTCCAGCAGTTCCCAGTCTGTCCTGAACGGGGGAGCCCCGAACTGGACACAGCACTCCAGGTGTGGCCTCACCAGGGCAGAGCAGAAGTGAGAGGACAACCTCCCTTGACCTGCTGGCCATGCTCTTCCTAATGCCCCCCAGGTACCACTGGCCTTCTTGGCCAAGAGGACACACTGCTGGCTCATGGAGAGCTCATTGTCCACTGGGACTCCCAGATCCTTCTCAGCAGATCAACCAGGTTATTCCCCTTCTAGGTGCAGGACCTTACACTTGCCCTTGTTGAACTTCATTTGGTTCCTCTCTGCCCAATTCTCTAGTTTCAAAATCTTGCTGAATGGCAGTGCAGCCTTCTTGTGTGTTGGCCAATCCTCCCAATTTTGTACCACCAGCAAATCTGCTGAGGATACACTCTGTCCCCTTGTCTAGGTCATTTACAAGGATGTTGAATGAGACCAGACCCAGAACTGACCCCTGGGGCACACCACTAACTGCAGGCCACCAAAGCTGCTTATCACAGCCCTCTGGTCTCTGTCATTCAGCCAGATGTCAACCTATTTTGCTGTCCAATGATCCAAACCTTGTTTACAAGGATACTATGACAGATACTGTGAAAAGCCTTTCAATACCCACTGCCCTCCCCTCATCTACCAGCTGGTTATGCCATCATGGAAGGCTATCAGATTGGTCAGGAGCGATCTCCCTCTGGTGAACCTGTGTTGACTACTCCCAGTAACCTTCTTCTCCTCCACATGCTTATTAATAATCCCCAGAATAAGCTGTTCCATCACCTTTCCATGGCTGGAGGTGAGACTGACTGGCCTGTAGTTTAGTGGGTCCTCCTTCTGCCCTTTTTGAAGACCAGAGCAACATTGTCCTTTCTCCAGTCCGCAGGCAGCTCTCCTGTTTCCCATGACCTCTCAAAGTCTGAGAGCAGCTAAACTTTCTAGCTTAGCTTGTCCCCATTGCTGCTTAACAAAAAATTCACATTTACAGAGACAAACTCATTCTGCACATAGGGCAAGGGTGACCAGCTGCAGCAGATGGAAAATTTCAACTCCAGTCTTGATTACCTTTCTAACTGCAGAAAGGTAATCCGACCCAATAAGGGTCACAGCCATGGCAGTCACAGCAGCAGGATAAAAGCTCCCTGGACAAAGCTTCCTTTGAATTAGTGGACAGTTTTTACCTCCTCACATGCTTGTAACAGCAGCAGTCAGTGTACCCAGAGATACAGGTTGCTTGAAGGATTTGTTGAGCTTGGCAGAGAATGCCTTTGTGCTCCCCATCTCACCACTCCTGGATGCCGTGAGTCCAATAAAGGGTGAAAGACACATCTCCCATTCGGGGGGTGAATGCAGGTCAAGCAGGCTGAAGCTGAGCCTGAGTGGGTGTTGAAGAGGCAAAGGAGCAGCAGATCAAAAACCCCAGCATCCTTACATGGGTTTTACACCAGCACTGCCTCCTCCCAACAGGGACTGTGAAACGAGGGTACTCTCGTGCCCCTTCTGGGAGGGGAGCAGGAACCAGCTGGAAGCTTCAGCCAAAACCAAGGTAGCTGAACTTCTAACTACCTTAATTACCAAGACCCATTAACCCCATCAGGGTCTGGCTGCTGCAACATCCCCTTGCCTCCTTGCCTAATCATACACTTGGAAGGCAGATGTGAATGGAAATGAAGTGAGGAGGGAGCAGCAGGGAACTGCATGCTTCCAGGTCACACACAGGGAGCACGTGGTGACCTCTGCTGTAGACAAACTCCTGCTTCACGCTGGAGCCTGAGGATGCTCATGGCCTCCCCTCAGCTCAGGCACAGTACCTTTAACTTTACATGGCTGTGAAGCCAACACCATCTGGGCTCAACATCTCATCATATGGGCAGGAGTAAAGTCTTGCCACTTTTCATCTAGGACTGTGGCTGCTGTTTTAGCTGGGGGCAGAATCCCTCTAGTCTTTCAGGGTGCTGTTCCAGCGATTTGCTTTGCCTCATGGGACTGTGTCCCATGAAAGCTAGCATGAGGGACAGGGGCACATAGAAAAGAATGTGCAGTTTTCCTCTGGAGAAATATGCCATTCGATTAGCTTTCAGGCAGTAGGCGTTGCAGCAAAGGACAGTAATTTTGTGAGCCAGCACCGTTTATTATGAGTCTGATTCAGGCTCCCATATATTATAACATGACAATATATTTTTACTTCCAGCACCAAACAACCAAATAATATACTTCCAAGTGAACACAGAGGATAAGGGGTAATTTAATCTCAAGCTTCATTAGCTCAGCTATTGTATGATACAGATAACAGATGCAGAACAGACAGAACACAGTCTCTCCATGCCTGCCATTTGTGTAGATAAGCATGTGGGGAGCTTTAAAATGCATTGTGCTCCTGTTCACAGGGAGTCCTCGTGGCTTTGTAATAAAGCATCCCCGCTCTGCTAGTCCATTAATCAGCTTCCCTGGCACTGAAGCTCTCCGTGTGGTGGTTTCCCATGAATGCCATCTTTGCCATCCCTCCAGCATGCCAGCATTCCCAGTGGGAATTTCCCCTAACACCAGCAGGACAGTAAAGAGCAACGCCCTTTGCCCAGGCTGTCAGGCAAGCAGGACTACAGATGTGGCATGGTGAGAGGGCAGCACTGGCTGCCTGTTGACATCCCAGGGGTTACTGCTGCAGTACGGGCACACACTGCCTTGAAACGCTTGCATGTACAGGGACCTTCACCTGCCTGGGACTCCACTTCTCATTGCAAGGAACTGGCTTGACCCCACATGCAGCCTTTTCTTGTTTCCAGCTTCTCCCAGCCTCTACACACAGAGCACTTATTCTTTTTGCTCGCAGTTAGTATTTATTCAAAGCCAAGACAAAGGGGTTAAAATAAAAAGTTCCCCCCTCCTTTCATTTACTGAGACTTCATGATAAGCAGTGGTGAATTTGGGGTTTCTGCACTGCCTTTATGGTATGTTAAGAGCTGACTTACACTGTATCTGTTCCTCAGTGCTTTGAGCACTGCACTGGCCTATTAATTAGCAAGCTGGGCTCAACCCCTTCCCTTTCAAACCCAGGGGGAAGCCAGACCACAACCTCTCAGGCCAGACTTTGGGGTTGGCCTCTTTGACTCACTGTCCTTTATGATCCCCAAAAGGGATGGGATACCTCATGTCTCAGCACTTAGGCACAGCCATGGAGCCACCGAATCCAGCATAGAACAAACGGCTGCCAAGGACCATCTTCTCACATGCTTGTACCATGACAGCGATACAGGTAACTCCAAAGCTCTCACAAGAGACCATCTCTGCAAAACACCCAGCCCCTCCAGTAACTACTTTTTTTACTGTAGTTTAGTGGAAACTAAACATAATGACTCATAATGGAAACAAGGGAATTAGCAGGTGCCCTCAAGAACCTTGACGCATTTTCTTTTGCTTTGATAGTGTCTTAATACTGTCCAGGGGAGGTTCAGGTTAGATGTTAGGAAAAAGTTCTTCACTGGAAGAGCTGTCGGGGTGTGGAACAGGCTGCCCAGGGAGGGGGTTGAGTCATCACCCATGGATGCGTTTAAAAAATGGGTAGATGAGGTACTTAAGAGATATGGGTTAGGATAGGACAGGGAAGGTTGGACTTGAGCTTAAAGGTCTTTTCCAACCTAGTCATTCTGTGATTCTATGAAGTGGGCATCTGACAGCAGCTCAGATAGATAATTCAGAGCTTACTGGCTTTCACATGTTCACCACAGATACCTCCCATAACACAGGTACTTCAGCTTACAGAAGATGCCCACTCTGCCTGTACTGTAGTTACTGCTCATGCTCTTGTCTCTTACTGCTGCCAGCCCTGTGTCTGTAGGACCGACTTTTACTCCTGGGCTAACATATCCCAGGCTTTGCCCCTCTGGGTGTGCTGGAGATATCTGCTTTAGTTCATTATGAGAAAGGAGGGTGAGACCAGTCAGTTACAGAGGTAAGCAATACCCTTGTGTGAGCACCCTGTATTTTACCATCTGCAGGCTGAAAAGCTGGGGAAGCTGCAGTGCTGGGCAGCAGCAATAAGCCATGTTTCTTATTGATCACCGTTCTGTAGCAGAATGAGTCCCTGTAAACACAGTTGGCTCAGTCCAATCAAGAGAGGTGTCTGGCAGCAAGCCCTGCTCTCCATGGGAACACAATAACCCACTAAAAACAAGGACGTCTGGGGCATTCACTTGAACAGGGCTGAAATTTCTCCCTCTTAAGTCTCCAGAGTACCGTGTTTCTGTATCCACAAAATTAATCTATCAGTGTTGCTGCTTAAAGTGTCTCTGTCTGGTATGCCACTCCTCAAATCCCTACTCCTTGCTTGCCTCATCCCACCATCATCCAAGTGTGCTCCTGTGCACAGAGAAGCCCACACCCTAGAAATCTCCTGCTGAAAAGGTCTCGTTCTGATTGTGCCTTGATAGCACATCTAGATACCGATGGGACTCACACCCATACACAGCTCACTGCCCAGCCCACTGGGATTGCAGACCATCAGATCGGATCCTACGGGATACACAGATGGAGAATTAAGTTATTCCAGGTCGGTGGTGAGGACCTCAACTGGCTTACCCTGAGCAGGCTCACAGCATGGGGGCTGTCACCAGGTGACACAAACTCACGCTCACAGCCAGAAGCCTTAGAAAGTCTGAGAGAAGGAAGATGCCCAACAGTGGGTTCCAAGGTGGCACCTGGCAGTTTGAGGCACCTACGATACAGAGATTCTCTCACTCTGTGAGACATTTAGGGTCTCCTTGAGAAGCAGCCTGGACTTCAAACTGCCCTAAACCAACTCGTAGAATGGGCAGATAGAGGCTGCATATATAACAATTAGCCAACAGTGATTACTTACAAAATGTAGTAAATACAGCATCCAGGGATGCTACCAGTAGCTATCCCTGGATGCCTACATCTACATGACACACACCTAATTCTCCTTAAGCCTGGGTAATATTAAGGAATTCTCACGTATTTCTTTAAAACTTGTACTGCCACTTACTGACAACTGCTTTTTTATGGAAGTCATGGGGAAAAACAGACAACTGATTGCTGAAATCCACCCACACTTGAGACCCTGTTTCTGCTAAAATCACAGAAGGACTCACTACAGCCACAAGTGCAATGTCTGACCTGCGTACTGACTTCCTTTGGAGCTGATGCTAGGCAGCCAAAGGGTGCTGTGGTGGGTGCTGCATCTTGGCCAGGCCAAAGTAGTGCAACGAGCAATGCCACACACTGTGGTGGGCAGCAGAGACTGCTCGTCAGACTCTGTGCTGTGCAGCCCAGTGAATGTGTAATGAGCTTCACCTCATTTCTTAATTCAGTTCATCTCTCTCCCTTAGAGCACCTATGCAGGGTGCTGCCCCCGTGGGCTGGAGATCAACACATACATTGAGAGGTGAGAAGGAACAACTTCCTGCACTTTCCATAGGGTGTTCTGAGGCTGAACCCGTAGTTGGACACATGGGTGGAGCTTGAGCACACATTGATGGTGTTCTCTACCAAAGCACATACGTTTAATTGTGATGCCTGTGCTCTTGGTCTGTAATCAAGTGTGATGAAGTTTCTAGGCATCAGCATCAGTGGTACTTGCAAAACTTGAGTACTGGAAAGATCAGGGCGGGAGGGGGAAGTCAGGGGGTGTGGGCATGATCATATTGTATATGACTGTTTTGGAAAACAAATGCATCCCACAACAGACACACACACATTGCTCCCAAGGACCTAAGGAACATCTGCTTGGACTATTTCACAGGAAATGACCAAGATTATTGATGTATATTTTTACTTAGCACCATCCTGCTACTTTTTACCTCACAATCAGTAATGATCTCTTTCATGATGAAGTACCAAGCATCCAAATACCTCAATGATAAGGATTCCCCTGGAATAGAAATTACACTTTATAAGGTTTCTTCCCTTGGATTTCCATTTATCACACTTATTGCACTGGGAACATAAAATATCAGAGACTACAGACGTAAGCAATGCCATTTATTGAAGCTTGAAACAAGTATGTCATCATAGTTTGCTTTTTTTAAATCTTGAAATGTTAGAACAAGCAGTGGATATGCCAAATACACACTTTTTCCTGAGCAACCTGTTGCAGCTGATGTGTCTCAGGCTAATATGATAATGTAATGATATTACAGCTCAGTACTTAATACTCTATTCAGTTTTGAGAATAGTGACCATCTGGGTTAGGATCATAAAACCATCTTTACTTAAAAAGACTTTTAAGAAAGGAACTCTTGCTAAATGGATGGGAGAGATGACGGCACATACTACTTGCATAGAGGAGATACTAGGCTGGTAAGCTGTGTGATGCAAGAACCTATGTAAAGTACAGCAGTGGCACTGCTCTCTTGAAACAGTTCATGTTTTTCTCACAGTCTTTTCCTTAAAGTTTTAAGCTGAGTAACAGTGATGACTGTGCTTTCCCTGGGTAGAAAGATTATTTTGATTAGCATCCGTAACACAATTTATTCGCTTTTATCTATTTCAAATGCAATTACAGCTCCCTGAAAAAAACAATGAAGCCAGAAATGGTTACTCCACCTTAGCCACAAGGAGCACTGGAAGGGACAATCACCCCCAGGCACTTTTCCTCCCGCCTGCCCTGTATCCACTTAGTCAGCTTCTTTCTCATTAGCCCACATACTTCTGCTGACCTCTGCAGATGAAAGGTTGTAGGTACCTTGGAGCATAGGTACTATGCTCCATAGGTACTACAGATTCACTTCTGACTCTGAAGTGAATCTAACTTTGTCCTGCCCAAATCCTAGAAGATGCTTCTGGGATCATCCGAAGCATCTGCACTGTCCACCCATCCAGGCTGGCTGGCTGTCCGTAGCAGTACAGGCTCTACAAAGAGCAGCCTGAGGCCAAGCCCTGCCCAAATGCTTCCTGAATCACATGGGGCACGTCCACTCCTTCACAGGATTTGGTATTTCTGTGTCCAGCAGAGGAAGGACCGTCCAGATTTCTATTGCTCTAAGGGTCAGTAGCCATTCAGGACCTCAGGAGGAGGTAAGCACACTGTGAAACTTGAAAAGCATTATATCTGGCATTGGCCAGCAATACCACAGATGTATTACTTGAAGAGTATGTGCACGTATGCTCTGTACACACATGCATGCACACGCACCATTGTTAGTCATCCCCCACATCTGTTACACTAGCACCATATTCGTAACAGTGGATTTTAGATTGTATCAGCACCGGTAGCTGGGCTGTACTGCCACCACAGAGGTTAATAAAGCTAACCTCACCATGCTGCAAATGCTGAGCTCCCAGAGACTTCAAGTGAAGAAGTGAGCCCTTAGCCAAAGGTCACAAACCTATGAAAAAGGACAATTAGACTTGTGGCCATCGTTAGGTTAATGCATCATGGTGAGTCTCAAATACTTCTATTAACTTTCATAAATGTCTTTCTAGAACTAGGGCTATTGCTAGTCATAGCTCTGTAACCATAGTGACACTTGGACATAGGGATATGTCTCTCACCCTACGCTGCATAAAGTGTGACATTTCCCTGTATCACAATCTCAAATTGTCAGGTAGCTAGGGAGTAAATCTGAGATTTTCAAAAGAGCATAAGAACCAAGGTGTCCAGATCCTACAGAATTTCAAAGGAATCTAAATGTCAGACTCCATCCACCTCTTTTGAAAACACCCAGCTTTGCTTCAAAAGGTCCAGTTTCCTCTCCCTAAAGTTTATTCTGCCATTTTCTTCACTAGCTACACATACATGCTACTCCTAGGAGGCCACAGCTCTCCTAATGCCTGAGGATGCTCTGGGTCTCAGGCTCCTGTCCTAAGCACCCTCACCCTCACTATGGACAAGGAATTGCACTAGCAAAAAGTTTGCTGTGAGTGAGGTGACAGAGGACTTTTGAGTGTTAGTTTACACTCTACTAGGAGATGCTGGATTGAATGGGAAGTCTATCATTGAATATTGGTGTCAATTACAATATATCTATTAAGGTGGTATATGCAAACAGCTTTAGTTTCATGGTACCAAGACATGTTACTTAAAACATATTTGGGAACTTAACATGCCATATTTAGTGAGGTTTTCAGGTTGCATCAAGACATTTGTAGCAGAAGAAAACTGGCCAGGAGAGGCTATTGAGGTATCCTTTTAGAGGTTCAGTCAAGTACTAAATGAACTTTTTTTAAAAAAAAACCAAACCCAACCAATGTTTCAATTCAGTCTGCATCTCATAATCAGCTATTCTAAAACTCTGCTTTTAAATTTATGAAGTGAGCAAACAATTTAGAGAAACTCTGCCACTTCAGCTTCATTCCTGAAAACAGAAAATTAAGTCAGCATAGAGGGATCCGTCCCACAGCAGCAGTCTCTGCCTGCTGCCTTCACTCAGCATTCCTGAGTGCTGCTGTTTCAAGTGGCTTTTGGAAAAGAGATGTAAGGAAGAACAGGGAAAACATTCATTTAAGAAAATAAAATGTTTGCAAGCTTGTTTCTAGCCTCTATGCATGCCTACGGAGTACTAGCTGCTGCTAAACTGCAAATTATGTTACAAATTTTCCACTATTACAGAGAAAAATTCAAAGCAGTACATTAGGACTGATAACCCTAAGGGATGTGTTTTCCCAGTTCTGATCAGAGATTTCCATTTATGGTGGATGCTTCAGGAAAAGAAAAAAAAAAGAAGGAACATAAAACCTGAAAACAGAATCCCAACTCAAAGCAACCAGATTAAGAACAGCTAGTGCTGAGGAGCTTGGTTGTTGTTTTCTTGGTTTTGAGGTGACTTTCTTCTAGACTTAGGGTAAGTTTGTTGTTTGAGGCCTCGCTGATCCCAGTATCTTGCTTTGTTACGAATTCGGGGCTGACTACATGTGAAGCAGCACTGAGTCTGTATTGATGGCAGCAAGCACTTGCCAATGCCTTTCAGCCTCTGGCAGAAGTGAACTGAGAGCTGGTCTCTGCTGCAGGGTAACCCTGTGGTAGAGAAGGTGAGAAGAATTAGCTGTATTTTGCTCACAAATTACCTGTATTCACAGAATTTTAAACTGCTTATGCCAGACAGTCATGCCATGCTATTTATAATGGCTTTCACTTCCCTTGTATTACAGGTCAGCTTGATCCCCTGAAATTTTAGGACTTTTAAGTGAATAGGTCCTGTATGACACTTCACATGACCTTGTGTCTTGGAAAATACAGCACTAACACATTACTGTTCAGTGAGGCTTTACTTCTGCAGCAGACATAGCTCATCTGTATTTTTCACTGTAATGCTTCTGCTTTTAAAAACTGCAAGAGAAAAATCTATCAACAATGATTTCTTGGCACTTTTACACTCTTGTAATAATGTGTTTAAGACAAGGGCAGCTTGCTGCAGAGCTGTGCAGGGCAGGCAGAAATGCACAGACAAGGCACATGCAACTACATGTCCAGCCTGACTACACTTGAATTTCTGCAGTGCCAGAATAAGCCAGGGACTGATCCTCTAAGATTATGGTGTTGATAGGTCTGTGGTAGCTTTAATAAATGAGCTGTGTCAGATTTAGTTAAATATTACAAAAAGAGGTTCTCAGCTGCAAGAGAAGATGGATGGTTGGGGCGACAGTCAAGTCGCAAAAGCAGGAAGGCATTGGGTTAGCTAGATGCATGGCTGTTGTTTGGCAAATCCCTCATCACTAGGACTAGGGAAACTCAGTGAAACCAGTGTAAAGGTAGTTTAAAAGATAAAAGCACTTCTCACAGCAGGCTGTGTACCTCTAGAACTTTCTACCACAGGAGAGGGTAGAAGCAGACAGCATTGCAGGGTGAAAAACAGATGCAACATATTAATGGAAAAACTTCCATAAACTTAAACTAAAAGGCACTAAAAGGGGTGCCTTTGATAGTGATGTTAGTTGGGGATGCTGCAGGAACACCCTGGAAATGAATCACAGAGAAGGCCTAAACTCTTGTATTCTCCCTAAGTAGCATCCTCTAATGTCATTGCTAGAGACACAATATTGGGCTGCACTGACCACTGGTCTACCCAGTAGGGCTTTTAGGTCTTCCTGCCCCCTTGAGCTTTTATTTACAGAAGAAACTATTACTGATCTGTGTAGGTATTATTTATAAGTCTGTCTTTCTGCACATGAGAGGGATAGGAGATAAGCAGACCAATTCAACCTTAGGGCAAATCATGTGCTTGAAGATCTTTGAACAGCATCACTCTCCTGTATGCCAGATCTGTGCTGCCCTCAGGAGCCACCTTCTCTCACTATCCCATTGCACCCATTCCATTGACTTGCTAAGAAGAATCCTTCTCCAAAAGGCCTTTGAAGGCTTTTCCAGAAGGACTCACCTACCTGAGGGTATCTGCTGAATACTGCAATACATGGACTACATATAAAGATACCCTTCTGTAAACTTCTGCCCTTCCCAGCCACTTCCTTTCCTGATCTATAAACCACCTAATATAACCAGGGTCCCGAAGAGAGAGATACAGCCCACCCTGAGTCCCAGGAGGATTTCTCCCCACCTCCTAATTTTGGAGGCAGTTTCACCCTGTGGGACACAGGATTTATAGCGCCAAGACTGTATCTCGGTTTTTCATAGTGTCTGTCTCACTGTGCTTGCTTGCACCCCCCATCCAGAAGTCACAGTTCCACAGGGGTCTCTCTCTGAAGACATGGCACCTGTTCAGATGCACAGTGTGTCCTTCCACAGCCCTCAAAGCAGCCTGTCAGTTACCCAAAACCCGTCAGCACAGGCAGACCCATTCATCCAGTTTGTGGCAAGATAAATTAGGGTTGGATCCTCAGAGAGCTGCATCCCTGACACAAGGCCAGCCGGGCTGGAGAGCCTGACAGTGTGATTCTGCCAACAGTGCAGCTGAGCTGTATCAGGTCAGGCTGACCTGTATTCACAGCAAGCTGGTAAATTAGGTCAGCTCCCAGTTTCTGCAGAACCTGAGCACAAATGGGGGTCAGATGGTGGTGTAGAACCATACCTGTACTTTTCCTGCACTCTTGCATATTGCATTTCTGATATTCTGTGGGCCTAGGTTTAATCACACACAGACTGTCATCTTCAGTTTCATTAGTTTCTACATTCACACACTTCACAGTTCTTTGCTGAGTGCCCTCTCCACAAGAAACGGTGCACTGAAAGAGAGTAATTAAAAATATATAAGACTCTTTCATATGGAAATTGTGTGATATGACAATATTGTAATGTGACAGGAAGCTAAAATGCCACATGGTCCAGAACCAATGACACTGAAGTACTTGGTGTACTGCATTCTTCATCCAGACACCTCCATGGTGCATTGTGGCCAGATTTGTCAGGAGACAGTGGAGGGGTAAATAGTATAAATACAGCATCTTGGATTGTGTAACCAGGGCCAGAGGACTGTCTTCTACAGAGGAGAATGAGGATGATCTGAAATGCCAGTCCAAAAAGAGATTAGTAATCCAAATCAGTACTGCACACTGACATTTTTTTGTTTCCTGTGTATTCTCACCATCTAAATGAAACTTGAATAATCAATTGCAATGTTAGGTCTAGAAATGAACAAGCAGAAGATTTAAGAACAGCTCAGTGAGATGTTTTTTCTTTGGTGACATTTACACTGTGGTTACCTTTTCTTTTTGACTACAAAACAACTGCCAGCTGTTTGTTCTGTCTGCACACAGATGGCCATAAAAAGGAACATTTTCAAAACATGTTCCTGTACTATTCTGTAAATGTACTTAATTCTTCTGACATCCCAGAGCATCTGAGAACTCCAGCTAATTTTGAATTCTTTTTCTCTTCAGATACACAGTGGCCAGCAAGATAAAATACTTCAGCAGATAAAGAATATTGGCTACTGAAGCACAAGAGATGAAGAGAGGACTGGTACCTCTTTAATTTTTCTGCAAATTATCCTCTCTCTAATGTGTATCTCTGCCACAGAGATTAGAAGGTCTTGGGTACTCTTGCAGCAACTTTACATTAAGATTTAAAACAATGTATTTATAATGTAAAATAAATGGGAGTAATAAATCAGTAAAATTGTTGCTATACATTTTGGCATTAATTTGCTTGTTTTATGCATGACTCAACATTTTCATTCTATAGCGAAGTGTTATACTAACTCTGCATTACATTACACTCATATCCAAACTAATGGCTTTGTGTCAAAACCAACTCATTAAATTTTCTGTGTAAAATGACTCTGTTTCCTTAAATGACTCATTGTTTATTTGTGGCTCCTGGCTTTTGGTGCTCTATCAACATTCTCTTCTGCTACCAGGAGTATTTGTAATGTATGAATAGGATTATTAGAGAAACAAAGGAAAGATTTATTGGATTTAACAGTTTCTTCATAAGTAAGCATGTATTGCAGATACTGGAAGGTCCCCAAAGACAGACCTTGCATTTGTGCATTAGATTTCCAGATGCCAAAGTAGAAGGCTATTGGTCAAAATTTAGAATTTCTGTTTGTGTGGCCAAATCCAGTGTTTCACAAAGTTGGTTTAAAGCTCACCCCCTGCACTCAGCAGTCTTAAACAGTAGAAAATTGAAAATGAGTAATGGAAGAATGTAAATGGTATCTCATTTTTACTATAAAAGAAAAAAAAACAACCAACAACCAGTCCTTTGGCAACATCTAATGCAGCAACAAAAAGTAAACACTACAATGTCTATCACTGAAGGAACTAAAATGGGCTGGCTTTAAAATGTTTAGGAATAGAAGACCTCCCATTGTAGTCCCAGCTGTGCGTAAGACATTATACTTGCTGACTTGTTCGCTGACCAGTGGATAATATGACCAAATATGGGTAAATAAACAAGAACTGAATCCTCCTACCGGGCCCCACGTCTGGTTCATCCACTGTGTACAAGGTTGCCTGTTACATGATGCAATGGCATTAGGTCTTTTTGTCCCATCACAGTAGCCCTCTTCTGGGCAGTAGACGTGTCGCTTTTGCTGGCCACCACCACAGGTTCTGGAACACTAACAAAAAGGGTGCACAAACACATGAGGAGAGAGGTGAGAATGGATGAGAACCCAGAAACACACCAAAAGGGCAGGAGTAAAAACTCTTCACTTAGAAATGTGAAGCCAAAGGTAACAAGAAGCCTGTCACTGAGCCATGTGATTTAGAAAGATATACAGACTAGCCTGCATATCAAGTCCTACAGTCCAGATATGAAGAAAAACTCTGCATGGAGACACTTAAGTCATCACAGGCTTGCAAAAAAGACAGAGAAGAGGCCATTATTGATGCAAAATACTTGGGGGAAACTATTATTGCCTAGGCCTGCAGTAGAGCCTGCTTGAAATACACAAAAAATTTCATACTCTGACATGAAATAAGGTCCCAGATACACTTTGAATGATGTACTGTTCCTGTTCTACAAGGAACTGTATCCCTACAGTCAGAGGAACAGAGCTGACATCTCATAAATGAACTTTTCAATCCAATTCTAGCTCGTATCCTTAGCATGCGGACAACTGCCAGGATTACATAAGTGTTTTTATAGAATATTTTGAGGGAAAATAGGTACAATCATTTGGCTACTCTTATTTTCAGAACCCTTGTTGATTGTTCTGATAGGCAACTCACATCCTCCTGTACTCCTTATCACAGGTGTGATTTGTCTGTGGCCTGTAAGGAAGCAATGTGTGATCACCTCCTTGAACCCTAAAGAACTGGGTCCACTGCGCTGCAAACTGTGGTGTTTTCTCCAATGCTGCTTTTAGTGTGAGTAAATACTAAAATGTAAGCAGACTGCAGGCTTCAGCTGACATAAATATGTGTCTGGCTGCCTATGAGAATGTTGGCACAGATTTACATTACAAAGTGACCCAAAAGTCTTATTTATCTCATGCTCCCCTCAGTCTCTGGACCCATAAAATTCCAGCCCAAGAATCTAAAGGAAAATTCTAAATTAATCATGATGAGAAAGCACATTAAAATGGCAGCAGAAGGGATCAGTCCGAATGAATCATATTTACTGATCCAGCAGGATAGTTAAAACAAATCTTCTTCCAGGCCATCTGCTTCAATCTTTCAGGTGATGGTAATTCACAGCCCGAGATGCGTCCAGAATGTAATCCTAAGAATGATTCTGGGAAGCCTGATGAACATCTATGATAAATTTTGCTGTAACCACACACAAAGACTCTCTGTGGTACTAACTGTATGTCTTCCTTTGAGTTAAAGTTAGCAGCATGGGATCTAACCCTCACTGCTAATTAAGACCTAATTGCTCCTTACCCAAAGCTTCTTTTAAAGAACAATACCTCATTCCAGGGCTCCACACGCCACTGCAAGCAGGGCTCCACGTTACAAATAGCGTTGAGTTGTGGCTTATATCCCAGTAATTGACAGTGAAAAGGCCTCAGAAGTCGCTTTTCCCGCACATCAATGCAGTGAACATCTCGTGTCTTGAGCCCACCATTGCAGTTAGCAGAGCACTGTACAGAGAACACAAAGGAGCACATCTCCAAATGATGCTTGCTGAGCAGCTGTCCCTTCCCATGTCACAGAGGACAGTTTGACCTTTGAACATCTTGGCTCACAGAAGGAATTTCCAGTTTACTATACCATCAATCTGTTGTTAGGCTTAAAAAGAGCGGTCTTCATCATAGCAAGTCAGAACACACCATACAAGTATTTCCCTTTCTTCACTGGAACACCCATCAGTAACATGAATGTATATTTAATTAGGGAATCTTCCCAGCTATTTCCAAAAATGCCATAGTGGAAGAGTGATAATGCAATAAATACAACAAACAAATCCTGTATGCAGGGAAATGGTCGTTTCTTCTGCTGTTTCTGTGGGAGGAAGGGAGGAAAGAGGCACAGCTGCTTACAGTGATTTCTCATTCACCACGGGAGACGTCAGCATCCATGGCAGCAGATTGCTCAGGCTGACAAAACTGCTCCTCGTCTTACCCCACAGACTTGAGCTGCTACCACTACCACTGGTGGACTCATCCCACAGCAGCAGTTCCCACCCTCACCTTCCTCACTCCTCTGTGGCACCAGGAGGATCCATACCCCAAAAGCAGCCTGGGCATGAAAGAATGGGAGAGACAGACACAGCCTGTGAGATCACTTCTCAGCCTGCAGCACTACAGATGAGCTCAGCAAGCTCTTCCATTCTCCTGTTTCTCCCAAGAGCTTGCTCCAAGGCCTCATGCAGCAGCGCCAGGATGTTCCCACCTACCAAAGCCCAGGACCTCTCCTGCTGCTAACAAAGAACTGAATTTGCTACCAGGAGGATAAGGACAAGCACACATTTAATTATTTAGCCTCCATCTAGAATTGAAGTAAATTCTACTGACACCACTGAATAACCTCATGATGCAAGAAAACAACTGATGCTGCTCTCTGCATAAATAAGCATCCTTCAGTTGAACAAGGAAACTGAATAGAATACTTTCCCAGGGAGCTGAAGGATGGATGCTAGGAGAGTCCATGCTCTTGTTCACAGAAGCTTCTGTCCATCTGGATAGAAACAATGGACAGAAATGACTCTGCAAGAAACTTAGTACACACAGCCCCAAAATACATGCAAATTATATCTGATATTAAACTAAGGCTGTAAGATCTACTCTGAAGCACCTTTCTTTTTGGGCAGGGGAACAATTGGATAAAAGAAAGGGAACGGAGAAAGCTTTACTACATTAGTAGGGGAAAATAGCTATCTTGCTGTCATAAGATCATATAAAAATGTCTGAAATGAGGAACAAGAAAAACCACTGCTACTTGCAAAATTGAACAAAAATAGCCATTTTTATATATGAAAATATAATTAGGTTTGTACAGTCCAATTTCTGGAAAACAAAGCTGTCTAACACAACAGAAATCTGCTAAGAAAAGCTGTTGGTCTGAAATTGGCCACATAGTTGGGCTGATACTTTTAAACATTTGTTTTGTATATTTTATCACTAAACTTGATTTCTAGGTACATTTTGTGACATAACTATCATCCACTGGTTGCAATAACAATGAAATTTATGAAGAAAAAGTGAAGGTGAAATATGCCTAGCTGGAATTGGGACTGCAGAATGTCTATGTATCATTTAAAATCAATTTTGAAGTTTTAAATGTAGTTATGTAATGCCTTGGCCTTTCTTGGACTTTCTAAAGAGTCACGTATGTCATGTACAAATCAATTCTACATCAAAGAGCTCAATAACATAACACAGGTTTTCTAACTCTAACCTTTTCTTTGTATGAAACTGCCCTCTAGTCCAGTGGCAACAACAATGTCCAGCAAAATAAGACATATTGGGAAAGTTTAAGAGATCCACCTTTGGCTTTATTAAATCAATATAATTTATTACAATTCTGTGGGTTTTCTTTTTTGAGTCCTGAAAAATACCTTGCTGTTTGAAGCCCAAGTTTTAGGCAGCCTGAAGTCGCCTAAGTCCTTCCAGGTGTTCATCACAAATCTTACAATAGAACTGAAACACAATTGTTTGGCTTTCACTTAGCACCTTGGACACTCTTCTGCCTCTTGACCAGGCCTGTCAGCAGGCATTTCCCCCAGTACATTTCTCTTCAGTTTTTTTAATGTAAAACTCAGAGGTTACATTAATGTGGAAGTGACCATGTCACACAAGAGAAAAGACAGCTTGGCAAGGGTGAATATGAACATGCCAATTCCCTCTTCCAAATTCCCACTTGTGTCTTAAAATTATGACATGCCTCTGGAGCAGAGATCAAAAAGATGTCACATGCAAACATGTACAGCTTTGCCCTAGGTTCTCCACAGAACGTGGGCAGTGAGCCCTGCTTTCGGAGTTAATGAGCACAAACCCCACACAGGATATGCTTCCATAAATAAGTTAGTCAGGAAATTAGTAAATTAATGTTGAATGGTCAACTGGGAACAGTATGCATTCACTGAGTAAATAATTATTCTTATAATAAAGTCTTTAGAACTCCCTGCTCTGAAGTCAGCAGACTTGCAGCTCGCACACAGCTCTGAATGAAGTTACCTTGCTCCAGTTTCCTGTCTTCCAGCTCGCACATGGGCGGAGGTAACATTTTCTTGCAGGATCAGGCTTTTTCATGTGCTGACAGAGAGACGTGTTCCTGCTGCTGCACTCCACATGTCTCCAGAAAGCTCCCATTCCACAGGTGGTAGAGCACTGCACAAGGGCAAGAGGAAAGCCCAGGGGCAAACTCAGTGTTAAAAAGTCATTCTGGAAACAATCCAGGAACCTAAATGTAAATATCCAGAGGCAGTTAAGATGACCTTGTTTATCTGAAATGGTCAAAAGAAGATTTCAAAGTCACCTAAGCCTTACTTAAGGTTCTGAAGGAGGTCTTTTTATTGCCAAAATAAATACCAATTCTGATTTGTACCGTGCACTGCTCCTCTTTGGCAAATTTTCTAAATGTGTACCAGTGGTTTGAATGTCCCCTCTGGTGATCTTTGGGGATCCAGTGCAAAATGCCATCACACCAAATCTTCAGCAGTGTTGCCTCTCCACCCCTAGCACTGCTGAGATATTCAGCAAATTGTGCACATGATGTTCAAAGTCTGAAATAAACCACGTCAGTCTCTTGGGAAAACTACATAGGAAAAAGATTTTTGAAGTTATTAATTCAGAGAGTGGCTAAATTTTTCCAGCATTTGGGTGGGTTATAGTGTCTAAGGGAGGAGAATATTCATCATGGCAGTTCAGATTCCAAGAGTGCACACTGTTCAGCCAGAAAGTCACTGTCATGGTTTTCTGAAGCAGAAAAGTGGCCGGAGACACCCATTTACCTTCTTCTCTCTTAAAAAGGGAGGGACAAAGAACTATACTCATAAAGTCAAATCCAACACATGCCAAGCAGCCTGTAGCTGGCATAAGACACAGCATAATCAATCTTGGATTAAGTCAGCATAACGATGAAGAGAGCAAGTACCCCAGTTTTAACTCCCTACATGGAAGCAAGAGAGTTTAATGGGGAAAGCTGAGTGTCTTTTGAGAGATAAGGAAAGCTAAGCTGAAACTAAGGCAGGAACCACCTCTCTCCCACCCCCCCCCCACCCCCGCCCCCAAACCAATACTGAAGACATGCAGCTGTTACCAGCTTCTGTCGGAGAAATGTTAGAAAATAGTTAATGGTCACACAAAGAATTTCTGAACTTATGAAGAGCATGAATCTCTAAGGAGTCTGCAAGTGTGCCATCTCCAGATCCTGAGATTCCTGGGACACCTGTCCAAGAACCCCCCAAAGATCCCACTAAAGAGGCCTGTGTACTACTGTTCAGTTTGAATAGTCACATGCCCATCCAAGACAACTTGTCTGTTCAAGATGGACTGTCCTTGTCTTGGATGCTATTTGATGTCTCCTCCCAGCCCTGCTGTATCAGTCTGATAACACCATGACTTTGAATGGCTGCCTAGTCTCTAGCCAAAGCCACATTCTGAGCATTCATGAGAAGATCAAAGTTAGCATCAGGGATCATGTTGGGCAGATCATACTTACACAGCTTTATCTTCTTGTCAGACAGAGGTGAAACACAGCAGGATTCTTTCAAAAACTGTTGTGTGCCAATTGTGAACGAACAGAGAAAGGCATGATGCTGGAAATACTACTGGGAGAAAGCCTGAGCTTTCTTGACCATTGTTTCATGTTACACAAAGGAGACTGACTGCTCTGAAGATAGGGAGACTTACTGCTTTTCCCTTTTGTCATTATTAGTACAGACATACCCCATGGGGCAAAAAGATGTCAGAATATTGGCAGTCACTAAAGGAGAAAGATAGAGAGCACAGCAAGAGATTCAACTAGGTAGATGCAATGGTCTTGAAGTGTCAATGCCTTGGAAAGATGTCATCTAAAAACAGGCACAAAGTTCCACTAAGGACAAGAAAACAGAAGGCAAAAATAGAGTCAGAAAATTGTAGGCTAAAACTGAATTTAAAGTAATGGCCAAGAAGAAAAGGTCCTGTGAATGCTAGAATCAAGATGTGGGGAGAAAACCCAAAATTTTTATTTAATGAGAAAAACAGCTAACTTATTCATAGAATCACAGAATAGCTGAGGTTGGAAAGGACCTCTGGATGTCATCTTGTCTCACCCTCTGCTCAACCTGGGTCACCTAGAGCCAGTTGCCCAGGACAGGTCTAGATGGTTTCAGAATATCTCCCAGGACATCCACAAATTCTTTTTCAACACCTTCTCTTCTGCATACTTGGTGGGAAAAAAAAAAAAAAGTTACCTGTGCCAGGCTTCACAAGTTACTTCTAACAAGAAATAGTTGCTCGGACAAGGACAGCAAAAAACTACTAAAATACTAAAGAATAGTAAAATAAATTGTATGCATTAATTACCCTTGAATTGCTTTCATTAATCTGTCAAACCAGATGTATTGACTTTACCTCAATAGTCAATTCAAGTGTCCTTGAATTATATTTGAACTGTTAAAAATTAAAGTTTTAAATAGATGGAGAAATTCCCAGAGGGTTAGTGAAGAACATCTTTCAAGTTATCTTTAGGAAAAGGAAAAGGCAGATCTGTGGACTAATAGAACACTTCACCTAATTTACTTCACAAGAATCTACAAAGGGAAATTATTAAACAATCAGGATCAAAACAGAAAATATTAAGAAATAGGATAAAGCAATGAAACGGCCCATGCGGAGATATCTAGGCCAAATGATGCCAGTTGATTTAATATCAGGTCTCTGAGCAACCTGATCTAGTTGAAGATGTCCCTGCTCGTTCCAGAGGCTTGACCTGGACGACCTTTAGAAGTCCCTTTGAACCCAAACTATTTTATGACTTTAAAATCCCTCTCTGACAGGGGGACCTGGCTTAATGAAAACAGAGAGCCAGCTGATGTGATGCACTTTGACATGATCCCATAAAGCAATTTCAGCAGATGACAGAAATATGGTCTAGTCGAAAATGTGACAAGATCGTTGTCATTTGGTGAAAATTTGTAACAAAGAGGTCCTTGGTGATGGAGTAGGAACATGAAGAAACATTTGAAATACCCTCCTGCAGGGCTCTGGTTTAAAAAGGGCATCAGAGAAACAAGGTAGTCTCTCACTTCAGGTATGATGATGTGAAGAACACAAAATCCATTATCATAAAAATAACTCTGTTTACATTAAAATAAAAATTTACAGAAGGACAGAAGTTTATTCTATATTCTCTTATTACAGCTGCTAGTATTGGGTGGCTGCCCTCTCATGAGCCCTGACCCCTCAGAAATTTCCATCTCAGGACACAGTAGTGTAACAGACCCTTACTCTCAAAAGCCCTGGCGCTGGGTAGTGGTACAGGAAAGGCAACAGCACTATAAAAAAAAGAGTAAACACTTTTTGGAGGCCACAGAAAACTCTGCAACATATTTTTCACTCCTGCACAGATGTTACCCAAGAATTGCAACCATGCAGTGATGACCAGGGATCACAGGAAACTGGGACAAGCCATCACCTTCAAACTAAGCATCTTCCAGATGCTTTACACTTCAAAAGAGTTTTTGAACTCCCTGCAGGCTGTGCTTGTTTTATATACTCCAACAGAAAGACAGCACTTTTCAAACGTGAGTATTACAGGATGTTAACAACTCTTTTGATTAAATTTCATTATCATTAAAAATTTAAAAGTTCGTTTTGGCACAGCCAGCAATGCAGGTAATTTCTTCATTCAAACAGGACGTAGTGTAACACTGTTAATTACCAGCTGCTGCCTCCAAAGACATTGTACAACCATGAACACTGGCCTGAGGATTCCAACTCCAATGTCACGCAGACAAAATGCTTTTCATTTACAACTGCTACAACCCAGTTGGAGTATGTGATCACCTAAACTTAAAAAAAAGGTGCAGAACTCAAGTTACAACACCTCTCCCCATAAGCATGTGCTGGACAAATTACAAATACCAGTTTAACTTCAGACTGGTATTTTTATCTTTGCTATTAGATTCAAACTGGTTTTACCAGGCAGAACGCTGTTCTGAGTTCACAGGTATTTGCTTAATGGTGGATACAAATGCTGATGGAGGAATGAGATAGAAATGCACCACAAAAAGCCTGTTAATAGCCAACTAAAATATGTTTTAAGTATCTATGTTAGTATTTGGTTTTTATTGTAAAAGAACTAGTTTACTGTGCTGGTTTTGACTGGGATAGGGTTAGTTTTCTGCATATTAGCTGATACTTTGCTTTGCTTTGCATTTATGCAGAAAACAGAGCTGATAACACAAAGATTGTTTTGTTACTGCTGAGCAGGACTCACACAGAGCCAAGGCCTTTTCTGCTCCTCATGCCACCCCACCAGTGAGCAGGCTGGGGGGGGCAGAAGGATTTGGGAGGGGATACAGCCAGGCCAGCTGACCCCAAATGACCCAAGGGGTATCCCATATCATATGGCATCATGCTCAGCATACAGAACTGGGGGGAGAAGGAAGAAATGTTTGGAGTGATGCCATTTGTCTTCCCAAGTCACTGTTAGGTGTAAGGGAGCCCTGCTTTCCTGGACATGGCTGAACACCTGCCTGCCCATGGGAAGTGGGGAATGGATCCCTTGTCTTGCTTTGCTTATGTGTGGCTTTTACTTTACCTATTGAACTGTCTTTACCTCAATCCAACAGTTTTCTCACTTTTACCTTTCCAGTTCTCCCCTGCATCCTACTGCAGGGGATTAAGCAAGCAGTTGTGTGGGGCTGAGCTGCTGACCAGGGTTAAACCATGACATTTACCTCCATGACATGACTTAGTCTCATACTAAGTTAGAAAACATACATGCATAATTTAGAGAGAAATGATAGGTAAGTGAAAATTGGGAAATAACAGCACACCTACAGCTAACCTGCATTATGTACTTAATTGGAAATACAAGCATATTCATTTAGTGTGTCCTGGAAGAGTTATGTGTAGTTTTGCAGAATCCATAAATACAAACACATTATATGTAAGCAATCTAACATTAGATATTCCAGTTCACCAATTTCATGACAGGTGTTTTTCATCTGAATGTAGGATACAAATTTAAGGTAATCATGACAAAGTAAGATGCTCTACTTCCTCAGCAGGGGTTCAGAGAGCTGTTCACACTATCCAATTCTCATGAGCTAAATAACTTACCTCGCTCCAGTTGCCTACTACCCAGTAGGCATCACCAAGCAAATTGTTGGGTGTTATTAGGTGGCTGTTTGGTGTGACACCTGTCAAAATCCCCTCAGATATTGCACTTTGGTTTCTGGGACCATGCTCCAGACCTGATGATCGTGTGATGGAGGTTATGGAGTCAGGTAGCTTTGTTTCTCTTCTCCCATCAGTCTGGTCTCCCGGTACATCAACAAATACTGTGGGCCTTACTGTAACCAAGGCTTGTGGGGTAGTTACTTCTACAGTTGGTACATCAACTTGCAGACTGATATAGTTTGCTGGTGTTGGAAATGCCAACCCTTGTTCTGCTCTGCTAACAGGAAGGAGCATAGAAGGTTCTGGGTGATGGGATGCTATGTGGGGCTGAGAAGTCACACCCTCATTTTGAAGGACAGGAGAGCTGCTATAGAGGGTTGTGCTCCTGGTTCTGATCTCAGGATTGAGTTCTGTGCTGTAAATGAGATCAATTGGTTTCTCACTGCCTCCAACTGTCCCGTCAATGTCATCAGATTCCTCGGTTAAATAATCATAGCTGGAAGTTATTTCTGGACTACTGGTGGAAGAAGAGACAGGAGCATTCTCACTTCTCTGCACTTCACCCTCTACAGTAGAAACTGGCTCACTTTCAGAAACATTTTCAGGATGCCTTGTCGTTTCAGTAGTTAAGCTGTTATGAAAAGGCCAAGAAGTAGTGTTTTGGTGTGAACTAATTTCAGTAGAAACAACAGAATAATTGTAAACATCATTTGGCCCAGCAAAGTTATTTTGTAATGTTTTGTTGGCTGTTCCTTCTTTTACTGAGGTATTACTCAAATCAGAGGATGTGGGCAAACAGGGAGTTACACTTTCAGGCTTAGGTGTCCCTGTTGTTGTATAGGACCTTGGGCTTGGCATGAGTATTCTTGTAGGAGGGGTTTGTTCAGGGTTAGTATTTGTTTTTCTGATTATGATCTTGCCTCTTCTGGGTGCCAGTGGGGGTATCAAAAATCTTCCAGCAGAAGGACATTGCTGGAGACCACACAAGGCCTTAGAGTTTGGTCTCTTGGAAGCATCACATGGCTCATCATTGTTTTTGGCACAAGTGACACGACGAGTCCTTATTCCACCACCACAAGTAACTGTACACTGCAAAAGAAACAAGATTTATGTATTTCCCCTGTGCATTCTGCTGCACATATCAACAAAAAAATAAGTTATCAAATGGCACCTGCTTAGAATACAGAAGCATCAGTATAAATAATCAGTAGCAGCAGCTCTTTTCCCTGAGGAGCAAGCCCTTCATTCTAGTGATGTTCTGCTATCACTGAGCTCTTTCCAGGTTTTAGAACAGTAAATGTCACCTTGGGGAAACAGCAGTGAAAAAAAGACTAGATGATAAAGACAAAATATGAAAGTAATATGCTAGAATTTTATTCCTTCAGTGAATCACAGAAGTTGTTTAGCCAATACCTTTTCTTTCAGGGTTATAAAAACCGTCGGTAGCGTATCTGGCTGGCTCAGTGCTGGTTACTCACAGTCCCAAAACCCCACTGTGATCATCCACGCAGCTCACAGATCCTTGTTGACTTTATGAAATGGATTTTTTGTTCAGTCTTAGTGCAACAACCACATGCTACCAAGGCTGCTAGCATGTGTCTCTTAATTATGGTCTACTGAAAGTAATTAACCTATCTGGCTTCTACTTAAATCGAAACACTTGTGTACAAAGGGCGCTGGAAGCTAAGGAGACACAGATTTTCTGTGATTTTTGTTTTTTTCTTTTCATCCTCAGCCCCAGAGGCACAACCATGCCTTCAGCAGCTGTTTCTCTGCTGAGGACTTTCTAAAATTTCAACACACTTCTCTAGTTTGATGTAGAAAGGCTAGATGACTGGGAATGAATGGAGGTGTTACATACAACTTAATGGAAGAAGCCTTCCTAGGATGAGACGTTGCCTGGCCAGTTAATTCAGCTGGATCAACACAAAGTGATGAAAACCTCTGATGAACAGTATTGCCAGCACTGTTCATCTACTTGGGACATCTAACCCTTTTTAGAACTAGTTTAGGTCATGGGGCAGTAGGAACAGCAGTGATCTTGTGTTACAAGGCTCACTCTGTCATTAACAGCTGTAAAACACCATCAGCTCTGCATCAACAGGGGCAGGGGGGGAAACTCATTAGCTATTGTCTGTTCCCTTTGCACTGCCAGCTGTGTGGTGTGTTAAAAGCACATAGAACTATGCAAGTTTACATCAGCTGCTGAAGTTATCTGGTAAAGGATTTTGCTTACTGAGAAAGACAACAACTACCGACACCAAGTTGTTGCTTACATAGAAATGTAACACACTTCTTTTGTCAGACTTTGCCACTGGAATGGTTTAGATTAGTATTCATGTGAGTTAAAAGGAACATCCAAACTCATTTTGTTTTTGAGGTAATGGTTGGCTCCCACAATTAGCTTTGGAAGTCTCTGCTTTAGATTACAAACATGTACTATAAAGATATTTCGGAGCAGATGCACCTCTCTATCCTCATTATCTGTCTAATTAACTATGTTTGGTTTAGAAGATACAGAGTGATTTTCCAGCAGCCAAATAAGTTCACAACAAAAGGCAGTTTTGCCTGTGTAAAATCTTTTACCAGTAAAGAAGATTCTACAGTTTGAAGTCTCCTGACAATCCTGTCATTTGTGCAGGAGACACAGCCTGTCCCTATACTCCCTCCCTAATCTCTACAGGTGTAGTTTTGTCAGTAACTTGCAAATATAATCCAACAACATATGAACACCATCCGTATTCTGCAAAACAGTACATTTCTATATAGTTGCACTACCAACCATGTAATGTCAGTCTGTTTTTTTCACAGGCAGTTACAACATGGTGGCTACTCAATTCCAAAAGCAATCAACAATCAGTGTTGAATGTCTGTGAGCAGCATAAAATGGGTTAGTACTGTCACAAAAATTTATCAGTTCATTACCTGAATCTGTTCTCAAACACAATGGTGAGTTTGGTAATGAAAAAACCCAAAAGTTAAAGAAGGGAGAGAATTTTTTGGGAAGGGAACAGCATAGAGTAGAACAGACTATTTCATTAGGAAAGGGCCTACAGTAATCACCTATCCCAACTGCCTGACCACCTCAGCACTGACCAAAATTTAATTGTGTGGTTAAGGACATTGTCCAGATGCCTCACACACCCTGGGGCATTGATCACCTCTCTGGGAAGCCTGTTCCAGTGTGTGACCCGCTTTGGGTGAAGAAATGCTTCCTCAGGTCCCATCTGAACCTTCCCTGGGGCAGCTCTGAGCCATTCCCATGTGTCCTATCACTGGATCCCAGGGAGAAAGCCCAGCACCTCACTCTCCATGTCCCCTCCTCAGGAAGCTGCAGAGAGCCACGAGGTCACCTCTCAGCCTCCTTCTCTCCCAGCTAGACAAGCCCAGAGTCCTCAGCTGGTCCCCACAGGTCATTCCTTTCAGCCCCCTCACAGCTTTGTTCTCTCCTCTGGACACATTCAAGGACCTTCATGTCCTTCTTGAAGAGTGGGGCCCAGCACTGCACCCATCACTCCAGGTGAGGCAGCACCACCAGTGAATACAGTGGGACAATCCCCACTTTTGGCCAGCTGGTTCTGCTGTGTTTGATGCCCCCAGGATGGGGTTTGCTCTCTGGGGTGCCATGGCACACACTTTGGCTGCTTCCCAGATGCCCTTCTGCAGGGCAGCTCTCCTGCTGCTCCTCTCCCACTCTACACTTGTGCCCGGCCTTACTCCATCTGAATCCACATTTGGACTTGTTAAATTGCACCCCATTAATCACAGGCCAACACTGCAATCTATCCAGATCCTGCTGCAAGGCCCCTTGTCCCTGGAGAGAGTCAACAGCACCTCTCAGTTGGTATCTTTATGAAATTTGCTAATAGTGCATCAACTCCTGCATCCAGATCATTGGTCTTGGAAGTTCTGAAAAACTTAATATACTTAATTTTTATTGGCACATGAAATGGAAAATAGTTATTGTGCACTTGTTGTCCTGGTTGTCAGCTACACTGATAGCTAAACTACTTCTTTATGAGGTGAATTATGAGAAAGTTGTCCTGCAAGAGAATCAGAATAACCTAATTTTAAAATTTCACATGACTCACAACTTACTTCACTCCAGAAATATCTTAGTGCACTTTTAGTTTTCATGGAGAAGTACACTGCTCCACCTGGGGACCCTGAACACTCCTTGCTTTCAATCGAAAGTGAAGTTGTGCAGCAGCTGTAGATACCATCATCCTAATCTAAAGAAAGCTAAGAAGTATGAGGTTCTGCCACAGATTAAAATCTATGAAAAACACATCACATGTGTGTTCCCTACTAAAAGTAACAAACATTGCAGAAAATTTAAAAATTTAGAATACTGCATATTCTGCAGATCATCAGCTGCCAGTGAAATAACTGCACAATATTTAACTAACTCCCAAAGCACACAGAGGTATTCTAGTGATTGTTAAGGATTCTGATTAATACTAGAAGTAAAAAGCTTGCATGCTACAGCAGATGAGAAGAATGGAGAGAATGTAAAAATGCTTCTTTGTAAGTCTTCAGGCATGACACAGAGCTTGCCCCCATTTGGTCCACAGCAGTAGTAGGGCGTTTTAGCATGCAAGTATGCTCTGTTCTACAGTGCTCAGCAAGCCCAACCCCTAGAAACAGTAAACACACAACATTTGTTGAGGTCTTTAGCAAACAGGGCAGCTTTACTTCTTCTGCACAGAGGATTTGTGAAGGCACGTTAACAAAAAAGCCCCCACAATTTAAAAAAAAGAGGCAGAAAAGCAAGTAATCGGTCCTCTCTGCTGATGATACTAGGTAATTTTGAAAAAACTGTTCAGTATTACAGTTGGCTTGAATTTACCTGAGTCCAGTTGCTCACTGTCCAGTCAGATGGGCACAAGACATCTCTGTTGCACGACAGATGAGTCTTTGGCTTAAGCAGGTGCTGGCACTCTGTGACAGCCAGAGCCTGCTCATCAGATCCCACTGTCTGGATGCAAAGTACAGTGCGCTTCTTCTGGCCGGTGGGGCCACAGGTGGTCGAACACTTCTGCCATTCTCCTGCCCACCATCTGAAAAACAGAGGGGTAAGAAACATCAGAAAACAATACACCATAAGCACACTAGGGAAAACCTCCACAACTACAAGAAAAAGAACCAGTAATTTAAATTCTGGGTTCAGGTCTATGTTTTTCATATTATGTCCGGATCACTCAACCTTTCCTATCTGCCCTGTGCTCCAGTACCAGTCACTCAAAGATGCTGACTCCCAGACAGCAGTATCATGTTTCTACAAGGCATAAGTATCCACTGGGTAGATGGTCTTTCAGTTCCAAATGAGGAACTGCTAGCTAGTTTAGCAATCTATTTTACTCCACCCTATTGGTTATCTGCCTACTGCCACCTCAGGACAGAGTTAACAAATGAGAATCATGAGTCTGTAATGACAGCACAGAGGCAGAGAAGGTCCCTGCACACATGCCTATGCAGCCACAAATTCTCAAACTGGCTCTGCTGTTACCTCCACATGGGGAAGCAGCACAGCACACAACCCCAAACACCAAACTAGTCAGAGCTACGATGCACTGACCCACGTGAAAGCTGTGACCTGCAGTGCTGTACCTCTGGGTCTAGTCTCTGCGCTTGCACTCAACTGGACTTTCCTGTACTTTGTTCCTTCATGAAGTAAGAACAAGCCCCTTATGTGTCTCTCTCCTGATTCAAGATGGTCATACGTAGCGTGCTATGCAGTGTTCCATGGAATTAAAGGTATTTCCACTAGTGTAGTATCTCCCAATGAGAAAAAAGTTTATCAATGAGAGCTGTCCCCTTTATATTTGGTTTACCTTAGCCTTTGTCCATATACATCCACCTATGTCTTCTCATACTGACCCAGAATGGATCACTACCTGTACACATGCCTTTCATAATAAAGAGGGGGGGAGGGGCAAAATATTCTGAGTTTCTACTATTTGAGAAGTGTTGGCATCAACTATGACATTTGTGTAATGATTTACCTTTACACTTAAAAGTCTTTCCTTCCACTTTAGCACGATCTAGGTAAGAAAACTGCTCCAAGCTGCTCCATAAAAATTTGGCCCAGCTGTGAACTCCAGGCCACAAAAGCTCTTAGACAATATTGTTTGTTCCTGGGTTTTGAAACGGGTCATGAAAACAAAACAGGGATACATTTAGAAAATACCTTTCTAGACAGAAAGGGAGAAAAATTGGTTTTGGCTTACAATCAAGACCATCCTATTGTATTTTTTCCCTTTTAAGGTCAATGAACTTAGAGTGAACTAATCCCATTCTGATAAATACATCTAAGTTCAACATCCAGTTTTATAACAGTTTTTGCTCCTTGCTTTGTCTCCCATCTGACTGAATTTCTGGCTTCTTCAGTTTGATGGCAACCCCTCTTCCCTTTTTCCATGTATTTTCCATGTTCCTTCTCTGTCTCCTGATTAATTTCTTCTCCAGTTTACAAATGAGCTGTCACTGACGTGGAAGGCACTGATATCTATTCCTAATCATTTAAAAAAAAATACTCAGAGCAATCAAGCTATGCACACAGCTCATTTGTGCAACCATCTGGTCCTCTCTGGGGTACCTACCCCTACCTTCCTTCTCTTTGGTTATGTTTCCATACCTCATTTCCTTTTAAATTACCTTAGAAGCCCTTTGGGGCACAGACTATTTTGTTACATACTCTAGAATGCAGCCCACTGCCACTGCAGCCCTGCAGGAGGCCTCTGGACACTGTTGTTACAAAAGAACAAATTATTTTTCTCCTTCTCCTGCCTTCCTTTGGATGTTTTCTTGTTCTTCCAGGCTTGTGCAAACAACAAAGGAAAACTAACAGGTGGTTTAAGAGAAAAAGCTAGCACACCTCAGTGGAGCACAGCAATAAAAAAGAGAAAAATATATTATCACAACTGAATCAAGCCATTTCAGGGTTGTTTTCATCTCTTGCATCCTCTTTCCAATTTTACCATCTCTGGTATCTTGTAAATTGCTCTCGCTTCAGCACAAATGCAACCTGAAGTATGTGAATTGCCCTGTTAATTGTAATGGAACAACATCACTTATTTCAAGCTATAGGCATGCCAAGCTGACACCCCCTCCTTCACCATTTTCACATGGCTCTGAGTGAGGGTTCAGCAGTTTGCAGGTTTAATGCCAAACTCCTAGCAATAAATTATCAGAGCTTACTACAGAACATATCTTGATCAGCAATGGTGTGTGATTAATTACTGCACGCAAAATATTTTTAAGAAGTCATGTAAGAAAGTAATGTGATCCAAAGTTAGGAAGTCCCAGAATTAAGATTTTATCCTGCAGAACCCTCAGGATAAAGCTTAAATTACATTTAGTCATGAAACTTTTTCAATATCCCATAGAATCCTTCCTCATTCAGTGCAGGTAACAGATGGTACAGATGGTACAGGTGAGCAAAGCAGTTAATTGCCTGGCACCCACACTTCAAAAAACTTGTTCTGACTGAAAGTTTACTCTTATCAGTACCTGGAGGTTTTGATGGTAGATTTTCCATACTTGCATTCTAGGGTACATGTACATGCCTTAAAAACTCAAGCACGAGGAACTGAGGAGTTCTGAACTGTAGCACCCCAGCCAAAAGGAAAAAAGAAAAAAAAAAGAAAAAAGGCCAAACAAGGACAGCAGAAAATGTACCATCCATTTGTCTGTTCTGGTACAGGATGCCCCAAAGCAGGTCCTGGGCAACACAGAAGGGAGCAGCACCTGAGTGACTGCTTTGCCAAACACTGCTTATCTTGGAGCTCATGCTGTCTCTTCACACTGCAGAGGCATAACCAAAACTGGAGGTGACTGCTGAGCAAACACGCAGAATTAACATAATGAACTGAGAACTAAACATGTAACTTCCAAACTGAAGTGACCAAGCTGTTGGACCTCCCAAATGTAAGCTAGAATGGAGGCTTACAGATACAGCTTCAGGCAGGTTATAAACAAGGCTTTCTTTAGATCACATGTACAGAGAGATACCTGGCAAAGGAAAAGATAGAGGGAAAGAAAACTCAGAGAGAGCTGTGATGAGAGATTGAGATGAGCTGGTGGGAACTGAAGGATGATGGGAGGCACCATCCTGTATGTGCTCCTAACTCCATTTTCTGATGGCATTTATCACTACAACTACCAAGTGGCTCTACAATATTGATGTATCACCTGGTCCTGCAAAGTGACTGGCCATCTCCACAGGCCAGCACAGCATGGAAAGACTGGTAACAAACAGAAAGGTGAGCAAGCAAAAAATCCATTGTTTTGGTAATTCATTTGTGCAAGCACTCATTTTCCTGAGGCTGTTGAGTTAGAAAGCAGTCTGTATGGTGAAAGCACACCCTCAGTCAGTCTTCAGCTGTAGCTGTGAGCACTCAGCTCTTCTGCAATCCAGTCTGAGATAGAGGTAGAGAGAAGATCCAATTCCTTCAGGTGACATTCAGCTGCTTAAATGAGACCTATCTCTTTTCCTCCCACACTGAGTTTACATCATCTGTAACAATTAAAGCGGGGCCCAACAGCCTTGCCCATTACACAGTCCTCACCTATACCTAAATGATGTGTGCTGAATGAAGTGTGGATCCTGTTGAGAAAGTAATAGCACAGGATTTTGGAACCCAAGTTCGCTATATTCACACCTATGGGGCTGAATGTTCCCTCCCACTATATTGTATCAGACCTAAAGGAAGACTATGTATTTGTATAGCATCAAGCACAGCAGATCCCCACAGGGCACTGTTTTTCACTCTGTGTATTATAATAAAAACAGTACTTCCTTTTCCTATTATGCTGTTGGAGTCGACTAAGCAGTCTGGAAGCAGGACAACACAGTAACAGCAGATAAAGCCACGATTCCAAATACTTGTAAAATAATCTATTTGTGGTTGCTCTATCCAAGTGGGTAGTCAGGTTAAGGGGGCTCCTGGCAATTTTACTTACAGGGGAGAACAAAACTTTTATTCACAACACTGTAAGTAGTTAAAATCTCACTCTTTTTCTTCAAATACTATCTATAGATTTTTATCATTAACACCCATGGCGCTAAATACCTGCCTACCAAAGAACCATGTAACTGTAAACCATATTCCATACCATAATGTGGAAAAAAAATGTATTTTTGCTACAGCTTCACTGCACTCCTGCTAAGCAGTATCATTTAGGTTTTATGTGAGCAGCTGTATGACATCTTAACTTTCAACTGTTCAGCCATCTTTATTTTGTTCTGCATCAGCAAGTGGCATACATGTATTGCAACAGTTTTAATATTTTGCCCTGCTCCATTTTCTTTTAGTAGAAACCATGGGAAAAATAAATGCAGACCAAACCAGCAAACAAAAAAGAATGTTAAGACTTGGACTTCTCAGAGGCCTGTCATTTAAAGAGTTTATAATTAACCTCTTGAAATGGGTTAATGAGATAGGATCTGGTTTGTGAGAGTCACAAATACTACATTAATGTTATTCTTTGTCTGTAGTTAGTGTTTGATAGATTATCTTAACTCTGATTTAGTGGTCTGGTAGCTAGTTTCATGGTAGCATGTTTTCCTTCCGTGGAATTTAGCAGATTAAGGGAGATATCCTCCTTCCTGTTTAAGATAGGATGTTCCCACAAAGAAACTGGTTTACAATTGGTAAGCATGAGATCACCTAACAGTCTGAGTCCCATCAAAGGTCCACAGCTCTAGCACAGAATTTTGCCACCTGTCTGTAGAGAGCACTTGTTCTTCAGCAGCTTCACATGAACTGCCAGTTGTGCTACATCGTGCCGTATGGGTCAGTCACATCTTCCTCCACCATTCAGATTTTCTTTAGAACTAATAAACAGAAGTGCACTAAGGACTTCTTCTGGTTTAACCTAGCCAGCATTTAAACTCCATGCAGCCACTCACTCACTCCCCGCATGGTGGGACTGGGGAGAGGATAACAAGGGTAGAAGTGAGGAAACTCATGGGTTGTGGTGAAGACAGCTGAATAGGTAAAGCAAAAGCTGTGCACACAAGCAAAGCAAGCCAGGGAATTAATTCCCCACTTCCCATTAGCAGGGAGGTGTTCAGCTGTTCCCAGGAGAACAGGGCTCCATGATGCCAGTGGTGACTTGGGAAGACAAACGGCATCACTCTGAATGTCCCACCCTTTCCTCCTTCTCCCCCCAGCTCTGTATGCTGAGCATGACGCCGTATGGTAGGGGATACCCCTTGGGTCAGTTGGGGTCAGCTGTGTTCCCTCCCAGCTCCTTGTGCCCCCCTGCCAGCCTACTTGTTGGGGGGGTGGTCTGAGGAGCAAAACAGGCCTTGGCTCTGTGAGCGCTACTCAGCAGTGATGAAACCATCTCTGTGCTATCAGCTCTGTTTTCTGCACAAATGCAAAACAAAGCCCTGTACCAGCCAATATAAGGGAAATTAACTATTCCAGCCAAAACCAGCTTTTCATTTCAGATGGAGACTAGCTGTCTGGATTGCAGGTGATACATATGCCATGAAAAATAAATACAAACTCAATGCACTGCTGGTACTACAGCTTCAAAGACCAGATCTACAAAACGAAGGGCTTGTGAAGTGTAGAATCCACTCTTCACTACCATCTCTTCCAAGAGATTAATTTAGGGCCACAAGCAGAAGCTAGTGAGAGTCAGGTTCAAATTAATTAAAAGAAGATGGTGCTTCACACAGTAGCCATTAGTGGAGCTTCTTGCAGAGGAAGTTCTGTATTACAGATGTTTTACAATGTTGCAGAGGGAGGCTGGAAAAAAATCTTGGAACAGAGGGTCACAAAGGGTTACTGATTAGACAACAATAAAAACCTCCAGAAATGGAGCAGTTCATCCTGCAAACTATGCTCAAGCACATGGAAAGTACAGAGGTGACTGCTGAAAGCGAACATGGCTTCACTAAAGGCAAATCCTGCCTGACAAATTTGGTGACCTTCTAGGATTGGGCTACTGCACTTGTGAATAAGGGAGGAGTGACAGACATCATCTACCTGGACATGTGCAAAGCATGTGACACCGTCCTGCACAACATCCTTGTCTCCCACTTTGCAGAGACATGGATTTGACAGATGGGCAGTTCAGTCCATTGACTACACAGTCATACTCCAAAAGTTGCAGTCAGTGTCTCAATGTCCAAATCAATACCAATGTTGAGAGGTGTTACTCAGGGGTCGGTACTGGGACTGTCACTGCTAAGCATCCTTGTCAGAGTCATGGACAGAGGGATCAAGTGCACCCTCAGCAAGTTTGCTGATTATACCAAGCTGTCTGGTGTGGTCGACATGCTGGAGGGAAGGGATGCTGTGCAGAGGGACCTTGGCAAGTTTGAAAGGTGTACCCATGTGAACTGCATGATGTTCACCAAGGCCAAGTGCAACGACCTGCACATGGGGTGGTGCAATCCCAAGCACAGCCACAGAGGGGTGAAGGATGGATTGAGAGCAGCCCCGAAGTGGAGGACTTTGGGTGCTGCTGTATGACAAGCTCAATGTGAGCCAGTGGAATGCACCTGCAGCCCAGAAAGCTCACCATATCCTGGGCTGCATCAAAACCAGCATGACCAGCTGATCAAGGGAGGGGATTCTCCCCCTCGGCTCTCTTCTGGCGAGACCTAGGACCTGCAGTACTTTGTTCTGCTCTGGGGTCTCCTGGACAAGAAAGACATGGAGCTGTTGCAGCAAGTCCAGAGGAGGCCGTAAATGTGGGACCGTAGATTAGAACTGTAATGGTTCTAATGTGACATAATTCTGTAGTCTGCCCAACAAGGCACAAATCCTGCTCTCTCACTTTCCAGATCAGGTCTAAACAACTAGAACAACTGGGATGAATTGATTTAGAACTCTGGAATAAATAGCAGAGTTTATTTGTGCTATAAATAAAACAACACCCCCACGTACGTGGGTAGCCTCAGCTCTTCACTAGTCAACTAGTTAATAAGTTTGATCTACTGTCAACTGATTTCCTAGCAATCCACAAAGAATTATGAAATGCTGGTGGTTTATGCTTTTAACACTCATTTAGAGAGGCTGCAAACACAAAGATGTAATTTGCAGAGGAGGCATCATATACTGTTGTGTAGATACTTGGAAACAACTACTAAAACCAACAGCCATGCACAATTTTTTTAAAGCTTCATGAAACTCGCTGTTGGCAAATGTAATGTGATACACTTTAAGGGAATCATTGCAATTACTTCAATTTGATTCTGATTTAACTGGAATTACCAGGGAAAGACTGCTTTACCATTATGAACAGCATGATTAACAATTTCCAAAAACAATGAAAGACAAAAGCAAGATGTTACAGTACCAAAAGAATGAAACTAAACCCAATATCGATCCCTTCTGGCAAAACTGTGCCTAATTTACAAGCCCTCAGTTTTACTTTTAGCTGTAAAACTGTGGTCAGTCTTCCATACCTTACTTAAGATGGTAGAACAGAAAAAACAGAAATGAGGAGGGATTAAAATAATGTTATGAGAATGGAAATAATTGTTTCCATGTGATGACAGAATGAAGAAAGCTGTAGTCCACTGAAAGGAAAACGTAAGAAAGAGTGTGATAAAAAGATGCCAGATGATAAGTGATATAAAGAAGGTACCATAATTAAGAGTCATAAAAATGGGCATTTCTACTCATTCCCCCTCACAAAAAGGGCACAGGAATAACAAAAAATAATGAAGAACAGTCTCAAAAGGCTTAAAAACCCTCTCTGTGAGTTAGTTTTTGGAACACATGGTAACACATTATCACTCATGCTAAGACAGGAATATATGATTTTTACAATAAATAAGAAATGATACAGTTTTCAGGCACACCTGCACCTAAACTGAACAAGAAGTTTATCTATACAGATGAGAGCACAATCTCTGCAGCTCCCAGCACAGACTGGTCAGTCACCTGCACTGGAAACCATTTAGGGCAGATTGCTCCTAATTTCTAGTTTGTTACAGAGAGAGTGATGAGGTGCTGGAGCAGGCTGCCCAGAGAGGTGGTGGTTGCCCCATCCCTGAAGGTGTTCAAGGCTAGACTGGATGGGGCCCTGGGAAACTTGTGTAGCTCCAGGCATGGAGGTTGGTGGCCCTGTCTGTGGCAGGGGGGTTGGATCTCTGTGATCCTTGAGATCCCTTCCAACCCAGACCAGGCTGGGATTCTCCATTACTGGGTTTCTACCATCTTGCTCAGAAACCCTTGGGAGCTCTCACTGTGGCAGGCTGCAGGTGCCACACTGATCTGGTATTAGAAACAGCATCTTCCTTTGAATAATGCTGCTATTTAACACTACCAGAGCCCCCCCAGAGTCTGTTACCTGGGGGGACAGTCCTTTTCATAGCATTTCTTCTGCCGCCCGTTTGGCTGTGTGGCTGGGTCGCAGAAGGAGCTCTTGATCGCGCCGCTTCCCTTCCGCGTGCAGTGGGCAACCTGGCGCCGCACCCCTGGGAAAGAGAGAGGAGAAAAGGAGGAGTCAGCCCTGTAGGTTGGGGACGAGCTGCAGAAGTCTGCTAGGATGGGGAGCACACACTGTTCATTCTCCACTGTACAGAAACAGCTGTGAAAGCCAGTTCTGCTGAACGTCTGAGCTATATCAAGTATGGGCATCCTTTAATCAGACTGAAAAGGTGTAATGCAGAGCTCTTTTGGGTCAGATAGCTCAAGCAACACATTAGAAAGCATTTTCCTTAATCTCAATTCCGTTTCCACCTCAGAAAGGGCTCCTGCAGGCCCTGAAGCAGGTTTAAAGGGCTGTGAATGGTTCTTGGATTACTCACAGGTAAAAGGCAACACAGCAGTGTCAGGCTATTCACAGCAAGGTTATTTTTCTTGATCTTTTCTTTGTACTTCTGGGAAGGCTGTTTAAGTAGAATACAAACTGGATTGTACTAGTAAAACTATAACCCTGTCACTCTTAAAGCTGAATTCCACTTCTAAGAAGTTTCGGTACAAATCTTTTTATAAAAAAGAATGATGCCATAACATCAGGGAGAAAATAGCCTGTTTTCTAAAAAACTGCCTGAGATAAAAGTTAACTTTCACAAGAAGCTGGAGGGGACACAACCTGGACAGCTGACCCAAAGCAGCCAGAGGGGTACCCCATACTATATGACATCATGCTCAGTATATTAAGGGGGCTAGCTAGGGAAGAGGGGTCACTGCTTGGGGATGGGATGGGCACTGGGCTTTTGGGGTGGTGAGATAACTGCATTGTGTATATTCTAAATTGCATTGTGCATACTCTGAATTGCACTTTGTATATTCTAAATAATGGCTTTTTCCTCTCCCTGTGTTGTCCCTTATCCCAACCCAGGAGTTTTGCCTTTTTTCTTCCCATTCTCCTCCCCATCCCACAGGGGATACAGGGGGATGCAGAGGAGTGACCGATTGCCTGCGTGGGGCTCAGCTGCTGGCTGGGGGGGAACCACCACAATAACTACTACAAAGCAAAGCACTCATCACAAGAGGCAAGATGTGAGACACAGAGACATCCCATTGATATAATCTGGGTTATTTCCTAGCAGTTCCACTTAAAAAGCTCCAAAAGACTTATCAGAAAGGAACATGAACCAAACTACTACATTACTCTACCTAGTGCCAATCTAAAGAAAGCTGGTTTCCAGACCCTGCCTTCCATAGTTTTGCAATAATTTAAGGTAGGTCCAGTGCTGCAAACCCAGTGTAAAGTAGGTATGGCAATATTACAGTTTGAAAGGTTGCAGCTAGGCTGATACATAAACACTACAAGTGTAGCATTAGACCTACATGAATCCTGAGGATAGACAAAGAGTGATACTAACTCTCATTAAATTAACTGTTCTGTTAATTCACTGCAATTAATATGCAGCCAGTAGGTTACTGTACCTCTGTGACTTTTATCCTTCTGGGAAGCAAAGGGCCTATCTGAACTGTTGCTATGGTGTAAAGGTTGTTAAGCCATTTTGCAGTCTTGTTTAGGAACTGAGCTTTTCTTAGCTCAGATCCCCTTATAGCTAGTTGGGGAAACTATCTGGAAGGCAAGAACAGTAATCCATAGAAAGTAATACTTGGAAAATGTGAAACTATTCCTCCATGCAACATATATTTATGTTCCTCTATACAGCATGTCCCCATACATGACAATTCAAACATCTTAAAATTTCATGCTAGCATTATGGCTATCTTGCTTTAAGCACTTTCACAGCATTTACTTCTTTGTTTCCTCTCAAAAATTTAACAATATACTTAAATAAAACCTCCAAAATACCAACTGTAACACTAGGAAATCCAAAGCTAGCAACAGAGGTAACTGAGCACATACTGCATGTGTGAGTGGGGAGTTTGCAGACAGGTATTACTGAAAAAGGGTTTCCACAACACAAGTAAATTAAAAACTTTCTATACCTATTGGGTATAGAAAGAAGCAGATGGAAACCTGTATCTCATCTTCGTGAAACCTTAAGACATGAGGTCTGTGACACTGTGAGGAAAATACTCTAGAAGCTGGTATTTTAAATCAGATTTGTAACTGAGACATAAGACAATTACTGACAACAGCATGGGACTTGGTGACTGATTTTGGTCCTCCAGTCATACACCAATGTGGTCCAATGCAGGACTCCCAGGGAGCAGTGCTCTATTTTATGCTATGAAAGATGTAACTGTAATAGTCAGCAACCTTCTTTCCTGAAAACAAAGCAGTTCTTAGAAACATGTTTTGGTCCCTTTCAAAACCATGGTAATTTGTTGCTACAAATGCAAGTAAGTGAACCCTTCTCCTTTGATAAAACTTTCAGTGTCATTTCAGCTGCTGTAATTCACTTCAAAACTACTATAAACCTTTGCAGAAGTTTTGGTTTTAGGCTGTGTGGTCCCATAAAACATGTGCTGATCTCTGGCATCAATAAACTAATTTATCTGAGAAAAACATTTTTGTTACAGAAGTTATATGAACTCCCACTGTAACTTCAAAATCTGGAAAGTTCTGGAATGGATGTATATATTAAACGAAGCCACAAATGCACAGCTTTTTCATCATGACTATGCATAGTTCAGTTCCAAAACTGGAAGGAATCCTATTATGCATATACTTATATGCACATATTAAGGTACACATATAATGACTTAATGCAATACAGTTGTTTTTTTAAGCTTGAGCAAGTTAAGCTACAAAACACTGCAAAAAGAGAAAACTAGTCACCTCACGCTGACCCTGCCCTACCAAACATTTTCACAGTTACATACTTACATGTGTAATAACCTATTCAAGTCACAGATTAAAAATTCTGAATATATTCTAAAACTCAGCAAAATTGGAGACCTAAACACGATTTGTACAGAGCTCTCTCTCTGTGAGGACGGATAGCTGCTCTCACCATATCACCTACGTTACTCCTCTCTGACCTCAGTGCTAACCAGTCCACGCTGACTGTATTCATCAGGGCACTGCAGTCTTAATCCCACTCCAAAAATCCCTTTTTTCCCCCTCTGGAGTCAAAACATTCCATTCCTTTCTGCTCTCCTCAGCACTCCCTGCACTGTAGGTATCACTGCTACCACTTCACCTTCTCACCTGCTGAAAGAATCACTTCCAAGTAAAATATAAAGTTACTTGAAGCATCCCTTCCCACCCCCATGCTTCTTTACAAAGACATGCACCATCTCAGATCTGTGAAAAAAATTTTTTTTGGGGAAAAAAAATAGTTACAACAGTCAGATCAAAGAATGGTGTTGATTTCACTAAGATCTGCTCAGTGATTGCCACTTCATCGCTAATGCAGGACTTTTCAGATGGGACATGGCCCATTCAGCTCCTGATTTCTTAGTTTGCAAAAAACCATGCTAATTTAAAATCATTTGGGTATGGAAGATTTTTAAAACTGAGATTGGATAGATGTTAGTCAAAATTAAGACTGAGAGCAACAGAAATTAAGGACTAGAAGCAAACATTCAAAAAGTGCATGCAAAAGATTGTATCTTCTAGCAAAAATAATTTGAAAATGTAATCATGACCATTGTGCATCAAATCAGATACTCTGGAAGGAGTTCACTTTTGTATTTGGATAAACAGATTATATTTAGTGCATGCACATGTGTTAAGTACACAATACAAGAGACAACTTTTACATTCTTGGTGTTATAAAACATAGATTCCTAAGAGCACAGGAAAATACAGAGACCTCTGGTTTTTTAAAACCCATGCTACAAGTTTAGTACTGCATTTAAGTTCAGGAAGACCTGGAGTTAGTTTTGCAAAGTAGCTTTAATAACAGCTGTGAAGGATTTTAGAGGGCACATAACAATTAACCCCCAAACAAATCTTACAGTTAAGTCCTTCTGCAAACTTTGAAAATTTGCCAATTAGTGATGTTATCTATGGAGAAATAAATTGCTGAAGTTACCTAACATTGCTCCTTAGTTGCACTGCACTGCACTTTGCTTCTTGCTGTGTTCAGTGCCCCTCAAAGCTAGTCCTAAGAAAGACGATTAAAGCCTTTAGACAAGGATGAAGCATTTACACTTGCAATATCTAATTGACCATTCTTTAAAGAAAGCATGGATAGCTGGTCTAGAAAGAAAGCTCAGTGAGGCATTTAATCTTCCTGTAAGAAAGGCTTAAAGGCTTCACATGCTGCCTTGACAAGTCGGCTTTGGCAGGACAGGCTCTTAGCCAGAGAGTGCAGCAGTTGCAGGACACTGTTCAGCACACACATACCCTGACTGCAAACCAATTCCCTTCTGCATAAAGAAAATGGTGGGAAGAGATTCAAAGTGGCCTGCAGTAAGGACGGAGCAAGGCTTGCAATTCTTAATATAAACTATCCTCTTCAGCATTTGTTTCCCATGAAATGGTTTGCAATGTAATCACTGAACTATTTTATACACTGCAAATGGACATCAGGTATTGCAAGGTGTTCTTTTCCCTGCATGCCATATTAGGTATGTTTGCTACAGACAATACTTTCAACTTGTTAAATGGTGTGACTGTAGGCTGCCCAGACCAGCTCTTTGAGACTATAAAAGGCAGGGGCACATAATGGAAATGAAGGAAAACACACATCTGCTACTTCTCTTTCTCAGTTGCAACAGAGTTGGGGAAGGATATGGATCATGCAGGACTTGTTAGTGCCACTAACAAGCAAAAGACTCCACTATAAAGTAAGGCAAGCAAGCCCCACAGAAAGTAAAAGTTGGGCCATGGAGAAGCATCAGAACAACCTGAACAAGGATCAGGCTGCTCAGACTGAAGTGGGCTGGCAACATAAGGATGCATTATTTATAGCTCGGTATGCTCCTGACACCTCAGGCCATTGAGAAAGAGAAGCAACATACAGATGGACTTGTGATGAAGGGGTAAGACTTGTCCACGGACTCTATCTCATAGGTCATCCATAAATGTGAGACATGCACTTCAATGAAACAAACCAAGCAGGTAAAGCCTGTTTGGTGTGGAGGAAATACAAATATAGGGAGGCCTAGCAGATTGATTACACCTCACTCCCACAAACCCACCAAGGTGAGCAGTATGTGCTTACAATGGTGGAAGCAAGCACTGGAAACATTATCTCATGCCCCATGCCACTGCCCAAGCACCATCCTGGGCCTTGAGAAGCAGGTCCTATGGTGACATGGCGCCCCAGAAAGAACTGAGTCAGATAACAGGACTCATTTCTGAAACACCTCTTGGACACCTGGGTCAAAGAGATGGCACTGAGTGGGTGTTTCACATCCCCTGTCATGCACCAGCCTCTGGGAAAATCAAAGATACAATGGTCTGCTAAAGACTCCACAGAAAGCAATGGGTGGTGGGACCTTCAAACACTGGGGTACACATTCAGCAAAGGCCGTCTGGTTAGTTGATGGTAGACTGGTAGACAGGGGGTCTGCCAGTCGACCTGGCCCTGCCCAATCCAAACTTCCATGTACTGTGGAAGGGGACAAAGTTCTTGTAGTGCACATGAAGAACATGTTGGGGAAGACAGTTTGGGTTATCCCTGCCTCAGGCAATGGCAAACCCATCCACGGGACTGCTTCTGCTCAAGGATCTGCGTGATGTGAAAAGATGAAGTCTGATCTGTACGTCAAAGAGATAAGATCCTGGGTGAAAATAGCCAATGACTTAAACTGTACAATGTTGATCACTATATACTACTGCTTGTCATCACTACTGTGATTGCTAAATGCCATAAAAAAGTTACAGTAGAAGTCATCCAGACAAATGATGAATGAACTTTGATGAAAGCAAGTAAGGTGCAGAGACAATGAAACCAGGACTGGCTTCAGCAATGAATACCCAGCAACTTCCTCAAGACTGACATCTTCAGCCTGCAGACTGTGAGCATGGACTACATCAGATATATCAGATACAAGCTCTGGATGCAGCAACAATCCAACAGCACACACAATTTCTCTTGTCCTGAGTCTTCTGGGAGATGGAGCCTCAAGTCAATGACTACATGAACTCAACAGACATTTCTGAGGGACAGCCCACAGACTAAAGGAATGGTATCTGTGTGTACATGTCAAGAGACAGGTTAAGTATGGTGATGAATTGGAATGCACTGGGAAAGACAGGACCTGAGCATGACACATACAGTATGGAATAAGGGGTGGGTACTGCTCTGTTTTCAGGTGAGAGTTTTATTTTTCTTCCTAGTAGTTGGTACAGTGCTGTGTTTGGGATTCTGTATGAGAACACTGTTGATAACACACCAAGGTTTTATTGTTGCTGGGTAGTTGCAGTGCCTACACTAAGCCAGGGACCTTTCAGCTTCCCTCGCCCTGCCAGGAGCACAAGAAGCTGGGAGAGCAGAGCCTGGATGGCTGATCCAGCCTGGCCAGAAAGATCTTCCATAGCATACAACATCATGCTTCATATATGTATCTATATATAGATATATATGCATATAGATATAAATGGGGAGTCTAATCAGGAGGCAGATTCACTTCTTGGAAACAGACTGGGTGTTGGACTGTATTATTCTCTTTTCGTAATTGCATTGGTGCATTACTTTATTATTATTATTACTACTACTATTATTATTATTATTGATGTGGCTATTGTTATTATTCTCTTCCTTTGTTATCCTATTGATCTGTCTTTATCTCAACCCATGAGTCTGCAGATTTTTTCCATTCTACTCCCCATCCCCTTGTGCCAGGGAGGAGTGGCGAGCAGCTGTGTGGTGCATGGTTACCAGCTAGGGCTAAACCACAACAGGATGACATGCTGCCACTTTGAGGCCTAGAATCTTTAGAATCTTTTGGAAATTATCTTTAATTATCCCAGCTGCCCAGGGTGACTTCTGAGAAGGGACAGCTTCATTCTACATAGCCATTATTCATCAGTGGGAATTTTTCCAGGTACATTTCCTTTGGATAAGAAGTTGTATCATAGGACTAAACACATTTTTTCTTTTCCTTAGGGCAGATCTGGCTTTCCTGCATCAGCCCATTCCCATGTCTGTAGTTCCATCCGTCATTCTGTAACTCAGCATCAGTCTTGGCTCCAGCAAAACTTTGGTTTACATTGCTCTGACCTCTCTGTCTACAAGACGCCAAAGTGCCCCTGGATTTGCTGCTGCCATATTGACCAGTAACAATGACAGACCCTATGCAGAATCTTTAGGCTGGTCCAGGTTTGTCAAAAAAACCCACCCCCACAATTCTAGTTACGGATCAATTTCTCTCACCTGGTATGTCTGTCAGTTAGTTTGATAGTTCACCTCCTAGGATAGGCTCTCCCTTTTTTCCTGAAAAACTGATTATTCTTTACCAAATGACGACTGCAAAAATCCTTGGAAGTTATTTTACTATCAGATTTAATCCAAACAAATCCAACTTTCCTTATCTCCTTGACCCCCATTGTATGCTTGTCTTCAGTAAGACGCAACATACCGATAGCAGAAAATTACCTTCTTGCCTACTTCAATCCATTTTTATGTTAGAAGCTTTTCAAAACTCTTCAAATGTCTGAGATTTGGCACAACAGGTCTGTTAGTGCCAATAGCAATATACTGTGATGCTGAACAGTGCACGTTCGGATAAAATCAATCCCCTCATTTAAAGCCTGGAGGAAGCTGTGTTGAACTCAGAGAAGGGTGTTGCTTAATCCAGCAACATTGGGAACATTCAGTTCTGCCTTTATTCTGCCTCCTGGTCCTGAACTGAACTCAAGGGGATCAAACCACAACAATGTGTAACCACATGAGACTTTCCTGTTCTAGGTCAACAATTACTACCAAGCTCATTCCCTGCTAAATGTAGCAAGACTTTTGAGTTTCCAAATTTCCATAATGATGGAGAGCTAATATTTTCCAAATAAACCACCTCAGCTGCTACACCCTGTTTTGCCCAGCAGAATGCCAGGGGTTTTGTTGCTGATGTGTTTGTGCTTAGCTCCTCTGAGCATAAACCTGCTACATTACTGCATCAGCTAAGTGCTTAGAAGGGGCAGATTCAGGAGGGGCAAACTTGGTACCACAGTAACATGCCTGATCCACATTCAGACAGCACAGAGCACAGCAAGATCAAGCACGGGCTATCTGGAGAAAACTGCAGACAGACTGTAGTATCAGAGCTACACTGGTTCGAGTGATATGCTGAAGCTCTGTGCAACTGTGTTCTTTTTTATTCTGGACAGGGATTGCCAATACCATGACTGCATTATCTATCACCAGATTACATCCTCCTTTAGTTTTCTATCAATGTATGCATCTAAGAGGGAAGAGAGCAAAGGGTTTATTCATTCTTTTTCTTCTGTCCATGAAAGAATGCAGAGTACTGTGAAGATTTCTATCCTCTTTTTGAACAGTGATGCACCTCTTGGTTCCCCTGCAAATTCATGTCAGTAAGTCCACAATCTTGCCCAGGTCATGTAATTCCTACTTATTCAAAGAAAAAGCCAATGAGTTTAAGAAAATTTATTAAAAGACCAAAGACAGTAAACAGGGGAAGCCACTTATTAAATAAAAACTGAAAAAAACACCCATATCCTGCAGTACTCCATTTAAGTAATCCATGTGGCATTTAGAAATCAAAGCCAAGTCACACAGTTTTTAGCCAGAAGGTATTATACACAGGGTTGTAATTTACTTAGTGAGAAACAGTTCTGGGAAGAGCGCAGCTGATTTGAAAAAAAACCCAAAACAACATAAACAGTCTAATAAACTTTGTTCCCCCTCTTTTTGTTATCATGCCAATTGTTACATTAAACCTTAGGCAAAACTAGGTAACAGAACTAGAACATAAAGTGCAATTAAGCAAAACACTTGCTTGGGATACCTATTTAAAGAAAATGTGGTGGTTTTTCTGCTAATTAGGAAGCACACGATGTTTTGTGCTGAGACTGTTCTGAAAAAAATCCAAATCACAGATATTCATACATCTATATATATGCATAGATGTACAAATATCTCTATAATATGTCCATTTTCTACATATATGTAAAATTATTATCACTGTTTAGCTGCTAGCATTAACTTCAACACATTGATCTGTGAAGTACTTGAAAGAAAGTTTTCCCAATAGCATCTTCAGTGTCTTACCAAATGCAAGTTTCTAGACCTGTTGTTAGATTCTACTTCCTGGTTATAATTTTATTTCTTTGGTTTAACGTGCTGCACAGAATAATCTAAGTGCAGCTGCTCTAAGCTGTTGTACTGAGAGAAGCAAAGATTCCAGAGGGACCTTGACAGGCCTGAGAGATGGACCCATGTAAAATGCATGAAGTTCAACAAGGCCAAATGCAAGGTCCTGCACGTGGCTCAGCACAATCCCAAACACAAACACAGTCTTGGTGAAAAATGACTTGACAGCAGCCTTGAATGGACTTGGGGTGCTGACTGATGTAAAGTCCAATATGAGCTGGCAATGCATACTTGCAGGACAGAAAGCCAACCTTATGCCAGGCTGCAGCAAAATCAGCATGATCAGCAGGTCAAGGGAGGGGATTCTCCCCCTCTGCTTTCCTCTCCCCTCTGGTGAGGTCCCACATGTAGTACTGTGCCCAGCTCTGAGGTCCCCAGCACAAGACAGACATGGACCTGTTCCAGCGAGTCCAGAGTAGGCCACAAAGACTGAGAGAGGGCTGCAGCACCTCTCCTACATGGACAGGCTGAGAGAGTTGGTGTTGTCCAGCCTGGAGAAGAAAAGGCTCCAGAGAGATCTTACCGCGGCCTTCCAGCACCTGTAAGGCCCTACAGGAAAGCTGGAGAGGGACTGTATACAAGGGCTTGGAGTGATAGCACAAGGGATAATCACAGAATCAGAGAATTGCAGGGGTTGGAAGGGACCTTGAGAGACCATCGGGTCCAACGCCCCTGCCAAAGCAGCTCCCCAGCTCATACTGCACAGGTCGGTGTCCAGATGGGTCTTGAATCTCTCCAGAGAAGGAGACTCCACCACCTCCCTGGGCAACCTGTGCTAGGGCTCTGTCACCCTCACTGGGAAAAAGCTTTTCCGCACATGGCAGAACTTCCTGTGCTCCAATTTGCAGCCATTGCCCCTTGTTCTGTCTCCACAGAGCACTGAAAAGTGGCTGGCCAATTCCCCCTGTACCCCATACTTAAGATATTTATAGACATTGATTAGGTCCCCTCTCAGTCTTCTTTTCTCCAGGCTGAACAGCCCCAGCTCTCTCAGCCTTTCCTTGTAGGTTAGATGTTCCAAGCCCTTAATCCTCTTCGTAGCCCTTCTCTGGACTCTCTCCAGGAGATCCCTGTCTTTTTTATACCAGGGAGCCCAGAACTGGACACAATACTCCAGGTGGGGCCTGACCAGGGCACAGTAGAGGGGGGGGATCATCTCCTTGAACCTACTGGCCACACAATCGTGATGCATAATGGCTAACTAAAAGAGGGTAGAGGTAGATTAGATATTAGGAAGAAATTCTTCCCTGTGAGGATGGTGAGGCCCTGGCACAGGCTGCCCAGAGAAGCTGTGGTTGACCCCTCCCTGGCAGTGTTCAAGGCCAGGCTGGATGGGGCTCTGGGCAACCTGGTTTAGTGGAGGGTATCCCTGTCCATGGCAGGGGGGTGGGCCTAGATGGTCTCTGAGGTCCCTTCCAACCCAAAATATTCTACGAATCCATAATCTTCTCAAGACTGATTAAGTAATTACTGAGAAATGCACAAAAAATGGAGAGAAATTAAGGATATTTTTTATAGTTAACATACTGGAAAGATTCAGTAGGAAACAAAATTAGGTCACAAATTACTATTGCTGGGAAGCAACAAACAATATTGACAAAAAATTATGAGGAAAAGAAAACTGTAGGTTTTCATTTCGGTTCACAGAGGTTGAGAATTTCAGACTATGTGTTACAGAAACAGATTTGCTGTAATGTACTTTGGATTTAAAATAAAATATTACTAAATAATTTATTATAACCATGGGATCTTCTTTCCCACCAAATGTAGATTAAAGAATCTTACCTCTTTGAGAACACTGTCTGGATAATTCAAAAGATCAATTTGCTAATAATGAAGACAAAGAGTAATAGAAAAAGGAAGTGAGGAGTTACCTCTTCCACAGCTAACACTGCAGGGTGTCCAGTCTCCATACTGCCAAAAATACTCTGGCTCTCCAATCTCATTCTCATGACTTTCATCTTTACGTACAGTATATTCATACTTGATTCCAGGGTTAGTTTCTTGAAAAAGTAGCTGAAAAAAATGTATGTTTTATTCAAGCATATATGATTTTCATAATGCACTGGACCAAAGCTTTCCAAGTGTGAAAATGGAAAGGTTTCAGAAAGGTTGAAAGAAAGGTTTTAAAGCAGAAAGGTTTAAAGCAGTCCTTACTGCCAGTTCAGAGCAGCAAGCCAGCAAACCTTCTTTTTGTGCACTGACAGTAGTGCACAGGTGTATCTTTCTATGACACAGTCGTTTGCTGTGCATTTTTGTGAGTACAGGTGGGGTTAAGTGGGTAGCACAACTACTGACTGTAAGAAAAGATAATGCAAAGTACAAGGCACTATGAAATGTGCTGCTGCTGAAGTACATCACCACTGTAAATTATAATTTCCCTCCCTATATAAAATAGCTGTTACAAAACAACATGTAGGTCAGAAAATTACAGAGTTTATTCAGACGCTGCTTTAGTATTATTTTTCTGCATTTCTGGATTAAGGAGGAGAATTCCAATTGAGAAGAGGCACTCAAGAAGTGTACTGTTTGGCTGATGAGAGGGAGAAAAATAAAAACATTATCAAGGGATAAAGGACTTTGGCAATGAATATCTACTCTTTCTCCTAATTGTCTCCTTGACCTTATTTCTGACAGTGAAGGTTGAGGACCCAGTAGATGTGCCTTCCCACCAGACATTCAAAGTGTCTAAGTGGCACCCACTACACCACTAATACTTCTCTTAATTGCACAGTAGATCTACAAGCAAAGAAGCCAGGAAAAATACTTTCAGAGAACAAGGGGGCAATTGAAAACTATTTTTGCAGGATTAACAGAAGCCAATTACATTGAAATTAGAATCTGTAAAACAACATAAAAGAAACAAAAAGAAGAAACCTCAGTGGATGCTACATGGGTCGATTTCTCATACCGTACGCTATTAATCCATCTATCTAATGCTACACTTTCTTGCTTGGTGTAAGCTGTCCTAGCTGTCAGCCTTCCCTATCTCTCTGTTCATAGCCTGACATCTTCTCATTTTTGAGATAGACAGTTACTTTTCAACTGGGTCTGGCTCACATCACAGCCACATATTGGTCTAAGCTGGCAAAGAGACAGGGAAGTCTAGGCAAAGGAGTGACCAATTATAGGTGGAAGGATCCCTATGCTACTGTCAGCACTTGATTATACCAGCCTTCAATAATCATCAAACTATGGCTCTGACATCTACTTGTAGGCAGGACAAACAACACTCTCAAGCAAGGTGTTTATTTCTCTCCAATGTAGCTCAACTGGTTTTTGCAAGACAGAATGCTAACGGTGTGGTTTTTATATAAAAAGACACGTATTTTTCCAGCCTCAGTCTCAGAGCCCCAGCACATTCTGCTGCCATCCACATGCAGCAGGTTCTGCTAGTATCTCCTATTTACCTGGATCCATATGGATTCATTGGTGGGTCCTGGAGCAGTCAGGTTTTCTAGATCCCCTGTTCTGTCATACTGAAATACTGTTCCTGCCACTTTGTATTCACCATTCCACTGGATGATAAAGCCTCCATTCAGGTAATATTTTTCTGGGTCTTTGCTTCGCACAGCAAGGAAATTTCCTGCTTCTGCAACTTCCATGACTTTGATTCCCCTTGCACCTTTTGGAATCAGCCCAATATCAACGTATCCTAAGGGACAAGAAAGGTTCACTGAGTTGAACAACAAAAATGTCATTGCGTTTTGCTATATCAGACTATTAAAACATGAGCTTCACTGGAATATATACACAAATGTGCAATCACAGAGCTTGTATTTTAGTTAGTTAATAGTGTGACTTTCCAAACCAGCTTTTCCAGCCTTACTTGGAAATAGGAATAAGCATAGTGGCATTTAGAAGGGGTGTGGAGGTGGAAGCCTTTCTGAGCTACACCAGGTGAAATATACTCCACAGATGAGCATTGGTATCTCCACCACATCCAAGGGCTCTGGCATACCGCAACGTGAGCACTCTGGAGAAACATCAGGGATTCCCAGGAAGTTAATTTGCAAAGGTATGTACAGAATTCCAGGTACCTATTTTAAAGTAATTTATTCTCCTCAGCTGTTTTCCACAGATAGCCTTGCTACACAAACTGGACTATATTCAAATGCCTCAAATTACCATGATCAGCTGAACAGATTTTTATAAACTACTGATTTTCATAAGTTCAACAACTCTCTTCATGTATAAAGTTATCTGTAAGAAATAATTTTTGGTATGTGTGTTAACAATGAACCCAGAGCATCTATTACAGAATTTTGCACTACAGGCAATATATGACATCAGACCCCATGCTTCTCACTGGCAGGGAACTGAGATTGCTACTAAATAAAAACTCTAAAAATAGGACATTCACCTAGAAATCTGAACAAAAATTTAGATAGGTTTCTTGATACTGTTTCTAGTTGGGCTTTAGAAATTGGATAGGTGACTGCTCTACATGCAGGTGCCCTGGGAGCATGAGCTGCAGGTGCTGATGGTTTACTTCAGGACTGGAACATGTTCCTCAGTTCTCATCAAACACTGCTCAGGTAACAAATGAAATTCTGAAATTCACATCCCGCCCACCTTTTCTGTGAAATAAGCTCATCAATTTTGACTACTCACATCAGTGAGATAAACCACACTGGGCATTCTGAAGAGGATTGATAATGAAGAGGTGATATTCAGTATCAATGCTCTCCACCTACCAGAAGTACTTACACAGTGTACAACCACTTGCTGTTGTGAATGCGTGCCCTGAAGTCTTTAACGTCTGAGTTTTATTTGCAGCTATCCTGTGGGGTTGTAAATACTGGTTCTAATGCCTTATGTTGCTTATGGTACAAACAAAGGATCTACTTCAGGCCTTTGCCAATTAAATGTTATATATTTTACCTATGAATAACATTCAGCAAGGAGAGTTTTCTGGTTGTTGCCTTTTGCAAATTTCCTAGACTGACCGTGGAAATTCAGTAAGCAAAGGGAGTTAACAAAACTGGAGGATTGCTGAATAACTTCTATTATTGGAAACCAGTGGTCTAGGTCTAATGATTCTCCCAATTGTTCTATTCATTCATTGTAGAGAAGTGTTATGAGCACAGTGTGTGATTGTGTAAGTAAAGACTTGATTAGAAGGCATACTTACAAGTGGGACAAATTAACACAGCGTGGAAAATCTAAATTGTGTCATGTCCTGAGAGCTTGGCTTTACAACCTTGGTGTCCTTTTCCAGAAGTTTGGAGTTTTTTCCCCCCAAATGTAATTAGAGTAACATTTTTTCAAAATACAAAGTCTAAAAACAATAAACCATAATTTTATGTTCTACCACATAAATCTGTACCCTCTCAAGTTTTTGCTTAATTATTTGTCCATTCATCTGCTGTTACTCATAAACCTGATTTTAAATGTATTGCCACTGCCTGGTGATAATATCAGATTGCCTTCCCCACAGCCCTCCCTTTTTGAACAGCTAAATTACATCCTGATTTCCCAGAACCTCGCACTAATTCCCAATGAATGTTATCTGCTTTTGAAAGCAAAGCTAATCAGCAGCAAGCTTTTGAGTTTGTCACTCAACATAATAAATTTTTGTTTAAAAATGATGTGGATGGCGTTTATATAATTGTTCCCGGTTATACAGCTTCATCTGATAAGGATCCAGAGATCTGAGATTCAATAACAGTCAAAATGTCAGCTGCCTAACCTGCATGGTGTGTTCATTAAATCCTGGAGCATCCATATTGTGGGTGCTCCCACACACACGTGAAATGGCAACTCTCACATGCTATTAATCTTTCATTTTTAATTAAAATTAAATCTCTATTTTCCTAAACATGGATGAGAGCACAGCGTGAATAAATTCATGCAACCCTTGTGGTAGGCACAGCTCTATCAGGACTGAAGAGCTTGCTTCTATTTTTTTCCACTGCTGTGAGAGCAGAATGATCACCCTGAGGTGGTTACCACAGTATTGCAGATCAGATAATAGTCAGATCTAGCTGTTTCTCCTTATCACAACAGCTCACATCCCACTCTCCATTTTGTCCTACCTGTGAGCTTCTCTCTCTCTCTTAAAAATGCAAGCTCCTGAGGCACGACTTTTCTCTAAGCCAGGCTCTAGGCACCAGCATAAGAACATTATGTGTAAAACAGCACAGGCTCCCACTGGCAGATCATATTTGCAAGTCAAAGTAGGGTAACATACAGCCTTCCTATGGAATAAGGGGAGCAATGAAGTTTGCAATGGGAATGGGGAAAAAAATAGAGTCCGGAGGTGGTCTGAGTGAGGATCCAGGAGACTTTCTGGTCTCTCAGATCCCTATTTGTAATATATGGCTACATCTAGACTCCATCCTGAGGTTAGGTTCAGGCACATACTAAATCTATTTGCACTCTGGTTGCACAAAAGGAAACAAGGGGTAGCATGGAGACTGTGGCATGTGTTGTTTCAAACCAGCCAAGTTGGTCAGGAGATAACAGGACCAGGATAAGCCCCCAGATTAGGGTGAGTACAGCTGCACTTTATTATTTGGCCATCACTTGGATAAAATTCTGCCCTTCACAGGAGTGACATGCACCTGGTTTTGCCTTCTGACTGGCAGAGTACGACACCTTATTGTACAATCCCTAATTTCCCTATTTTCATAAATTTAAAAGCACTGTCCCCTTCCTACTGAAAACTGGAAAATTCATTTTTGCCTACACACACAGAAGGGTGAAGACAGGACAACTCCCCATCTTTCTGACCACCATCCTTCTCCTAGCTATCCCTCCCCTTCCCAGGCAAATCTCTTTGATCCCTACAACCTCATTCTTCCTTTTTCTTACCCATTCACTTACCACAGCCCTAAACACCAGTCCCCTGTGCTTCAGCCTTTCTTCTACCCTAATACTTCTCCCCATCCCACAGTGCAATTTCTTCTCCTTCCAAAAGAGCTGGCACACCTTGCAAACATTCTGCTGCACACAGTAATTCTTTTTTACAGCCATCACAACAACATGAGTAAGAGCACGGATTTCCCCTTTTAAATACTCTACTGTAAAATAGAAGACTTCTATGAGGAGAGCTCATGACTTCTTTGCCCAAGCTTAGACCCCACTGTGCAATGCCCTGCTCATGTGGCAACTTTTCTGCCATAAAGTTCAGCTGAAGCAACTTAAATGATTTTCAAACAAACCTCCCAAAAATAAAGTGCAGACCAAGTACTTATAAAAATTAGTGTCAACAGCTGAGACCATCTGTGCATGTCAGACTTCTGATTTGTCTTCCATCAGGAAACTAATGGAATCCATTACACAGATGAAGCTGTTGTTCCCACAGCTGTGGTGGGAGCCCCTGGACCACCATTCCCACTTTGCACCCACAGGAAGGGCAAAGAACTTTAAGGAAAATCCATGTAACAGTACAAATGTAGAACTTTTTGTTTCTGAACATGAAGAGGTAAGATTGCAGGTGAAGCTGATCACTCTGTCCTGCAGCGAAAGACCAAACTATTAAAACTCTTCCCTAGCATTCCACTAGCCTGACCTGGCAACTTAGTCAAGTTGCAGACAGAATGCTAGCTGCTGCAGCACCAGACCCAACAAAGGCCCTGCTGGACTAGGTCCTGAGGACAGCTTTAAATCAAAGTATTTAAGCTTTGATTTTTTATTTCTCTGTGCCATTAAACATAGAAAAAAACTTTTCCTATTTTCCTTGCCAGTGACTGGCAGCATGCTTTGGTCCTGTTTTGCTATCTATTTTGAATTTATTAATTTAGGAGGCTGAAGACTTTTAAGTTTGCATAAACAGTTCAGTAGCCACTCTGCCATAAATCTGTACTGCAAAACAGAAATTCACAGTACTTGTCAGAGACAAAACAAAGCCAGAGATTGTGAACAAAACCATTTTCCTATTCTCAGTTTAACACCTATGAACATCAGTGAGATTCATACATTGTCTTAAAAGCTGAAGAGCCCACCAACCTCTGCCTTTCCTGACGCTGTAGAAGGGAAAGAATCTGCAGAATCAATCCATTTTTTATTGAATCTAAAGAAAGCAATGACATAGTTTTACTTAACAGTCAACATCTCTCAGCAGTATCTGTCAGTGAGGCTTATTGAAGGTTGGGGCAAGAAAAAACTAAGTGAAGATAAAACACAGAATTAATTTAAATAACAGGCACTTATCCTCCCATGTGTTACAGTACTGGACCTTTTTAGTGAAACTGTACTTTGAAAATAAATTTCATATCATCTGCAGCCTTGGAAAACCCACACACAGGCAAAGGCAGAGTGAATTTTAGAATAGAAGAAGAGCAGAGGCTGGAGGATTACAGTAGTAGTGGAGGAGAGTGAGCTCTAGATTTTCCTTTGTAAGTCTCACATACATATCTAAGCTGCACTGCTGCATGGACGCAGGCATCTTCACAGTTCACCTGTCAGACATGGAGCAGAGGGAAGCAAATCCAATTACACAGTAGAGAAAAACACCTGAAACACTAAAAGCACTTTTCTCCCAAATGCTGGAAAATCTTATCAAGCCAGCTCTAATTTATTAGCACAAATCATATTTGTGCAAATCACGGTAATTTTATGGAAAAAAAGCCAACTGCAAACAAAAGCCAGCCAAAGCCACACGCTCTGCAGTTTTCTCTTGAGACTTCTCATCTCTGCCTCAGGCTTTCTCTTCAGCCACAGACCTCTCACACTCTCCAGTGCCCCATATTCTCACCTCTCCCCTTCTTGTCCTGGTTCTCCATTCAAAGTTGTTCACCCAGACTGTCTCTTTCATCTGCAACTCACTGCCATGTTTCTCATTCAGTTTTAGCCTCCCAATCCCTCTTCTAGATTCTTTGGCTTCCCCATTCATCCCACACAAGCCAACTGGAAACCTTCATGCCTCAGTACAGCCAGTGAATAAAGACTCAGTCCTCCAAGTGCTGACTACCTTCACCCTACAGGAAGTTACTTTTCTCCCTTTCCAAGCCAGAGGCATCCCACAGAAACCCGTAGAGCAGAGTGTAAAGTTCTGCATGGAGAAGAGGTGGCACAGGGTCATCAAAGTCAGATTTATGACATTTAGAAATGAATCCCCAGACCACTCACTCCAGCATTTTCTTGGTGCTTTATACTGTTGAGAAGTTTGGTCCTGATTTTCCAAGGTGATAAACTGCCTTAATTTTGTAAACACACTTGAGATTTCAAGTTTTATTATTATCTCTGTCACTTGCATAGGGTTTTGGTCTCTTGACATCATTTTTATTAGATCAAGTGATCTTTAAAAAGCAAAGACCACAGACCACAGATTTTTCCTGGCACAAGTATGATTCACTGTGAAATATCCACCTACAGTTTCCTACACAGATTGATCACTCAGTTAGCAATGAGAAGTGCTTAAGCCTTTTTATGTTGAGAAATGACTTCACCACTGAAGAGTTTAAAAAAAGAACCCATTTTACCAAATCCTTCACTTTGATTAAACATCATCTTCACTGTACGACAAGCAGAGCCATCTCCCAGGCAGACTCCACACTGGTCTTCAGTCGCATTGGAATTTATCTCATAATCACAGCCAACAGCCTAGAAGGAAAAACAGTTTCAGAATAAACATGGTCTCCACAATGAAATACTCAACATCCCATACTACTGTCCTCAGTGTACTCTGCTCTTCCAAGAAGCGGGGAAATCAATCGTAGAAATGTATATATCCTCTATAAACCTACTAAGAGTACAGGTTATTATATCTAGGTTAACTGCACGTGTTAACCTAGATATAATAACATAACAGCTAAAAACCCCCAAAACCAGCACCATGTCATTAAAATGTGCCCTGCAAATGGCCTCACATCCAGGACTGGCCAATACACCTAGGATTTCTGTCTGCTTGTTTATGTCCTAGAAGCAACCATGGATTCCCATGAATACAGTCCACTAACAGAACTGAAATCTCTGTGCCAGGTTTTCATGGCAGTTAGATGGTGCAGAACCACTCCTGAAGACAAACCCTCTCTTCAGCAGGTATGAAGTTTTATACCCGTGACAGCTGCTTCTCCAGCTTGCCAGCACTGGGTAATGGGTCAAAGGGAAAGTTCTGGTAAAGACTGGTTTTTTTCAGTTCACACTTGCTACAGAGAGAAAGCAAGAGGAAAACAAACATTAATTTTGAGTCAAGTCAAAATTTCCTCCTTGCCAAAACCAAAAATTTGGTGCCCTAATTCCTTTAAACATCATCTGTGCCTTCATTTAGTTTCAGGGGTGTTTTTTGGCTCTCTTTAAAAAACAGCAAGGTTTTGCGGAACACAACCTAATGTCCAATATTTAATTGTTGCTTATAGTACTTAGGACATCTGGAGGCCTGTCATTTAGAATCATCATAGAATGATGATCAATTTAGATCAATAGCCATAAGTCTGGTGGCATATAATATTTTTCTCAAACTTTCAGATGCAGTATCTGCCAACTTCTCTCATACCCTCTTGCTGTATGAAAATCTGGGTATCCCTTTTTTTGATTCTGAACTTATTTTATCTCCAGTACATCAGCTATGTAATCTGTAAGCTTCTGACAGGAAAATCCATGTATTAGACTCAGCTAAGCTCCTTCATTCTATAATATTTTTCTGTCATTTTCAGCTCAAGAAACACTAAACTTGCAGTCTATGTGCCAGGATGTAATGAACAGCCAAAAAAGCTGCAAAAATGGAAAGAAGGAAAGGCCTCGTGTTAGAAAGGGTGTTAAAGCCTGTCACCTGTATTTTTACAGATGGTTCAAAAATACTAATCCATCACTTAATACCAACACTTTTGATACCTGCTCTGAAAAAACAATGTCCACACTTAAAGGCTCTGCAAAGCTTTAGTTTCTCTCTCCTTTCAGAGAAGGCAACTTTCCTAAAGGAGGAGGTTTTGTAAGGTCTTTCACACAGACATATCTCAGCCCCGAGGACCGTGTTTACGAGCAGTACAGCATGCTACAGAGAGAGGCACATGCTAAGAACATTTGTGACTACATTTTTGCCTCCAAGCATATAGCTATCCAATTAAGGATGTATTTAACCAAGTACTTAAAGCAAGCAGACAACACTGCAGTAAGTGCAGGAGGATTCTTTATCTTGTCAAGAGTTCAGATCCATCTTTTCACTTCTTAGGTGAGACCGTACTCTAGTTTATATTTAACACTTTCTAAGAATTTAAAGAGATAGGTGTGAAGGTATTTTCTTAAGCATACACATTCTGCAGTGTATCTGCTGTACTATCGGTACATTTATTGTCATCTCCTACCAGTTCATAAAGTCACTGTTACCTGGTTTATTATTAGACCAGGACAGCCCCTCTGGGTACTCCTGCAAGTTGGAATTCATTTCCTATTCCATGCACATATTCACTATTAAACAAAAAGCTGGAAAGAAAATGTTTCAGGCTGACCTAAATTTTCATTGCAATTTTGATTTTTTCAGATTTTTATCTTACCATTAAGACAAAAACTATGAAAAGGAAAATCTGGAAACAGAACCCTTGCATTTCATGTTTTGCTATTATAAAATATTATTAATGTGTGTTTTGGAGCTTTGTTTACGAACTTCTGGAAAAAGGAACAGAAAAAGATCTATCTTCAAACTGTGGTGCTGGTCGTGCAATGACCTTCATATCCTGCACCAGGTCATCACCTTACAAGGCCACTGATGATCATCACAAAGTGTATATTCTCATGTGTCACAATAAACAGTTTCAGCAGTCATACATTCTAAATACATTTACATGAACTTTAATTTCCAGACCATGTTTTACTTTTCCACTCCACATTAATTTTGTCATTCAGCAGATTCATTTCTAGATGCTTACTCCTCCCTTTTACTTGCTTTCCTCATGCTTCTGATTCTTCTACATAGACATATTTTCTAAACCACCTTAAATACTGTGCCTCAAATTTCTGCCAAACTGCCTGTTAAAAAGGAATCTGAAGACTAGATGCAGTATATGAAAAGCAAGATAGAAGTCAGCAGCCATTAGGCTGATTCTTTTTCACATGTATGTCCTTGTGCACCCTCTGCCAGTGTAACACACTGTGCTACAGCGACCACTGCGTGCCACAGCATGTGCCCAGCAAATGAGCATCATTCCACGCATCCCTCTGTCACGGCCCCTTTCACCAAGGCCCTTTTGGATGCACCTGAGACTAGCTTTATTTCTGGTCCCACCACACAGTGTGGAGGCAGAAATAATGACCTGAATTGCCTGGCTGCATGACAGGAAGGAGAAACAATTTATTTCCTGCTGTTCAGTAACTAAAGGAAAACCAACCAGAGATATTACCCTTTTGCCACTTCCAGAAAGAGAGAGTTTTATGTTGGACTGTCAGAATCAATGAGTCCTCACTGTTGCAGAAGGATATGGTCTGGATGTTCTGCCTGGATACCAAAGTTGCATGGATGCTACATTGTACTTTTAATCTCTTCCTTCTACCTGTCTCCCCCACTGGTCTCCAAGTAAAGAAACTATGTCATGTTGGCCATGTCATTGCCTTGAATGGGGAGATATGTGTCTTGATGTGCCTATTTCTCTCATAATGTGTCTAGATGGAGCTGAATCAATGTCCTGTTGGGCCAGCAGTGGGAACCACAGTGAAAAGTAGTAAAGCTGCTATGAAAAATCTGAGAGGTATAATATCCTTTTCAGCAAAAGAAAAACCCTACTTTCCTCCCTAGTACTACACAGCTGTGTAATTCTCCAGTACAATGTTAGTATCTCAGGATAACAATTGTAAATAGCCAGAGAACAGCTCAGACATTTGTGTGACTGAAGGTCATTTAAGCCTGTTAAAATTCTGAGCAGGAGATGAACGCTTGTTAGGAACAGCTCAGATACCAGGTTCTCCATCCTCAGTGTCTGCATGTGCTCTCAATGCATACACCATGTAAGCCTTTTACATCATGCAGTATATATTTGTATTTTACTGAACTCCTATCATAGCTTTGCTTGGTGGGATTTTGGTGGAGAAGGGGGACTGCAGGGGCAGCTTCTGCAAGGAGCAGCCAGAAGCTCTCTGCAGAACCCACAGAGCAAACACCAGCCGGCTCAAGGCCGGACCTGCCACTGACCAAGGCCGAGCCCATCAGTGATGGTCACAGCGCCTCTGGGAGTCACATTTAGGAGAAAAAACCCACCAGCAGCTGCTTTGTGCCCCCAGAGAAGGGAGTGAGAAGGTGTAAGAAACTGTGCAGACACCAAGGCCAGCGAGGGGGAGAGGAGGTGCCCCAGGTGCCAGAGAGAAAGATGCCCCTGCAGCCCCTAGGGAAACCCATGGTGGAGCAGGGGTCCCCCCACAGCCCATGGAAAAGGCCCAGACCCCACCTGCAGCCCATGGAGAGGCCTCACACTGGAGCAGAGGGAGTCAAACAGGAGATGCTGTGACCCGCGTTGGAACAAGCCCTTGCAGCCCATGGAGAGAGACAGAGACTCAGAGATGAGCGAGAGAGAGATTTGCACTCGAACTGGTTTGCTGGGGGGAGTTGTGACCCCGTGGGGGACCAGTCTGGAGCAGTCTGGGCCTGAGAGACTGAGAGACATTCTATGATTTATGACTGCACCCATAGCAGTGATCCATTCTGGGGCAGCTGGGGAAGAGCTGAAGCCCCAGGGGAAAGGACTCACATTGGAGAAGTTTATGGAGGACTGTCTGCTGTGGGTGGGACCCCACAGTGCAGCAGGGGAAGGGTGTGAGGAATGCCCCCCCAGCTAAGAAGGAAAACAACTGGTGAGGAACTGACCAAAACCCCCATTCCTCCAGTCCCTGCTCCTCCCTGTGCCACGATGGGTGGGAGAAGGGAGCCAAATCCTGACTAAAGTGAAATCTGCTAAGAAGGGAGGGGTGGGGGGAGCTGCTTTAAGGTCTCCTTGCACTTCTCACCAGCCAACTCTGCTGTCACTGGGGGTGCAGGGCAGTGTCATAAATTAGAGAGGTTTTTTTCCTTTATTCTGTCATGAGTGTGTTCTGCCCATGACACTAATTATGGAATGATCTCTCCCTGTTCCTACCTTGACTCCTAAGCCTCTCGACAGATATTTTCTCCCCTGTCCAGATGAAAAGGAGAGCGATAGAGCAACTTTGGTGGGTGTCTGGCCTCCAGCCAGGGCCAAACCACGACACTCCTCAATGCTCAGCAAACACTCTGGTGGCAGTATCTTTGCTTATTAACACTGGGGGAACAAATGACTGCTCAAGTAAGTATCAGAGTCTACTTGTGATGTAGGATTTCAAACACAGGAAGACAGGATATGTGCTTCAAAGATCTTCTAAGTAAAGTGAAAAAAGAGACATACAAAGGATGTGTGTGGAGTAACAGGGTTAAATGGCAAACTAGTCATGATATATGTTTATGTATTTTAGATTAAATTACTGACAGATCTTGCTGAGTCCCTCCACTCAAAGCTGTTTATCAGTCAGATATCATGACAGGCGTTGGTCTAGGAAGGTATCCAAAGGAAGGCCAAGTTAGGGAGATGCAAAGGTGACTGGATCTCTCATCCTCTTACTAGCACCACCTGGAAGAAAACATGGTTGCGACTGCAGGTGTGTAGCTTTGCAATTCCCCCTTTGCAGCCAGTGTTTCCAGCACTGAGTGATGTAATGGCATTGCATGTGTTCAGTGAATTCCTCTTCCATGGAAGCATAAAGGAAGGAGAGGACTTGGCAATGTTATATGCCAGGTCCTCAAACAAGTTAACAAATCTAGTTTGCCTTTGAATTGATGAGGCAAGTTCTAAAGGGATACCATACCAACACCTCCCTGGTAAGGCTTCCTTCTGCACTGAGGCATAGGCAGCACTTCTGAAAAGTCAGGACCCATATACTGAACAAATTGCAAGGGCCAGAGGAATCAGCAGTTGTGTCTGTTTGTACTTACTTCCTACCAGAAGATGCATATTACAGCTCTGCCAAGGTGGCTAGTAAAGCATCCAGCATACCTCAGAGAGATAAAATGAGGTCATCTAGGTAAGACAAATTTCTCTGGTTGCTCAGAACAAAATTATGGCAAACTGCAGTATCAGACAAATTAGCTGAACATATGAGATTGAACTCTTGATTGAATCTGAGTCTAGTTATGTGGTTTTGATGTATTCACCAGGAAAACTCCAAATTTGGTTGTTAACCAAGAATACTCTGCACACCAAATACATGTGAGCAAAATGGACAGCAGATCTAATGTACTGTATCACTCTATTTGATTTTTTTACTCAATTTCAGACCTAAGTGAGGTGTTATTTTAGTACTCAGAACAAATGTGAAGTGCTTTTGTGACAGACAAAGGGTGATGGTCAACAGCTCTATGTTCGGGGAAGGCTGGTAACAAGCACTGTCCCCCAGGAGTCTCTCTTGGGGCCAGTGCTATTTAACATCATTACCATGATGATGGAATTGAGTGCACCCTCAGCAAGTTTGTGGATGACATCAAGCTGAGTGGTGTGGCTGACACCCTAGAAGGAAAGGAAGCCATCCAGAGGGATCTTGACAGGCTGGAAAGGTGGGTCCAGGTGAACCTAATGTAGTTCAACACTGCCAACTGTAAGGTGTTGCACTTGGGCCAGAGGAATCCCAGACACATACACAGACTGGGAAAAGAGCTCCTTGAGAGTAGCCCTGCTGAGAAGGACTTGGGGATTCTGGTGGATGAGAAACTTAACATGAGCCAGCAGTGTGCTCTTGCAGCTCGCAAGGCCAATGGGATCCTGGGCTCCATCAGAAGAGGGGTGGCAGCAGGGACAGGGAGGGGATTGTCCCTCTCTACTCTGCCCTCATGAGGCCTCATCTGGAGTCCTGTGTCCAGATCTGGGGCCCCCAATACAAGAAAGATGTGGAACTGTTGGAGAGGGTTCAGAGGAGGCCACGAAGATGATTAGAGGGCTGGAGCACCTCCCCTACGAAGAGAGGCTGAGGGAGCTGGGCTTGTTCAGCCTGGAGAAGAGAAGGCTGTGGGGGGACCTCATTGCAGCCTGCCAGTACCTGAAGGGAGCAGAGAAATATGAGTGAAATCAACTTTTTAAAAGAGCAGACAATGGCAGGACAAGGGGGGATGGATTAAAGCTAAAGGAGGGAAGGTTTAGATTGGATATTAGGGGGAAGTTTTTTACAGAGTGAATGGTGAGGTGCTGGAACAGGCGCCCCTGAAAGAGGGTGGATGGCCCATATCTGGGAGGTGTTCAAGGCCAGGTTGGATGGGGCCCTGCACAACCTTGTGTAGCTCCAGGCCTGGAGGATGGTGGCCCTGTCTGTGGCAGGGGGTTGGATCTCTCTATCCTTGGGGTCCCTTCCAACCCAGACCATTCTATGATTCTGTGATTCTATATAGTCTGGAAAAGGAGACCAGGGCTTTAATAGACACTGCTATTAATTTTTGTTAACTCCTTTTTCACATAATTAGCAACATGTTGCTATTGGAGTATAAGAATGATGTACCAGATTAATTATATTAAATGCATTTCCAGATTTGTTTCTCCATGACCTGTAATGTATGTATTGTGTTTAATTAGCTGGACTAAAATGCTTGTGAATTATATGAAGATACTTGAAAAAACTTCTACTCAAATGTTATGTTGTGTATCTGTTACAGATAGAAGCACACTGTTTTTCAGAAATGTAAGCTATTTGGGTTACCTATTCATCATTTGCTCTCAGTTGTGAGAGTTGCATGATTAAATTGTTCACTCCATGATTCTGACTCCAATTAAACCTGTTTGTCAGAAAATGTAAAGCAGCAGCAACATGTGAAATGCTTGGTAAAACTGTATTTATGGTAGCACCAGTACCTGGGACAAAACTTTTTAGAAAGGCTTTGATTCCCCAGAACTATTTATGCTTATCGAGCATATCAACTGTGATCTACCATTTCTGAGGAATTAAGTTTTGCCATTTCTAAAATAGGTATAAAATTCAACTGTGTGTCAGGCACGGTTCAATACAGAAGGCATATGGAAGCTAAAATTAACTATGGCAATCCCAGTCTGTTTGGTCTGTAAGTCAGAAACTGAAAGCTTAACATCAGAAAGACAGCCTTTCCCTCTTCTGAGGAAAAGGTCAGAAGGACTGATGTGCTATGCAACATCTACTACACCCTTCAATATGCTAAAGAGTTGTTTCCATCTGGCTTGAACTGCTCATGACTAGGTCAGGTCTTTCATTATCAAAGCTCAAAGGTCCATGCTGGCTCTCAGGGAAGTCACACACAATCTCTTCATTGTCAGTCTGAGCAGGGCCTCAGTAACTCCCTTTCACAAATGCATGTCTTGCAAGAGAGGCTTAAAACAAATATTTTATTGCTGCTCCCTGAGGCTTTAGCATTCCACTGAAACAGAAAGTCTTCCAACAAGGATATGCAAATCATGTATTAAAAATGTGGAGCTTCCATCACTCTAAGTCTGTAAGCTACTGTAGTTTCCACAAGACACCAAGTCCTTCTTCTGTTTCCAAAGCAAAAAACCTACTAGATTTCAAGGGGTTACAGGACACAAATTCCCCAGTTTCAAATTAATTGTAGTTGTAATACATCCTGTTCAAGTATTCATTTTATTTATGAAAAATTCACTAAAAGCAATGAAGTCACTGTGGGTATCACAGCACTTAAGTGCCACAAACACACACATCAGCCTGGAAACCTACTCTGAACATTCAGAATATGCAGAGAACTATTTTTCAATAAACTGGACATTATTAAGCCTTATATAAAGAGCTGTGATTGCTCTTTATCTCAGTGTAAAGTGTTGTTCAATTTACTGTGGTAGACCAAAATAATTTGTACTGTCTTCAAGTGCGAATGTCTCATCCTTTTACAAGTCAGTTAAGAACGATGTAATGTCTAATGTTAAACTGTATTTTCATAATGCAACCACAGAGTCTTGACATCAATTGCAATCCTAAAGCTGTGACACTTTGTAAAGCATTTTATCAAAAAGAAACAGATTATTTCAAACTGCTATTTTAAAAGAACAGAAGAGGAAGAAAGGAGTTCAAAGTACCAAAATCAATTAGCACTCAGTCTAATGTATTAATGAAAAAGGATAGAAACAACTCTTATGTCTACTTAGAAAAGCTGTTCCTATTAACTTTTTCTATGATCATTAAAAATGTGATAAAATGGAGTACATGACCTTGATTCTCCCCTCCCAATTGTTAATCACCTTCCCATAAATTTATGAAGCAAAATTGTAGAGAAAGAAACATGCAAACATACCCAATACCTTACACATGCCATTTATACAGATATCTCGGCTGTGCCTTCCTTCAAAGCAAGGAGTGCCATCAGTGACTGCATCCAGCATCTTCTCTGAAAAATGGCCGTCTACTGGGCGACAGTGGAGCTCACAGGGGTTTGCTGAAAGGAAAATAAAGATACTTTCTCAGAAAATACTTCAGCAGGATACTGAACTGTAATGCACAGGGAATGGCAGTATGTCTTTACTACACCTTCCGCTCACTTTCCCTGGCTGACATTTGCTGGCAGAAATGGCCTAATTAGAAGCAGTTAGCAGAGCCAGATTTGTACTGCTAACAGAGTGTTACAAGCCTGAAAAATGCCACTCACAGACTCTGAAGAAGCAGCTGGAGGATGGTGCCCTCGTGCCTCCCAATTCACTGCTGATATGTTAACAGCTTGTAATGGTAATGAGGCCGTCAGCTGTGATGGAGAAAGGGACAAGAAACCACCAATACCAACTGTCATTAGTGAGGTGAAAGGAGGAATCTGGGGATGAGATTGCCAACGACACTGACAAGCAACAATTTTCCATCAACTGACTGAGTGATTTCAGAAATAATTTGTAACTGCTCATCACTGCTGCCACCCTCTTTCAGACAGCAATGAAATGGTTGCTTCTGATCTTCTGCATGTCAGAAGAATGTCACATCACTGCTTAGTTTCAGCTATCTGCTGGCACTTAATAATTACCTGAAACACTGGACCTCTTTTCTGCTTGGCAATTTATGTGATGGAGGTAATATTGGTGGGTCTGACCGACTGTTATCATGGAATGGTTTGGGCTGGAAAGGACCTTTAAAGATCATCTAGTTCCAACACATCTGAAATTGACATGGATGTCTTCCAACTAGACCAGGCTGCTCAACCTCACCTTGAGTGTTTCCCGAGATGGGATATCTCCCACCTCTCTGAGCAACCTGTGCCAGTGCTTCATCAACCTTATCATAGAAAATATCTTACTTATATTTAGTGTGAATCTACTCTCTTTTAGTTTAAACTCATTACCTCTAGTCCTGTCGCTAAAACCCTACCAAAAAGGCTGCCCCATCTTTCTTAAAAGCCCCATTTAAGTATGGAAAGGCCACAAAAAGGTGTCCCTATAGCCTTCACTTTTCCAGGCTGAACAAGCCCAACTCTCTCATCCTGTTTTCGCAGGAGCACTCCAGCCCTCTGATCATCGTCATGGCCATCCTCTGGAGTTGATTCCAACAGTGCAGGACAGGCTGAGGCAGTTGGGCTGCTCAGCCTGTACAAGAGAAGGATCCATCCAGACCTTATTGCAGCCTTCCAGTACCTAAAGGGGCCTACAGGAAAGCTGGAGAGGGACTGTTTACAAGGGCATGGAGTGACAGGACAAGGGGGGATGGCCTTAAGATGAAGGAGATTTAGATTAGATATTAGGAAGAAATTCCTCCCTGTGAGGGTGGTGAGGCCCTGGCACAGGCTGCCCAGAGAAGCTGTGGCTGCCCCATCCCTGGCAGTGTTCAAGGCCAGGCTGGATGGGGCTTTAGGCAGCCTAGTCTGGTGGAGGGTGTCCCTGCCCATGGCTGGGTCTTTGAGGTCCCTTCCAGCCCAAACCAGTCTGTGCTTCTATGATATTTGAATGATTTTAATGCAATCTCCCCGTGGGTTGCAGAAGTGCCTCAGTTTCATCCTGTGCCTCACAGAGCTGACAAAAGCTGCTCCCTTGTCTCAGAGAAATACAGTGTAACTATACGTCTACATAATGGCTAATGAATTTCATTCTCCTTCTTGCTCCCCTTCCTCCTTTGCTGACCTTAACTGTGTCACACAAAGAGCTGTGTTTAAAACTGAAGGAATTTCTAGTACTGAGATAAATACAAAATTCTGGTAATCCAAAGAAACCTTTACTACAAAAGGGTTTATGCTTTCGAAGGACAAAAAATTCTCTTTCACTGATTCAGTTTGTACAGCACTACCGTATACACACCACACAGTGCAGCAAAGTGACAGCAGCTCCTGCCCCCAGCACACTGGCAGCTTGAGGTCTGAATCCTACAAAGCCTGAACTTTATACACTTTAATCTCATTCATATAAATAGCACCTCTGCAGGACTGTGATTGAAAAGAAAAATTAAAAGGGACACTAAAGAAAATCCAAAACCTTAGTAAGAAGTTTTGTGTTTTCCCTCTTATCAGTAGAGCTAAAATAACTTCTTACATCTGACAACAAGGTCTTTCTTGTGGCTTCTTAAACAAAAGTGCCTCTGTGAATGGTAACAGAGAGAGATACATGGACCAAAGTTATGAAACTGGTGGAGTTCAAGGTGATGTGAGTCACATCCCATGATATCAACAGAGACAGAGCTATGAAAGAGTCTCAGGAAAGAGTTTGAAGTAAAGTCTCTAACCCTTATCAGCCCTGCTTCTCTGTGAAAACTACTATCCATATCATCCATTGGTTGTTCTGATAAGAGCTGTTATGATAAGCAATACAATTAATTTCACTCATACCTGCAGAAATCTTCTGGCCTGGTGGCTAATTTGATTACTTTAGTGCTTTAAACTTTGTTTCACTTTGCTTACCTTCTCAATGAGCATTTTTTACCCATAAATCATAATCCCATTACGAAAAGGAGAACCCCAGATTTCCAGCCTGTCTGTTAGCTGCTCAGAATCAATCCTGAGGGACACTGACTTTGCACAAAACCATTTCAGATTTTACACTGTTCATAAAAAAAAAAAAACAAAACAAAAAAGCAGCAGTTTGGCGTCTACACCTCCTCCCTAGATGTGTGTTGACATAACACGTGAGATGTTCTCCCAATTTCATTGCAGCAATCACTCAGGAGGAAAAAGGCAGTGCTGACTGCTGACATATTCCTGTCATAACTCTGATGGTCTAAGTACATAACTCAGAAAAAATTTGTAGAGAAAGATGACTCCTTTAATAAGACAAAACAAAAAGGAAAAATAAGTATCAGTCAACTTTCAGACTTGCAAAGGTTCATGATTCAAAGAAGGGCTTTCTAGGCATGAAATATTTCCTGGTTTTCCTAACTGTAGTAACTACAATAAAATGAGATCCCTTTTTTCCTATCAGTTTTCTACTGAGTCCCACTGGAAATAAAAGAATATTGCTCTCTCCCCAGAAACTCAATTCTATTGAATATTTATATTCCTGCCATCATTCCTCAAGCTTTTTCAATATTTCTTCTGTACAAAAGGCTGGACAGGGCACCACCGAAGAAATTATCCTACCACTGTATTAGCCATTCATTTTCTAAAATTATTTACTTATCTATTGCTATTGTTTTCCTACAGCTGGGCTCACAGACCTGACAAAAATCAGGACTCCATTATTATGGGACTGTAAATAAACAGTACAACAGTCAGCCACTGTCCTCATAACATCCAACATTTCAAACACAAACCAGATATAGATGTTGAACGTACTTACATCTCCTGTTTCAGACTGACACACAAGGAAAATTAATACATTTCCCAAAATGGTAGAAAACCTTGAAACCAGACAATGGCATTGGATTCAGATTTTCTAAATCTTATTTCAGTCCTGAAAATCTAGAAAGACTAAACTCAGATCATTGAGCATGAGGGTTGCTCAGAAGGAACTGGTTTAGTTTCAGTTACTTCAGCAAATTTGATTAATTCATGATGAGACTTGTAACAAAAAGTTACCAAAAACTTGGTAACTTCTAGGGCAAAATATACCAAAATTCTGGCAATCCAGCATATGCATGAAACAGTAGATCCAATCTGTGAACACTCAGTAATGACTGTGTTCACATAACCTTTATTCAGAAAAAGTACACTGAATCCCTATATAAACACAGCTGACTTCTTCCTGGGTAAAGTGGACAGCGTTCTGCCCACCCCTTCACACAGAAGTAGGATTAAGCCCCTTAGACTATTGCTGCCGAGATGGTATTTAAATTACAATTATATCATTCCTCAAACCCTCTTGGTAACCTCCTGTAATGTTCAACCATCCATACAGCAACAACTTCTTATTGCATAATCTGAAGTTCCCTTGTGCTGCTCTGGCTGTTTCTGCTTGTCCTACTGCTTATGGACATGAAGAGCTGCTGGATCCTGCTCTCTATGGGGATTCCTGGACTCCCAGAGTGGAGGTGGTGGTAAGTTGCAGGATGATGTACAATGACAGAAAACTCGACGATAAATTCAAGTTTGAAAGCAGAAGAGTTACATTTAATACTGAGCTGATAAGACTATGGGATCCTGCTTTCCAAAGTCAGTTAACACAGGCACAGAACTGTGTGGGTATCGACAGTTTCTTCTAGACCCCAGCACAACACTGCACAGAGCCATAGTTTTGACAGCCTGTATCTCTACTAGCTCAGGCATATGCATGCAATATACCCTCAGAAACTCTCTTCAAGTAGCTGGCATTAATTAACTCAATCTTCTCTCTTCTAGGGCAAAACTTGCTTTTCTCAATCTTTTCCATAAACTATGTCAAATCATTTGTCTTTTATGTTGCTCTCCTGTAAACCTCCTCCAATCTGGATGCATCCTTCTGGCAGTGTGTTGCCCCTTGGTGGACATACGATTTTAGCTGAGGTGGCAACAACTCTCAGAAGCCTAGAAAAATTGCTTCTTGGTTTTATTTTGGAGTGCCTACATCCTGCACCAAGACTGTGTGACTGATCTGAACAGGGGCAAGATCAATCCTTTAATACACAAAAGAAACACAGATGTAATTGAGTCCCAAACCACACAGCTACCCTAAGCACGCAGTGTCTTACTGGTAATCAGGATGGGACCAAGAGAGCAAGACAGCAAAGGTGAGTAAAAATCCTAAAATTCAGGCATGTGTGTTTTTCCCCTGTGTATGTTATAACAGAATGCAGGTTCACCAAGTGTAAACAGAAGAACATTAAGACAACTAGAATGGAAGATACTCCCTTCCCAATTTAAATTTGTTTCCCCTACAGCTGACTTCCATGACTTCACATGCAGCAAGGATACAGATTAACCTGAGAGGGGTGTAATTAACGTATCTGCTAGCAGAAGATAAGGCCTCAATATTTTTTTCCTACTTCACAAGGAAGAAAATGGTTAGGCCTCTTCTCTTCAAGCCCTCACCTCTGGGAGTGCTCAGAATTGCACTAGAAATGCAAAACAAGGTAAATAGTAAAGACAATTTTCAAACATTGAGCAGGAAATTAAACCTGTGATGAAGATACTTTACCACTTTAACCAAGCTCAGATCTCAAAAAAAAGGTGTTTTTTTCAAAGCAGCACCATCATTATCTTGTGTGGTTAGCTCAGCCTCAGTGACTGTATCAGTACAGATCTCATTTGATACACACATATTTTGGGAAGAAATATGAAATGCAAAACTCTTTGGATACATAACTCCCATCTGACAGTACAAGAGATGATCTTGCCAGTGACCAAGAAAAGAACAGCATTTATATGATTCAGTGTAGTATGAATGCCAAATATGATTCAGTAAGTATGAATCTATATGACATGGAAGTTAAGATCTGAGAAGCTATCAGATTTAGAAATTGGTAAATTCTCAGAAGGTATGAAATAAATAAATGTGAGGTCAGCCTGATGGCAAAAGAAGGACATTGGCACCAAAGTCTGGCAAAGGTATCAAAGTAGGGGCCTGGGTAAAGAGAACAATTCAGAAAATATCCTGGGCAGAGCTACATGATGCTCACCTCATGCTGAGACTCCCAGGGATACTCAGGTGCTCCAGCTTGCGGAAAATGGGTTTCTGTGCCCTGGAGTAACTCAACAATAGGACTACACAAGTCCTCCAATAGGCCCAAACTCATTTAAAACAGGAAAAAATCTCAAAACGCCTCAAATACTGTTAGTCTAACAGTGAGATGTCACTAACTGTTTTTCTGCCAGACGGCGTGTTAAAGCTGCGTGTTGCATCACACCTTATATTAAACCATATGTTATTTAAAAAAAGAGGCTGTGTCTTCTTAGGAAGGTACAACTTATACAACAGGACATTATGACAGTGTTTAACTATGTGAGATTTGTTAGAACTGGTTTATGTAAGCTATGAAATTAAAACTAGGAGAGACAACTGTGACCACCTACGTAGTATTTCCAGCAGGATGAAGGCACACAGAATGTCTGAAATGTCACAAAATGACTAGCTCAGGGCTTCATTTCCCCAACTAGATGCTTCCACACAAAAACTGTTATGTGCACTCAGGGTTAGGGAAAGCCTCATGACATTTTCTTTTCTCCTTATATCCCATGTGCAACACAAGATAATTGAAAATGCCTCATAATAAAACATAAGCTAAAAAGCTTCTTGGCAGCAAGCTAAAGTAATAATATATCCCCATGAAGTCTTTGCAATTGGATGGTACCAGTTCAGGGGTACACTGACAAAGGTTGGTGAACATCTGTTGGACATAGCAACTGAGTCTTCAGGCCCTGAAATGTCAGTTCTTTTGTCATGTGAGGAGGTTTTTTACTTTTGTTTAAAGCCTTGGTTGTGCAGGGCAAACATAAGAAAGGCTCAAACTGCTCCCTTTCAGAGAGTACTGTCTCATGAAGATGACTGAAGTTATTTTGCCCAGGACACCTTGAGCAACCAATGGAAGGTGAAAGAATTTGAAACTGAGATGGGTCGAAAACTCTCAGATGTATTTCAGTGCAGTAGGTAAAACCATGGCTGGACAAGACTGGAAACTGTGTGCCCATAATAATCACCCACTCTCAATGACACAATGATCATGTCAGATGAAGGATCAGCAGAGGACCTGGCCAGCTCCCTGTGTAGATGAATGATCCTAAGAGAGCCTCCCTATGTGAGGAAGCCAGGATTCCTGTAAATTAGAGTTTAGCAGCAAGAAAACAATTCAAAGGCTGTTAATGGAAGGTAAGAATAAAGTTGCAAACATTAAGCACCTCACAGATAATGGGGAAGACATGTTAACACCAGACTGAATTCTGCTGCTGAGAAAATAGGTGGAATTGGTCAAAAAGCTTTTTAAGCCACAGAAGAAATATTTGCTTGATATTTGAAGGATTTTGCAAAAGGTCACCAAAACCCAGGATGTTCCAGATGAAATATTATCAGGCTCAGCAAAATAACATTTTGAAGATAAGTGGTTTGTCTGTAAAGCTCCAATCAGTTCTATTTGAAATATGGCACAGACACACCATACGCTGCCTTCTGGTTTGCAGGGAGTCTTTGATCCATGGTTCGTAATGCCCTTTAAAAACAGACCTTTTGCAACAAATGCACATGCAGAACTATCAGTTCTGTGGCACTGCCCTGGAGAGGACATGAATGGAACAAAGGCTGTACCCATCAGTGATACACCTGAGTAACTGAGAGGACTGGAATCCCAAATTCAGTGACAGGGAACTGCAGAAAACAGTTCATGAGCTTAGCTTTGGACTAAGCCTTAGGTTGTTGCCATTTACCATGGTTTATTTTACTGGTTCAATAGAAAAAAGTCTTTTTCTATCGAACATATTTTCTTGCATAAGATACTTTCCTGGAAGCCTGTCTGCTTCAGGTTTATCTTTGATGGTTTATTTGTTAGATGAAACTGAAAGAGTAGCTGAAATTTAGGAAACCTATTCAGAAATGCCAATAACTGTGAAAATTCAATGAACAGGCTGAAAAACACCACTGGTAAACGAAACCAAAAGCTGAATCTTGAGCTTCACTTTTCCAACCAGTTGATTTTTTCTTTTAAAAATATATTGATAGTTTCTAGAGGATACATTTATACATATGCCAGGAATCAAACTGCATGGTAGTAACTATTACCGCTGTATTTAATAACTAGTTGTTACAAAGCAAGTTGTAAGGCAGAGGCATCGTCTCTCTCTCTACAATACAGGGCAGCACGTTACTGAACTTGATGACATAAAATTTCCTCACTGTGGTGCCACACACATTTACCATGCAGACAGGAGTTTGGACGTTGTAAAGCCACATCTGTGCAGTGGAAGAGTTCTGCTTATTAGGTGCAGCGATGCCTGCAGGCCTGAATTACAGCTCTACACCACACTACTGTACTTCTTGTTCTGTGGCTGATGCTGGAAAAGATGGTTTAAGTCTATACCAAACAATTAGTACAGGCGTGACTTCAGCAGCTTTTCCCAGTGTGACATCTTTCCAGGAATTGAGCTAATTACACTCACAGCCACTGTCACCACAGTTTCACAAAAACACCTATGTGCAGAGAAGCCTTTGTGTATACATAAAAGGCACACCTACAGATGCAGGCACACTAGATTTTTTCACTCTAATTAAGTAAAAGACTTACAACTTGGCGACTTCTTGACCTCATAGAGGTTTCTCATAGGTCTGTAAATTTGACTTTTTGTATAAAACGTTAAAAAAATGTGTAGCTTCATACCTGTGTTATAAATGGGAACCCAGTGATAGAATTCATTCTTGTAGGGAACAGTGTCAAACTCGCTGCACTGCATCTGACGGAAGGTGGGTAAGCCCTGGCGGCAGGGGCTGATGTTACACATGCGATAGCGTTTCCTCTCCCCCGTGCAGTAGTCTCCTCCAAACTGTGGTCTAGAAGAGGAACATTGAGAGTGTGATATGAGATTCTGGGTAAAAAAGTAGTTTAGAAGAAGAACATCTAATGGGATAACAAGGCGAATCTGAATCCTTGACAGAGATACTGTTTTCATATTCCCAAGCACCCAGACATGGCAGTACATGGAGCACAGAGATCTTGCAATACCTTGTATCCCAAACAAGTGCTTGATACGTTGGCTGGCTGAACCCACACAAACTAGTGGATCAAACAAACTACCCCAAAATACCATATTTTCAAGAGTGTTTGACAGTTCTTCCAGAACAGCCAAATGACTTGTACTGCTAGGCACCCTCTTAATGATTTCTGAAAATGAGATGTAGGGTCTTCTCAGGTAAGTATTAGAGAATTCTGCCCTTCACATTCCGCATCTACCACCTCATGGGTCTTAAGCTCAAATAAAGCTGATGACTAGCACAAAACATGAAAGCTGAGCCCTTGATTTCCACAGGAAGAGGCTGCTAGCTATTGTTCTCACCCACTGTTTGAGGACATGTATTTATTCATGGCAGTATTATTAAAGTAACGTTTCTATTATTTCTGCAAAGCCCAAATATGAAATAACTGGATTTTTTCATTCTGAGTAGAAATGAGCTCTATGGAGGGTAATGATTAAAGAACAAGATGACGATTGTAAATGGTGAACCAACTGAATTTCACATAGCTGTGCTTAACTGGGAAAGCCAGGTGTTCAGTGTCTGTGACACCCACTGATAACACAGTTATCACACACTGCTGTCTCCAATGTCACAAACTACCCCAAAAGTCTTGAATAAAAGGTGGGAAGACATCGTGCACTCAGCTTACTCTGGGTTATCACATGGTCTCTCTGCACTCTGAACTCCTGCCCCACATGTCCTCGTGCAATGGGACCAGGATGACCAAATGCCCCATCCACCATGGATCGCTTCAGGAGTCTTGCCTACTGTAATGCACTCACCAGAGAAGCACCACTGAAGAGAGAAGAAAAAGGACAAACAGCTTAAGATCATTATCACAGGAAGACATAACTGTGGATGATTTGTTATTTGGGTCCCTGAAGGTCAAATACACAAGTGGAAATTTAAATGGAGGTGCGCCCTCCTTCATGCTACACAAGGGCAGTGCTGCTCATGGCTCCTGGGCTGCCCTGGGCAGGCAGCACAGCTACAGGCAGTGTGCCACACAGTCACCTTGTTTTCTCCGCACCGAGTTCCATCCGCAGCTGCATCTAGTTTGGAGCGGCAGGAGCCCTTCACTGAACACCAGAGTGTTTGGCAAAGGTTCTGGAAAAAGAAAAGAAAACTGCAGCAGTCCGAAGCACAGCTGAACTCCTATAGCCAAAATTTTCAAAGGCCTCTCACATGGCTTTGTACATCCATTTGCAAGGCCTTGTAAGCGCTCAAGTTTCAGAGAAGATATTCAGGGTTTTCCGTAAGTTAGGACCCACCAGGGTCCAAATTTAGGCACTCCTCATTAGCCTACGAGGGACTATTTGACAAATACAAAACAGTGAATTCTGTCTATCAAGTGTATTACCTGAACTATGTGAGTGTAAATATTCTCTTCATGGGCTGCTCAGCTACTTACCAGCTACACACAGGAAAAATGACATTACAAAGTTTGGACCATACTGTTTACAGTGAAAGTGAACAAAGTTTGTACTGCTATTTGATGGGTAATAATGAACTCAATGTTTCATTCTGCATTGCTGTCTGCCTGAAATGTACAGTGGAATCAAAGGTTAGAGAAGCTAGCCAGGTTAAGTAAAAATATCCTATCTCACAGTGCTACAGCCGGGTTAATATTCATGGAGGTCCCAAAACTGGATGAAGAATAAGTGATCAAAGCATGGTTCTCTTAAAACATCAGTGAAGCAGATGACTAAGGAAAAAAAATCTAGAAGAAACTACTAAGGAAAAAAATCTAGAAGAAACCATCTCAGGCTAGTGGACAAAAGGAAAAAGCGTTGTGGGCTGGGCAGAGGAAGAGTTCTGGTTAGTAAACAATTGTGTATTAAGTTACTCAGAAACTGGTGCCACTTGACATCACCAGCAAACAAAAGCATTTCAGCTGCTGTTCCATGTGTAGAGGTCAATTCTGCAGAAGGGAAAGAAACTCCTGAGAGTCAAGAAAGCTAACAGGGCAAGAACCATTACAGCTACTTTGTAACAAGTCTTCTTCACTCAATCAAAACTGTTGTCTAGAGAGTGAGGACAGGCATCAAGGGATATTCCCTCCTCCTCAGTTCACATGCACACCAGCATTTTGGCTAACATACAGGAGCCCTGCACGCTTAGGATCCCACTAGCAGCTCCCACTGGGATCCTCAGAACAACATGCCAGGTTTAGGAGCCAACTTGAGGAAATCCAACCCCAATGAGCCAGGAGCAATGTTTGGCCAAGTGTGAAATGCAAGATTTGGTTGCTGGCTTCTAACCTGCTTCTATTTAAAATAGCTAAGCTTGGGCACAGTCTGTTTTGAGAGCGCTGCCTTTTATTTACTTCCTGCATTGTGTGTTCACCTGGGTTTTCATCTACAATACACCAAGGAAAGTAGATAGCACCAAACACTTCAAAGGAATACAATGCCTGGGCACTGCATCTTGGCTCATTTAGCTGCTTTCGGGCTATGCACACAAGTAAAATGCTGTTCTGCAGTTCCCTAATTGTAGTTCAAGAGTGGCATTACTGAGCAACTATTTTGTGAAGCCATCTTGTGAGGTTCTTAAGGCAGAACTACCCAACTGTTCCAGCTGACCAACTTTCTTTCGTTTTGAAACTCATCCTTTATTTTTAACTCTTGTATACAGAATGTTTTGTGCTTTCTTTTGTATAAAGTGCAGCCCTGAACTGTGTTTCAGATACCAGAGAAACACAGAAACTGAACACAGCTTTCTGCTGACAGTTACATTTTTATGAGGTGCACTCATAGATTTCAGTCAAGAGTTCATGGAGGAAATTCTTTAGCTTTATAAAAAATTTTCCATATTGATCTCCATGTTTCAGAGACTTTTTCCATCTTTAAGAACACTGGAAGAGAAACAGTAAAAGTAAAAGCACAGTTTACTGAGTGCTTTTGGAGGGAACAGCCAGAAATTCAGTACTCTGCCATGCACTCACTGAAAAGCAAGAGATTTTTATCATCAGCAATACGTATACACTTTCCGCCCAATCTATGAGATCAACGTCTGTGCCTTTAAAAATGTGGAAAAAAACCCCAGTTTCCATGCAGTGAGTCGAAGTTTTAGAGATAATGAGAGGGCAGTATGAAAAGGATTCTGAGCTCCTATAGCCTGTCCTAGAGGAAGCTATGGATCTACTACCACATGCAAAATTCTTCCACCTAATCTGTGCTTTGCTTTTCCTTATTAGAGTGACAATGTTTATGTGCTCAACAAGATGTTTAGATGACTTCCTAGCTTTTTTACCCCAGTTCAAGACAGACCAGGAACTACTGGAGAGTTCAGGGGAGGGCTACAGAGATGATGAGGGGACTGGGGCATCTCTCTCATGAGGAAAGGCTGAGGGAGCTGGGGCTGTTCAGCCTGGAGAAGAGAAGACCAGATCTGATTAATGCTTATAAATATCTAACAGGTGGGTGTCAGGAGGATGGGGCCAGACTCTTCTCAGTGGTGCCAGCAACAGGACAAGGGGCAGTGGGCACAAACTGGAACACAGGGAGTTCCAGCTACATATGGGGAAAGACTTATCTACTGCAAGGGTGACAGAGCTGGGACAGGCTGCCCAGAGAGCCTGTGGAGTCTCCTTCTCTGGAGAGAATCAAGACCCGCCTGGATGTGATCCTGCACAACCCACTCCAGATGATCTGGCTTTAGAAGGGCATAGGACTAGATGATTTCCAGGGGTGCCTTCTAACCCCTACCACAGTGGGATTCTCTGTGATTCTACGGCATCTAAGTGGTTTGGGGAAACCACTATCTGTATTCTAATTCTCAACCTTTTCTACATGTAATCACCAAATGCTGACTCTCAAAAAGAATCCATGGATCAAATTGTCAGACATTAGAGGTTACAGAACAAGTGTTTCCTGGTGAATGAGCAAGCATTAAGTAAATAGTGGGAAGGCAAAGAACAATCAGACCTCTTAGACAAAATGACTATACTGATCATTCAACATGCCAACCAGACTGTAATATTCACAATTTTTTGTCCTTGCAAGTGCAGCTACCTGAAAAAACCAGGTCTTGCACTAAAACGCAAAATGAGATGATACCAATTAATTTTCTGACATACCTCTAGCTGTAAAATTGGTTAATCAGGAGATTTCAAATATAAAGGCCTACTAGATTCAAACCCAAGGACAGATCGAATGAAATACTACTGCAAAATTACACTTTAATTTTCTATCTGTACCAAGAGACAAATTAGAGTAAGTGAGGAAACTGGAACAGCAGGTAATGAAAGCAATCTTTCAATACCTGCTTCAGATTTGGTAGCCGCAGTTCAACATTGGTAATCATGTTATCTGTTAAGGCTCAGAAGATTAATCAGAAATAATCTCCCTAATAGAAGGGTAGATGAGGATACACATAATTATCCAAATGGAATAAACAGTCAACACTGACAGTTCCCTGTCCACAGCTGTGCATAAAACCTTGCCTAAAACACTCCAGCTCTGCTGCTAACCATAACACCACTTCTGCCACAGCTGTGTTCAGCAGGGTGAGAAAGGTGGATGCTGCCTGCAGTTTGGTGCATATTGCTGCCCAAAACACAGCAAAGCTTAGTGATAACTCAGCTACAGACACACTTGAAACTACTGTTTCTGTAGATGCTGTAGGCCAGCCATGAGCAGTGTGCCCAGGCAGCCAGGAGGGCCAAGTGTATCCCAGGGCGCATCAAGCACGGCACGGCCAGCCAGTCCAGGGAGGGGATTGTCCCGCTCTGCACTGTGCTGGGGCAGCCTCCCCTTGAGTGCTGTGTGTGCAGTTCTGGGTGCCACAGTAAAGAGGGACATGAAGCTACTGGAGAGTGTCCAGAGGAGGGTAATGGGGATGGGGAAGTCTTACAAGGAGAGGCTGAAGTGCCTTGGTTTGTTCAGCCTGGAGAAGAGGAGTCTGAGGGGAGACCTCATCATGGTCTGTGGCTTCCTGATGAGGGGGAGCAAAGGGGCAGGTGCCAATGTCTCTTTGGTGACCAGTGATAGAACCTGAGGGAATGGCACAAAACTGCAACAGGGGAGGTTTAAGCTGGATATTAGGAAGAGGTTCTGTACTGACAGGAGATTGGGCACTGGCACAGGCTCCCCAGGGAAGTGGTCACAGCCCTGAGCTTGTCTGAGTTCAAGAAGCGTCTGGACGATGCGCTCAGTCCTGTGCTCTGACTTGGCTGGTCCTGTGTGGAGCCAGGGGTTGGGCTTGATGATCCTTATGGGTCCCTGCCAACCCAGGATATTCTGCGACTCTGTGATTCTAACTCTTCTATGTAGAAAAACGCTGCATGGAGCCAAATAGCTCTAAACATGCTAGGTACACTTAAAAAAACATACCAGTGCACTTTTGCTAATATAGCCTGTTACTCTGCAGTGGCCTCTAGCTCTTGTAGAGTTGTGCTGCTGTGACTATACCACTCCCTTGCATCTCTGCAAAACACTGTTTAGCTGTGCTGTGAAATAAACCCCAGGGTACTTCATAAATTACACACTTCCACATAAAAATCTCATGCTTGATTCCTTAAGGCTCACAGACTGAAATTTCCTTTAATTAGTTACACCATAAGGGTGTAAAAAATCAGGACATATAGTAAGCCCTGATTTCCTCAGAAAACGCTTCCTGGAACTGAAGATTTGTTTCCAGAACTATCTGTTCAATTGAAAGCTATAAGCTTAGAGCACCTTAGTTTTTTAAAACAGGATTTAAGTTGCGTTGAATTGATAATTAACCTAAGATCAGTCTTACAAGTTTAAAACTGAAACGACTCCACAACTTTGGGACTGGCATTTAACAATAGATATGGGGCCAGATCCAATAAAAGTCTTGCAAAATACAAGGCAAATAGTGCAACAACTCACTTCCAGAATCTGCAATGTGAAATTAAGACAGTGTTAGGGAATGCCTGCACTGCACAAATACTCTGAAGATGCTGCATGTGTAGTTAGAGACTGAGGTTCACTGACTGCCCTTCTACCCTGTTCAAGAAGCTTATGCTCTTATTAGAAGAATGAAAAAACCCACACAGCACTTACATCCACATCTTCACAGAACGTAGCATTGGAACCATACTGAAGCTGGCACTGGTGATGCACATCATAAATCACTCCAGGAGCAATGATTGGGGACTTCAAAACTTCTTTTTGGGGGATATCATCCAGACAGAATCCCCACCCACGGCTAAAAGACAAAAATTGCACCTTTAAAATTTCTTGACATTTCTAAACACTTTCAATATCTAATTCCTCATGGGAATTTTTTATGTGGCCTATGGAAATAGTACATCCAGATTCCAAACAATATATACTGAAATGCTGCTAATAAACATCACTCCATCTAGTTAGGGAGGGTTACAAAGGCAATATGCAGCTTGCCAAAGTGGAAATATTATGAAGTCATTATGATTTATAGAGTGGCTTCAGAGCATACCACAGCTTCCAGTTAAAGTTATAACATACTGCTGCTTTTAAAAAGAATATAACGAGTTTGAAGTATTAACTGGCAACAGGCACACATCACTGTGGCCAAAGGCAAGATTTATAAAGTTTGATTCTAGAGGCCTAGATGGAAAGGCTTCCTTCTTTTCCACACTGCAAAAAGCTGCAGGCTGCACCAAACCTGAGCCAGTATGACAAGAACTGAGTTCACTTCCAGAAAGCAAGAATATAATGGAGCTCCTCCCAAATAGTGGTGAGCAATGAGCTTGGGGTATGCCCTCCATGGGAATTAACTCAAGCACACTACAAACACAGAATCACAGAACACCTACAACTAGTAATGTAATAATACAGGTTTTACTTTAAACCCCGCACAAAAATCTCCTGTGCAGTTGCAGGCACCTCAGGGAAATGCTACCACCTGGTCACTCACTCTAGGAAACGTGTGATGTATTCCTTGCTGCACGGCGACCAGGTGAGTGGAGTAGGATCATACTGCAACTGTCGGGACATAATATATGGGCGCTTTCCAACAGGCTCACAGTCGTTCTCTTTTCCATCATGCTGAATGCCAAAACTGGAGACAGAAAGCAACATCTAGCAATCCCAGCTGATTCACTGCACCACAACACCTGTCTATGTGTTCCACACTGGGCTTACAGAGACATTAAGGCTGTTTGTCAGAAAGGAGAATATTTGATATAGCCATGAAGTTTGACTGCTTGAATTAAAAATGGTTTCTAGCCAATCTGCAATATTGAAATACCATGACATAATGAAGCAGGTATGTTTTATCTAAAAGATTTGCATTTATTTGGAGATCATCTCAAGTAATCATATAATAATTCATTATATACTTGGAAAAATTAGCACAATTAAGTGATGTTTCTTCGTAGCGCAACCTGAGGTGCTACCCTAGCAGATTCTGCTAAAAGGGATAAACCAAATAGTTGTAAATATAAACAAAGGCTTAAGGCTTAAGAATTTTTCTTAGTCATTTGCTTAGAAAAAACAACCAGATTTTATTTTAATAGCAGACACTTTAAGTCACTCCTTGTTTTGCTTCTGTCTGGCAATTTCAGTATTAATATACAAATATTAAATTAATCCAGGTCCCCCTTCACTTTCAACTATACCTGTGCCCAAGTTCATGAGCAATAGTGAAAGCCAATGGAAGGCCAGAATCTTCATTGATGTTACAGCTTCTGTGAGGTTGGCACATGCCTGACAGATGAGACAAACCTAAGGTTTCGCATGGACGATTCATGCCAGCACAAATGTCCTTTCTAGAATCACAAAAAAAGATGTACCATTAAAAGAACTTAGAAAAAAAAGTCAGTATCACATACATTGGGTAGTAAGACTCCATCTCATAAGGTATCAGTGCCAATTTGTGTTTTAAGCAACGCATACCACTAACATTTTTACAAACATGTATGCAACGACAACAATATGCACTTGTTCTGCTACTATCATATTACACTGCTAACATTTGTAGCCAATGTTTACATTGTTGTTGTGTCTAAATATGCGTATTTATTGTCAACTTGCATATGATAAAACTTTGAAACCGTGTGCAGGCTTTGGCTGGGATAGAGTTAATTTTCTTCACAGTAGCTAGTACAGGGCTGTGGTTTGGATTTGTGCTGAAAACAGTGTTGATAACACAGAGATGGTTTTGTTAGTGATAAGCAGGGCTTACACACAGCCAAGGCCTTTTCTGCTCCTAGCCACCCCACCAGTGAGTAGGCTGGGGGCGCACAAGGAGTTGGGAGGGGACACAGCCAAGACATCTGACCCAAACTGACCCAAGGCATCATTTCCCAGTGGGGAATTAATCTCTTGTCTTGCTTTGCTTGCATGCACAGCTTTTGCTATACCCATTAAACTCTCCTTATCTCAACCTATCAGTTTTCTCACTTTTAATCTCCTGATCCTCTCCCCCATCTTAAGTGAAGTGAGTGAGTAGTTTCCTGGTGCTTAGCTGCTGCCTGAGGCAAAATCATGACAAAACTCCACCTCCACAGTGTTTTCGATATAGCAGATCTGAAGTTTTCTAGTACACACCTGATGGTGATCCCAAAGTCTATAACCTGTAAAGGAGGGAAAGAGACTGACCCCTTCTGAGGTCAAGACAGTCTTCCTTTTCTAAGTTCAGCCAGCAGTCTGAGGGCAGCACAGCTGTATGCCAGGCTCTTTGAGGAACATCCCAGAGTGAGAGAGTTTTCTCTCAGGGTAACTGGCAGATTTACTAAGAACAAGGATTTAGAGCCTATGTGTAGCAGCACTGTCAGGTATGATGCATCTGCAGTCACTGAATGGCTGTCAGAGTGGCTAATCCAAACTCCTTTTTCTCGTTCTTATTTTAAGATTTGTGGACTCTCTTGTTGTCCTGGGTTGGGCTAGGATGGAGTGAATTTCTTTCTAGCAGCTGGTGCAGCACTGTGTTTGGGAGTTAGGATGAGAGCAGTGTGATAACACACTGATGGTTTAGTTGTTGCCAAGCAGTCAAGGCCTTTTCAGCTCCTCCTACTGTCCTGGTAACAAGAGGGAGGGGAGGGGGGGCACTCAGGAAGCTGGAAGGGGACACAGCCAGGACAGCTGACCCAAACTAATCAAAGCAGGTATTCCATACCGTGCGTGACATCATGTTCAGCATAAAGGGGGCTGGTGGGGAGAGGAGTGCACTGCTCCAAGACATGCGCCCTGGGGTCAGTCTGGATTTGAAACAGGTCTGAGCTGCACAGTTGGAGTTCTGCAGTTTGGTGAGAAACTGCATTTGTGTATCAGCAGTTTTGTGTATTTTACTATAAAGTATGTATCTCTCTCTCCCTGCTATCCCAATAAACTGTCCTTATCCCAACCTGCGAGGTTTGCCTTTGGTTTTTTCCCTTCCCCATCCCCAGAGAAAGCAGCTGCATGGTGCTTAGCTCCTGGCTGGCACAAAACCATTACACTTGTTTACTCCGCTACTTGAGGGCTTGGGGGGTTTTTTGGTGATTAGCTTTGGACTTTCCCCAAATCTCTTCTCTTGGTTATGTGCAGACTGGATCCTTCTTATGGCCCTTTAGAAGTTTTGTTTCACACCCTACTACAAACTCCCTGTGTAACCTCAGTAAACACCATTAGTTTTTCTGTGCCTCCCTTGCTCACAGTTAGAAAAAATGTTTTGTGCCTCTTTAAAATACATAGATAATATTTGAAAAGTTTAATGGCACTGTGTTCACAAAATCCTCCACCATTCTGAACTGCACCCGTATTTCATTTTAGGATTTGTCATTATGGGGTTGTTCATCTGCAGGTTATGTAGTTTTGGTATATTCTCTCATAGAAGAATAGAGCAGTGATTGAGCACAAAACTAGACACGATCAAGTGGGTAAAATGACCTGAGCCCTGCAAACTGATGATCTCTTGGGATACACAGAAATCAATTTCCTAAAATGCATCTCTAATAAAACACCCACATGCATACATAAAGTGTTATATGCACTTTGCAAACAAATGGAAAACAACCCCTTTAAAAGGCACAGCAAGTTTTTATAATTTAGCTCACATTCTCTGCCTGTACAGGTGTCAGACACGATTGCATTAGGTTATTTTTGCATTAACACTGTGTTTCAGAAACAGCATGTCTTCATCAGACCACTTCACTGAGCTCTATGCAGGATGGAATAAACAATGACATGACCCTATAAAAGAATACCATTATCAAAAAATGGCAACCAAACAACAGCCAGGGCTGCTGCACTGCTGTCGTACCGGGTGAGGAGGACAGCCACGTCGTGGTGGGTAGGGTTGACATCACTCTTGGGATTGACACTCTTCTGCCATTTGCAGAAGCTGGCTAGTGTCTTATCAGCGTGATGAACTATCTTCAAGCCTTGCTAATGGGAAACGAAGGAAAATATTACTGTAAAAGCCACACTGCATTGCAATGCCAGGTCAGTGGTGTTAGCTGTGAAGCTGCGTAATCTTTTTGCAATACGGATGCTTATGTGTTTGCTTAAAGCTAGGGATATCATTAGATCAAGGACATCTTGAATATTAAGTTCAAATGTTGACATTTTTATAATCTGCAGCTAAAGGAAAAATAAAAGGTAGAAATATATCTATAATATATATATATATATATATAAAAAGGTAGAAATAGATATCTTTTGCATACTTTTTGGTAAGTGAGCTTCATAAAATCTAACACTGAGATGAAACCTCCAAGCAACCATTTCATATTCCCTTGAAAGCAAATTTTCCTCTATATAGAAGCTAAAGATTAATTAGTATGGGACTTCATGCTCAAGTTTGTCACTTATTAAGTGAACATTCTCATGCTTAGCGAACAATTATGCTTCAAAGGGTGTTTTTCCTTCACAGTATATTTCAATTCCAATGAGAGGCAACAGAGTTACAGATATTTCTTCCTCATCTTATTATTATATAGTATATAATGAAAGTTACTGATACTTCTGAAAGTATGAAAAATAAATTAATTCAAAAACATATTTCTGGTCTTCTGCACTCATTGTATTTTGCCTCAGTTTGCTAGATCTAACTTTACACTTTTTACAGAGCACCTAAGTAACATTGTTAATGTATAGTAATTTCTGGGTAACTTAAACCCACATTTTGAAACTCCACACTACTGCTTCCAACACGGTCCTTCTTAACTGCATAGGAATCCATGGATTATTTTCCAAACAGTCAAAGAAATTTAGCAAGTAACCTTAACTGGAGGTCACCATGGACTTCCCTTCTTAATTGTCCTGTTAAGATGGAACTACAGTTTTTTTCCTAGCATATTCTTACATGGAGGACTATCAGACAGACTCTATCCGAGTATTTCAGAAGACAACGGTTTGGTTCACTGCCTTCAATAGCTCTGGGACCATCTGGCTGGCAGTCATAAAACTATAAGCCAATGAGAAAAAACACTTAATGTGTTCCTCCGATCAGAGTAGGGTTTGTCATGCAAAGTGTTCAGAAACATCTATAAAATGACAGCAAACAGCACATATTTAAGCATGCAGCAATATCTTTATGAATGAGAGACATCAGAATCTAGCAATATCTAGTTGTGAGCTAGCTCACAGCAACTAGCATCTACTTAGTTCTTATTTCTGAGTTTTGAAATAGATCTACAAAGAAAAATCTGTGTTGGAGCTGCATAACAACAGATATACTTCTTCAGTGACCTGCAAACACTCTAGCATTACGCTTTATAATACACTTCAGGTAATGCTAGGTAATTAGATTCTGAGTGATGACACATACACTAAATTCTGTTTCTCATCTACTCTTGACATCCCATGATCTTTTGACACTGGGGACATTCCATTTCCCTGTTCGTAATCTGACTATTTTAATTACATTTTCCTTGTCATTTTTTGTGCAGAAATACATGAAATTATGAGCTAAATAGTTTGCTATTGAGGGCAACATTAATTCTAAAACCAGACATGCCAAAGATTAATAGAAGAGCAAAGCGAACACATCAATTTAAGGAAATAAACCTTCCTCTCCATAACTGTAGCTCAATGCATCAAACTCCCAAGTTTCATAAGTGACATTTTGAGGAAAATAAAAACCTTACCTCCTCCTCCTCAAAGAGGATGAGCCGGACCACCACAATGTGAATTGCATTGCCAATGCTTGGATCACGGAACAACCCTGTGACCTGTGCCAGAGCCAGGAGGGATGAGATTAACTGATTCCTCTATAGCAGAACAGGACTTTAGAGAGAAAATGTACCATTTACTTCAAGCACACTGTCAGTCTTGAGTTGGGGGGTGGGGGGTTGTTCTGTTTTTTAAATAGTCAATGCACTTCATTCTTCATTAAAACTTTTACTGTAATTCAACAGATTTTTAGAACTTTTGCAAAGGGAACCCCTGCCAAAAGAATGATGATGTAGGATTTGGCAAAATTTACTAAGCTGAGAAGAAAAGCACACAGAAGATTATTTTATGTGCATTTCCCTTGGAGCAAAATGCACCGATTTTGGGCCTGCCTCCTTCAATGTCAGCTCAACCACTTCAGAGATCTTGAAAAACATTTGCAGACTGTGCGCAGAACACAACATTAGATTTATGTAACACTGATGGAAAGGTCTACCCAGAGTGCCAAAGAAACAGCACGTCAAATTGTCCTGTTTTGATTTGATCGGGGTCAGCTTCTGCCACAATAAACATAAAGCAAACAGAGATCAGTTAACTGTTGGATACTCCTGTGTTTTCACAGAACAGAAGAGGATCTTAAGAACAAAAGCCAGGCTAATGAATTTAATGAATTTTTTTTAAATTTACATTTTAAAAAAAGCAAGAACTGAATTCAGACAAAAATTCGACACTACTGAAATGTGAGAAACATCATCACAATATTGAATCAGGCAGGAGGAAAGAGACAGAAGATAGTCATAATCTATCTTTATGTGAGCTACACGATACATCACAAGAAATATGAATGGATAAAACGAATGCATTTGGGTCAAAACCTGTTTAAGAGGAGAATTCAAGGAGAAATTGCTGAAATAAAGTAGAAACTGTGTTTTTTAATACAAAGTCTGATTTGAATATAGATTTTTTTTCAAGGTATTAAACTGGAAATCAAATCATTGTAGGTAACCCTTTCACCTCAGGTACAGATTGCAGAGAAAATGTGAAGACTTGTTTGCTTCTGACTCTGATCATGGCAGGGTTTTATTTCCCTGCGTGGACAACACCTCACGTGCTCAAATCAGCTTTTGTCTGTTTGCTCAGGCTCACCACTCAGGGCACAGTTGGGAACATATTGTATAAACATAAGGGACAGATTTGTTACCATGGCTAGAATTACACTATGATAAATTTCTTATATATTACAGGCATACCCTGATAAGAACATAGAGGACATCCTCAATAGAGTCACAAAGGTCAGTATCTGCTACAATACAGGTAGTAACAGAAGACCTATCTTTAGACAGCCTCCTGAAATGCTATGTCTTTTCCCAGGTCAACTTATATTTTAAAACTTGGTGTGCAGGAGAACGTCAAAAGGGTATTTTGGTTGGTTGGTTGGTTTTAGCTTGGTTGGTGTTTTGGGGGTTTTTGTTTGTTAATGTGGACAGGCAGGATACCTATCTGGAAAACCAATTGTACTGGTTTTAACTGGAACAGAGTTAACTTTCTTCATAGTAGCTCATATGATTTGTACCAAACCAGTAACACAGTCATATTTTAGCTCTTGCTAAGTTAGTACGTTTCCAGTGGGCTTCTGTGTGCCTTTCTCACCACAGATATAAGACAGAATCCATATGGTTAAAACTACAGGGTTAATCTCTGTCATAGTAGCTACCAACCTGAAATAGTCAACAAGCAACAGGAAAGATAGGGAATTTCAGTGGAGAGAAAATGAGTGCTATCATTTCCTGCTATCTGATGTCTCTTACTTAAAATCCAGAGAAAAAAATGCCTATGCATAAAGACAAAATGCTTTTAAATACGGAGATTTATTGAATATATATGCATGATATTCCATCTCTTCTAGTGAACAATGTTACAGACTGGCTTCAAGCTGATCAGGAACGTAGTAAAATTAAAACTTGGTTTATTCATCTATCTACAAAGAGGAAATACTGTACGTACCATATTCATTATAGTCAGGATATATGATTCCACATGGTCACTTCCATGATATTCAACCATCTTACTGTCTGCAACCACAAGCGTCTCCACCCATCGCTCTTTGCTGACAGAGCGCCGAGAAACCTTCCTGACAGCCACATCACTTCGTTCCCACCTCTCCCTCCGCTGCTGCTGCTGTTTGAAAAAGCTGAGGGTATCTGCAAGAGTAAGAAGCAATGCTGACTGCAAAATTGGTTCAGGCTTGAAGGGTACAGCTGTTGATACTTGCAGATGGAATGGTTAACATGGTAGAATCAGTGGATGATATAGGTTGGGACTTCTGGCTGCCACCCACCCTGATCCTCAGCAGAATCAACTCCAAAGTGACACCAGCCTGCTTGAGGGTCCTGCCCTTTAAAGTTCTGAATACCCCCCCAAATGGATTAAACATGCATCCAAAAGCTACCCCTACTCAAGTAACAGGGATTAAGGTGCGGGACAGAGCCAAGCTAAAAAACACTGAATAGGAGATGACATTGTCAAGGAATTTATCTTCTGTGGTTTGGCTCTAAACTCTAATGACACCAGTTCATAGTTTAAGGGAGAGGCTTTCTCCACAGGCAGCTCTTGTTCTCAGCAGGATGGCACGTTAAGCACAGTGCCAGTCTCACCAGAACGGCTTGTTCTGAGCGTGGAAAACAACCCCGAAGAGCAGAGACACTCGCCAGCAGGTGTCATCTCCATACCAGGCAGGCAGAACCCCGGCTCCTCAGCTGCTGTCACGCCTGACTAGCTACGGTTTTGGGATCGGTGCCTCTAAAATCCTTCAGGATGCTTTTGTTCTGCGGAGTTGCAAACAACCTTGCACTGCACTCTGTGGGGCAACTTATTCTCCATTCACTTGCAAACCCCAACTTACTATGTCACCAGAATGTACACACCCCTCAGCCTGAAAAAGAATGGAGACACCAACCTGACAGCAGTTGGTCAATTGTTTTCAACCTAGAAGCCAGAGAAACACTTCTATGGTGCTGGGATCCTCTGAGTTGCAAGAAGGATCAGGAGAACCTGTTGCTACTGCAATAGCCCTCTGGCGTCTCCTTCACAGATGAGGATGTCCTTATTCCAGATGAGGCAAATTCTCAGGCCAGGAAGACAGCTCCTGCCTCACAGTGCTTACAGTTTGCCCAACCTAAGCCTTGCTACCCTGTAGCAGGGGACAGTTATCCAGCATTATCTCCATCTCCCTGCTAAATGTTAAGGGACAGTTCCCCAGACCACTCTTCTCTTCCAGAATGGATGACCTGGCAGGCGGGTCTTGTGTTCATACCAGCAGAAGATCTTTTGTGCCTTTGTCATGAGCACACTGTTTTCCCTTTAGAAGACCTAAATTCAGCCAGAATGTATCACGCTGCCTTGTGTATCTACAAAATGTGGCACCATTGTTCTGTTAATGATGTGTACAGTACATCTCCCAGCATAAAAGGTGATTGGTACCTTGTTTTATCAAATCTGTGCAAAAGAAGATATGCAAGTTTTTAGAAGTCAGTTCTACCAGCTCAGTCTCAAGGATGCTTTGGAAAAGACATGCTGGTACTGTTAAAGCATTATAAAGCATAAAATTGAAATATACCACATTAGTAACCAAAACCACAACAGCCACATTACACATTTACAACTGAGCTCAATGCAGATATGTGCAGTACAAACAGCTCCATCAGCTCACACCAGTTAGCACCGTGTTTGCAATACCAGTTCAGGATTTTAGGGGCACCTGGTATGCACCACCAGGAAGCACACAAACCTACAAACCTACCCTAGATGGGTTCGTTCTACTGGATGGAAACCTGCACCACCTTTTAAGGGATGCTGCGTAGGAAGGTGAATTAATTTACTATGCAGAATATAATGTATTTTCTAGTGCAGATTTAGACTATAATAAACACACTTGTAAGTAGGTTTCTTTTTGCATAAACTGGCATTTGCCTTTTAGAAGATGCTGTAACTACTACATATGAAGGAAAAAGAACTGCAAGATTTTTTTACCAGGCTGGCAAGGCAAACAGCATAAAAAATAACTGAATGTAAGAAAAGTTTGAATAAATGCAAATTCATTCCAATAAACATGTGTGATCCTAAGTTTTACTATCTGTACACTGTCACAATAAAAAGTCCAAGTATATAAACTTCCTTTGTGGTTACCAACCCAAATCACTTGTCAGTGTCATCCTATGCAGCCACACAAGCAAACTCTGTCCTGCAGATACGTCAACTAGCAACAAAAGCTAGTCAATAAAGAAAGTTGCATTCCCACTAATTCAGGGGATTCAAAGAAAGGCATACATTTCTGTATCGTAACACTGAAGAATGAGTAGTGTGAAAAAATAACTTCTTGCCTAAATGGAAGAATATAATTTATAAGTAAAGAAACAAAAGAAAATGGGTGGTTTATTTGGTTTTGCATGTTTGCTTGGGGAGTGTGGGGTGGGTGTGTTTTAAGAGAAGGGAAATGAACTATCCCTGCTGTAACTGCTGCCCCCAACCCTACTAACCCAGGCTGCAGCATCACTTCAACTGACATCCTTTAACTTTTGTTCAGTTACTGCAATAGTCACCTCTACCAGGGGCTATTCATGACCTGCATGCATTAGTCTCACTTTGTACATCTGCATGGTTTCCAGCATTCTTTTCTCTATGAAGAACAGTTCTCATTATCTACATTTTTTAGGGTTTTGTGCTGAGAAAAACTTTCCCCACAGCTACCTGAACAAAAATTTCTGTTCAGATTGCTGGTTAAGTGATTTGTTTATAGCCAAATAAAACGTCATGCCAGCTGTCAGGTTTTGTGCTCACATCTAACAAGGGTTTTGTTTATTGTCTGGACAAGTGATATCTCTGGAGATAAAAATGTTGAAAGCCATTCACAGTGCAGCAGCTAACAACCCTCAGGGAAAAGTCTGGAGTCCTGGTTAAACATAAGGTTATGTACCACAGGAAAATCTCAGAAGATATCTGAATTGTGAAAATTAATGCCAGGTGGCAAGAGCATGCTGCAGGCAACACTCCTTCCTCAGTGACTAATCCCTCCAGGACAGGAATCTAACCTGGAGCTAGGATACCTGCCATATAAGGACTGGATCCCCAGTCTCCTAGCAGCTTTTTCAGTTAGATGAAGCAGAGAGCCACTCAGAGCTAAACTAACATACAGACAGCTATAAAGCACAGTTATACTTCTGCTTTTAAGTCTCTCCAAATGATGACTGCTCTGGAAGCTTTTCATTCTCACCATTCCTTTACCTTAAATCAGCAAAGCCTTGCAAGTGATTTCAGATTTGCTGAGAAATCCCAGGTGCTCTGTTGTGCAGGAAAAGAAAATTTGACCAGGAACCCACCAGTTCAGGAATACCCAAGGAGCGATGGATAGATTGAGATCTGCAACCACACAATGCTGCCTGAGAAAAGACTGACTCCCCACACTCTTCCACCACAACTGTTGAGCAGAGCACACTCCACAAGTAGCAGAAGAGAGGAAGGAGATACTTGAACCTTGAGGATTTCCATGAATTTCTGAAAGAAAGAGATGTAACATAGACAGTGCTGAAGTCCTCCAGAACAGAAATTAAGGTAGTGCTGAAAGGATACTCAGGATAGTGCAAAACTAAAAAGAAAGCTGGTAGAAGATCCAGCTAACAAACTGCATTAAATTCAGCCATCCTCAGAAGTTTCTATTTGTTGTGAGACATAATTTTGCAGATGTGAGGTTTTTATTAGGAAACCTGATTGGGCCATCAAGTCACATACAATGTTCCTTCAGTCACACGTGATGTCCAGCCGCATCACTCCGTATCCAGGTGAAATGATGACAACACTTCACCCATTTCTAGTGAGAAACAGCTGTTGAGTTTCAGAAAAAAGACTGGTTTTTAAAATCATCACCACATTGTTTGTAGAGAAAAATAAAAATGTCCTCTGACACTACCAATACAAATCCTACCTGACTAACTCAACGACATATAGGGCCCTTAACTTGTTTCCTTGTAGATGAGAGTTAACTGTAAGTCCCAACTATATATGAAAAAACAGTATTATACAAACTTACCTAGTGTGGGTCAAATCTTCCTGGCTTCTGTCTAAGAAAGGAAAGTTACATTCTCTCATTTAGCAAATAAATTTCATTTTTCAGTAGGTGACAACAGAGTTATAGTGTTATTTTGGCACTTCCTACCATGAAAGTTCTTTCTCATCTTTAAAAAGTAGTATTTATAGCTTCTCTGTAAGAAATATCTGAAGTTTTTTCTTCACTTTGAACAACTCATCCACTCAGAATGTTGATTAAGGTGTTTTTTTTTAATAACTTCTGCTTATCCCCCCTTCACCCCCCCCCCAATTTCCTTGAAGGACAAGTATGACCCACCTCACTTAAAGGCATTATGTGAGGTTTCCATATCAAAGGCTCTTTTTCCACCTCTGTGTCCTGCAGGCTGTTTCAAAGAGGAGTGCAGCCCACAGTACAAGGTAAGAGGTCCTCAAGGCGCAAACTGCACACAGACACCTTTCAACACCTTTAGAGATAAGACGGGACTTGAAGAAACAAGAGGAGAATGCAGCCTCTGACTAAGGCAGTCAGACAAAATATAGTAGTGGAGATTTATGTTTTCACTTTTGATTACCATCTCCTCTCCTTTTGCACAAGAAGTCTTTCATTTTTATAACTCTGTATCATTCACAGTCAAAATGCTACAACCCCAGACCTAAGGTATGAATGATGCCAGGGATGCTAGACTGATAAATCCCACACTGTTCAGAACTTGCTACATTATGATTTATCCTACAACCTTCACTCTGTCTGTAACTACAGTGCAGGCAGCTCCCAAGGACAGTTACAGAATCACAGACTCATTGAATGGTGAATGGTTTGGGTTCAAAGGGCCCTCAAAGACCATCCAGTCCCACTCCCCTGCCACAGGCAGGGACACACTCGACCAGACCACACTGCCCAAAGCCCCATCCAGCCTGGCCCTGTACCCTGCCAGGGAGGGGACAGCCACAGCTTCTCTGTGCCAGGGCCTCACCACCCTCACAGGGAAGAATTTCTTCCTAATGTCTAAGCTAAATCTGCTCTCTTTCATCTTAAAGCCTTGTCCTGCCACTCCATGCCCTTGTAACCAGTCCCCTCCCAGCTTTCCTGCAGGCCTCTTTTGGGGTGAGTTCTTCAAGAGTTTAATAAATACTGTTGAAACAGAGTCCCAGTAGAAGAGGAGATAAATAAACATATGAAACATTCATTAATAAAATTAACCTAGCCCTATAAAGTATACACAAGTCCAAGTATAGACTAAATAAAGGAAAGGCTGAGAAGTGACTCAGCTAATAAGAATTAAAAGGACAGTAAGGCAGAATAAATCAACACAATTTTCTGAAAAGCCATTATTATTCCATTAGCTTTGTGCTAGACCTAATCAATGACTTAAGACTTCCCAGGACAGTGCTCCACACTTCTGGTTAAAGAAAGTGGAACCTTCTCCTCTTTCACTCATGAAGGACAAGAGCAACTCTAATAGTTGGTTCACCATAAGACTTCACAAAACTCAAATACATAGTGAGTGCTTCCCCCTGTTCTTACTATGTCTGCCGAGATAAAGAAGGATAAAAGCTTGGTGAAACCAAATACACTAGAAATTTTGTACACATAGTATCTACTTATACATACAGTCATGATTACAAATATCTGTAACAAAACTAAGCCTGGATGTGGATAGCAGAAGAGTAGGAGAACCAAACCAGCTCTTTTCATAAGCGCTTCTGAAACAGGCTAAGCTAAATCACACAAATGCCTTCCAAGTGTGAGGCAGTTTTCACACAGGAAACACCACATCCATTTAATCACATAGTTCCCCCAGTTGACAAGCCCCAGGTCCCAACAAAAACAAGCACAGAGAAAGCAAGCTTACAACTCTGCAAGCTTTGTTTAACATTCCTGCTGTCAAAACCACAAAGTATCAAACAGTGAAGCCACATTACTCCAATGCAGACTGAAGCTCAAACTGGACCTGTGTTGTGACACACTTAATCAGATACTGCTGCTGAGTGTGCCTGCCACTCACTACCATGTATGCTGGAAGGATGGGATGATAAATGTGCTGGGCCACTGGCATCAGGAGGTAGGTAGAGCACAACATCATGGGAAACAGCTATGCCTGGAGCCACCTGCATTTTGCAACCACAAGTTTCCATCTGCCTGAATGTTCACGGGGTGAATTTCTTGGGTCTTTTGGTGGGATTTTTTTTCCCCCAGGGATTAGACCCAAGTCAATAAGGAACAACAAAAATAAATCACAGCTGCCTAAGTACATTACTCAATATTGTTTGAACTTTCCATGCTCATTCACTTGGTCACTTCAGGGGCCCGTTCCTCTTATTTTGGTGAAAACATTAATGTGATGGATAGGAAGAACAAGGTGAATTTTCTATTAATTCATCTGGCAGTTGATAAAATGGCACCTGAAAACAATTTAACTTGTAGCACAATTCTATTTTCATTTGATAAAAGCAGTATCTTCTAAAACTGAAGTGATTCAGATGTGCAAGTGATTTAGATGGAACGTTTGCTCTCTGCATATGTTTGGGACAAAAAAGCAACATGGTTTTCAAGCTGTGCAGAGTACACCCAGCCACTACAGGGACTCAAGAGGCAGCTGAAAGAGGCCTCCACCTCCTGAGCTTTAATTAACTTGTGTATCCAGTGGCAGGCTGGTTGCTGTACCACGGGGACTGGGGAGACAGATTCCTTTTGGGCAAAAGCCATTATTAAGGCAGCTTATGTATCCAGGCTTACATAGTTAAATTCACAGTACCAGTTCTGAATCTAAAACTGGTGAACATTAGCAGTTTGTCTGCAAGAATGTTGCACTTCTCTTCCTTTATCAGACATTGAATGGTACTGATACCTCTCGAAGTCCTAAAATGAAGAAGCATTTATAGAGAACAGTAAGCTGAAGTACAGCATAGGCAAGTATGTCAGCATAATGCTCTCTTACAACATGTGCTTCCTTTCACATTGGTCCATCCTCCAGCCACAGTATAAGTTTCCATGGTGTATATATAAGGTATATGTTCTTTCCCAGGAATTAACAGCTGCAGAGCAGAAGGGGGGGGTGCGTGATTCCTCTTGGTGGAAAAGAAGAGGTCTCTCTTGCAGTCTTGAGGTCTCTCTCCCTTGCAGTCTTGCTCACATTCTGCAAACACCTCAAGATTTCACTGCACTTCCCACAGAGGTCAGACTGCTGCTTTAAACACCAAAAATGCCCATACTGGCATTTTTAGCCATCTGTGTGGAAGGATTCCATCCACACAGCTGCACTTCACAAAACCCTCCCTGTACTGTCACCATTACCACAAAACAGGTATGCTCAGCACTATTCTGCCTGTTTATGCTTCTCCATGCAGAACTAGAAATGTTGTGTGTGTTTAAGAGCCTTCTCCAGGTCTCAAAGAGCTGACCTGGCACCAAAGAAAGTCCTCTCTGGCTCACCATCTCATTAGCAAATACACCAAAATCAGCCACTTGCATGTCACCAGCTGGGACAGGCTGCTCCTGCCTCCCTCATGGAGGGATAGGAAGTCAGAGGCAAACAGATGGGCAGCGCAGAGCAGCCATGATCTGACACCTCTCTTGTGTTTACCCAGCCTGTTGCTGGTCCCACAAAGTGGATTCAGACTCCTGTGGGGTACAACCTGGCCCCAACTCATAGCTTCACCCTCCTAAAGAATCTGGCAAGTTAACAAGAACTGAATCTCAGACATATGTTTTGCAACTGTCTATGTAAAGCACAGTTGTTGAACTAAAGCTACTTCATGTCACCTACCTCTGTCTTCCTGCTTGTCTCTATCTCTTTGTACTCTTCTGCACCTCTTGCCATAACTGCACAACTTCTTTTTACAGAATGTCGCAACAAGTCCCCTCACTGAAAACTGCAAGGATCCAGCTCAGCTGAACCTCCCATGAGAGAGCCTGAGCACCCTGAACCCCTCATACAATTTTTAGGGCCAACTCTGTCTCTCTCAGATGTTGGCACACTCTGCTCCACCATCTCCACTTTGCTTGGAGATGTCCCCATCAAAGGCAGCTCAGGAAGTCCTGCTTTGCTCATCCCCCAGGACACCCCAAATACTTCCAGCAGTCAAAACCAGCAAGTGGACAGTAATGCCCGTCAGACCTTCTTCACCCTTGTTAATTAATTACTCGTATTCTCCTGGCTTAAGATTTGAGCCATGGAGAGATTTCTTTCAGCTGAGGGGAGCATGAGCTTTGTATTGCAATCGGCAGATTTCATTACCTGCATTTGTAGCGTGATTTCTACAAAAATACAGGAATTTAGGACCTGAGTCCAGGTCAAAAGCTTGAGCTGTGAAATCAGTCCTCTCAAATTACAAGCTGGGACAGGGCCACTTACCTACACATGGGCTGGCTGAGGACCAAAGTGACTCCAGATCTGTTTAGGGACTGAAAGAGGTTCTCTAAGTTGTGTCAAAACTACTTAGGACTTCAACAGGTATGAGCCCTTTATCTTTCCATACTGTTCCCAAGCCCATAAGCACATCCCTCCAGGCATCCTACTAGATACCATGCATGAACACTATCTATACATACTGTCTATAGAAAACCTAACAGCAGTTGACTAGCTGCTCTGTCATGAAAAGGGCTCACAGACTGAACAGCTCTGTAAAGAAACAGAACCCTAAGAAAGTTTTGTAATAATAAACTGTCTCCAGCTTCTAAATAACACTATGTTAAAAGTGCTGAGGAAAGTTGCTCCTCTTTGTAGACATCCCTACTGACTTCCAGAGGTCAATGACAGTTCTTTCCATCTCTGCTATTATTACTAGATATAGTAACTTTGCAGAGTTTTTTGCACTTGGGTAACATTGCCAGTACACTGGGCCTCTCCTTCTGGATAATCATCTCACTGTTTTCTACACATGGAGATTATTTTTGATAGCACCTTAAAAGCTACTACACTTAATCTCTCTTCACGACTCTAGTATTTGTTTCATTGACTCCCTGGCAGAAAGAGAACAAAACCTGACAGTATTTGTTTGTGTGGTAACAGACTGGGGAAAATTTGGCAAGAGTTTAATCATAGCAGTGGAATCTAGTATAGCTCATACTTATTATATACTTATTATTTAACTAGTTTTAACTATTAAAGTTGACCCCCTTAAGCTACAGACTGTCTTAAGTGTTCTGTGGCAGAACACCTTAAGCTACAGACTGTCTTAAGTGTTCTGTGGCAGTGCCTCCTGAGCACTGACGATCCATGAAGCATCTACATGATCTTGACAGTTCACAAAAACTAACGTTTCTAACATATGAGCATGCCAACAAAGCAAGAGCCATAAATAATGACTCAAAGCTTAGCCCACTTTCGCGTGGATATAAATGTCCTGTACTGAAGACTCTCTTTTGTACTCAAACCAACCAATCCAGTAACAAAAAAAAAGGCTCAGAAGTGTAACAGCAGTTAGTAATGATCAGTATTCTTGACTTGCTGAGTTAGACTGGAGACTATTCATTAAAATAGTTACAGCACTCATTTCTGACATTACTATAATGTTTAACTTATTGTCCCTATGGCTGTATGTTCAACTAACAGAGTAAGTCCTGTTCTGGCATTTGAATGCAGTCCACAGCTGCAGGGAAATTCTCAAGTCAGCTTCATCTGTCACCAACAGTGTAGATTCAGGTCAAATGGAAGTATTCATAAATTATAAATACTTTAAAATTAATTGCCAAAGAAACACCACAAGGGTCAAATGCATCACTTCACTAATAATGAGACTTCAAAAAAAATATGCAGCCATTTTCAGCCTGGTTATAGCTCTGTTTACTTGAAACAGGCTGAGGAACAGGAAAGCTAAAAATGTTTCATTTCACCTGAGAAATTAAAAAGGCTTAATTTGTGCCAGAGGAAAACGCTTGAAACCTGAAATAACTTCCTATTTTTCCTATTGGGTTTTTTTTTGTCACAACAAAATCGTATCTCAAAGCATACCCCAACATGTGTCATTTTTCTCTTACAATTAAATGCTTCTTATTTTCCAGCTCAACCAATGAGCAAAAGCCTTCTAGCATAAAATAAACAACTCCCTGGTCATACCTCAGCAGCAGCAAACCAAATCACTCCTGAAAACTCCTTTCCATATTTCTATATGGAGAAGCAATCCTTCCTCACATACTTCTATTTGACTTTTCTATTTCAGAGTGATGAAAAACTCCACTATTCTAATGCAACTGACTTATTCCTGCTTGACCTTCAGCTATAAAACATGGATGCTTTTGGCTTTCTTCGAATTTCATCCTTGTATTTCTAAGCCACCCTTGTTGGCAAAGCTCAGCAGCCTCACTGTCCCAAGAGAGATGTTCTGGGAGGACACAGACACCAACCACTAACTTTGTTCCTCTCCAGGTGATATGTTCTTTGTGTACAATGGCTATTTAATGCCACTCCTGAAGCTTCATGGAGTAAAACGGCACTCTCAAGTCCTCTCCTTCCCACCCAAACAACACAAGAACCTGTCTTATCAGGCTTTGCTTAGGCCAATGAGTTAAATACAGTCAGGGAACAAGCACACCCAAGCACTGCAACTTGTGCGACTACTCTATGAAAGTGGACAGTTCCCAGCATGGCTTCAGTAAGGACCAATTCTCAGTCAATTCACAGAATCACAGAATTGTTAAGATTGGAAAAGATCTCCAGGATTATCCAGTCCAACCAGCCCCCTACCACCTACATTACTCACTAACCCATGTCCCTGAGAACCTCATCCAGCCTTTCCTTCAACACACTGAGGGATGGTGACTCCACCACCTCCCTGGGCAGCCCATCCCAATGCCCAACCACACTTTGGGAGAAGAAATTTCTCCTCATTTCTAACCTGAACCTGCCCTGGCACAACTTGCAGCCATTCCCTCTTGTCCTGTTGCTGGTTATCTGTGAGAAGAGGCTGAGCACCAGCTCACCACCACCTCCTTTCAGGGACTTATAGAGAGTGATAACGTTTCCCCTCAACCTCCTCTTCTCCAGGCTGAACAGTCCCAGTTCTTTGTGGCTCCCCACCAGACTTGTGTTCCAGCCCCTCCACCAGCTTTGTTGCCCTAAAGTCATTGATTCTGAGCACATGGTTATTTAAATACTATCTCAGCACGTAGGTAACCTTTGACCCTGGAAACCCAACAGCAATTGCACATTATACCCATGTAATTAGTTAACATGTCTCTAAGTTGCAAATCACATCACATGCTATATTCATGTCCAAAACATGCTGAGAGGAGGCTATATGTATTTAAATGGCTTTGTACCTTATGTTCTGTTTTCCTTACACACCAGCTAGCCATGTGCACAGCTAACAGGGGGGTTTTGGGTTTGGTTAAAGTCAGAGATGCCAGTTCAACACAGAAAAGCTTTCCTCAGTGAGCTTTATGTCCAAGACCTTTAAATCAAGGCAAGACAGAGCGATGTCTCTCTCCTGTTTCACACAAACGCCCTAAACCCTGTGCTGTTTTGGGAAGTTGAGGGGTGTCTCATGAAAGGGTGTGGATTTCTTCCTAGCACAAGACAAAATAACCTCCAGAAAGAAAAAATACCACTTCACAAGAATCATAACCTGCTTTCCCACATTGTGCTGTTCTCAAGCCGAAGCTACTAAGGAATTCCAGTCTCCACACTGAGCTTCCTCCTGCTCCACCTCAAGTTTAGTTCCTGTGTGTATGGTTTCTCATGAATGTAAGTGGAAGGCATGAAGCCTGTGCAGTTTTAGCAAGGTCTCTGGTTAGAGGGAGGCATCCTGAGTCACTGCACACACAGGCAATGCAGTTCTAAGAACATACTTGAGATGTAAGCTTTGCCAAGCAGCACTACAAGAATGAGGTGCTAACCCCTGGTAACAACTGCTTTTTGAAACAAAAAGAATGAACTTAAGGAGAACTGAATGAATTAAGGAGAAAGTTTTTCCCTGTGAGGGTGAGGGAGCCCTGGGACAGGCTGCCCAGAGAGGTTGTGGAGTCTCCTTCTCTGGAGACATTCAAACCTGCCTGGATGTGTTCCTGTGGGATTTAGTCTGGGTGATCCTGCTCTGGCAGGGGGCTTTGGACTGGATAATCTCCAGAGGTCCCCTCCCAGTGCCTAATGCTCTGTGATTCTGTGAACATAACACATATATGCTATTTATATTTAGTTAAATAGGCATTTTTTCCTCTTTATACCCAATAGCCAAGATGAGTTTGATTATCTATCCATCTTCCTTTACACCAACTCTTAAGTCCTTAAACCCCAGACAACTACCATCTTCAGGGAAAAAAAGCACAATTAACAACCACCCTCCCAAACCAGCGTTGGGAAACATGTTCCCTGGCAAAGCTACAACCACCACACCTCCATGATTTCTGTAAGAACCCAGCGTTCACTTCAGTGTTGCATCTCCTTTCAGAAAAACAAAGCTGCTGTGACATGGAAAGCAGAGGAATGGAAATACTAAAGAATAATAAATAACAAATCAGTGATTATACTACAAACACCTTTGGAAAAGACTCACAGGCTGCACCTCAGTGGAAAAGCGTATGCAGAAATATACCTGGTGATTTTACAAGCAGTTCTGTTAAGCAGAAATACAGACTATACAGACTAAATTCCTGTGGATGGCACAGGAGGATCTGGCTGCTCTGTTCAGGCAGCTGAGAAAATATCATGTATGCACACAGACTGTTCTGTGCCACTTGGCAGCAATGCCAAAGAATACTGAAGCATTTCATTAATTAGCACAAAGGTGGTACCACTGTGTAGGAACAGTGTTTACCATGAATATCAACAGTGTCATAGTACAAGAGGAAATGCCAGCTAAGCTTTCCTCTTGCAGATAAAAAGCAACCATATAGGAATCACAGACTGGTTTGGGTTGGAAGGGACCTCAAAGATCATCCAGTCCCACTCCCTGCCATGGGCAGGGACACCCTCCACTCCCCCAGGTTGCCCAGAGCCACATCCAGCCTGGCCCTGTACCCTGCCAGGGAGGAGGCAGCCACAGCTTCTCTGGGCAGCCTGTGCCAGGGCCTCACTACCCTCAGAGGGAAGAAATTATTCCTAATGTCTAAGCTAAATCTGCTCTACTTAAGCTTCAGGCCATTCTTCCTCTTCTTATCACTCCATGCCCTCATAAACAGTCTCTCTCCAGCTTCCTTGTAGGCCCCTTCAGGTACTGGAAGGCTGCAGTACTTTAGAAAGAACATAGACTGTCTGGAATACCACTGGCATCTTTTAAACAACATTTTTCAAATGAAGTTATTAAAGACAATGTCTAAGTATCTCCACCACACAAACAGCCTGCCATCATGGCTATTCTATATATAGGTTTACAATGACATGTTTTTGCTACACATTCTGGCATTAGATTATTATTTTCAGGTGTTTTTTTTTTAATCAATTACTCAAGAATGTTCACATTTTTAAGAAACAAAACTTTCTCGTTTGGCTTATGAATTGTACAGCTGAAACCATTGAATGTTTCAAATAATCTCTTTCATGATGTCAACACAGAGGTTACTGGATACCATTACACATGGGAACTGGTGAACTTAGTTGAAACCACTCCAAGCTGGCATCCCCATATTCTCTGGCACTGAAGATGGATTAACTTACTTTTCCAGATCTGAAAATAAATCAAGAATTCAGATAAAAATATCTTTTCAAGACTGGACTTCACAGAGTTCTCCAGCTGTAACATGACTGTCTTATTACAAAGCACTAGACAGAAAGCAATTATTTCATGTCCAAACATAAAACAGGTAAAATAAAATTTTAAAAAACAGATTCTAGAGAGATCCTTGTTTCAGTATTTGCAGAACTGAGTGGTTAATAAATCAGCTGATCCCAGGTCCTAGACATCAAAATAAAAATGTATGAGGCTATGTTTACTTACATAAATGAACAAAGAATCCTTTAAAATGTGGACAGGACTATGTCACTGAGCACTGACAACAGGAATTTCCTAGTCTTACAACCAGTAGTTTAAAATTGGCTCTTAGCTGCCTTGAAATCCTGACTTAATACAGAAAATAACAGGAGAATACTAAGAAAGTAATCTAGATTACACTCTTCCCTTTTTCTCCATCTTAGTCTGGTAATGCAGAGAACAGAAGCCTATTGTTTTCAAAAAATGCCATAAGGTATCCTCTGTGTCAGCCAGAAAACTGTTCTGCAGTCACATCAAAGAAACTGCATCACAGAATTTTTTAGCATAACACAGAGACGGAGTAGAAGGTGGAAGAAAAATACTCTAAACCCCAATATATTTGGACTACATTTTGCATCATCTAAGGAACTGAAGAGAAGGTCCTGTCGTGTTCCTTATATAAATTTCCAGGCTTTATTTTAGCATTGTGTTTCAATATCTTACTCATCTCTTGGACATAAACACATTCCTCTTCACCCTTTTTTCCCTAGATAGTTTCTTACAGTTAATAGGTACTGCACACTAACAGGACTGGAAATTGGTTTTTAAAGGTAAAAAGCAAGACACTAATCACTGGTTTCCAAGCACTCCAGAACCCTACTGAAAATGTAGTGTCCTTGGCTGTTAGTAAAGCAAAGATGATACTCCAATTTGGTCTTTGTATTAGTTAGTTTGTGTTATTGCTATTCTCAGGAATTCTCTAATGCTCTCATTCTATAAAATGTGCTTGCTCATTAATTCAGCTAAAGGTAAGGTTACACTGGAGAAAATATAAACTACTGCAGGACACTGCATGTGAGACAGCAGAACTCAAGTCACAGTGCCAGAACTACCTGAGACCAAGAAAAATTAGTCAAAACTGAGGAACCCATATTGCCACAGCCAGCTTAGCAGTGAGCATCCTTCACCCACAGCAGCTCTGCAGATCTAGAAGGAACAGCTGCCTCTGTGCCTTCCTGTGCAAGCTGGTGTAAAACATACTGCTGCAGATCACATAGCATGACTAGAGAGCAAATAAAGCTCATCTGTGCTTCCAAAACTAAGTGTAATCTAATACCCTCCCCTCACCCTCCCCCAAACACATTTTAGCTGACAGTTCTGCTTAACCTCTTCAAGGCTGCTACTGTGCCTTGTCCCACTCCCATCTTGGGATCTCCAGATCTCTTGGAAACATGGCAGCACCAAAGCAGTTTCCAGAGCAAAACCCAACCCCATAAGAAAGTCCAGAAGCACGTCTAACCATTCTACCTGTTACCACTGGGTTTTACTGCATAAAAGCCTAGAAATGACAAATCAGTCTGAAGATGACAATAGACAGTAATATTCAGAAAGTGGTTCTCTTAACAGACCAAGCAAATAGGTAATGCCATTAACTTAATAGCAGGATTAGTTAGCTGCACAAGCCCTGATATTTACCTTTAAAGTTACATTTACAGGATTTAAATTTCAACTGCTATTGTTCCCTCCTTCTCTCCTTGCTTCCTTCCCCTCCCCCCCAACTTCTCGTCTTTCCTCCCCCGAGAATTACGGAGAAAACCATACTTCTCCCAGATGTCACTCAAAGCTATCATGATTATTTTCATTATGAAGGGACTGTGAGGAGCAGGATGAGCATAAGCTATTATGGGTGAGCTGGAGAGAATGATCGAGGCAATTCCTTTGCTCATCGGCCATTCTCAGAAACACCCAAAACAAAGAGATAAAAACTGTAGGACATTCAATCTTCTTCAATCAGATGAAACTCTACAGCAAGATGGGGGACTGAATAGCACTGGGATGACAGATGTCAAGTCTGTGAAATTCTGTGCCCCTCCTCCCAATCTTCATGTGCCTGCCTGAAGACCTTCACGCTGGAGGTCTCATGAATGCACCATCCATCATTAAATATGCATCTTTCCTTGCACAGCAGTTATTTATACATAGAAAACAGCCACTACAGTTCCATCTGTAATTCCAGAATCTTTGTTTAAAAAAAAAAAATCTGGTTTAAATGTTCAAAAGACAGTTAAAAAATGTAAACTAACCCAACTAAATTAACATGTAATGTCTGTGTTGTAAAAAATAAATGGCTACTCAGAGAATAGGTCTTTGAAGTGGTAATTAAGCTATGTATTTTAATTAGTTTGGTTTGAATGCAGATTACTAAGGGAAAGAAGAGAAAAAAAGTCTGGAATTAATCTTGAAATGAAACTATGTATTTCCAGGGTCTGATACGGTATCTTTAAGAAATGCTGCATATGCTGTAACCTTCTTATCTCTGGACTTACACAACAGAGTTTATTTGGCCTTTCTCTGGACCAGCTGTTGTTTTTTTCCATTCCATTTCTCCATTGTATTTAAAATACATCAATCCCACTAGGGTAGCTCAAAGGAAAAAAACACATGCTAGCACTTTGAGGGGCCTCCTTGTCCTTGGCTGAGGCCAAAAGTCTTGCGTTTCAGATGACGTGACTAAACAATACAGCCTTCAAAGCCTCAACCCTGCTGTGCTTCAGCAGCAAACATCAGCAGTGCAAGAGCAGCTCTGACAGGTGAGGACTCCCCCCTGGACCAACCAGGACCCCCCTGGTTGGTCGGTCTGGGAGATACCGAAATGAATTATGCTGATACAACATCTGGAAAATCTCAGACACATGCTTCTTTAAATTCTTTCTATTCTCAGAAGCACATTCTGGTAACAGTATTTCCCAGCTTCCTGACATTTAGAAAGACAACCATATTCTTCCTCCTGGTCCAATTCAGCACATAAGATTTCGTTTTGCCTGATTAAGCCCCTGAAGAAGCACCTATGCACAGACAACAGCTGTTGAAACAGCAGAGCAAGGAAAGCCCACCACCCAGCTTCTCCATCATGCACCTGGGGAGAGCTGAGGAAGGCATCTGTAAACTGCTACAAGGAGCAAGAAGAAGAACAGGCAAACAACATCAAGGGATCTCAGGCAAAGTGGCCAACAGTGTCATTGCACGTGAGAAGCTAACAACGTCTGCCAGCTGGTATCTTGCATGAGGTTAGGATGACACGAGCCTGGGGTGAATGATGCCATCCTCAGCTCTTCAGAGGTACCACTGCATGGGTTAAAGGATGTTTCCAATTTCAACCAGAGTTTTGAGGAGCATTGTAACCTGTTAGATGTCATGATCCCATTAATGCACTTCCATTTTTGTCACTCACAGGGTTGAAGTTCACCAGTAACACTAGCTAAAATGAAATGGACTCCTGATAATTTGGTGCCTACAGAAAACGATGTCAGACAGGGCTGTGGGGCTCCCACACTAAAATGCAAAGATGTTTATGAAGTGTTTGCTTAGAACTGGGTTTGACCTTTGAAATCTGCACTCCTGTGGAAAGAGCATCATGCCAAGCCCTGTCAACAGACTGAACCTCTGTTATTTTCCAAATGACAACCTGAGTTTTCATTTACAGAAAGACCTTGGCTCCTCTTCTCTCCAGGTAGCCTTCAAATTATAAACATATGTACGTGCATGGGACCAGAAAGAGAAAAATGTAGACAGGTTTGCTTGAAAGAAACATCCAGTTCACACACTTCATAAAACAGTAAGATTAATTATACCTCAAGGAGAGATAAAGTGAATAATGATAGCTAAAACCTCCATCAGCTGGGGAACGGGCTATTCAGCAATCCATTCCCCAATGTTGAGGCTATCTCTGTTTGGACAGCGTTCAGCTGCCAGCCAGTATTACCTGTAAGGGCTTTGTAGGAAGCCCTCTCCTTTCACCACACTTCTTACTCCCTACCTCCCTGGGCTGATGAAATTTCATCCCTCTCATCATCTTTCATCTCCTCTGAGAAAGACCTGACTGACAGAAGGACCTCTCAGTGGACAATGGATGCAACTGGGATGCTGAAAAGAAAATACCATAAAGCAGAGTGTGGTTCAGTGAAGGTTTTACCTGGAGAATGTCAGGCAATAATAATAGTAATAGAAAATGTCAGGAATGATCCCTTCTAAGAGCTGCTGCACCTGAAAGAAGACTTTGATCCAAATCCAAACCTTCACAGAGCTGAGGGGAATCCAGACAAGGGGCTCGACTGACATTAGTGCAGATCAGAGAGGAAGGAACTGGCTTCAGCTTGGTTTAGAGCTCAGACAGGCAGGAGACCTGCTGCTAATTCTGGTTTTGGCAGAATGAGACAGACTGAGGCTGTCTTTCAATTGTGTTTAAAAAGTATTTAAAATGAAAAAAATCTATCTCCTTGTAGCTTCAACCCAAACACTATTTTGCAGCTGAGCAAAATATTAGCCAAGTTCTCTTTTAAAATGAGTGTAAATCAGAGACAGCATGGGATTAAAGATTTTTCTCTTTTTTTAATATGTGAATAAAAGACTTCAAGGCTTTGGACTTCCTATTTTGCAAAAAACTTTAATTTTTGGGCAATGTTTCTTGAGACTGATTAGAATGGTGTAGAAGAAACTTTCTCTAATTTAAAAGTCTAATTTATATGCACAAAGACTTCATCATTAGTTGTTTAAAGAGGACAGGAGTGTGTAGCTTTTTCAGCTAAGTCACCTGATTACACCTTGTTTGCTGGACTAAGTTTAAGTTCAATATTTGCAAGGGAAGAAAACCAGAAAGAGATCAGTCAAAAAAAAAAAATCAATATTCTCTTTTATGCTCATTTAGATAGAAACCTGGACATGGAACAAATGGTTCCACAAAGTCTTTAAGGGCACCAACTGAAAACATTTCCTCTATCTTTCAGCATATAGCATAACAATCTTATGGAAAGTTCTTTAGGGTTTTTTGCATAAAGGTGGCTGCCTGCTTCTGTTGGACAATTCCTGTTTCTAGGGGGGGAAAAAGTATGCAATTCTGCAGAACCTTTAGGTGAATAGTGTCTCTCCAGTCTATTATTTACATACTTTTTTTTTTTCAGGAGAGGTCAGAAATAGTGTAAAGAGGAATTATTTGTGAAGATGCCCTGCACCAGGTAATCTTTACATAAGCACTGTGAAACTGAGGCACAAACTTCACCCTATTTGAAGTGTTTCACAGTCAATGAAATATAGATAGCAAGCCCAGTAGTCATTGCAAGCCCAGATCTTTGCTTTCAGTGACCAAATCCAGAACCAGCTCAGACATAAATACTCATGTCAGAAATGACACCCTGGTTGCTTCAAAAGATGCCCTTTGCAGACTGCTGCCTAGTGAAACTGCATCTACTAAATGCATCCCAAGCTACTCAATACTACATAAATTCATGATGAGAACAGTCTCCACAAGCACCCATCAGTGGAGCTAAGAACTCCATCCTACACTCAGCAGATCATCAGAAGTACAGAATGGGTTCTGTGCACCCCATAACATGCTGCCAAGTATTGTGTGTGGTGTGGGATATGTCCAGATATGGTCCTACCTCTCCCTGAGGTGAGAGCTTACAGTTTTGTACAAGATGACTACAAGTAGTGGCAGATAGAAAAGAATCCTATAACCTCCCAAGTTATGCAGTTCCCCTTGTTCCTGACTAATCATAAAGCTAAAAATCTATGCTGAGAGCAGTACAATATTAAGTACAGTTCATGCATAGGAGGCTCTCCAAGTTCACTAAATGCATCCAAGTTCAATCAGATGCTGGGAACATGGACTGAAAAACTCCAGCCCCATGCGAGGAGTGGACAAGCAGCAAGTACACCGTGTTTTCTGCAGAAAAACTTTGCACAGGCACCTGTGCACATATGATAGGAAACTGCCAGAGGCTCATCAGGGACATGAAGACTTTGAAGAAACCAATTTTAAACACTGAGCCCCTATCAATGCATTAGCCCCACAGAACAAATCCAGCACTTCTCAGAAGAATTAGACAACTGTGATCTGCCCAGAAATAATAAGGTAATTGTAATTTCTTTTTAGAAAGTTCATGGAGAGTTCAGCACAACTGAGAAATCCGGCACTAACCATACTGAAGGCTGAAGGGCTTTGCCAATACTACTCCATTAATGGGTCAAGTACAAATTGTCAAACTCCTTCAATGATGCAAGTTAGCTTTCTAGATTTTCTATTTCAACTGTGGAAATAATGTTGACAATTGTTCAAGGCTAGTTTTATTGTTGAGAAAAAGTGAACAAGACAGCATGTGAGACGCAACCATTTCATTTTAAAGCTTGCTATTGGTCTCAAATCAATACAGCAGCAATTTAACATTTACATTGCCACAGCATTGGTTTACCCAATCAATGGCAATTCTCAAAAGCTGCAATAACATCACACCAACTTGATAAGGAAAGGTACAGGAACAGAGCAAGAGCAGAATATATCCCTCTATGACAGTATACAGTTAGAAATGCTGAATTCAATTCAGTCTGGATTCAGACTGAGACTCTGCAATCTGAGGAGTGGACATGCAAACTGTTTCAATGGAAAGAAATACAATGGAAATACAGTCTCTTCAATGGAAGAGATCACAATCTAAACTACAGGACAGCAAGTGCAGGAAGCAAGCATGGTGCAGCCAACACTACTTCTTCCTGGTGGCACCGGGACCAAGCAGAAAGACTCCGCTGAGACAGAGCAAGGCACATTTTTTCCTCCTTACAGTTTTGAATCCTATTATTTGGAAAATGGCCTGTCACAGTGCTTTTACATTTCTTCAGTCACTGAGTAAGGGAGTGTACCACATTTCTGATGCCTTTGGGTGGCAACAAGTAACTACTACCACATTATAACAACAATCTCTTGTTTTGACAGTTTTCTCCCATACCTCTTGCACAACCCAAGTACTTAGAGAAAGCACCTTGTTTCAGTTAGTAGGAGCTAGTGAAATACTGAAGGCTAAATTCTAGCAGAAAGCAGAAGAAGAGGAGAAAGTAATCAGGAACGTGCTAGCACTCTGCCTGCAATGCGCTTCCTCTGGTTCAACAGAGCCTTTGGATTCACTTGAAGACAGGTTTTGAGTCATTTAACTGGAGAGGGAGAACTGCACAAATACACTATTTTATTCCTTTCTCCTCTACCAGTATTTCTACTGCCTGTAATGACAGCCTAGGTATTTCCAAGGACAGTTAGAGAATCAGGGACTGGTTTAGCTTGGAAGAGACCCCAAAGACCATCTAGTCCTATCCACCCTTCTGTGGTCAGGGACACCCTCCAGAAGATCAGGTTGCCCAAAGCCCCATCCAACCTGGCCTTGAACACTTCCAGGGAGGGGGCGACCACAGCTTCTCTGGGCAGCCTGTGCCTGGGCATCACCACCCTCACAGGGAAGAATTTCTTCCTTGTATCTAATCTAAATCTTCCCTCTTTCATCTTAAAACCAATTCACCACAAAAGTCAAAGATGACATCTTAGTACAGGATGAATGAGCCTTTGACAATGACTATTCTACTCTACTAACTATAAAAGGAACCAGTTTGTAATGCTACTACCTTAAACTCAAGTATTTAACTGTTGCGCTGCTCAGGAGAAAAAGAACCTTATCCTGTGTCCTTAAAACCTGAAGTTCAAGTAATAGTAAACATATATATTAAACAACTGTATGCTAATTAATCCTTTTTATTGCTTTGCAAGTTTACACATTTGAGGCGCATTTCTTAGAAGAGGATTTTTGATAATGAAATGAACACAGATGTTGTCTTAAATCCATATATCGGATGTCAGAAACTCAAAGTTACAGGGTATTTCTCTCCCTGGCATAGAATCTAGCTGTTTTAGAAAGAGCCTTCATTTTCCTGGAGAAGGAAAGTAGAAGACAATTAAAAAGAATCTACCTTATCTCTGATTAGCTTCTAATAAACTCCAAATAGCAACTGAACAAAAACCCAGCCTCCTTGGAACCTGAAAAAAAGTTAGAATCTCCTGTTTTCATTTCATGAGCTTGAGAGGGAAACAATCTCTTGATACCACTTAGCAGCAATTGTTTCATCCACTGCTTGAACAAACCAGCTATCATGTCTTTGTTTCCCAGGCACCCCATCCCTGAAATGTTAAATCTCCTGCTGTCTGCAGAAGCAGGCACTCACTGTTTTCAGTTCAATGCAAACTGTTCCTGAGATGAGAGACACTCCAAGCTGTTTGTCATTCTGACTGAATGTATATAGTCATTCCTTTCACATGGCAGACCTCTTGCAAACAGGTTAGCAGAGCCTCTTCATAGAAAGCAGACAGATGCAGGGAGAACAATGTTCCTCTCTCTACACTGAATTATGGGATTAATCTCAGTTATTACCATTCAATGTGTGAACTTTCTGTCCTACAGCAGTCTCTGTGTTGTGGAGAAACTAAGCAAATTAAACTGAATAGTACTTGATGTGGTTAAATACAGGAAAAACAAATACTGGAAAAAGTCAGCATCATTCTTTAAAAGATAGGGAAACTACACAGCATGTACCAGGGGTTCTGCCAGCAAAAAAAGGCTGCTTACATTGGCCACGCTGTTCTTCAAAAGAAGACAGGCTATCCTTTGAGAATAAAACAGTGCCCTGGGCTTTTTTTCCATCCCTCTTCCAAGTGGTTAAACAAAGGACTTCACTGTCAAAAGCCAAGACTAACAGTTTATGCTGCACACTTGCAGACAGACATTGTAGACGCAAAACCATGATTTATTAAATCTTGCATTCAGACACAACCCTGAGGAGGAACAACAGGTAGCTTTTGTCTGAAAGTGCTTAATGGTGTTCTATTCATCTGTTAACTATGCCACCAAGTTATCATCATTCAAAAGACTTAAAAAACATTTTTGCACAGATTATGTTACTCTGCTCCTTCAGCTCCCCTCACCTCTCTACTCATTTCACACAGGACCCAGCCTGCCCCCTCCCTCCCACCCCAGCCATATCCTGTAACAGCTCCGATGCAAAGTTGCTCCAAACACAAAATTTTCAGTTACCAGATCTATAACTCCTCTGAAGACCAATAGTTGGAGGTACACGTACAACCCAAACTAATCCTAACTTCTGATCTGAGTGGAACTCACCTGTCAATTCTCTTCAGTGCCACAATGTGGACAAACCATACAAATTCTATATACCTACACAGCTAAAGCTCCAATGAAGTCTCCTCAGAGATCTCTTTTAATTCCCTAATCCTTCCTTTCCATAGTTACACACTACAGCCTACTGCAACTATCACTGGGTTGAGCTCCATTACCTGCTGACAGCAACCTGACCACCTTACCTGTACAAGAAAAAGAACTCCATCTATTCATACTGGATCAGCCCGTTCCATAATGCTGTCCGAAGGGCTCTACTATATCACAGCATTTTCCTTCACAAACTTCACAAAACTTTTCCATTTTGCAGCTTACAAACAAACCAATACCTTGTGGCAGACAGAAACTGGAAGACGCCTTTTCTTATTCTGTAGATGGAGGGATAATATCTTCTCTCCTGCATTGTATCTCGGAGCACTGTTAAGTTACTAAGATAACCTATTTATAAATACAAAACAAATCCCCAACTCCTTAGTTTCCTCTCCTGCAGGCAAAAGTTATTAGAAAAACTATTAGAAAACCTCAGAGACACTTGTATAATTTTTTGCTACCTCTCACGCAGATTGCAAATGATGCAGTAGCAAGACAGCAGCTTGCAATGTGCAGTATCATAACGCTGCTTTCAAGATCAGCACTCAGTTTTGTGAGCTGCTAATGACCAAGTCATCTGGCAGTTGCCTAAGCAGCAGTAGAAGCATACAGCACAAACCTGAGTTTTCATTTACATCATTAATCAGAATGATTTTTCTCTAAGTATCTGAAACTGTTAAGGACACTGCAAATTATAAACTAATTAACATAATCACTGCAAGAGCACAGGAATGTGACTGAAGCTAAAGCGTTACTGCACGCAGATGAGGCAGATGAGAAGCAGGTTGGAGCCTGGAAATGCATGTGGTTGTTGCCACAGAAAATGTTACAAGCACGCTGCACAGGTCTTCTTCCAAGAGGTGATATGGTCCTTGCATTAAAAAAAAGCTTTGAAAAGGCTGCACAGGAGGTCAGCATCCTCTGCCTATTCCCTCCCACAGGAATTCCTCTCTATTGATATTCCTTCTCCGATAGAGTTAGCTCTGAGTAAAACAACACTACCATCACCACCCAACTTTGTGCACTGACTTGAAAGCATTCAGGTGGTTCAACTCTTCCAAGCAAAAATCTCGTTTTAGCCAGGGCACACAACGTTCTTCTCAAGTATTAGTCGATTGTCTTAGCTTCATTTTAAAGAACAGAATAAAAGCTCAAATAAACAAAAGCAGACACTCTGTATGACATAACTCAGCCCACGGGGTTAAAATATTCAATTCTGAAAGCCAGTTCCTACAAGAGATACAGCAGGCAACCCTTTATCAGTTAAGCCCCAGCCCAGGGAGGACAAAGTTAGGGCTGAAAGTGGTCACGTTTACTCTGTAAAACAGAACTTGTTTCTCAAATTACACGTGGACTGTAAATTGAAATTGTTTTGCTTTAAAGTGATCCCAAAAGGCATTACCCTGGGCCATCTGTGATATGTGGGTGTACCAGACTTCTGGTATCAAACTGAACAGCATGGTGTGCTTGAGGTCTTGAAGGGGGGGAGTTAACTTACCACCTTTAAAATTTCTTTATGTACTATGTATTCCCCAAACCCTGTGAATGAATATGTTTAGCATAGAAAGCAAGAATTAACTCACTTTCCTTTTTTGTTCTGTATTTCACTTCTAAGAGCAATGCTTTTGACAATGCATAACATAAAGAGGAGATGACACTGACTTCTTTCTTTCTCTCTTGTTGAAGACCTGGCTAGAATAGAAGTCACGTAACAAAACCTAAGACACAAATTAAGTCTTAAGGCCTTTAGAGGAACCTATGATTGTTATATCCTGTCACATAAAAGGGTCAAAATATAATGAAGGAAATGCTTTCTTTTCCCCAAGCACTTTTTCACATTGATTACTTAACTTTTCTGACAGTCAACCACACTACTGCTTAACCAACAGCAGACATGAGCTCTAAAGGCTGATCAAGTCAGTTAACAGAGACACATAAATGCCAGGGTATTACTTTATCAATTCATAAGACACTCCCTTTATTTGTCTGGAATATTGTGGGCATATTATTACCACCAGGAATAGTTCTGTTACATTAGAGTGAATAACATCAGTCAGGCAGTTTAAATTCAAAAGCCTAATAAAACAGCCTAATAAAATAAATTCAAAAGCCTAATAAAACAAACTTAGCTAGGCTAAGTGAAAAAAATCTCAGGGAAGCTCTGCTCAATTTTTTCCAACATCAAGGCACAGACAGTCTTTTTTTGCCTCATGCTGCAGGACTCTGAAGGAAGATACAAGAGGTAAAAAGTGAGAGGTAAGAAGAAAATAAGCAGGCTACACCAAACAAATACAGCACAATGCACTGTATCTCCTACCTCATCTCCACACTTAAAATTAGTGTTTACAGATCTTACTTCACGCATAAAAGAAACCTGGAAGACAGTAGGCAAGAACATTTCCTCATTCTCCACAGGCAAATCTAAACTAGTTATTCTCATTTATCCCAGTAGTCATTGAAGAAAAAGAAAAACAATGAGCTATTTTATATTTAGCCAAAATAGACAAGGACATTACATATTCATGGATGTTCAATTTCACACTTATTTGTCTAACAAGTAGATATATATTTTTATTTTATGAGAAATAAGAAGGAACAGGATTCATAGACATCCTTACAGCTTCTCCTTATCCTTACCTACCCAGAATCATGGAAGACTGAATGGTTTCCCCCTAGCTACCAGCTTTCTAGTTTTCCCCAGCATTCATTCATGCTGCTGTTGTGGCTCAAGCAAGAAGTGCAAAGCAGGCCTAATGACCAGAAATATTGAGGGGCTGAGTTGTTGCTTCTTTAATTTTGTCAATTCATATTATAACAGCAGTAAAACTTTGGTGGCAGTTGTGGCTGAAGATTAAAAAATCTTACAGTCCTCCTTTCTTTCTACCCCTGGAAAAGACCGACAACTGTAACCATTAACCTGAGAAAACCAGACAGAAAAACACCCCTGTATATTCTGCAGCTCTATTTGCACATAACATGGGCTTTATGTCATTTAGTTTATTATTCATTCTCCCTACCAAGACTGTACTTTCTCTAAAGCCTGCTGCAGATTCATCTTGAAGGCCTTGAACATCAGAGAACCAATGCAAGAACTGTAAATCTTTGGGATGAATTTAATTAAGTAAATTATTTTACTAAATGCTGTGGGTTTGCATGGCAAGGTATGGGGGAGGAGGTGCGGGGCAGGGCTGCAGGGAAGCTGCTAGAAGCTTCCCCTGAGCCTGGCAGAGCAAACACCAGCCAGTTCAAGGCCAGACCCACCGCTGACCAAGGCCAAGCCCATCAGCACGGTCACAGCACCTCTGGGAGTCACATTTACGAGAAAAAAATACAAGCAGCTGTTTTTGCCCCCAGAGGAGGGAGTGAGAAGATGTAAGGAACTGTGCAGACAGCAAGTCCAGTGAAGAAGGGTGGGGAGGAGGTGCCTAGGTGCCATAGAGAGAAATTCCCCTGTAGCCTGTGAAGAAGACCATGGTGAAACAGGCTGTCCCCCTGCAGCCCACGGAAGATGATGGGGAGCAGAGATCCCACCTGCAGCCCATGGAGGAGTCCATGGTGGAGGCACATGGAGAACACTGTGACCCAGTGGGAAGCCCATGTTGGACTAAGCTCCTGGCAGGACCTGCAGCCCATGGAGGGGACCCATGCTGGAGCATGTTTGCTGGTGGAACTTGTGACCCTGTAGGAGACGGCGCTGGAGCAGTCTGGTCCTGAAGGTCTGAGTCTCATGGAAGGGCCCACACTGGGGCAGTCAGTGGTAAGCAGTACTCCTGTGGGAAAGGACTCACACTGGAGAAGTTCATGGAGGACTGTCTCCTATGGGTGGGAGCCCAGGCTAGAGCGGGGGAAGGGTGTGAGGAACCCTCCCCTGAGAAGGAAAGACCAATGGAGACAACTTGTGACGAACTGACCAAAACCCTCATCCCCATCCCCTGCTGTGCTACCTCGGGGGGGATGGGGGAGTGGGAGGCAGTGGGGAAGGGAGAGAGATCATGAATAATATTAATCCTGGGAAGAAGGGAGGGGCGAGGGGAGGTATTTTATGGTTTGGTTGCACTTCTCATTATCCTACTCTGGTTTCATTGAGTACTTTTCTTGATTGGTGTGTGTGGTAATAAATTAGATGGATTTTATTCCAAGCTGAGTCTGTTGTGCCCATGACACTGGTTGCAGAATGATCTCTTCCTGTCCTTATCTCCACTCCTGAGCCTCTCAATATATATTTTGTCCTATGCGCAGCTGAAAAGGGGAGTGACAGAGTGATTTTGGTGGGCATCTGGCCTCCTGCCAGGGTTTAAATCACAACACTAAATAATGGAACTAATTTTGTAATTAATTGTAATTTTGTAATTAGGTAGCCAGCTACCTTCTAGATATACTCTTCCTGTCCAGTGTCTTAGTTTGCTTTGCCAAAGACATGATGCTGAGTACTATCACATTGATATTTATTTTTAACTTATGCTTCTACAAAAGCACTCTGCTGTTGACATGTTGCTCCCCACTTTCCAAACAGCCAAATAAAAGTCTTTAAATATTTAGATAACTATCATTGAGAATCTAGAAATGCCAAATTTAAGCCATGGATTAGAGAGGAGGTATTTTGTGTTGAGGACAGAATTTGCATGAAGTGAAAATATTTTATTAAAAGTAATAATGACTGCAATTCCCAGAACTACTCAGGAATTCAAGTCAAATGTACTGAACAGTTCTGGTTGGAGAAAAAAGTGAGGGATAGAGAGGAACAATGGCAAAAAAACCGTATTGCAGTAGTCATAAGGAGGATTTAAGTATTCAGACAGGAACCCAGATGGGTGGCTCCCGAGGTGTTTTGACTCAGATATTGCATAATCATTTTTTACAGGTTTTTAAAGCCTGGCGAAGGCAAGGCATACACCACTGGAAAATAAAAGCTGCTTTAAAAGATGCAGAAAGCAAATAGGCAGAAATCTAGCAGTATTTGTACCATTCAATCCACATGCTTGTTCTTTTTCCACTGGGATCGCCCGTCTACTCCTTAAAGCATTCTGAAGGCTATTCGCCCCATAGATAATATGGGGATGGGGTGTTCCCTCTTTCTGTGGATGCTTTTTAATTGGCTCAATGAAGTAGTCTCCATGGGGCAGATGGAAATATCCAGTCTGAAAATAAGCACAAAAGAGTTAATCTCTACTGTCCAGTACTGCAAGTCAGACTCTTCATATCATCATTTTATAAGTCAGTCATTTCTGCAGAAATATGAAAACAAGTTTTCAGCATTTATTTTACTGCATACATCAAGGTTGCTTTGTACCTCACACAGGCATAACAGCCCAAAGGGGAACAGAAAAAATACCTCCTTCCTAATAACCTGAAATCCTGTATATGGAGACAGAGGCTTCCATACTTGCATAAAGACACAGAAAGGTCAGAAGTTAATTTGTCAAACATGATGCACGAGAAAGAGCTGCATCTTGTTCTTTTGGTGTTTTGCATCCATTCCCCAGAGAACAAGCCCTGAATAGAAGCTGTTTCATAAGTGGAAAGCATAATTCTGCTCCTAGCTGCACTTCCATGCTCAGATTACACAACCCATCAGATGGACTGGACTGTGTGGTCCACCCTTGACTCAGACCACAAACCCACCCAGCCCTTAGGCTTCCAATGGAAAAAATAAGTAAGGTTTCAAGAATTATAGCAAGCTATTGTGATTATACAGCTGACCTGTGTTAACAACGGCTGTAACAGGTGCCATGCTGTAACTTCTGTATTAACTCCCCAAACTCTGGCTGAGCTACAGGGCCTCTGGGATACACAGGATTATTTTATACCTCCCTCTGTCATGATCTAAGAGATATATGCAAAGGACATGGCCTTAGTCCCTTGTGTCTGAGCATTTGTGGAGGGATTGCTAACTTTACAAAAGCATTGTATAGCCCTTCTGCTTCAACATACACAGAGGAGTACTAAATCCAAAGCAAAGGATCTATTGACATCCCAGCCCATGCGGGGAATCTGACAGGAGACTGAGGTACCCGACTCTGTAATGTCTGTTTCCTCTTCACTCTCTTGCTGTGGTCAGTGCAGCTTTCTTAATTTTCTCTGGAGTAGGAAAAAAAATGCAGCAACACTGTGTTCCTGCAGCTGCTGTACTAAAACTTACAAGGACAGACAAATTTTGAAATCCACATGAAGCATGCCAAAGTCTTACGTATCCCCTGGACAGCTGGGAAAACCAGTATAAGGATAGGACAAGAAAGAAATCATATAAATGGAGGAATAGTATTCTTAAAGAATAAGCAAACATGTCCTCTATGTGCTGCACATGTAATGCAGCAGAGCGAGATTTTTCACAGATGATTCAAAGGCAGCTCTGCCTCCACTCTGATGCCACGGGTTCAATAAATCCCATAGCAAACTTGCACAAGTAACTGTCACTGGTATGTTATAGTTTGCCAAACAGTTCTTTGAGCAGAGACTCCATCCGGTTCTCCAGTGCTAAGTCGAAGTTTAAAAGTCAGAGGTTGACCCTGGTTTGAAGCCTTGGTTAGACCCATAAGGTTTCACAGGTTCAGGACTCCGTGTCACGTATGTTTTTCCTCATCTGGGGTAACAGTTACTGCTTTTATGGTTTTTTTTCAAGACTTCTGACTCTTAAACATGAAATCCAAAAATGGTCAAGTTTCTTTTCAAATTATAAATCAAGTCTACTTTTGACACAGGAGCTGAGACACGCTATAAAAGCCACAGATCCCAAATTCTGATTGCACAGAGTTGTCAGGTGAGCATCAACCTATAGAACAGGAATGCCTATATAGAGGCTACACCAGCAATTAGTAGATCTGTCTTTCCTTCTGCTGCTCAAGGAATCAGAGAGTCATAGAATGGTCTGTGCTGGAATGAACCCCAAGACTCAGAGAGTTCCAACCCCCCTGCCACAGACAGGACTACCAACCTCCAGGCCTGGATCTACACAAGGTTCCCCAGGGCCCAATCCAACCTGGCCTTCAACACCTCCAGGGATGGGGCATCCACCACCTTTCTGGGGAGCTTGTTCCTCCACTTAACCACTCTTTCTGTAAGGAACTTCACCCTAATATGTAATCTAAACCTTCCCTTCTTTAGCTTCAATCCATCCCCCTTGTCCTGCCATTGTCTGCTCTTTAAAAAAGTTGAATCCCCTCCTGCTTATTAGCTCCCTTCAGGTACTGGAAGGCTGCAATGAGGTCCCCCCGCAGCCTTCTCTTCTCCAGGCTGAACAAGCCCAGCTCCCTCAGCCTCTCTCTGTAGGGCAGGTGCTCCAGCCCTCTACTCATCTTCGTGGCTCCTCTGAACCCTCTCCAACAGTTCACAGAATCACAGACTCACAGAATTGTAGAGGTTGGAAGGGACCCCAAGAGATCATTGGGTCCAACCCCTCTGTCAAAGCAGCTCCCTAGATCATATTACACAGATAGGCATCCAGATGAGTCTTGAATATCTCCTGGGAAGGAGATTCCACCACCTCCCTGGGCAGCCTATTCCAGTTCTACATCTTTCCTGTATTGGGGGCCCCAGATCTGGACACAGTGCTCCGGATGGGGCCTCACGAGGGCAGAGTAGAGAGGGACAGTCCCCTCCCTGTCCCTGCAGGCCACCCCTCTTCTGATGGAGCCCTGGATACAATTGGCCTTGCAAGCTGCAAGAGCCACTGCTGGCTCATGTTAAGTTTCTCATCCACTATGACACTCAAGTCCTTTTCAGCAGGGCTGCTCTCAAGGAGCTCTTTTCCCAGACTGTATATATGTCTGGGATTCCTCTGGCCCAAGTGCAAAGCACCATCACAAATCTTTGCCCATTCCTTTTCATTCCATAGGATGTGATGTTCCCTGCATGTTTTGAAAGTCTGGGTTATTTGACCTGCTGTTCCTCTTGTGATTTGTAACCCAGTTAGAACCAGGAAGAACTGACTGTCTTCCCTGCAGGCTGATTTTACAGGACAGGCTGACTAGTCAATGAGCTATGGTGTCAGTCGCATCTGTAAGAAGAAAGGTCAGGCAATCACATAAAAAATGAAACATGTTAGTAGTGACTTAATTTCCCAAGCTCTCCCAGCAATGCTTTCATGTTAAAATTCAGCTCCCTATCCAAGCTGTAAGTAGCAGGAGAAAAAAAAAACATTTCATACTGCACACACACATACACACAGATGGCAGTAAAAGTTGTTCAGTGAACCTGCAAACGCTGGCTGCTATAGAACCTGGCTTCAGACATTCCCATGGATTTTTTATTTATTAGTTGTTCTCTTAACAATTTAATTTTTCAGTACGGAATACCTATTTTCACAGTCTTACAGCTTTTGGCCTAAACAACTCCATCCCAATCATCCCTGTTTCAATTAAACCACAACATCCCTAACCAGCTGGGACTGTGTGGACAGAGATACGACTGTACCTTCCCACACACCTGCAGCAGAAATTCTGACAGTCTTCCTTCAGACCTGGGATGAAACTAGGAGATGTCCCTCTCACCCTCTGCAGTAACTGCTTGTCTGCACTAGTTTGTACTGTTCTTGTCACTGTCACTACAGCACTTTCCAGGAGTACCTGTGGCTACTTGACTCATTTACTGCACGCGCTTCGTTTTTCACATTGGCAGGTAACTGAAAAGGCACAGTGGCACAGCGAGCAGCACTGTCCTTCTCTGTGTTGCAATTAACAACCTTCCTGCTTGCCTCCTCTCTGTCATGTGAGGCAAGGTCCAAAAGAAGCCTCCTGCACTTCAAGCTGAAAAAGGCTGAAATTCTTAATGTCCCTTCATTTCTGAAAGAGGCCACATCTGCGTGTCAGATCTCCAATGAAGAAAGCTACCTCAGGCATGTATTAACTTTTATGTGGAAGCTTTAACATTTGCTCTTTAAAAGAGGCTGGTAACAGACAGAACTTTCATACTGTTTCGCTACAGACTGATGAATCCTGGGAGGATAAAGGCTCCCCCTTTCTCCATCCAGACCAAAGTCACTGTAGAACATGAAGAAGTCTGAAGGCCAGTTTCACTAAGGAGACACTCCAGAATTTGCAGAGTGTCATCTACTCACGGTTCAGTTGCTGCAACAGCTCCTGGACTATCACAAAATGTCTACATATTGAAAAGCAACTATGCCCACAGAGTAGCAAAACTAAGCCAGAGCTGCTGACAGCTCAGGAAAAGCCCCAGAAGAACCCCAGGTGTATTTTCGGGTTGTGCACAACTCTTCATGGTTGTCCTGGCAGTACCACTGGGCCCATCAACCATTCCCACAGCCATTTCAGGCATTAGTGCAGTGCTGCATCCCCACAAACAACCAGTGGGATGGCACGGAAATACATAAACCAGCTTTGTCACCAGAGAGAGTGCAACTGTGCCCATCAACCCACTGACAGAGCATTTCTGAACTACAAACATGGCTTGTTGGGGTTCCTTTGGATTTAGCTCTGAACTCATGATGACTACTGAAAAATCCTTTTAACCTCAGCCTAAAAAGTGGTTCTTCAGAGGTTGCTTCCTGAACTCTAGTTGCTTCTTGCAGGGTTGAAAAGCATCAGTATCATTAATTCAAGGCTACAAATCATTAGGCATCAAACTTTCATTTTAACCCAACCCCACCTACTTGTTCCTGCCATCACATTATGGCCATGAATCCCTCCACAGTACAGTCTAAGGAGGGAGGAAGGAGGAGCAAGAATACATCGATCCTCTGTTGCCTCTAAACTCATTGCTACATGAACCCTGCATCTTGATTTAATTTACAGAAAGGACATGATACTTGCCTTGAGAGGATTTATTGTTTGGAAGTATAAAAACACTACACATTAGTGAACAAAATTATCATTGTTTTAACCCTGAGAAATGTCATTCTCTGAGAATCAGTCCATTACTGAAAAAAAAAAAAAGAAGAAAGAAACATTTCATATTTCAAATGTTAATCTACTGGGCAAAATAATATTTTGCCTGTGTGAATTTATGAGTAAAGCCAATTAAAGAAATGAGAATGGGAAACGCAATGTGCTTCTTAGAACGCTTGGGATGAAGTGACTGTAAAAGTCCACTTCCAGCAAGCAGATGTGCTTTCCAACAGCTTCCAGAGACTTCCAGTACTTACTGAACTCTTGCTCTGCACGTGCACCTTCATCCTGCAAAGGCTATACCCAAGAAGTGACATGTGGAGACCAACTGGACTGAAACCAAACAATCTTCACATTAAATTTATTTCAAAGCACTCAGAAGCAGAAAAAAATCTTCCTCCTGATTATGTACTTCTTTAGCTTTGTTCTTTATGTCTATACTTTTCTAACAAATGTTAACAGCAAGCATTTTTTCATTTAAAGTACAACAGATGTCAAGCTATGTACACATCTAATATATGTTTTGCTTTGGGTTTTTTTAGCAGTTTGTAGCATCATCCACTTTTGAGTGCATTCAAACAGCCCCAGAATACACAAAGGAGCACCATTATGAAAGTCTCATCGGAAATAAGCCAGCCTTATTTATGCTCATTACTGAGTTTAGTTTTCACCACAGAAAAAATGAGTGCCGCCAAGTTTCCCTCATTTAAACTTCTTTATGAAAAGCTACCAGGAAAAACAGTAATAGAAATACTATTGGAAACACTAATAGGGGGTGGATGGGTGTTGGTGTGGTGTAGAAGGATACGTGTGTAGTGGTGGGAGCAGCATGTGCAGTGCTTGTTGGTTTGCTTCCCCAAATACATACAGGGGAAAATTAGAATCACAGAATCAAACAATGCTTTGGGCTGGAAGGAAACCTCAAAGATCACCTAGTTCCAACCCCCCTGCTGTGGGCAGGAACACCCTCACTAGAGCAGGTTGCCCAAAGCCTCATCCAAACTGACCTTAAACGCTTCCAGGGATGGGACTTCCACAACCTCTCTGGGCAAACTGTTCCAGTGCCTCACCACACTCACAGGAAAGAATTTCTTCCTAATGTCTCACCTAAACCTACCCTCTTCCAGCTTGAAGCCATCACCCCTTGTCCTATCACTGCACTCCCTAGAGAACCATCTGTCTCACACTTTCCTGTATGACCCCTTTAAGTACTGGTACGCCACAATTAGGCCCCCTGGAGCCTTCTCTTCTCCAGGCAGAACAGATCCAACTCTCTCAGCCTGTCTTCTTAGTAGAAGAAGGCCCCTTAATCATCTTTGTGGCCCTCCCCTGGACTCACTCCAACAGCTCCATGTCTTTCCTGTGCTGGGAACCCCAGAGCTGGACACAGTACTTCAGGTAGGAGTAAAATTGAAAAAATCTACCAGATAATTTTTTTTCTACATTTTTGTTCTCTTCTTGTTCAAATCTCCTCCTTCACCCCCAAATTCTGAATATATTTTGGACAAAAATGTTTCCCACACTGTATCTGGAAGTGCTGCTACATTATTTGACAGGATTTTTAGTTCAAGTGCCTCATTATTTTGACACAAACAGCTCTGTGGGCAGATCGCATCTCCTACTCTATATGTTCCTCGCCAGGAAGACATGGTGATCTTGGGACACCTCTGACTCAAAGTTTTCAAACAGCTTTTTTGATTTTCAGTAGAAGTTGGGTGTTTTCCAGTGGAAGGCTGATATTTTTCACATATTTCTTTCGGTCAATAGTTCAGGGGTTTTGTCAAAATACATTTTCTGGCAGAAATTTTTCAGTCAGTTCCACATGGGAAGCTGAAGCTGAGTCCTGTGGGAAGGAAAAAGAGCCTTGGCGAAGGTTTTGCAGTTTTGGTGTTATCCTAGACAGGAGGGGCTGGGAACAGTGGGTGCATGTCAGGAGAAAGAGCTAGGGAAAAACCAACAATTTGCAGTTTAAAGCTATACAGCTGAGTATAATAATGCCAAGAAGTAACATCTGTAGTGAGAACAGTGTGTAACTCACTGAAAGCAGACAGCAGTACTTCTGATCACAGGGCAGCGATGGACTCTGAAAACCTGCAGAGTTTCTAGAAGGGATGTTAAACAAAAGAAAGTACAACAAGGTGTTGGGGTTATGTTTCCGTATTCTGTTCCAGCTGCTTATTACAACTGTAATGCATACTAAGAGAAATTCAGCTTGAACAAAAGAATTTTCTAATTAAAGAAAAAATTGTGCCGTAGGAAACATGCATTACCAGAGAACTTCAGCTGCATATAAACAAAACTGAACTGGCGAAGTGAATTATCTGTAGATATTATACATGCTGAGTTTATTTTCCTTTTTCAGATTATGACTTAATTGCTTTCCATGTGTTATTTTTTTTCCCCTGGGACTCTTTCTCTTTGAGTTGCCATCTGTTCCTATTTCAGCCAGAACAGACACCCTGTGACATCAGGGTCCAGATAAAATTTTCACCTCTGTCCTCAGCTAGAGTTAGAAAAAAATGGACCTGCCATGCCACTGCTCAGGCATAATGGAGGAGGTTGATTATACTTAAGGTACAAAGAATTTGACACGAGATTTTTATGAACATTGCCCACAGAAAAGGACAACGTTCTAGCTCTTATTACAGAGTGCTGTTGGGAAAAAAAGAGATGCTTTTAGCAGCATTTAGTGAAAAGGGTGCTACAACGCTGGAACACAGCCTTATAGTTTAAAGACTTTTTTAGTCCAACATTAAAGTAGCTTACTTTTAAGATAACAAGGTGAGTGAAAGACCAGCATACTACCATATCACAAGATTATACATTCTTTTGTCACATTTGCTACCTTGTGTATTTTAGAAGCTGCCAGAAAACTCCTGAAAGGTGCCAGAAACGTACAGGTAGGCCCTGCACACTATAAATCAGACAGAAAAGAGGGGAAAAATATCGATGCAAAGCCAAATTTACAGCAAGGTGGGCTTTCATCATGGCAAAAATAAGGTGTTAGAGCAGAAAGAAGTGTCAGATAGCCTATGGTTTTCAGATTCAGTCCCGATTACAGTCAGACTTCAGTCCTGATTACTTCTGAGATAAGGGTCTTCCTAGCTGGGGACATACCCTCACCACAGAAGAAGTGCCAAGTTTCTATGGTCTTGTCAATCATAGAATACGTTAGGTTGGAAGGGACCTTTAAAGGTCATCTAGTCCAACCCCCCTGCAGTAAGCAGGGACATCTTCACTAGATTGGGTGACCCAGAGCCCCACCAAGTCTCGACCTTGAATGTCTCCAGGGATGGGGCCGCCACTACCTCTGGGCAACCTGTTCCAGTGATCCACCACCTTCATGTTGAAGAATTTGTTCCTAATATCCAAACTACATCTCCACTTTTCCAGTTTAAAACCATCACCCCTTGTCCCACTGCTACACACCCTTGGGAACAGTTCTTCAATCCCCTACCACAAAAACCCTTACAATACACAATCACTCAGCTGAGAGACTCAGCAGAGAATCGTTATTCTGGGTTATGCCATCAGCATGTTGGAGACCACACTCAACTTCCTTTCTCCTTTTCAATTTTTTTCCTGGAGCAGGCCGGATTCTTTCCTCTTCCCACAGTTAGCAGAGATGGGAACTTGGATGAAGGTTATACAGGATACTGTTTAAGAAGATAAGGTATTAAAAATCTACCCTTTATAAAAATGGGTAAAAGGAACAAACATTCCAAATTCTGTGCTCATTTGGTCCTCTGCTGTGTCCCAGAAACAGTTCACTATACAATACTGATAGCCAGGAATAATTTCCATGGATCTCCAACTTCCTATGAGTTTTGCATCTCTTACAGAATCTGAAGTATCCTGCCTACATTCATTTATACTTTAGGAAATTATCTGTTAAATTGATCTTCTGTTAGGATTTGAGCATGTTCACATGAAAAAAAAAATGCAAACTTAGAACACATAATTTTAAAAGACATCTCTGTTCATACTTCAGGTCACAGTCCCCTCCACTACCAATCTTTACTGTCCTTACTAAATCTTTACTAAAACCATTTATTGCTTCTTCTAATTATTTTCTATTTTTTCTTAGAAGAAAGAGTCTGGGTATCTTATTCATACATTCACTAGTGGGTGCCCTCATGGCTGTGGCTGGATGTGCACTGCAGAAATATCGCCCCTTACTTCTTACAACAGCACAAACAAAAGATGGTAACTGTGTGCCTGGGGAGCTGCTCAGAGCCTCGTTAGTCTCCCTACAGGCTTCTGCTTTGAGATCTCCAGCAGCTGAGGAGGAACATGAAGCTGTGTTCCTCCATCTCTAACTGAACCACAGTGCCCAGCAGTAGTCAATTGATGTTGTCCAGTTCCCAGACAGCCTTTCAACTTCCTTCCACATTCTAATTCATCACTTTTGAAATATGTCCTGTTTGATTTCTTCATGCCAGAACTATCCTCCTTTGCTGCATCTAAAAGCTCAGGCTCACCATTAAATTCCAACAGGGTAAAAATTTATTGTCTTGGGAGGACATTTAGTAACTAGCCATTTTTATAGTCTTAAAGTACAGCAAAGATGACATTTAATAAATTTTACACGACTTCCAGTGCTGGTTATATTAAGTGGAATGAAACAAGCCTGTGTTCGCCACAGGCTGAGCATCCAGCTGGGAGACTGCATGGCACAGCTGACACTTAATTCATTAGCTCAAACACAATTTGAACTCTTACTCTATTTAACAGTGCGATTTCCACACTGCAGCTGAGAGATGGACTACCAAGGGTTCTCTGAAGCCCAGAGCACTCCTGATACATGGGGTACCTCCCATCAACACTTCCTTTGTCACTCAATTGCTGACAAGTTCATCATGTCTCTGGGGAAAACCACACTGCAGTCCTTTGGGCGGCCTAGCCTGCCCAAAGCCAGCAAGGTGTGACACCCCACTGGGACAGGCTGACCGGTTGGTACCTAGTCTGTGCCCTGACATCACCCACACAGCAGGTTACATCACTCCTGATGGTAAAATACAAGCAGAAATGTTTCCTTCTGCAAAAATCAGCTAGGTCACATCGAGCAATCCATCAAGCAAGGAGTACAAAAAAGTAGTCATTACAGCCTCAAGCTCTACCTCAGGGTGAATCTAACAGCGAGTTAAATCTAAATTAAAAATCAGTAAGTTTTGCTATCCAGCCTGAAGGACACTACTTTGTGAACAGTAACACGGTATTTTTCTGAGACTTTGAGGTCAGACCAGGTGATCTGCAGAGCTACCCTCCAACCCCTGTATCATTCTGTAATTCTGTGATTCTTCCTCTGACCCATGCTTTCCCTCCCCATGCTCTTCCTCCCTGTTTTTGTACTGGAACTTTTAATGACGATGTAAGCTGGGGGCGGGGGGGGGGATTGGAAAAAAGGTGGAGTTTCTCCAGGTGCAAGAGGCATACTTTGACTACAGGCACGAGAGGGTGCGACTCTTTGAATGTTTGACTTAATTTGGCATTCAAAAATAACTTGGCAAGTATGATGTTCTGAGACAGAACAAAAAGTTTGCCCGATTTCTCATAAAATGACCTTTAGTTTGGAAAAGTAGGAAGAGCAACAGCTGTTTTATTCCTGGAAAATACTCTTGGAACATCTATTCATATCTTTCTAATTAAACTTGTTCATAAAGCACTGTATCAAGGGGGCTTACATTGTACAAACAGGGCTTTTTTCCTCTCATTAATATCAGAACAGCCTTTCATGAAAATGAAAATAAACATTATAAAAACGGTTTGTACTACCCAGCATTTGAAATTCCCTGTGAGACTTCTGATAGCTGGGTGAGAAGTTCTGAAGGTTTGACTTGGTAAAAGTAAAGGTAAAGTGAAGGTAAACTTTTACAGTTTGCAAAGCAGTTCAAGTCTGATGATTTAAAAACTATGTAAGGTTGAAAAGCAAAGACTTAAACACCAGATTTAAGAGGTTCCTTGCTGAAACTATGCTTTCTATTAACGACAAAAACACATGCAAGAGGATCCACAGAGCAGACGTGATCTCTAATCCTGAAGACAGAAAGCACCATAGCTGTTTTGGCTTCCTGCTCACTTACATTCTAAAACTAATTTCAAGCTAGTGAGCATGACAATGTTAAGACTGCAGAGCTCAAACTTTATTAGAGAATAACTAAACGCAAATATTTGATCAAATGACAAGTGGCATTGTTTCTATTGACAAGCATTGTTTGTATTACGGTGACCCACAGGAACCCTGGTCAACAGCCAGAAAAGCAGAGATACAGATGATGACAGCTGCCACAACATGTGCAGATAGATGGAAGAAAGCACAATTATCCCATTTTCCAGTGGATGAAAGGATGGCAGGAGCTTTACTCTCCTCCAGAACAGAGCAAGGGAAGGTCACAGCCCAACATCTTCCACTCCACAGAAGTTATTTTGCCTGAAGAAAGAGAAGTCCGTAGGGAAAAGCAACGCCAGACCAGACTACACTGATCTGCTGATGCTCTTCTATCTTCATTCTGTCCAGCCCAAAAGCAAGCAGAGCCATTGAGAGTAGACAGCATACTTTAGGTCTGCAGATGTGATAAAGGTGTGCTGGGGGAGAAGGCTTCTGCCTCCTTCCTCCAAACTTACAAAGCCTCTAGCTGTGCACAATAGTTGGGACTTACAAATTTCAGCATGCCAGCATGCCCAGGAAGGGTCATGCCACCAGTTACCAAGGTGACCTGGAAGGCAGGTCTGATGTCCGCGAAGTCTCTTACCATTCACACTTCCAATCCCTCCCTAAAAGGTGACTACCCCACACAGAGGGATAGCCTCAGAGCAGCCCTGTGACACAGTTTCAGCTCAATGCCTGCAGAAGGAATTGCAGCTTCTATGCAACAACGGTGGCCCGGAACACACTGCCCCTATTTCCCACGGGTGGTTTGGGAACACAACTGCCGCGCTGGGTCTGCCTTGGAACAGGCTGCGAGCCACGCTCAAGCTGCAGCTTGCTTTGCTATCGCTAGGGAAGAATGAAGGGGGAGGGAGGTTACCAAAACCAAATAGCTTACAAAACAGGAAAATTCAGTCCCCAGATGAAAGCAGCCGTGGCACATTAATATATCAATGTGAAGTACAGGACACATAGATACAGACTGGGAGAAGAGCTCCTTGAGAGTAGCCCTGCTGAGAAGGACTTGGGGATTCTGGTGGATGAGAAACTTAACATGAGCCAGCAGTGTGCCCTTGCAGCTCGCAAGGCCAATGGGATCCTGGGCTCCATCAGAAGAGGGGTGGCAGCAGGGACAGGGAGGGGATTGTCCCTCTCTACTCTGCCCTCGTGAGGCCCCATCTGGAGTCCTGTGTCCAGATCTGGGGCCCCCAATACAAGAAAGATGTGGCACTGTTGGAGAGGGTTCAGAGGAGGCCACGAAGATGAGTAGAGGGCTGGAGCACCCCCCCTACAAAGAGAGGCTGAGGGAGCTGGGCTTGTTCAGCCTGGAGAAGAGAAGGCTGTGGAGGGACCTCATTGCAGCCTTCCAGTACCTGAAGGGAGCTTATAAGCAGGAGGGGATTCAGCTGTTCAAAAGGGTAGACAATGGCAGGACAAAGGGGGGAGTGGATTAAAGCTAAAGGAAGGAAGGTTTATATTAGATATTAGGGAGAAGTTCTTTACAGAGAGTGTGGTGAGGAGCTGGAACAGGCTGCCCAGAGAAGTAGTAGATGTCCCATCCCTGGAGGTGTTCAAGGCCAGGCTGGATGGGGCCCTGGGCAACCTTGTGTAGATCCAGGCCTGAAGTTGGTGGCCCTGCCTGTGGCAGGGGGGTTGGACCTTGGGGTCCCTTCCAACCCATGCCATTCTATGATTCTATGACACCACTCTGGAAAAAGTTACTTTGCACCGCATCCACTGGTTGTGCTGCAAAGAGGACTGAGTGTGAGAAACGGGATGTGGAAAGAGAAATGAAACCGTAAGAAGAAGGTTCCGACTGAGTCCCAGAAGTGGGAGGACAAAGTGCAGTGTCTACAGGTGAAGTTCAGCACACAGCAGTCTGGGAAACAGCACGATGGTAACTAGCAATCCCACCAGAAGTGCTACACTTCTGCTGGCCTGAGGCAAACCGGCATGCCACTCATTTGACTCCCTGTTATTTCTGTCTGCCTGAGAAGGGAGAACGAGGTGATTTTATAGCTGCATCTGGCACACCACCATAAATGTTTTTACAGATCTAGTACGAGTCCCAGCTTCCATGCATGCTAAGGCTGACGGCTAATCAGATTCAGCATTGGGTTCAGTCAGTTTAAAAGCACCAAGCACTTAAGTTAGCTCTGAACTTGATTTAAATCACCCCCTGAAGCTTAAATTCCAACTAAAGCCTCTTTTTTGTTGATATGAGAATTACAGTGCACACACTGATATATCATCAAAATTACCGGCACATGTGAGACACTACAGCTTCCAGGCTCAAAATTAACAGAGGTGCAGAGAGATGACTACATACTTTGAAATAAGCCTGCAAGCCAAACAAATACTCCTCAATCTAGTCACAGTCAAGTTTCAGCTCAAAACTTGGCAGGACGTATATTCAATAAGAACCGAATCAAATTCTGTACAAAGCCAACAAGAGACTGAACTACTTATGCTCAAACCAGCATAAAACCTCTGCTAATTCCAAGCCCTCCTCCCCCCAACTAGCCAGGAGCTAAATCTGATGAAATGCCAACTACCTTCTCTAAGGTGCTGAATACTTGAAGGTCCTTCTGAAGCTGGTGGGAAATCAGCAAGTTCAACACACTCCAGAGCACAGCCCTGCATAATGAGCACCTGGAAAGGCTGGAATTGAGCCTTCCACAGGGAAGCAGCAAGCAGCACAAAGAAACTGGGAGAGATTCTGCCTGTTTGCTGTCTGCCCTAGCATGAGAGAGAGATTCAAAAAAAGCTGGCAGGCAACAAAAGATCTTTTTTTCACCCAAGACATACTTAAGCTGTAGGAGCATTTGCCACAGAAAATTGCAAATCAGAAATGTTTCAGAGAGGTTCCAGAAATGGCTGGATAAATCCATGTAGGGAAGATTAGTCCCACATTTTTAAATAGAAAAATAGCACCTACAGCTCAAGAAACAGCGTGTCAAGGAGATGTCCCTATTTTCCATCCTTGCTCTTACACTTCTCCCCAGGAATCTGATGATGACAGAGCATACTCAACAAAGCCAAGGGTCTGGCAAATTAACACCCTCCACCAACACAGAAATCACAATCTGCTGCTCAGGTGCTGCCTTTGTAGGAGCTTTTTCTGTAGAAAGAGGCTTTCTTGGTTGGGTGCTTAGTCTTCTTGGCTGATTTCACAGCTCTGGGGCTTTAGCTCCTACTGTGCCTTTCACACTCCAGGTTTCTGAAATTTCCTTTTAGTCACAGGGCAGCCCATGGTGCCCTTTTGCAACCCCACAGCAGGGCATGCACTCTCTTGTCCATTTCTTTAGACTAGAGAAACTGGCCTTCATGCCCCAGACTGACTCTGGAGTAGGCTGGACTTTGGGGCTCACTGTGCCCTGTCATACCACTTCCTTTAGGAAGTGCCCCTTTATCAAGCTGTTCTTGAGGACATACTTCTGTCTGATTGCAGAAAGAAAAGTATCAGTTGTGCAACTCACCCATGGATATCAAAGGAATAGATTTCAGTCTAAGAATTATTAATTTAGGATTTTGATTTTTAAGTGTTTTGATATGCAAGTGTTTGCTTGTGTTGTAGAATATTTCTGTTTAAAATTAGGGTTTGCCTATTGCTTTTATTTGAAACTGGTAGAAAAAATTAGACTTTCCATCAAAATAATTACTTGTTTAACTGCAAATAGATTGCTTTTGCCATTTTTGAAATAAAACACTGTAATAAAAGTGTTTCATTTTGTCTTGCTTGAAAGCAGCAGTCAGCCTTTTAGGTTTGAATGTGGTATCCTGTAGCACAAAAGAGACAATATAGAGAAGAATTGGTCCATTTATCTGTAAAAAAAATAGTGCAGTAAAACACTCTTTGGAACCAGGCAAGTGAGGAGAAGTATTCTGCTATAGCAAAAGGACTAATATTCTATCTGTTAAAGCCCTGGTGTCACCTCTTCTTTTGCTCAGAGGATGTTAATTTTTGTCTTCAAAATTGGTGTGTTTTTGAAATAATGCCTCTTTTGGGAATTTAGAAATTATGAAAATCTCTTTTCACTTAAAAAAAGGCAGAGATGTTCAGCATTTCTAAGAATTCAGCCGTCTGTTTCTTTAGGTCGTAGGAAAATATGCAAAATAAGAAGAAAATACTCTTTGTACAGATCAGACAGAAGTTGTCAGTACATGAAACACCTTCCTGAATACGTGCTAGTAGTTCTGTGCAACAAAATGTTTTACTGAAACAGTAAAGGTTTGCTCAAGCCTAAAAGGTAACACATATCTTCAGCTCCCGCTCAGCATGATTCTTGCTAGTCTGTGAATACAAAATTTTTTTTAAAAACTTGCTAACAATGGAAAGAATGAAAAGATAGTAAGACTAAATCATTTACAGTCATGACAGAACTCCAGGGACTTAAGAGCTCTTTAAAAGAAGGTGTATTTGATAAGCTTTTGTGTGGTCAGGGGAATTGTTTAGAAACAAATTCAGGAAGTCAGTCAGAACCAAACCATCAATAATTCACAATTCATCCCTCTAAAAAGTGAGCTTAGAAGAACAGCTCATGCAATAGAAGATTAATTCTACTCTCGCTATTAGCCAGAGTTGCACAGCCAAATACCAGAATTTTATTGCAGAAATCTTTACAACTGAGGGATGAGGCTTTTTGGGAGAGACATTTTCAAAACCAGGATTTTTGTACAGGATGGTGCTATATCATGACCAAGGCACTGAAGCATCAGTAATGGAAATGCAGTCGTTGCAGAACAATGGTTTTTGCACTAGCCAAGTAAAAATGGTTATTGTTCCTCCCAAATAATTCAGGCAAGATTTCCTTGAGTTGATATGTTTCTCTGTTAGTGCTGTCTTCTTTCCTTCTTCCCTCTGACAATGAAAACCAGCAAACAAACTGAACCAAATAGGGGTTCAATCTTAATGATTTATTTGCAGCAGGAATGGATCTGACAGCCTACATCACAACAAAGTATGTGTGGATTCCAAAGGAGAGGAGTAATCCCCTCTAGGCTCAGCTGTGAAACACATGCACTGTTCCCACCCTTTCTTTTACTTCTTCAAAATATGCTTGAGCTTACTCTATGCTCAGTACCTAACACCTGATGGCACTTAAACATCCCCAGCAGGCATCTGTAAGAATACTTTCAAAGCAGATTCTGCCAGAGCTGAGCTGGAAACACGGACATGTTTTAGCAGAACTGGCTGTTAAATATCACCTTCAGTAGGCTTCTTTCCCCAGCACTGTTGGCTGTTTTCCGAAAGCTACACCATCTACTCCTAAGCCCAGGCTACACGCCGTTCTTTCCTTCCACAGACTGGGTCATTCTTCCAAACACAGTTGTTTGGCAGCATGGCTCTGATTCTGCCTGATTTTCTTCAAAGGTGGCGTCCTGTACATGTCTTGTTACAGCTTCAACAGGCCCAGCACTGACAAGGTATCAACAGCTGCCCTCCCACTGTGACCATCCATCCCGGCATTGTCTGGCTACCCTCTTCCTTTGGCTCCAGACTTGTCACTACTGTGGTGACACAGAACACTGGCACATTTTAGGACTTCTCACAGAATTACTGGGATTTGCCAAGTGGGTTTCAGAACTGAAAGGCTGAAAAGACCCTCAGAATCAAACAAAAAACTCAATTCCCTCTGTTGAAGGAAAAGGTAGAAGATCAGAATGTGTATCAAATGTACCATTTCCCAGGCAAAAACATCCCCTTCCAGCTTACACTCATCCTGCTGCCATTTATTCTACACTCACAGTCTCACAGCAGTGAATAACTTTTGGGTGATGTTTACACAGAAGCTAGCATACCACCTGTGACTCAGACACACAGCACTACTGCCACGAGAAGTATTAACCTTGGTAATATTAAAAATGAGTAATACCCAACAGGAGTAGAAGTTATTTTAATGCTTGGGCTCCCTATAGAGACGTGACTTGAAAAACCATCTGACAAACAATGCCATGTTACACCCATTTGCCACGATGGGGTGCATTGTGTGTGTTTACAGACCTTCCTCTGAGTCTCCACAGCACTAAACAGCCACGTTACAGCCAAAGCTGCAAGATGTCACGGGCCCTGCTTTATTTCTTGAGGTACCCAGCAAACCCTTTGTGCTGTGGCCAAGACACTGTTCATCACAAAAGCACGCTTCCTCAGAATCTCTGTGACTAGACACCAGTTAATCTTTTCCTTTTTATTTTTTAAATGCTGGATGGATTCCATCATCTCCTAAACATACTCTACATAGAGAAGAATCAGAAGCACATACATCAGCCAATTTATAATGGAGACCATTGTCTCAAGTTTGTGCACTGAAGTTTCTTTGTACTTCTCCAGTCATACTGACCCACAGTACTTCTGGTCCTGCAAGAACAGCAATGCATTAGTCTTCTTTCAAACCTCTTAATTCAGCATAATTGCCTGATTTTGCAACATTTCCTTGTTTTCAAACACGGTGTTTTCATATTTGCAGGGAAGCTTCAAAATCCCTATGCTGGAAGTTAAATATGATCTTTTCCTAAGTAATGAACAGCAGGCATTTCTGCAAACAATGAAAGAATAGATTTTATGGAGGTCCCCTGCTGCTATGGACCAAGTTCTAATAGGAAAGCCCAAAAGAAACAGAAATCTGCAAGCAGAAGTGCGAAAAGCATAGAATTTGCATTTGGATTGATTTCCATCAGATCTTTATCCAAATTCATAGCAGTCCACTTAGACTACAACACTCTCCTGCCAACATCTGGAATTCAGAAAACACATTAATTTAGTAAATAGTGTATTTGGTCTCACGTGTAAGTCAGCATACACAAAACACTCAGTTGGGCTGTCTTTTATAACTTTGTCTGTGGAAAGAGACCGGCATCTCCAGAAGATGACTGAAACCATGGGCTACTGAAGGACCACAGGTTTAGGAGTATAATTTAAAATTCAGTTACATAGGTCTGACAACTCTACAACAGGTATTCAGAGTAACATTGGGCAAGAAAAGGAACAGAAATTAGCAGAGGTAGGCAGCAGTAATCAAAACTGACACTGAACTGTTAACATTGTCTAATTTATTCTGTATTTGTAACTAGTTTGAGCTGAGGTCCTTCAGCAAGGCCAGTGGAACAGAATAACCAAGCCCCATGCAGCACAGCTGTCCTGTGGTCCCCATGAATATGGAGGGGCACAACTAGCAACATAAGGATGGGATTTAAGCAGGCAGGACTTGACAGTAAAGATCAAAGCTTTCTCTCTGATCTTTGAGAAACTATTGAGCCTCATGAGCATAGCTTTCTCAAGCTTTCTGAGTTTGAGAGCATGATTTAAGAGACACTTGATACATTGAGATCCAACGATGACTCAAGACAGAAAAACAATTTAGTTTGCTAAAAAAGTTACCTGAATTTTTTTTTTTACTGCATTTCTTTTTTAAAAAATGGATTCAGCCAATAGCTAGAAAGAAAAGTCATTTCTGACCCTTGCACCGTAGCTCAGCGCACCAGTACCGAGTCACTTGCCCCTGTGTGGAGGGACACAATCACAAAGGTTTGAGAAAATGAACGTCTTAGTCTGTCTGAACTAGAAAGGACAAGCTTTTCTCCCCAGACAGTGACAGCTAGACCAATCTGCCTGTGGATGGTTTAATTAAAGATCTGTAATCTCCTGGCATTGACTAGCCATGTTTCCCCTATCCCTTTTCTTCACTGATAAATCATTTGTTACCATCACAATCAGAAGCATCTGCTCTCTGTCTCCGGGAAAAAACACCATTCTCATTTAATTGGCCACAAACAGAATGCAATACTGGAAGTGCCCTTTTTTTTCATTCTGATTTATGCAAGTCAGGCTGACTTGCATTTTGATGCACTGCGCGCAATAACGAGGAACAGTAGAGAGTGAAATTAAAGTCAGTTGCTCATGTGTTGCATTACCCAGGTTCTAGCAATGACCTGAAACAGAACGTAATTTTTAGAAAAAAAACCAACAACCCCAAAACACCAGGAACAGCATGAAGTCACTACTGTAGCATGACAGCAAGAGAAGCCAGTTCCAGCTGGCCACCAGTTCAAATCCTGACCAAACACACTTAATGTAGTTACTGCGCAATAATGACCTTGTTTATGCTCTGATTCTTGTCTAAACTATGCTTTCTGGGCATTTAATGTAAATCTAGTCAAGTACAAAAATTCACATCAGTGGGAAATGGACTGTGGTGAATGGAACAGTGACTGGGAGGACTCCTGACGACACTCAGAGGGGTGAGTGATCCCAAGCTGAAACACAAGACACAAGCACAAGTTTAAAAAGACAGACAGGAATCAAGATTGCTGGTTCTACCATCAGCCCACATTATTGCAGCATGATGACTTGATGATCTTATTCAGCAGAGACAGTGAGCACCAAGGGATTTTGTGCTACAAAGAAACTGCTTATCAATGAAACTTACTTTTATCACATAGACTAACATTTTCTTTAGTCCTACATTAGAAGACAGGCCACATATTGGCTTCCTTTTTAGGGAGGCTTTTAATTGTTGCTTCTATCCCTTTATAGATTCCCTCCCTGCCCCTGGTGTCTTGTCTCTGGCATTGTGTGTAAAGCAAAGCTAGTAAAAATCAATCTCAGATGTTAAACCTACCCTTACAGGCTGGAACAAACAAACATAAAAATTCCCTTCCCAATGCTGGGCAGATTAGACCCAATGACCCATAATTTAGTATTTTTCAAGGCCAAAATCAAATTTCAGGCCTGGTATTCATCTGACCTAACATAAATATATACCTCTAAACTTGTGTCCTGTAAGATTATGATGTCTTTCATAACCACTGAAGAACAGATAAGTTCATCTGATCTGAACCATCAGTCTTGGGATGAGTTATACTGCACGTCAGAAAGTGCCCTTCAAATGTTGTCCTCACTGGCCCTGTGGAAGATCTTGACGAGCTGAGAACTGAACACCTATACATGAAACATTCATGTCTGGTCAGACAAATCTCTTAAGAGTGACCTGTGATACCATCAGACTATGCCATGTTCCATGAAACTGCTCCCTGCCATGTGGGGAACACCACATAGCTATCCTCAGTGCTAAAAAACTGACTGCTGCCAAGTCTGTACTGCTGTGTGAAGTTCAGACACCTGGGGCATAAGATCTTCATCTAACTCAAAAATCAGTGTGTCTGCGTAACACTGCAGCCCAACAAGCAGTACTGAGGATATTCTTTGCTGCAGAGAGGTATTTCTAAACACATAAAGAAAAAATAGGGATTCTGAAATATTTTTTATTTCTGAATTATGACCATTGGCAGTAAGTCCAACTAATAAAACATTTAAAACCATAAACCACTGCAAGCAAAATATAACAAGCATCTCACTCAGAAGCTTATGCCTAAATATTCTTACTAATTTACATACCTGAATGTCCAGGTGTAGAATTATTTTCCCCAGCTTTCTGAATTTTTTCTCTTTGTTATATAATTTCATTCTTTTGATTTATTTCTTTTTGATGATTGAAGTTGTAGAGGTAAGACCAGTAAAAAAACAAACCTGGACCAGTGGATCCACTGTGTGTTTCTCCTGCTTCTGTATAAATTCTTGCTGCTATTAATACCATTACCTGAAAATAGCACCTCCCTCCACAGTCTTTATTCCTACACCTCATGAAGCAGACCTGCCAGAGATTCAATTCTTCCATTCCCTTCCAATCCATCTCAATTACAGCTCTCATTAGCAAATTATAGCAATAAGGAAATTAAAAAATAGCAAAGTGTTTTTTAAAAATGGCACTCCCTAAGCACAAAAATATGTTACCTCTGAAATAATGTCATTTAACCAATATTTTTATAATTCTTATAGATGATGCTTATTATTTCTGCTTGGATCTCTGTATCACACACTGATAGGAAAGCTAGTTTATGGCAGAGCATAACATATACTACATCAGTTCCCAAAGCAGAAGAAACAGGACCCCATAAAGCAAATAAATGGAGGCAGCACAATCATTTCAAACCAGTGTTGTTACATACGTGAAGGATGTGAAAACACAGCCAAAGCCTACATATGAATCTTTATATTCACTTGAGATTGCAGGCAGCCTGAAATAAGACCTCGGAGACATGTCTTATTTCATTTTCAAATACTGTTATCTCAGATACCAAGAATAACACAATAGCCTCATGAAGCCTGTCCTTCTTCAAAGTGTATACAGACGAAGAGGAATTCAGCCATGAACAACTCTGCCAGTGCTTACCAAGGCAAGCAGAGTTTAAAGAATACAGTTCTTGTCAACTGGGCCCAGGACAGCTGCATTAAAAAAAAAAGGGGGGGCAATCCTTAATTTCATGCAGGTGGAAAAGAAAAGCACATTCTTCCCCCGAAGTATGATGCCAGTAATGCCATTACGTGTTGAGTGGCAGATAAAAATCATTCTGCTTTCACATAGCTGCTTCTGCAGTGTTATATCAAGGTATTCTGGAGCTCAGCACCATCTCCCCAAAGCCTCGCATGCAGGTCCTTATTGTCTTGCAGAATCCCTTCTTAGACAGCCACAGCAGCAGCCAGACCTGCTTGTTGGTTTATGCCCTTGGAGACTCTTCCTCACCCTTTGCCAACGCTCCATACCTCATTTCCAGTAACTGCAAACTAGAGTTAGCAAGCAGCAACTAAACGGGGATCACCCTGGTGCCTCACAGACTGCTTGCTGTGTTTGCCTTGAATTTCTGGCAGCTCCTGGAGTGGAGGTGCTAATCAGACAAACGAGACACTTGCTGGCTATTTAGGAATCCTCTACCAGCATTAAAATTGCAGTATCAGTGAAACTACACAGACTTTGTGGCAAGGTCTTCACTATGAGTTACACACAACAGGCCTTTTAATAATGCTACCTATGTTCTTCCAGATAATTCCACTATCTCTATTAGTCAGAGCAGAGTGACTTCACCTGAGAACGGAATTAGTTTTAATGCAAATAGCATCAGCTTTTCTCAGTCAGTGTGAGAACTTCACAGGCTGGTTCTGCAGGATACTAGACTAGGAGAGTGTTAGAAACTCTGCTAAAATGAGGTGTAGCTTGCTCAAACAACTGAATGGGATCTACCCATCAGAATGCTGCTTATGTGCTAATAACCATGCTTATATTCCAAATTCCAGTCTTCATGTGTAATCATTCCAAGAAAAGTGCAACTGATTGCAGCTATACCTAATATGGCATTGATTTTCAAATTCTGGACCATGGCACTACGCTATGGGCTATTTCTGAATAAAAATCTGTCTCATCAGCCAACTTATAAAACCAACAGAAGGAGCAGAGGCACATTCCACTTCAGCGTATGCAGTAACTCTGGTCTTTCCCAATACAATCAGTGATTTCTCAAGCCCTGTGCGAGTATTTTACAAACATTCAAAAAATACCAATATACAATTCATAGGTAGAAAATTACCTAGCTGTTAAGGACAATGCAAAAGCTGAATTTTTAGCTTGGCTCTCCCAAAGAGGTCTCTCTTCTATAAAAACAAGTAACATGTCTGATTCTCCTGCTTATGTCAGCCTCTCCTGCCTGGTTCTGCTACTCTACTCTTCCATAGCAACTCTCCATATTTCAGAAGGAGGGAAAAAGGTTGCATGATTAGACCACCATTTGTTTATATCCACAAGCAGACACTTGAACTGAATAAAGGATCTATTGTTAAAGCAATCTTTGATAATTTAATTCTACCACTGCATCTGTTGTAGCATTCATATTTCATGTTGGGCACATCACTAACAGAAAACCTCATAAGCAATCCCTAACAACATATTACTTTTTTTTTTTATATCTAACATGCAATGAAAGCTGAAAGGAGCTGAACATAAAAAACCTTGTGACTACGTTCCTAGGAAAAGAATAAATGAACTTTCTGATACATTACTGTAAATATCTCAAAGCAGTAAACATATCTGATTTAAATCTCTCTGTATTCAGAGTGATATGTAGAACAGGGCAATAACATCACCTTAGCCACTTTAGCTTTGTGATAAACAGATGTATTTTTGTAAAAGCCACACTCCTGAACACAGCAAAACTCATGAAGAGCTACGTAAGTTTGTTCTCAAAATAATAAACATGTTCTCATTACACAAAACATGGGTCCACAGAGCAGGCAGTAAGAAGCTGCAGAAATGGAAACAGCTACGTCGTTAGGAACGCTTACAAGGAACCAATACAAAGACATCCATGACTGAGCCTTTTAAAGATCTCATACCACATGCACCCTTGATTCCATACTTCCAGGTGTAACAGCAGTACTGAATCAGGCATTTCACAGCCTTTATGCCGTCACAGTAGATTTATTTAATAAAAACTGTTTAACAACACAATCTGCAGTGGGTTCCTCCCACATGTAGCCCTGTTGCAGCAGTGACATTCTGCGTTTACCACTCCAATGTATCACCCTACAGCACGGACATCAAAATCAGTAATAAAGAGCACAGAGCAGTATGTATTGTGCCAGGTGTTGTGGCGTGGCAACTGCTAAAAAGAAAAGAAAAAAAAAAAGAGGAAAAAATGAAGAAAAGAAACCACATACACACCCCACCAACTTGCTTTAATGCAACTAATTCTCAGTAATAGAATTAAGGGTTTATAGGGAAGAGAGGCCATACATATGGCTTCCCAGTGTCTGCTATTCACACACAAATGAAATCATCAAAATCTTATTTTTAAAAGCTAAAAAGGATGCAGGAGACTGAGCCTGTTTCCTAAAAATTGAGTCTCACTTTGAGTAAGCATCCAGACATAACTAGGCATACATGGTCTCCAACAAAATTCCAGATTCAGTCATCAATGCAGAGAGAAAATATTTTTATTGCTATTTTGTATCTGTTCTTCCCTTAATTAATTTTGCATGCAATCAGCAATCTATTCCTGGAGCCTGAGGAGAAGTTTCCTTTCTTAAGTTTTTCCAGCACAGCTTTCAGTGAAACCTCTCCCGGTGACAAAGAATTAAGCAGCTCTCTTCTACCATTCGGCAAGACCTTCAAGCAAAGAAATGTCTCAAAGAAACAGATTTATCAATTGTTGTATTGTTCCAGAGGATGTCATTCCCCACACTTTTTGTTTCTGCACACCTTCTCTGTGCTCAGACTACATACTCTACCATCTGACCATACAGCACATCCAAGACTTGGTCCAAGAAAGCTTTCTCCTCTAGCAGTAATGCTAATGATTGTGAAGCTCAGGCAAGACACTTCTGTGCACTGCTACTATCTTAAAGAAAAAAAACACTTCTCAACCTCCCACCAGAAGGAAAATTAAGAGGAATAAACAACAGAGATTGATAGAGTGTCATTAGTGAAAGAAATAGACTGAGTATACTCAGACTTCTGATGCAGTTCTAAACTCTAACCAGCTTCCTCTGATTGTCTGCTGACATCAGGGATGAGTCAGATGCAAATGAATCCTGGTTTAAGGACTGGGAAAATGGTTTCTATTAGCATCCTTCAGCAACAGCCTAATCAAATTTTTAGTTGCACATAGTTGTGGAAAAAGCCTAGAGAAACTGTTTTCAATGAAAACTTGCCTTTAGCAAAGAAAAACATAAGCGCTGAAGGATAAAACTCATCTGAGTCACCTATTTAAGCACTGCAGAAGTTGCAAACCCCATTGAAAGTAAGAGTCAATCCTGATTTTTTAATGGTCTTTCTAAGAAATGGTTAAAGACCCTAGCCAGCAGAAAGGAGCTAATAGGTTTCAGTCAGGAGATCACTGTAACCAGCTGCCGCACACATTTCCCCCCAAGATTTGTCAGAAGGAGGGAAATGACACATCTTTGATCTATCCTGTTGTATGGCCAACAGCAACCATGGTCTGCTTATAACGTGGAGTGTGCACATATTTGGGATTGCAAGCTGAATATCTAGCAATAGCACAGCTCTAAAGAATGGGAATACAATCTGTGCCAGTAAACATTATATTTAGATGTGTAACCGAAACTGTGAAGATTAACTGTGGGATTAGGATAGATCTTGCCCACATCAAACTGGCAGACACTACCAGAAAGGAACCAGCACCACCTTCTGCACCATGGCACAACGTGCTTACCAGAATCCTCTGGATATGCCAAACAATTTCCTGTCATTTAAGGGGCTTTAGGCACTTAAACGACCCTTAGTCTCCCCTCTTCATCATTATTAGCACACTAAAGTTTAGGCCCCTGATATTAAACATGGTCAAAACGTGTCTAGCTAGGTGAAATTTAAGGTGAGAGCTTGGTATCTCAATTTAAATAGGTAAGGAACCTTACACTGCACTACTGTTTTAGGCCACGTGACTGAACTCATATCACTTTGAGCCAAATAAAAATCACCACTGCAGTTTCACTGTCATTTCAATAAATAGTTTCATAGCATGTTGCATGCATGGGTTTCAAAACCATAATTCTGAACTTAGTGCTGAAGTTTGCGCCCTTCAATTTTATTTCTCCATGCTTAAGCAGGCTGCCTCACCAGAGGCACACTAGGGAATACCCTGTTTTCATGACTACACAAGCTGTATACATATGTGCTCATTAATCAAATACATCTTACACCCATGTATTTAACAAGGTGTATTTTCCTGTAAACAGAGGAAGAATTTATTCAAATTAACAAAAGAACTCCAAAAAATACTCAAATCCACCTGCTTACTGTGCTTGAACTTTAGGGTTCATTTAGAAGCACTCCTCAGATGTAACTTGCCCAGCAATATAATCCACAATTCAAATGTAACACAGCTGAAATGTAAGGGAAATGTGAAGCTAGTATCTATGCTGGTTTGCTTAAAAAGGTTCAGAGAGGGGAAAAATACAAATAAGATTTGTTTCAATCATACATATAAATTACTGAGGAAAGATACCAACTTCAACAATGTTATCTTGGCCACAGCCATACAAAAATCAAGGTTTTGATTCAAAGTCTCCACTTACTTGAAACTGTATAGTACAAAAGCACTGTTGTCTGTATCAGAAAAGGCAAATATGTATGTGCATTCTATACCAGACTTAGCAGCATGGCATTAAATGGCATTAAGTCCACAGAACAGCCCAGACCCATTTGCAGAGACAGAAACACTAGTTAGGATTGTAAGGTGTTTGTTGTCAAATGGGATTTTGACTTCCTGATGACATTCAAGTATGTCAAAAAAAAAAATTTAAAAAATTAAAAAATCTTCCTTGGGCCTGGCACAGGAGGTGGTTACCTCATAAGCACAATAAAACCCACAAGACTATTCTGTCTCACACAGCTTCTCTTCAGCATGCACAGCACCACCCTTCTTTTGGTCAGGGACTTTCTGTCTTAGTGGTATTTGGATTTTGTTTGGTTGATTTTGGCAGGGGATCAAACAGCTATGTGACCCTTGTGATTTCCATTAAGGAAGGGGGTGTCTTCCCTCAACCCCCCCACAAAATAAAAAAGAACAGGAACTGAATGCTATCTTGTCTACACTAAGTGAAGGAGCAAAACCTTCCTGTTCTTCCCCTGCTCTGATGCCCAACCTCTGCCTTTTAAAGACTGCAGCGCTAAGTAACCTACAGTCAACACCAGAGAAACAGTCTCATTTCCCATCTGATGACCTATGTGCAAGTCCTGATTTTGTAGGTTTGGAAAAAAAAACCCAAACCAACCTGAAGCTGAAGGCTGAGAGATTTTATTTTTTAATTTCTTTTTTTTTTAACTTCTGGGATGTTAGTAACATTTTTTACATTCAGAAAGCTTGGAGATCTTTCTTTGAAAAGCAGATGAAGAAAAGCAAACACAGGATTAAGTTTAAGACCCATGTGGTCAATCCCAGGGAAGAGTTGTACAATGAAGTCCTTCTCTCAGCTCAGCAGCTTTCAGTATTTCAGATGGAATCACACACACAGTTTATTCACCTATTTATGCAGATGTGCCACATACTTAAGCATCTAATTCTAAATGGTAGAGAACCAAGGCGAAAGTAAACCCTACATTTCCTGGCTGTGCCAGGGAGAAATTAAAACCTCTTGAGTTGACCCTTGAAATAGGTCACGTACTTACTGAGCAAAATATTCTCACAAGTAGGCTATAGCACACAAAAGACTAACATTATTTCCAGAAAGCATTGCCAGGATCACAAATTAATTCTGCATCATCTTCTACAGAACCTAGGTCTGCAGCCAAGCTGCAGGTGAGATGTTACTATGTAGGAGCTTTCAGGGTTAGGCAGATTCAGAAAGTAAGCAGACTGAATCCTTCTGGGGGGCTGCCGTAGGAGTTCACATACCTTTCTTAACAATTAAATAGGATTCACACAGGATCTTATCTTTAGATTATCTGGTCTCCCTCTTTTCCCTTCAGCTGAATGGAAATACACATTGCAGTAACTTCTGCCAGAACATGATGGGTTTTTAAGAAGTCACAATTTTGAAAAGTAGGTAATGTCTTGAACCCACCAAACTATTAATACCCATTTCACTGTGCATTGCAGACATATCTGAAATAAAATCAATTACTTCTGTCTGTCCCTCATGAGGCACTATCATTACAGGGAATCGAGTATTATTCAAAACTCTGCATTAGTCTCAAGTACATCACACAACAGCAACAGCTGTTGTACCATGTAAGAGCTTATCAAATACAGGGTGACCATACACCACCAAACATACATACTTTTCAGAGGCTTACTTCCACAGGAGGAAAGATGAACGGTTGGGTTTGGGGGACCAAAGAAAGGGAAATGCAGTTGCTGATAACTGCAGGCACAGTCTGTGGTCCTGCAAGCAAATTCTGCAAGGAGCATAAACTTTACAACTCAGATCTGACAGGTATTAAAAGAAAAGAAAAAAGCTGTAATGAATTTCAAGTGTGCTTCAGCTGGAAAATCCACTCTTCTCATACACACCAGTGCATGCAAGTTTAGCACATACAACAAGAGGAAAAAATAAAAATCAAACAACAAACTATGAGATGGAATCTGTAAAAATTCTTGAGAGATTAGGGTTTCTCCAGATTGATTTTTACATTTTCTTTTACCACAAGAAAAGTAACAGGAAGGAGCTTCTTTGAAGATCCTGTGCAGGAAGGCCAGCTGTGTCAGTCATGTACATCCCTCCACTTTCTCTAAAAAAAGCAGCTATGATTTCAAAAGCACTCCCATGTACCTCTAGGCGTGATAAACCCTATAGCCCAGAGCCACACTGAAAAAAGGCCATTTCAATTTAACTTAGTACTTTCATCCCCCAGAGCTGCCAAACAGGCAAGTAACAGAGAGGAAAAGCTCTGGAATTTAAGTTTTAGACAGAAATGCTTATTCAAGTCAGGCTGGTGAAGAACTAAAGCTCCACACCACTGTTATACCAAAAGTGGGATCGTTACCATGTGTGCAGTACAGCAACATGCACACAGAGCAGAGGTATTTGATTTATTCCTTGTGTGTGCAAAGGTGTGTGACAGCTTTCTGTTATTACAACCTAGCACCCATCTCTGCACAGAGATGGAATATATCAAATACCTCTGCTCTGTGTGTATATGTAGGCATACTGCACACCAGGTAACAACACCACTTTTGAGATAACACCACCTTAAAATTCACTTAAGCAATTTAAATTGCATTTAAGCAACCAGTCATTAGATGATAGCTTAGCAACAGTAGGTAACGACAATAAATCTTGATACCTGGTTATTTAAAATACTTTTACATGTCAGTAAGGTCCTTCTCATTTAAGACATGACAGGGGGCCTGTATGAGACAGCTATGGGGTAAAACACCAAAGCTGATGCTGAATTCGCCTCATCCAGGACGGAGTGGATCTCTTTAGGCTGCTGTCAGGAGGCTCCTCTCAGTTTGCTGGAGCTGGACCTTTCTGGTACCTGGCCTAGTCTAATTCTTGCTTGCACACCTTCATGTTCCACCACTCTACAAAGCAGAGATGTAAGCAAAGACAGAGGGTTACCCCAAGTTGCGACAGCATCCCTTCACTACTCACCTGTTTACCCCATACTTAACAAAAAGGCCACTCAACCCTCCAGTCCACCTGAGTTGCACCTTCTACTGCATGTTTAGAGGTAGTTCACTCTCTCTCTCTCTACATATATATATATATATAAAAGTTACATTATAACATACAAGAAGGAATAAAAATCGCTTCTAAAAAATAAAAGCATTTCTAAACAGAACAGGAAGTCGTATTTCTAGTCATTTGACACCCATTTCTTCTACCTATGTGTATCTCCGCACAATACATACCAAACAACTTGGTAGGAAACATTCTTGGAAAGATCAAAACTACAAAGGCTGCATGGTGCCTACCTCTAATAATTTAATTTAAGGCACACAGGTTCATGCTACATTTTATAGGAGAATAGAGGGGAGTGAGAGATAACAGTGTCCCAGTATTAACTCTCATTTCTGTTGTTAGCTATTGATGACTCTTATTGCCACAGATCATTAACAAGTTCTTAGAGCAAATGAAAAGCAGTCAGAAATAAAATGAGAAAAAACAACCTCAGGGTTATACTTGAAATGATAAAAATTCACATATTTTCAACCAGATGGTTTTCCCTCTGAGCTACAAGCTTTTATAATATGAAGTAATTACTCTGCATAGTAAGTGCTACTACTCTCTTGCTTATACGCAATTTTTAATTCTAAGAAAATCTAACTGGTGCATCACCTGCAGCCAAGACTTTCAGGAAATGTTGAGAATCAGGATACTGGTCTCTCACCAGTTTCAAACTATGTACTGACCAGTAGTACAGAACAGAAAACTCCCACCACCTGTACAATAATGGACTTATGCATACTCAATGAAGTAAAATATTTATTGAGATAATTTGCTTTGGTTGTGATGGAGAGAAGAAAGGAAAATGACCAGGATTATGAAAAAGGCAAAAAGACATAATTTTGCCCAGAAAAGATGCTAAGTTATGGAGCGAGAGCCTAGACAAAATATCTCATTAAAGTAGTCAATGGGCAAGGATTCAGAGTAACCTTTTAAGAGTCTCTGGGTAGGACATAAGCCTGAAGTAGAAGCAAACTAGCAGATGGAAAAACATTTGCTTTCATAACTTCATTCCTTTCTGAAAGTGCAGACTTAAGCCCTGCTTAAGTGAGGGAATAACACCAGAGATTCCCTTCACCTAACTTCAGGCACTCAAATGAAAAACCTACTGAAGTTATTAATGAAAGATAAACATGACCTGAGCGAAGTAAGGCCTTTTCAAAGCTATGAACCACTGATAACCAGCGTTAAGGGTTCAGTTGCTGAAGAACCCTTTCAGAGGTTTTCAGGAGAGCGACTCTGACCTTTAGCAGACTGAACCACCCTTCCAAGCAACCATGGTCCCACCTCAAGATCCTTGGGTACGTGTCTAAAATAAACCCAGACAAATCCAGTTCTAATAGCACTGGTTTGAAGCAATATAAAACCATCAGACAGTTACCCATCCTACATAAATAGTCCAGGGGAAAGCACAGTTAACATCTGTGACTTGCTTTCTTTCAAAACAAAGACAGGACATCAGCCCTCATCAAAAGGCCATATGGTGGTGCCAACCTATGTTTCATGTCTTTCTGAGAACTGGTTTCTCAGAAACAGAGGAGCACAAATGTTTGGCCTTCTAATTCATAAAAAAGAATTATTTTATGAGACATTTCAGTAAATGAAGGCTGCATATCAAGTAACATTTCTAAAAAGTATAGGAGCAAGTTGCTATGTATTTTTCAGCAATAATTAACTGACCATCAACTTTGCAAATACCACTTTTTTTCTTTCATGTGAGAACTGCTTTATCTCTTGTTCCAATATGCAACAGCCTGACAAAACACAACTGCAAACAGCTTTCCAGATCATTGTCCCTGGACTCAAATACAAGCTGTATTAATGTTCTTTTCCCCAGTGTTAAATGTTTTTGATAGCTAAGAGAAAGGCTCCATAGTGTAAGAGCTAGTTGCTAGATGAGGGCATCCCACTGTGGGCTGTATTTGGCACTTCTTTCCTATAATGTGAAAGCATGACACCCATTAGTATAATTGGGATTTACAAGCCTGCACAATGAAGCAAAACTTATAAAAGACCCAAGAGAGTGAACATAAGCTATCATCAACGGGGGTGAATTTGATGCATAAGCCATAATGCTGCTACTAGAGCATCTCTGGCTTTCATGAAAAACAAAATTCTTTGCATTGTTTAGCATTTATGTAGTTCATCTATTTTGTGCTTTTACCTCACACTAGCTTTGGAAAATAAAACTGAAAAGCCAAAATAAACAAAGCCATCCTAAAACATTACACCACCACGCATTAATTAAAAAATAACATCTTTGAAAGGGAAAAATTAATGGAATAAAACCGGTGTGGAGATAGATGTGCAGGTCTTAATTTCTTCAGCTTTCCAGTTAGCTATTTTAAAGGATCAACCCTATGCAGATAATGGAGCGTCTCTGAACTCGCAAAAGGGTATTTTAAAAAGAGTTTATTTCTTTTTAATGTTGCTAAAACCACAATCAAGCTGGCAACTCTAAGATACAGTCCTGCGTCTGTCCACTATAAGATAGCTTTTCTCACATCCACACTGAGTTCAAGCACAACAGTTTTTCTGCCCCAAGCTTGCCCACAAGCCACTGTGTTATCTTACTGTCCTTGCAACCTCCTCCTAAGTGTGGTGGTTCAGCACCAGGCTGCAGCTCAGCACCATGTGGCCAGTGGCTCACTCCTCTGACCCTCTGGTGGGATGAGGCAAAGAATCAGAAGAAATAGTGAAACTTGTGTGTTAGAGAGGAAAATAACAACAGTACTTACAACAGAATATGTGAAGCGGGTGATACATATAGCAAATCTGCTCACTACCCCAAAACCCAATGACCAGACTATCCCTAAGTAGTGACCCCACATTCCCATTAAGTCCCCATTATATACTGAATCTGATGCCATATGGTATGGAATATATTTTTGGCTAGTTTGGGACAGTTATCCTGGCTGTGTCCCCTCTCAGTTTCTTGTGAAAATTAACTCGGTCCTATCTGAAAACCAGGATATTATCCAACCCTTATTCTATACTATGTCACACCCAGATCCTACACTATACAGTTAATCACCACCACTCTTCCTGTCTTTGAAATGTATAGATATATACATACACACACACACACACTCACATGGAGGTATCACTCCCTTAGTCTGTGGGCCACCCCTCAGAAATGTCTGTTGAGTTCATGTAGCCTGTGACTTTGGGCTCAGTCTGTCACAACAGCCTCCCAGGGCAGAAAGGATGCTGTGTGCTGCTGGACTGTTTGTTGGCTTCTGCATCCAGAGCTCAGGGCTGGTGTATCCAGCGTGGTGTGTGCCCACAGTCTGCGGGGTGAAAATGTCCATTTGGAGGAAGTTGCTGGGCACTGGTTGCTGAAGTCAGTTCCAGCTCCACCAGTGCTGTACTCTGGTTCCATCACAGGTCATCCTTCATTAATTGGGGTGATTCTTACTGTAATACCATTGATATGACACAAGCAGTTGTAGTAGTGATGACATACAGTGGCAGGGTTATTTAGCAATTAACATCATACAATTGAATTACTGGCTGCTCTCACCCAGAACCAAATTTCTGCATCAGACTTCCCCATCCTTCTGCATCACCCAGCAAGTGCACCCAGGTCCTTGAGCAGAAGCAGTCCCGTGGATGGGTTTGCCATTGCCTGAGGCAGGTATAACCCAGACTGTCTTCCCCAACATGTTCTTCATGTGCACTACAAGAACTTTGTCCCCTTCCACAGTACATGGAAGTTTGGATTGGGCAGGGCCAGGTCGACTGGCAGACCCCGTGGAGCTAACTAACCAGATGGCCTTTGCTGAATGTGTACCCCAGTGTTTGAAGGTCCCACCACCCATTGCTCTCAGTGGAGTCTTTAGCAGACCATTGTATCTTTGATTTTCCCAGAGGCTGGTGCATGACAGGGGATGTGAAACACCCACTCACTGCCATCTCTTTGGCCCAGGTGTCCAAGAGGTGTTTCAGAAATGAGTCCTGTTATCTGACTCAGTTCTTTCTGGGGTGCCATGTCACCATAGGACCTGCTTCTCAAGATCCAGGATGGTGCTTGGGCAGTGGCATAGGGCACAGAATACATTTCCAGCCATCTGGTAGTTGCTTCCACCATAAGCACATAGTACTTACCTCAGTGGGTTTGTGGGGTGTGACATAATCAATCTGCCAGGCCTTCCTGTATTTCCACTACAACCATGTCCTTCATACCAGAGAGCCTTGCTTGACTACAGCACATGAATTTCACATTCATGGATCACCTGTGAGATAGTATCTGTGGTCAAGTCCACCCCTCAGTAACGAGCCCATCTGTTTCTTGCATCTCCTCCTTGTTGGCCTGAGGTGTCATGGACCCAACGAGCTATGAATAATTCACCCTTATGCTGCCAGCCCAGATCTACCTGAGGCCCTTCAGTCTGAGCAGCCAGATCCACATGCTGATTGTTCTGACGTTCCTCAGTGGCCCACATCTTGGGTACATGGGAATCTGCATTTCCCAGCCAGCTTCTCCAGCTGGGCAGCAGTACCTTGCCACTGGAGCAGCCCAGGTCCTTTGCCTCTGTGCTGCCAGCTGCTTGGCTGGCACTGCTGCAGCCACCCCACAGGGCACTGGCACCAACTGTGCAGCTCAGTACAGGGGTCAGACATCAGCCCCTTTTCTCCTTCAGCAACATCTGGAGCCAGCTGGGTGGCTTTCACCTCTGCAGCTGGCTCAGTCTCCAAGGTTTGCACTTGTGTGGGGCTCCATGCAGCAGCCTTTTGCCTCCGATGCCTTCCCACAGTGCGGCAGCGACCCACCAGTGAACAGGGGTCTGGCTTCTCAGATTCTGGCTGTTGATGCTACGGCAGAGCCTCTTCAGCATGTGTCACCTCCTCCTCCTCTGGCCACATTCTGGAATCTTCACCTTCTGGGCAGTCCACTTCCAGAATTCCTGTGTGATTGGGATTTCCACTTCCAGCCCACCATGTTATCAGTGTGACCCACTTACTCTGTGTGTGGAGGGGACCCCCCTTGGAACACCTACCCCAACAATGGCAGCTGGGGTGCCAGGAGGAGCTGGGCTTCAGTATCAGTCACTTCTGAAGCAACTCAAACCTCTTCATGTGCTGCCAGTATCTCTTTTTCACTTGGAGTGTAGCAGCACTTTGATCCTTGGTAGCCCCAACCCCAAAACCCCAGGGGTTGACCTGGTGGTTTCTGCCAGAGACCCCAGGTAGGGCCATTCTCCCTGGCTGCAGTGTAACACATGTTTGTCACCTCTGGGCCTGCCCAGACTGGCCCAAGGGCTCCTGCATGGACTGCTGCCTGCTTGATTTCTTCAAAGGCTTCTTGTTGCTCAGGGCCCCATTTCCAGTCATTCTTCTTCCAGGTCACCTGATAGAGAGGGCTTGCAATCAGACTGCAGTTTAGAATATGCATCTTCCAAAACCCCACACCACCTCAGAAAGCTGCTGTTTCCTTTTCTGCCAGTCAGTGCAGATGTGGCTGCTGTTATGTTGATCACATCCACTGGCATCTGATGACATCCATCTTGCCTCTTTATTGCTAAAATCTGGATCTCCTGGGCAGGTCCCTTGACTTCAGTTTATGGCAAAAGCAGCTTTCAGAAGGATCTGGATCATTATCTTCCCCTTCTCAGAAACCTGCTGCTGTGTTGCTCCATACAATGATGTCATCAGTCTACTGCAGGTGCTCCGGAGCTTTGCCCTGTTCCAGTGCAGTCTGGGTCAGTCCATGGCAAATGGTAGGGCTGTTTCCACTCCTGGGGAGTCCATTCCAGGTGTATGGGGTGAAAGCCAACTGTGGCTTGCACTCTGCTGTCAAAGGGGTGAAGAACGTTTGTGGCATCCATTGTGGCATGATGCCTTTGACTCCATGCTGAAGTTCCAGCACCTCTGGCACAACAGCACTCACTGGCAGCATGACTTTGTTCAGACCACCATAGTCTCTTCTCTGTTTCCACCCCCCATTAGACTTTGGCACCATACAGGACTGTTAAAGGGTGAACAGATTCTGCTGACCACTCCCTGACTCTCCTGCTGATGAATCAGCTTCTGGATGGGGATCAGGGAGTCTCAGTGTGGTATCGCTGCCGGTACACCCTGTGTAGCGATCGGCATCTGTTCTCTGACCCTCAGCAAACCCACAACAGAAGGGTCCTCTGAGAGACTGAGCAAAGACAGTTCTTCAGTTTCCTCCATCTCCAAGGCAGCTGTAACAAAAGTCCATCAGTACCCTTTTGGGTCCTTGAAATACCCTCTTCTGAGGTTATCTATGCCCAGGATGCACACAGCTTCTGAGCCAGTCACAATGGGGTGCCTGTGCCACTCGTTCCCAGTCAGACTCACTTTAGCCTCCAGTACATTTAGCTGTTTGGATCCCCCTATCACTCCAGAAACACAGATGGGTTCTGCTCCTTCATGGATTGATGGCATTTGGGTGCACTGGTGTCCACCAGAGCCTTGTAATGTTGTGGGTCTGACATGCCAGGCCATCAGATCCATAGGCAGGGACACCTCTCACTAGACCAGGCTGCCCAAAGCCCCATCCAACCTGGCCTTGAATACTGCCAGGGAGGGGGGAGCCACAGCTGCTTTGGGCAGCCTGTGTCAGTGCCTCACCACCCTCATCATGACGAATTTCTTCCTAATACCCAATCTAAATCTACCCCGTTCCAATTTAAAACCATTCCCCCTCATACTATCACTCCATGCCCTTCTAAAAAATCCCTTCTCCGCTTCCTTGTAGCCCCCCCTTCATGAACTGGAAGGCCGCTGTAAGGTCTTCCCTAAGCCTTCTGTTATAAAGGCTGAACAACCCCAACTCTCTCAGCCTGTCTTCACAGGCAAGGTGTTCCAGCACTCCACTCAATCTTTGTGGCCTTCCTCTGGACCCATTCCATCAGGTCCATGTCCTTCTTATGCTGGGGACTCCAGAACGGGACTCAGCACTCCAGGTGGGGTCTCACAAGAGCAGAGTAGAGAGGCAGAATCACCCCCCTTGACCTGCTGGCCACGCTCCTTTTGGTGCAGCCCAGGATGCGACTGGCCTTCTGGGCTGCGAGCACGCATTGCCAGCTCGTGTGGAGCTTCTCATCCACATCAGCACCAAGTCCTTCTCTGCAGGGCTGCTCTCTGTCACTTCATCTCCCAGCCTGTACTGATGAGGAGGATTGCCCTGACCCAGGTGCAGGACCTTGTACTTGTCCTTGCTGAGCCTCATGACATTCACATAGGCCCACTTCTCCAGCTTGTCCAGGTCCCTCTGGATGACATCCTGTCCTTCTGGTGTGCCAACTGCACCACTCAGCTTGGGGTCACCTGCAAACTTGCTGAGGGTGCATTCCACCTCATCATCAATGTCACTGATGAAGATATTAAATATTACTGGTCCCACTATGAACCCCTAAGGGACACCTCTTGTCACATCTCTACATCTGGACTTCAAGTCATTAGTGACTACTCTCTGGATGTTACCATGCAATCAATTCCTTATCCACTGAAAAGTCCACTCATCAAATCCATTGCTTTTCCTCTGTCCACTGATAAGGTCACCCCATCATAGAAATCCACAGGGGCAGGATTAGCCCCTGGTGAAGCCATGCTGATTGTCACAAACCTCCCCGTCTTCCATGTTCCTTGGCATAGCTTCCAGGAGAAGCTGTTCCATGATCTTCCCTGGCACAGAGATAAGGATGACAATAGCAATAGGAGCACACTGTCTTGAACATCCCAAGGATATTTAAAATTCTCAAAAGCTGTTAACTAACCTGATGAAAAAAAGAGGAGGTGAAAGAGCAGGAGAAATTCCCTCCCCAGTCTGTCCCACAGGTTCTGTACCATTATTAATCAGTTCAAAGCAAAGAGATGTTGTCTGAGGCACAGACATGATTGTCCCTGCTCACTGCAGGGGGGTTTGACTAATGACCTAAAAAGGTCCCTTCCAACCCTACACATGCTATGAGTCTGTGACTGCAGTGCCACATCCAGATGCCAGCGTAACCTCATGGCCAGTGATGACATTACACTGTAACTCAGTATTACACAGTACAGCCAAATGAGAATCCAGACCCCTCCCCAGAGGAGATAACACAGTGCTGCAGGGTTTACATAGTACATCCATGTGAACACACACACCATCACTGTGACCAGCAACTATATAATATATAAATAAATGCATATAACCAATGTGCTTTAACACACTCTGGTCAGATCTGTTGTTAAAACCCTTCGTGCCCCACATTGGGCACCAAAAAGGACAGTGGTGGTTCAGCCCCAGACAGCACCTGAGCACCACAGGGACACTTGCTCACTCTTCCCCCTCAGTGGGGGGAAGAAAAAGGCCAAACTCGTGGGCTGGGATAAGGACAGTTCACTGGGACAGCAATGGGAGAGGAAAATTACAACAGTATTTAGAATATACAAAATGGGTGATACATGATGTAATATGCTCACCACTTCAAAATCCAGTGTCCAGTCAACCCCTGAGCAGTGATCCCTCCTCCCTAGTCAGCCTCCTTTATATACTGAGCATGGTGTCATATGGTATGGAATATCCCTTTGGGTAGTTTGGGTCACCTGTCCTGATTGTGTCCTCCTCCAGTTGGTGCGAAAATCCAGCCAAAACCCAAAACATTAAGAAACTGTAAATACCATTTGTCTGTTTACATTCATGAACAGGTGATGTTACCTGACTCAAAAGCAAGGACCTGGATTTACAAATTTCCCCTAGAAGTATCATTAAGTAAAATGAACAGATGCCCTGGTCAGCAGCAAAAAGAATTAAAGAATTCAGTTGAGGTAGGTATCTATATTGTCTACATCCTTCCTAACCCTCACACAGCAAAATAAAAATATAACATAACTATAGGAAATGAAACTACAAATTTAACTTTTGGTCTGTTATTAAATGAAGATGATTAAACAGTTGACACATAGAAGACAGCTGGAGGGGGAACAAAACCAAATCAAAAAAACACACCAACAAAAAAACCCAAAGAAAACCCCAGAATTGTTTATCAATGTAGTTTTGTTTTGTGTATGGGAAGACATTCCCACAATGTAGTCATACTATTTCTACTTTCAAAAATAGCTAAGGAAGATGTTAGAGAGCACACTTCAGGGCCAGTAAGTTTTGGTAACTTGTATCCAAGAGTTGGAAAAGAAAGGTCAGGAACCATGTGGGAACTTTGCAGTGTTGTTCATTAAATTTTGGGACAAGAGTCATTTTCCCAAGAACTGACAAAGGTCAGGGCTGGTGGGGTATCCACTGCGGGCACACAGCACAACACAGGATATCACAGTCATGTCAGTTTGACATGATTCAGGGTGGGCCACGGGGGAGAGAAGGAAGAACAACTGATATTAACCAGACTAGTAAAGAATTAACAGCAGGAAATACAGCCAAAGCCAACTTTATAAACAACAGATGCTATCTAATGAGATTACAATTTTTACATTTTCTAATCACATTTCCTTATGAGATTACAAGTTTGACCAGTAAAAGATACAGTATGTTTATGACACATTTAGGCTTTGTAAGGCATTTATCTTGGCACATTTTGACGAAGAATGATTCAAAAGAGAGTCAATGCTATGCACATTCCACTGACTCACTAACAGAGCGCTGTATATACAATTATAAATGATGAATCATTATCAAGCAGGTACATCTCCATCAAAACCCTTTGGAGTTATCAATTTTGCCCCACTGGGCCCGAAAATTCTTATAGACATTTGAAAGACGACAGGAAAATGCTGTTGGTGCTGTCTGTAGAGAATACAATTGCAGGAATCAGGACAGGTGACAGACATGCAAGCACCAAGAGCAATTTGTAAACTGAGCTCCAGGAAACAGCACAAATTTATTTATGTTCAAACACAAGTCACCTAACAGAGAAACCAGGCCTTAGGAAACAAGGCAAAGCAGCAGCTCTGGGACTCTTGGTGTCACCCTGGAGTGGCTGAATGTTGCCTCTTAACACACCTCTGCAGTCAAAAGGGCTAACACAATCCTGAAAAAACATGCATCAGGATCTCAGAATATCTGAGATGTATTGCCATGTATTGCTGCAGGAACTGGCTTAGGTCTCTGACAACTCTTTTGCCTGAGACATTTACTCTCTTTTCATTAATATCTAGGCTTCTCTCACCACAGAAAAGCTTTCCTAGAAAGCAAGTACCAGGTAGTATTGCTTTCTTATTTCAAAGTTGCTGAAACAAATCACAAGAAAAAGCATACGCTTCAAGATTACATGTTACTACTTGCCAACACACAGAAGCAGTACGACATTTGTGTTTTCCTCCACAGTCTTTTGTCCTCAGCTGCCTGTCCAATTAGACCTTTACTTATCAAAGCTACACTTACTACAACCTTGTTATTCTTCCACCTGCCAATGCTGATTTGCTCACATCAGCAGACTAGCTTACATTTCCTCAGAAACAAAGAAAAATACATCTTTCTCTGTGTCACTGTGACAGCCGTTGCTTACCCTTCTGTCCAGTCCTTGTATTTTAGCAAATTCAATGCAGCATTTCTATTTATTTATTTATTTGCAAAGGCACACACCAGATCCTAAAAAAAAAAATAATCATCAGTGATCTACACTGTTAAACCTGCCCCTGTTATCAGCCTTTCAATTACTATTTATTGATGTGTGCTTCTGAAGGGACACGCACATAGTATTTTTAGGAGAGCAAGAGGAAGGCACATGTGGCAGCTCAGGAGAATATCCTGTAAGTTTCAAATCAGGCTCAAGTCAGCCCAGTTCTAAGGACGTGAACTTGCATCAAACACTACCCCACACCACATTCTCACCTCTAAACTGGATTTGACAGATGGACAACTCAGTGGACAAAGACCTGCCAGACACTAGTACTCAAAGAGTTGTAATCAGCGGCTCAATGTTCAAATCAAGACCAATGTTGAGAGGTGTTACTCAGGGGTTGGTTCTCGGACCAGTGCTGTTCAGCATCTTTGTCAGAGACAAGGACAGTGGGACCAAGTGTACCATCAGAAAGTTTGTCAACAACACCAAGCTGTGTGATGTGGTCCACATGTTGGAGGGAAGGGATGTCATCCAGATGAACCTTGACAGGCCTGACAGGAGGGCCCATGCAAACTGCATGAAGTTCAACAAGGCCAAGTGCAAGGTCCTGCACATGGCTCAGCACGATCCAAAGCAAAATGACAGGGTAGGCAGAGAATGGATTGAGAGTAGCCCTGAGGAGAAAGACTTGGGGTGTTGGTGGGTATAAAGTTGAACATGAGCCAACACTGCATGCTTCCAGCCCAGAAAGCCAATCGTATCCTGGGCTGCATCAGAAACAGCATGTCCAGCAGGTCAAGGGAGGGGATTCTGGCCCTCTACTCTGATCTCATGAGATTCCACCTGGAGTACTGTGCTCAACTCTGGGGTCCCAGTACAAGAAAGACATGGAGCTGTTGAAGCGAGTCCAGAGGAGGGACACAAAGACGATCAGCAGGTTACAGCACCTCCCCTGTAGACAGGCTGAGAGAGCTGGGGTTGTTCAGCCTGGAGGAGAGGAGGCTCCAGGGAGACCTTATAGCAGCCTTCCAGTACCTGAAGAGGTCCTACAGGAAAGCTGGAGAGGGACTGTTTACAAGGGCAGGTAGTGGTAGGATAAGGGGTAATAGCTTTAAAATAGAAGAAGGTAGATTTAGATTAGTTATAAGGAAAAAATTCTCCGCTGTGAGGGTGGTGAGGCCCTGGCACAGGCTGCCCAGAGAAGCTGTGGCTGCCCCATCCCTGGCAGGGTTCGAGGCCAGGCTGGATGGGGCTTTGGGCAACCTGGCTTAGTGAGAGGTGTCCCTGCCCATGGCAAGGGGGCTGGGACTAGATGATGTTTGCGATCCCTCCCAACCCAAAACATTCTATTAGTCTTATGGTTCTACAAATTTGCTATTTTTCCCAGTCAGCTCAAAAGCATTACCGCTCTTGCAGGAACAGCCTGCACATAAAACAAACTGCCTGAAAATTAACTTTGATTAGATTCCCAGCAACGTACAGCCAAAGATCTACAGTGGCTTTAAGCCCATTAAAGTATTCAACATCACACTCTGATGTTTACCCTTTTCTTGGCTGTGCAACAAGAGTGAGTTTGGCCTCTAGCTGGGATTGACTTCTGCAAATATTCTAGTAAGTTTTTATGGCTCAGAAAATTTTATTTTGCTTATGACAAAAATCGCTGCTCTTCTTATATACCAAAATCCCCTGGAGACTATATACCAAAGTGCTGCTGTACTACTGCCTAACTAGTCCTTGTAAAGAGTAAATTAATGTGCAAAACTGAATACTATGGAAAACTAAATAGTTTAGATTTAAACACCACCTATAATTTTATTTCACAATTGGATTGGGCAGACACTGACTGAACTGACTGGGCAGAGGAGCCATCTGGCCAGTTTGTGGAAGCCAGGAATCCTACCAGAGACTGAAAAGAATCACCACTGGCTTCTGTCCACAGCAGTAGCCAAAAAAATACCGTAAGGTCCTTAGCAGCTGTGAGCACCCACTGTACCCACTCACTTTGCTGCCCAGCTCTAATTCTCACTCCTCCATTTCCAGCCCTGACCCCACACCTCTTCTCAGCTCTAGTGGGAGCAGTTCTACCCATTTTACAGATGGAAAAATCTATAGCACAGTTACCAAGTCAGAAACAAAACAGTGTAATATTATGTGGGACTACTGTCTCTCTTCCTACTGGAACCACAGATCTTTAATAACATGTAATACACCATGAAGAACTGTGCTACAAGTCAGCCATTAAGTTTACACTGCTGCAGAAGACAGAAAGAGAGCATGTTTCATTCTTTGATATTACAGTAATACAGAAAACCAGAGATGGTCTTTGTCTCAGCCTCTGTACAAGACAGATCTGGAAGCACTACCAGAGTATTTTCTCTGGTATTGTCCAACACTTACATAGATCCAAACAATTAGAATTTCTTGTCAACAGCATCAGGTTCACCTCTCTTCTTACTGCAGTCTTTGGAGCACAAATTATCCTTTCAGAGATAAAAAAAGCAGAGACTGCAGAGTAAGCACCATGTCTGCTGTCTGACTGAAACCACTGCAAGTCGACACAGAAAAGAATCCAAGCCAGAAAGTAAACAGTTTGCTGCTTCACATACTTCCCCAGTAACTTCTTAAAGTGAAAGGTGACCCCAAAGGCCTTTCCAATTCTGGCAAACTCTTCAGAAAATAGCTCTCTAAATAGTTAATCTGGCTTCTCTCTCTGCAATTCTAGTGCACTGTGATCAGGTATCAAACCAATGGAAGAGACATGATCTTACTACAACAGCAGAAAGCTGTGAATCAGAATCCTCCATGAAAACAAGTCCAGAAAGGCACAGGATAGTACCAGAAACTGTAGTACTATTAAGCCTTCTGGACAAAGGGTTAGAAACCCTCAGGTTCCCTGGGCAGCACCCACAGTCATTCCCAGGTTACTCCACTTTATCTGCAAAGCAAGGATAGGGCCCTGAGAGACACCAACAAAGATGGCAGGCAGTAATTGAAGCCTCTCTATACATCAGAAGCTGTAGTCAGAGCAACCTGTCTCTCCTGTCACCCTTTCATCTACATGACCTCTGCTTTCAATCAGCCTTCTCCTACAAGCAAACTTTTCTGATCCTGGACAAAGACACCACTACACTTCAGTGAAGAGAAGAAAGGATGCCAACAAGCCTGGGGAGGGAAGGGCTTGCCTGGTCTACCTCCACACCAATCACCCTCCCTGTTTTTGGACTGGAGAGGTCATGCAAGCAGCTGGCCTCAGCTGCAAGCCGAGGTCAGAAGAAGTAATAAAAGTCAGAGCAAGCAACGAAGAGGGCTGAGCTGCAGAACAGTGTATGGCAGATGACAGTCACACCTACAGACTGGTGTTACGCTACCAAACTGCACGTACACAGCAACACTGTGAGTACACCATCCACGAGGGGACAAAAGGGGTCTTAAGGCAAAGTCATGTGATGACAGAGATGAGTTCGTTTGCTTTAGACATAATATACTCTACGTTATGGCTAACAGACACAAAATACTGTAGCAAGAACAGTAGGACAAAAGCAAAGGGAAAATTTTAAAAGCACCTTTTTCTTGGTTTGCATTTGCAAAAACAATTAGAGTGAAATTATGCTCTTCAGTACATCCTGCCTGAGTGATCCAGCAACCCTCACGATGATGTTAAGGAATCACTCTCCTGAATTAATATTGGCCAATAAGATGCAGTTGTAAGGAGGGGGGGAAAAACCTCTGAAGCTTGTCCCATTCAATATCTCCAGAATGCTGATGCTCACAGATAGTGCTTTTATCAGGCTGTGCTTGGTCAAGTGTGGAAGTGTATCCCATACAATCACTGCTCCCTAAGGTTCACCATCTACAACAGGCAGGAATGAAAAGCATTTGTATAGGTGGGTTCATCTCAAAACAGGTTAAAGAGGTTATAAAAACCTTCCAAGACTGTCTGGAAACCACGCTTGCCTCCTCCCTTTCACTGCAGCAAATACCAAAGTGTTTGCTGTTGTAAGCACTGCCCCCTTCACATGCCAATACACAGAGATGCTCTCTCCTGCTGCTCTGAGCTAAACACTCCAGTAAACTATCCAGAGTTGTTCTGGTAAGGAAGGAGTTGGGCAGATTTCTCATGAGAACAGGGTGATATTTGATCAGGTCCACCGCACAAAATCCTTGTGCAAACCCCGTTTTCAAGATCCATTTCATTTTCTCTTGCTGTACACCAGTAGCAATCAGTAGAGAAACATGACACTAGAGAACAGAAGTGTTCCAGGTGGGAAGGCAGACAGGACATTCTGAAACAAACTGTTTGCAATGACACTTGGTACCCAGAATGACATTTTCTGCCACAATCAGCTGCAAAGAGGTTAATACTATGCCAGACTCCACAGCTGCAATGCTGTAGCATCCACATCCTGACACTTATGACTTGATAGTACCAGAGAATTACACTACAACAGCCCTAAAAAGCAAGGCACAGTTTGGGTATTCTGCTATTCTTTTACAAGGTCCTCAGCAGTTTCTAAAGTTCTGCTGCAATTTCCCTAAATATCTGTGTTGCCAAATAAAGCCACTGGCACATGGATGGTCCTGATGCATACCGCTGTGAAGTGCTCCCTGACACAAACCCTAGAGCAGTACTGCTGCAATGTCATTTAGACATACACACACCACACTGCCTCAGCTTCTGCATATAACAGATCCCAGACAACTGAACTTTATGGCTGCCAAGATCTCGTCTCTGCAATCAGTTGCACAAACAACACCCTCTCCTTTTTCTCTTTTTTTTTCTCTTTTTTTTTTTCTTTTTCTGTTCTTAAAGTTCTGTCTCTCTTTTACACAAGCTTGTTAATGTAGCTCATGTCAAGCATCTCACTTGGTTCATAAGACATTTGGGTAGTTGGGGAGTGGGTTTTTTGGGAGGGGCTATACTTGGAAAAGGTGGAGTTTTTCATTATTTGTATCAACTGAATGACCTGGACTCAAATCAAATTGAGGCCCACTACGCCCTGATGAACTACCTTCACTTCAGCCTTTAAATCTTTAGGAGAAAGGTAAAGTTGAAGTGAATGCAGGCCACTTGTGAAGATGTTTATCGATCTGATTTCAAAGTAGCACTAAAAGGAAATGTCTTGACTTCCTGAAATCCCACCCTCAGGTAGGTCCACATGTACCTAAAATCATCTCCCAATTAGCTGCTCTCCCAGCTCCAATTTCAAAGCTTACATACTTTTTCATACTTTTCTAGATTTTCCCAAGAGTGTTAGCCTTCTTGATCCAAGAAGAGCCTGTGAATACACACAAACCACAGCAATCTGAGCATTCAGAACTGCTAGTACTCAGCAGCCAGGAACAGTTACACGAAGGACATCTCTCAATGAACACATCTAGGTGCCAGTTCTCCACCACATAAACTGAATCTCACATAAAACAAGCAGAACAGTCTCAGACCAACATCTCTTACCCCTCATCCTATTTCCCAGAATTACCAAATGCAGACACCTAGAGAACAGTAAAAGAAGACATAATACTTCCCACTTTCCTTGTCAAAGGGAAGGGCTTTCCTTGCCTTTTTCACACTGACTGTTGAGAAATGCCTGCTGTATTCTAAGTGAACATTTAGCCACATTTCCCCACGTTTTTCTAAACTCCGCTCAGTCCTAGGACCCTTTTTTCTCCTCCAATACTGGTAACATCCTGTTAGTAATGAATGATTTAAAAACAAACAAACAAATACAGTAAATCAGAAGGCAAACATATTCAAGTCTTGGTCTTACACTTCCAACAGATGAGCTTTTAGAAGCAGAGATTTGCTAAATTCATTATTTCACACTCCTATGACACTTGAATTTTCCCCCTGGAACTTCAAGTCTAATAGTAGCAGTTTAGTGGTACATCCCAGTCCTTCTCTGTACCGATTGTATTTTTCAGCTTTGGTGTCTTAAGCAAAGTTCTTCACATGTACTCTATTCCTGTCCCATGAGTACCAACAAAAATTTTAAATAAAAGCAGTCTGAGAACAGAGACTTAAGGGACTACATAAAGAGTTTATCCCAATAATTCCCCCTCACTTGATACTTTTCGAATTTATGAACCCTGCATCTGAGTAGTCTTTGATGTAGTATTTACAGTTTTATTGGCTTTTTTCTCTAGTACACCAGAATTAAAGTTGTGACTGTTTTGTCCAGGACCTGTGGTGCATGTATCTCACCACTGCCACTAGCCCTGCAAGTAAGTTTCATGCACACCACAAAGTTTCTGCCAAGCACTCTGTGCTGGGGTCTGATGCACACCCTGCCACGAATAATAGAAAAGCTCCACAATCACCAGTTACAACCCCCTGGACCCAAGGGATTGTATTCAGATTCCTCTTTACCACTGCTGGATTGGACAAATCAGACAACTATCCTGCAGTCAGATATTACACCCAGGAGAGCAACAAGCTAAGTGCAGCTCCCTTTCTAGTCAATGGGTAGGAAGCGTCTCAGTGCCTAAAGCAGAAGTGAGCATGGCTTGTCTTGACAGCAGGCAGAAGAAAGCCAGGTACCTGCAACCTGTACCCATGAGTGGTCAGAAATGCACAGCTATCATTACACTTGATCTGTGCCAAATACTGGAGAGTAAAAGCTACAAAAAGATGCGTACCTACGCCTCTCGCCACATACATATCGTTAAGTCTGCTTAGTTGGATACAGCTGGGTGGGTAGAAAGGATGAAAGATAGCTCCTAAATGTCCAAGTTGATTCCTCTCAGTCATTAACACACTGGTGCTTCACAGACTGTAGATGTACATAAATTAGAGACCCAAATTAATTCAACAGTGCACAAATGACAGCGAGGAGTACTACTGAACTCCCAGTGGTACGACTGCCAATCTAACACAGATAAACAGCTTAATCTACTACCATGGTCAGTTAAACACCTGAATAGACCTTGTCTTTTAAGTTTAAAAAAAAAACCACCTAAAAACCACAAAACCAAAAGAAACCTAAACTCTAGTTTGGGGTTGGCTTGTGGGTGCTTTTTGTTTCTTTTGGGGAGATTTTCTGTTTTGTTTTTGCTTTTAAATTAGATCAGTCTGATCTCCTGACTTGGACAGAAATGGGACCCAAGTGACTTGCTCCATCACAAAAATAGCCTGGATGAAGGGTAAGAGTCAGGAATGCCAATGGCAGACTGACAATTCACAAATTCCTACAGAAAAATCCACCCACTTGGCGAGCCTGAGCTATTATGCCTCATGTGTTATTCTAATTTGGACTTTTAACTCCCCCAAGACTTACCCATTTACAGGCTTTGTACATCACTGCATCTCTGCGTTCCACATCGTGGGACTTTGCACTGTAGCGTCAGGGTGAAAGTAACTTCCCAGGCAATTGTTACATTGTCCTTTGTAGTTCAAAGAACAGAAATTCTTAGCAATGGGGAAACGTGGAACACTTGTTACAGGATAAAAATACAATGCAGTTTGGCTAGCTTCAGTCACCGTAAAGAAGCTTGACATAAACAAACCTGCCCCATTTATGTGTTAAAATACCTAAAGGTCTTCACAGAACATGTCTCTTTGTGTTATTACAATCAACTAGAAGAAGTACTGCACAAAGCAACATTCACATCCATAACATGACATCTTGCTGGAAGAAGACACGTTGTAATTACTAAAAAAAGAAAGGTGTAAAAGGATCACACACATTTCCTGGAGATCATATTCCTTGCCAGTGACCAGCAAAGCAGTTCAGAGCACAAATGAAGGCCCAAAACCTCACCTGGGCAAACCAGCATAGCTGATGATCTGGCACTACATACTTAGTCCCTTTCCACACAGAGTAGCTTCTTCTCATGGAAGACAGTGATCATTACAGTAATGAGGAGTTCACGGTTGGTTGTAGCTCATTTACGCTCTCCAGTTTCACTCCCTCCTCAGACCCCGACTGCCTCCCATGGGAACTTAGCTTTGTAACTATCCTTGGCATCTCTCTCTGAATTGCTACTATTCTCAGGCTTCTGAGCTCTTCTCCAAAGCCAAGTGAAATCCGTTTCCTCATTTGAAAGAGAATACTTAACTGAATAAAAAAGTGGCATGTCATCCCTGCAGTTAAGTTAGCAATAAAAACATGCACTTCTCCTGGGTAAGGAGAAACCTGTAGTACTCCAATTTATCTGTTTTTTTCTGGCTTTGAGGACTTATTTGGGTTTTGTCAAAATATCAGTATCTTCCTCTATGTCTTCTGATGCAAAAAAAAGGTTAAATGCACCTGCCATTTTTGGACACCAGGCTGTAATTTAACAAGATTATATGAAGACACATCAAAAGCTGTAAGTACATACTGAGCCACTCTGAAGCGACATGATGTAAAAAACTGTTAATGGAAGAAATACAGTTTATCCCTTTGGTTATGAGTTATGAGGGGGGAAAAGACCACAGCTGTTGTAAAATGTGTAGGCAATGCTGTTCAAACCCTTTGTTGTCAACTACAGACATGGCCAAGACTGTTTAATGCACATTAATATCTAATGAAGCCCTTTGAGGACAAAGGGCAATAAAGGACATTCAGATTTCATATGGAAAACAAAGCAAGAAAGAACTTACTTTTAAAAAAAGTCCTCAAATGTCATAGTAGCAATAGCAGCCAATTCTTGTTTTCTATATGATGCCCATCGCAACTTTCAAGAGAAGGGCATCTATATTGAAAATACTGTGGGTTGGTAAAAACTGTTACATACCCTATGCTGTAAGAATACAAGAATGGCCAGACTGGATTAAACTAAAGATCCCTTCAGCCTAGCTGCCTTCCTGTGGCAGTAAAGAGTAAATTCTTAGGGAAAGGTTGTATGAACAGTAGAAGGATGAAAGGGCACAATCCCTGACCTCCAAATGTTCTGGCAATCTTCTGGTTAGCGTCTTCTCACATAAATGGCTACTTTCTCATGACTTTTTTGGAGCTTTTCTCTTATCAGTTGCTCATTTGATCCATTTACTATTCTACCATCGAAGATACCTCGCTGCCTGCATACTTACCTTCCAAGGTCAAGTTAAATGGAATATTATGTCTCACAGTTAGTAATTCAGTTTTTTAATATTAATTAATTTGAAATAGCACCTTTTCTCAGTGATTTGGGGTTTTTTTCATCAAATAATGTTGCTTCTCTGCCATGTACTTACCTCCTTCAACCACTTCTTTTTTTCTCAGTCACATACTTAACAGAAAGGCTTCCTAATTCTTAAGTGTTTGAAAAGTTCTCGATTTGTGCACCTTTAAAAATCTCTTCTTCAAGACATTTTGTGCTTATAAACCAAGTTTCCCAGTTATCAACCTGTATGCTAATGTTTATCCCTATCCCAAATAAAATGATTGCATTTACAAGAATTAAATTTTTTGTTTCCTTTTACTTGCTGCTACTTCCTACTATTTATTCCCATAAGCTTTTTGTGTTTAACATTCTTTTTAAAAGAATGAAGACAGTAACAATGAATTATCACTTGTGTTCAGCTTCCACAAAGACATCATTAAACAAGTCCCATACAACTTAAGTATATAAGGAAGCTCCTCCAGATGTTTCTTTTTAAGCCTTCACCATTTTTAAGCAGTTTCCCTTCCAGAAGTTAAAAACACCCATAGCAGAGGCACACTAGACCTACAAGATTAGAAATCACAGCTGCAACACCAGCACAAGTTAATAGATAGGTGATATTCTTTGTAATTATTATAATAGATCTTTGAAGCCTGTAACAGATCTTAGAGGCACAGTCTTTGATCTTTTATTCAGCACAATGCTAATATAACATCAAGATATTTTTCACCCTAGCAAAGGGACCCTTGACAGTCCCAGTGTGAAAAAGAAGTAACAATACAACATTGAGAAATACAACATTGTTTCCTTTAAAATGATGAAATAATTAAAATAAGCAGTTTCCCCTTCCTATTTGCTTTGTACACCTTAATGTAGGAGGAAGACTGGGGAGAGCAAGTAGTATTTTCCTGGTCAGAATGGGACCGCAGGTGAAAGAAGTGGCTGCTGACAGCTACTGCAATAATAGCAGAATTGGCTAAAAGAGCTTCACTGGAGGGATGTCCAAATACAATACAACTTCACAAGGATATTTATACTTTGGAGGCTGGTACATTATGCCATGCTGCATAGCAAGCACAGGGAAAAAAATGACACATCGGTGATACTGCAAGGAGCAGTTTTATTCCATTCCTGCTCTATTTAAGATACTTAAGAACATAGATACTGATTAAGATGTGAAGCTACTAGGTCAACTTTAACTGACAAGGTAAAACAGGGGCCACACACTAGACATTCACTCCAGGCATCTGTGGCCAGGATTCACTACAGCAATTCATGAATCACATTTGGAAGTCTTTTCTTCCAAGACATTAAGTTTTCCCTTTCCTGAAAAAACAGCAGTTTGGAAACCTACACATTCACTCCAGTGAGAGCTCCAAATGCTTTTTGTTTCCTGTGCCCTCTGTAAGGCAGGCTCTGGGGTCCACTGGTTTTATTCTATATAGGTTTTTTTTTAGTTTCATACTGGTAACACCTGAACTGTCAAGTCTCCAATGCAGCCCAGAGCAAGGGGCACACCTCACCTGATCCCTGTGTGATGCTTCCCATGCCTGGGAAGCAGCAGCAGTGCTGAGCACCAGCGTGAGGATGAGGGAGCATTATGGTTCCTTGCTATTCCATGTGGCTGCCCAGATCCAAACATTTAACAGCCTTCCTGCAGCCTTCTCATACATCACTGCACCATGAGAACCAGGCACACAGTACCTGCAGACACTTGCTCAACCCTCTGGCCTTCACACATTCCTCACCTGCTTTCTCCAGCCCTCAACACTACAAAACTTACAGATCAGTAACATATTCAAGCCCTCAACAGGAAGAGCTCCCTGAAAGGAGCCATGAAGGACAGCCACAGCCTATGTTCCCCGAATTCAAGCTCTTTCTTCCTTTACCTGCTGTCAGGTGGGCAGAACTGTGAGGGGTAAGAGTGGTCGTAGCACAGGAGCTACTGTAAAGTGAACAGCACCAAGCTGAATTTTCTCCTAAAAGCACTTAAGTCTGCAACTTCCCTGTAAACAACCAACTATCTACACCTCAAGACACAGCCCCTCAAGTACCTGACAGAACTGACAGCACAGTAAAAATGCTGCCTTTTAAAACCAGCTACCAGACCATGGGGCAAACCATGGAATACGTGATCTAGAAAAATTGGTGATTTTTGACTTATTAGAATACTTTCTTATCAGAGACCAACAGTTCTAGAGAAAGTTACAGGCATAATTTTCTTTCACTTAAAGGCCCAGAGAAAATTACAACAAAGAAGCAAAGATTTAGGAAATTATGTGACAGGCATGTTTACTTTCAATTTAAAATGGTATTTCTAATTATATTATATGTATATTTCTAATTATAAATATTCCAGATAACAATATTCCTCTACCAATATTCCAAGTACAAATTTGATCCAGTGCAGACTGCAAAAATTATTTGCACTTAATAGATTGTGCAAACAATTATGCAACATTCAAAACATCAAAGATACTAGAAGTATGTGCCAGGTTGCACTACAATACCACGTCTGTCATTCAAGAGTAATGGAAATTCAGAGCAAAAGAAAATCCTACTAATTCAGCTGCCTCTGTGCCCACCATTGAAGTAACAGACAGGGACTAATTAAACAAAATATTTGAGATGGGGCAATTGTTTGAAATTTGTTGTTAAACTACTGGCATTCAGAAATACAAAGCTAATTATTTTTTCTGACAATTTTTTCCTCAAAAGACCTTCAGATTGAGATCAACTCAAACAATGTAACGAATGAACTGGGATCTTTTTTTCCCAATACTTTATGAAAAGTAACATAAACTGCTAGCTTTCATTTAGGAAATTACTGGAAATTACATATTAAGAGGGAAAAGAGGTTTGGATCTAACTTAAGTTCTGCTTGAAATTATACTGTGCGAGTATGTAGGGAAAACAAGAAGGAAAAAACACACTGAAAAAACCTTCAGAGTTTTATTCAGCAATAAAACTTTCCCAGTTAAATCATGGTTGATCTGAAGTTAGTACAAGTTTTATTCATCACACATTTTTTTGGCAGAGACACTTTTCTCAGGTGTTACACACAAACTGAAGTGTAATGGACCTCACTAAGCGTGGAATACTTCTTACAATGTCATTTCAGCTCCCTAAGTATCCATCAAGGGCATCTATATTAATACAAATTATTTAGATTTCTCTTGCTAACACAGAAGCATGTTAATTCTTATTAGAGGAATTTCTGCAAAAGGAAAACAAACTAAGTAGCAACTGGTTTTTTGCCAAAAATAAAACATACTTTGACTCCCAATACCTAATCTACTATGTGCTTCACCTGATCTATTAAGACAGGGGACTTAAATAGATTTTGATTTATCTATTTAATAAAGTCAAACTTTGAGAAAATTTGGGGGGACAGAAAATGAATATACATTCCACAGGTAACAAAAATGAAGAGAAGTATTTGCATGAACTATTAAGTTCCCTTTCAGAACTATGGCCATGTTACCAATGTTACAAGACAAAGATTTTTCCTTCATAGCATCATTCCTTCTGTTTAGTTTGGACTAAAAATTAGTTAGGGTCTGTTATACAGGATATAAGAAGTTATTCAGGAGAGTAATGACAAGGGACAACTGATGAATTTCAGCAAGATCTCCTGAGGCTGAGCAGCTGAGCAACAAAGACAATGTAATTTAGAAAAAATTAATGAAAAGTGATAAAGCATGGCATGGGAAAGGCAGCAGTGGAATGATCCTGACCTTTGTGCATCAAATGATGGCTCTTAACCTACCTGCTACTGTGCATAAATAAGAACCTGAGCTGACATTTGAACAGGGAAAAAAAAAAAAATCAAGTCTTGGAACAAGCTCATCTCAACAGCTGTCCAAAAAAGTTATGTCAAATGTTTGGAGTTACTAAGGCATAAAAAATAATGAAGAATACACTATGCTACTGAGTTAATAATCTCAAACACTACGATCAGCGTTTGACTGTTCATTGTCTCCAACACAAGAGCTTCAGGAAACATCAAAGGAAGCTGACAGGAAGGAAAACAAAAGATACATCTTAAACTCTTTCTGCTATAATTCATAGTAAAGATTCATCTGTCTAGCACTAAGTGATGCAGGGGAGACACAGAAAGTACATGAAAGACTAAGCTATCAATATATTTTCACCAAAGAAAACATATCGTATCAAGAAGTTTTATCTCACTTGAAAACAGAAACAAGGATGAAAACACAGGAAACATCCTATTGCTCAGTACTCATTCTTCTCTAGATATTTATGTAGCCATCATTGGACAGAGGACACTGGAGAAAACACACATTCTCCCTATCCACAGTTCACACTGTCGGGATCTTGATGAGATGTGGCCCATGACTGTTCCAGATACGGAAACAGACAGTTAACATTGCATCCAAATAAACACACATTAAAGTCTGGATTGAGCATTTAGAATCATCTTTGTTTTAAAAGTATGAAAAAATGGGAAAAGAGTAGAATATGAAGAAAATTTATAATCAAAAGGAGTGTCTGTATGAGCCTTTAGTATGTGTTACAGCTACCGCAGACTTTAGATCTAGTCTTGGGATTTCCATGCATCAACAACCCCAAGCAGTTTTACTAAGGAGCTGCTGTTTGCCACGAAAGCTGGAGCACATAATGCATGTGTTTAAACATAGGTAGTGATTAGCCAAGACAACTACCTTTTTTTTGTTACTACTTATTTACTTATTTATTTTTAAAGCTTGCCATTTCAGATGAGTCTTCCTCCAGAGCACACCCTGGAGCCAGTGTTTACATAAAGAACATAAATATCCTAGCTTAAATTACTAAATACCTGAATTCTGTAGTAATTTACAAATGGGTAATTTACAAATCCATTGTTAAGTGCCAGTTTCTGGACAAGTCGAATATATTTGGCCTTGGCTTGGTAATTTAATACACACAACAGCAAAGAAGACTTCTCAGCCCACAGGATGGGTTATAAACCAGAAGCAGCAGCTGCAGTGTAACTGTCCTGCAATGAAAGTGCTATGTACCTGTAAACAAGTTTGCTAAATGTCTGTATCTAATACATGTGCATATATGATCAGCCCCTGTGCTGATGCTGCTTCTCCCTGACAAAGAACTGACAAGACAGGCCTCAATTTTAAGGATGGTTTTCAGCTGGTTTCAGAAGCCAGGATCACATATCTACCTTACCTATCCTCTAACAGTAAGCAGCAGCAGACACAGACTATTTGGGTCTAATGTTTACAATCACCCATTGCTGTTTACCACCTAACAACCTGCCAGTGTTTATCTACTCAGAACAGGGGCAAGAAAGACTTTTGGAACAGCTAGAAAATAAGGCCTGCCTGCAACTGGCAAGATTTGTCCCTATTAATGTCACATTATATGCATCACTGGTTGGGTATGCAGAAAAGCTTCAGTTCTCCTCTCTTTGGCTCATCAGTAGTGATTACATACAAAGCATGTGCTGTGACAGGCAGCAGGTACAGCACGTTGCTAATATGGCAACCAGTGCAAACAATTCTGTTTACTTCCTTCCATTAAGCAGCATGAAAATGGATTAAAGAAAAGGTTCTATGAACAGCTCAACTATCAAAACCTTATTTCCCAAAAGATTTGCTTCTCACATGTTCCCCATTTTGTCAGTTATAAGACATTTTCTCCACTAACTCCTGAATGTCCCCACCTTCAGCTGGGCCAGGGGTAGCACTGCACCCTGCTCAGTAACAACCTGTGTTGTGCTGAGCCCCTGGTCAACCTGCATGTGTTCATTATTCACTGATCAAAAGTTCCCACCTTTACCTGACAGATTTGCGGAGACTTAACGGCTTTGGTATCTCCATTTCCCTTTTAGTTTGGGGCGAACTTGGCCAACAACTTCCAAAAACTTCACATTATTACAGAATCAAGGCAAAACAGATAATGACACTCCTACAATTTTGCCTCAGTAAACAAGATGTTTCTTTTATTACAAAAACACTCTCATGGAACCATGAACAAACGCTTTCAATTTTAAAAAAAACTACGAAAAAACCACACCACACAAACGATTCATTGAAGACTCCTGCAACTGGAAATATGAATGACAGCTGTGTATCCTATCAATATTTCTAAGTAAGGAGCAAATAAGTAGAATCATAGAATGGCATGGGTTGGAAGGGACCCCAAGGATCACAGAGCTCCAACCCCCCAGCCACAGGCAGGGCCACCAACCTCAGGCCTGGATCTACACAAGGTTGCCCAGGGCCCCATCCAACCTGGCCTTGAACACTTCCAGGGATGGGGCATCCACTACTTCTCTGGGCAGCCTGTTCCAGCACCTCACCACTCTCTCTGTAGAAAACTTCCCCATAACGTCTAATCTAAACCTTCCCTCCTTTAGTTTTAATCCATCCCCCCTTGTCCTGCCATTGTCTATCCTTTTAAATTGATTCCCCTCCTGCTTATAAGCTCCCTTCAGGTACTGGAAGGCTGCAATGAGGTCGCGTGTCCCCCCCCGGGTAGGTATAAATTTTAACAGAAGAATAAGATTTCTTCAAACTGTATTTTAAAAGTCTTTTGCTCAACAAAAAGAGTTATCTTAAAGGACCCAGACATTCCAATCCCAGGTTCACACTAATTATTTTAACCTACCCCGTCAATTACAGTCCTACTGAAACCTCAGCACTACCTTAGAAAAACTGCAGCCATACCCAGCTTCTGGGCTAACAACTTCATATTGGTTAAAGGTGACAAGGCCAAGACCAGGAGCCACAGACAGCCGGATTCTCATGTATTGAGATCACTGGTGAGATTCGTTTGACCTGTCAATTAGAGTATTTCTGCAGACAAAGGACTGGGGGGGGGGTAGGGAGCTGGCAGATGGATAGCTGAAGTTCAAACACAAAGAGAAGGGATGGATGTTAAAGTACTGCAGCTAGTCAATACTAGTCAAACTTAGAATGCTGAATCTGTTGGTGAAAATAAATCAAAACAACAGAACAACCAAAAAACTCACCACCATACACCCTATCTTTGCATCATCTTTAAAAAAAAAAGACAAAAAAAAGACAGAAATAAAGACACACACACACACACCCCAAAACACACAACCATAACGCTAATCAAGCAAGGAGAGTATCAGGTATTTATTATTATATGGAGAAAAATGGCAAACTAAATATGATATAGAACAGATGCAGAGGGAACACACTTATTTTCTGTGTCAATTTTTCTAATTCCAGCATTTTCTAAACTACTTCCTGAGATAAGAAGGGTACAGCAGATACACAGAGTACTCCAGCAGGTCTTTACTTCTTTACACGTACAGAACAAGCCAAATCATAACATTCAGACTTTGGAAGTTCCATTATATCCAACCATGGGACAACTGCCCTCCCCGAGGAAGAAGCTGGCAGCTTGCCTTCATGCCTGGCATTTTCCAACAACTCAGCCTGGGTTTTGGTTCCAGCAGATTATCACTAGCTAACAAACCAAAAGATGCTGCTGTGGAGATGTCACTGTCATCTAAATAAGATGACAGAACTGCCAGACAAGGGTGTTCGCCATAATTTCAAACACAAGTTGGAGCCACCATGTACTGTAAGGCAGGAGAATGACAAAGAAGTAAGAGACTCTCTTAGAGGCAGCAAGGAGAAATGCAAGAAGGGGAGGAGACCCCTGGAGACCTTTAGTGTTTTTATCTCAGTTCACTTCTTCCCAGAATGGAACTGATTCATTTGGGGTAGCACAAAAGAAACACGTTCCATCTCTTAAATATCAGCCACCAAAACTGCATGTGTGTCCAAATGTGTTCTGGGCCCATATAATTATATGTCAGGGATCAGTGCTGAATCTGCTTCCAGGTGCTTTTAAGTGCAACTGAAGAAAAGGTTTTATCTCCCCTTTCCTTAAGTGTGTTTCTGCACTGCCACATACCTACCCACTTAGCATAATCAAAAACCGCTTGCATTTTAAGAGAAACAATTTTGTTGGTAACAAGGATACCACAAGAAAATAGAAAGATGGCCATTTTTCTGGGCTGCAGAGGTGAACTGTATAGAACAGCAGCTTTGCAGAGCTCTGGTACCTACCTTAAGTAACAGATTAGCAAACAAATTATTAATAACCAGACATACAGAATCAGATAAAAATCCCTACTACATGTTTAGTAGGGCATTTTATTCTTCCATTACTTCAGAACAAAATGTTATGTAACTGTTTTTAAGTAAAGGTTCCTTTAACCCTAAACCTTGTCTATGGGTAACACCAAGTATTCTGACATCCTGATGCAGGCTTTCTATACCCATAGGAGAACAAAGTCTGAACAGCAGGGTTAGACCACTTCCATAGCCCACACGAACACTGCAGTACTGTCACAGTACCTGCACAGAACTGTTCAACCTGGGACAGATCTTAAGATGAGAACATATGGGTCAGCATGGAAAAGGCATGTCACACTACCTAGCAAAACTTCTTAGCATGGAGCAGGAGAAGAGAGAACACAATGATTTAACCAAAACTGATGCAAGTCTGCAACAGATAAAATGCAATTGGTGGATTTTACACTTCATGGAGTGGACAAGACTAAGAATACAGGGTACACTGGGTAAGCTGTGCTCGTTCTGAGCTATTCACACAACGGTGATGTCCTGCAATAAGGAGGACAGTTACAGTTGAGCAGATTTCATCCACTGTTCTGCTTTTTGGTGAAAAACTTGACACATGCATCAGGGCAGACACAGATCTGCCCAGAGAGGACCCACCTGGAGCATCTCCTGTCAGCTGTCACATAAAGAGAAATGGCCATACAGCCACCAGTCAAACGTTCAGAGAAGGCCGCCCTGGCTGTGGCTGGGTGCTGATGGAAGAAGAGAGATGGGCAAAATCTTTTAAAAAACCCTGGGTACAGGCAACAGACTTGGCTCCGTTTTCTACAGATCAACAGGGTATGGAGCAGCCACCAGCTTTGGTGTATATGTCTGCCCCTGCTAAAAAACAGCAGTGTCCTGCAGTAGCTGGATTTTGGGAATGACAACAAATAAGCAAACAGTGCTTCATGACTGTACTCCGTTGCTGTTGCCTGGGCAGCAGATGATGACAGCACTTCTTGTAAATACTGATGCCTACCAGGACAGAGGCTACCCTCTGATCAGCTGGAGACAGCCAAAGCACAATCTGTCCCCAGCGCTCATGAGGCCCAGGACCCTACCAGGTACATGTGTACAGATCATTCTCAATTTCCATACTAATGTTCTTCCATTCTTCTGTCATTTCCATGCTAATGCTTGTATAGCCTTTGAAGATAAGAGTACTACCAGAAGCAACTGTCGATTGACAGCTCTACACTGTAAACAAGTGTCAAGGAAACAAAGCCTTAATGATGCTGGGTCATCTAAAAATACTATAAACAATGTCTGTGTTACCGATGAATAAAAGAAGGCCTTGTTCCTAATGAAGAGGATAGACTATCAGAGAATAGCTCACTTCCCAGCTCTATAGGACTCGGTGCATAAACCATTCAACTTCACAGAGCTTTGCCTCCTCCCAGCCCTACTAAGGGGGACAAGCTGACAGTACTGCTGCAACACAAGGGATCTCAAGACTAACGGATAATTGAGAATTAAGGCATTAGCTTTTGGAAATGTGCAGAAGAGCACTGTGGAAACATAAAGCATTACTAGAAGCATGCCCTAAACCGCCTGTCAAGGCAAACCCAAATATTATTTCCACTGAGACAAAAACAGAATTATTTTCTCCCTTTACTTCCTCTTGGGAACTTTCGTGTACCTAGGAGATTTCATGTCTGCTGTCTTCCCAAGTGCCACAGTTTGACCTCTTCTAGTGTTTCACTAGTGATTTCCTCTCTGGTGTTTCCTCCTCTAACCACGACCCAAAATAAACAGTAAGATCTGCCCCACTCTTCCCATGTCAACACAGTCTCACACATTAAGTCTACAAGACCCAGAAATGCAAAAGGATAAAACAGAAAAGGGACACAGAGAACCAGAGACAGAGCTTACAGTATCATGTTTCTCAATCTGTTCAGAAGGCCATGACCTAATTAGTGTGAAAGACAAAAAAGGATATCACAAGGTGTTAAAATTTGGAAATTACAGCTTAGCTCCTCCAGATCTCTGCCCAAATCCTTTTATGAATCTAGCCATGGGGTTCCAAATATATTTCTGAAAACAGATATATATTTACATTTTTTAAAATTAACATACTATTATTGTTCCCCCCCCCATTCTTACATCTCAAATCTGTTACACTGTTATTCCCCTTGCAGGCCATTTGGGGAACATACAAATACACAGGAAAATGAAATATCTAAGCTGTCAGCATACTGTGTTTCCAAAACAACCAAGGAAATGCTGCAATTCCTAAGTGTGAGGACATTCTGGTTGAAATAGCAACATATTATCAACCTGGAGAAGCAATAATGGCAAATTTCCTGCATTTAGAAAGTGTCACTTTTCTTCTTCAATCATTTGTCATTCATTACAATCATTACAATGATTCAGTCAAACAGATGCCCCTCAGAAAACGTTTTCTTCTCAGCTCAGTCCAATTGATTTATGCAGAAGAAATGTGATTCTGAAGAGCGTCACAAATAAAAATTAATACAAAGAGTTGCATCTTTGCCACCTGAATGATGCCCATGGCATGCCAACAGGGGCAGGAATATATTCCAAAGTAAAAAACACAGGGGAGACGAAAACCCGGTTCCAGGTTTCCTGTACTTCCAGTGCTGTGTATGAGTGATCTTTATGACAGAACACAGATCAGCACCACAGATCTTTGTTTTGCTCTTATACACTGCTATTATACTGAAAATTCAGGAACTTTCAAATACAAGGCAGACAGATTTCATGAGACAAAGACATTCCAGAAAAAGGACTAAAACTAGGACTCCCCTACCACGGGAATCTTTAGGATTTTATTTTGCCCCTCTTCGTGCCATTTTTTTTCTTTTCCTTTTTGTTTGGGTTGCTTTTGTTGTTTGGTGGGGTTTTTTTAGAGGGGTGGGCAGTATTGCAAAAGATGACATAGCCATTAAGCAATTCACTTGGACAAAAAATTGCAAGATAACCTTTTAACCATTTCCCACTAAAAATGCCAACAAAAGGGATATTCCAGTAAAACATATTCATTTAATCAAATCAGTATTTTTCCAGTATTGTAAAACTTCTGACCACCTCCTATCACTAAGAAAGCAAAACTGAGCAGTTCAGAACTCACATACTTCCCTGTCACTCATGTTAAATCAGTGCCTCATTTAGTTTGTCAAAGGCCATCTCAACAACTTTGTTGAAAAACTTTGAAAACTTTGAAAAACACGGTATCTTCTTTATCATTTTATAACATACCTGAGCTGTCAAGCCAAAACAGCATCAGGAAAGGAACATCACTGGTAGTCCTGCTCCTGGTATTTGAAGGCCAAGATTCTGATTCTTACAAGCATTTGTGTTAAGAGGTTTGAGCACAGCAGCACTCTGCCAGCCTGAAGTAGCAGAGCTGAGGAGCTCGGTTTTATTGGCACCCATTTGCCAAAGCAGACACAAAGAGTGTGGCCAATGCAGCAGCTAATGCCAACAGAGCATATTCTGGAAAACTGGTGCCTTTCCACTGTGTTGTGTTGTTATCTTCTGCTTCTTTCTGTCTCAGCCCCAAAGTTCCTTATCGACTCGCGCTATGCAATTCATTACTTGATATAATTCATTTTATCAAGTAATTAGACTTAATCTCCTACAGTAAACAAACTTAGAATTTCTCCTCATAAGATAGGTTTTTACTATCTCAAACAGCTTCCTGTAATTCCATGGTTCTCCTTCCCATAACAATAAACAGAGTAGTTAGAGTAGTTCTTTCCAAAGGAGGGACACAACACTTCCCAGAAAGGAAAAAAAAAACCCTAAGAAGAAAAAAAGCAGAAATAGGCATGATGCTCAAGAAAACAAAAAAAAAGGACACCCACATTGGAAATAATACACCATCAGCTCACCAAGCTGCAGACCACTACAAAGTGTTTCCAGAACATCCCTTTTTCACCCTGAAAATCATTTCTCAATGTTGGCAAAACTATTAATGCGTAAATGTTTTCAAGTGACACTGGATCTTTTGGAAAATATTTAGGGGAAAAGCAAACTAAACCACCTTTTCCCAGCTAGTTACACTCAGAGGAATAAGGAGACTCAGATCAAACTCTTACTGCAATATCTTCAGAGTAGTGACTTCTGGACTTTTAAAAATCATCACACTAAACCCATCACGGTTCACACACCCCTCCCCCAGAGGTAACTTTCAATCCAAATCAACTTTTGATTACATATTTTCAAATTTGTATTTTAAGGTAGGAGGGGGGGGGAAAAAAAAATCAAACTATGGTATTATTTTCTGATATAACTAAAAAAGCAAGAATCTCCAAGCCTGTACTCTAGCAAACATTGTTTCAAAAACATCAAAATCAAAGTAACCCTCAAAAAGTTTGTAATCCAAATTAAAAGATCCATTTGAAGGTTATTACAAGGCTGAATTTAAAAAGTAATTTAATGTTTGTTAGGATTTCTCCATTCCTTGTGGCAGACTAAATACTTCAGAATGCATAAGGAAGACCTAGCACCTCATTTTTTAAGTTCTCATCCTAATGAAAAACTATCAAAGACATTCTAGTAAAGCACAAGGCAAACCAACCAAAGGAACTACGTGCATCACCGTATCTCCTTTTCCTTACTGACCATGTATAATCATAGTGTGTTTCAGAGAAGATTTTATAAGTTGGTTCCTACTGGAAGAACTACTCAGAAAATCCCTGATCTTCATCATGCCTGTGGGACTGCAGCTTCTGACCTCAAGCAATGGTCTGTTTCTCCAGGCAATATGCCAAAAGAATTATCAGCAGTTATGTAGGATTCCAAAGTTTCCCATTTCATCCACATCAGAGATGTCTCCATGCTGCTTTTAAAACACTGCCAGGATACTTCTGTAATCCAGTGATTTTTCAAAGTTTCTTAAAGTTTCATACTGCTCAACAGCAAGAAACAGACTTTGATATTGAAAGGCTAGCAGGGAAAGGATGTGCTTTACAGAACTCACCTGGGTGTTGTGCTCAGGCTCAAGAGTCAAACATCAGTCTTGAGACTCTGGCAGACTGAAATGCACTGGCCAAAAGGCATCAGTGCACTACTCTGTGCACTCTCAAATACTACCACTTGCCACTCAAGGCTCAAGTCACTAGAGCACATGCACACTGCACACACTCCATGGCTTCTGCCTGTACACTCCACAAACTCCCTGTGTTTCCCCTCTCACAGATCACAGGTGTCATTTCACACAGCTCTGTACAGCACCCCCTTCACATTCAGGCAGTTTCTATTCTTACCCTCCCTGATAAGGCAAATTCAGCCTTTTCCTCTAGAACTATGGTAGTGCTGAATACCAAAACCAAATCAACAACAACAAAAACCTGAACCCAAACCAAACAAAAAAGGTTTTCAGATCCTTGTCTCAGTCTGAAATACAGGGTGTTGAGAAATGAGACTCAGAAGTGCTTTTTTGAATGAGGGATGCCTAGAAGTGGTTCACGTTTGAATTTAAAGCTCTGGTGCAGGTTGCATCTATCCTACCATTTATTTCTGAAGTTGTAATGCACTTCTGAAGCAAATCTCCCCATTTTCCCACCTACCACCAGTTGGTTTGATTTGCTGGTCAGTTTCACTGCAGTTATGCTAACACCCAAGTGCAAGACCCTATACATGGGTTGACACAAGCACAACTACAGGTTGGGTGGAGAGTGGATTGAGAGCAGCCTGAGGAAGAAGGACATGGGTTTTTGGTGGATATAGAGCTCAATATGAGTCAGCAATTCACACCTGCAGCCAGGAAAGCCAATTGTGTCATGGGCTGCATCAAAAATAGCGTGACCAGCAGGTCAAGGAACCTGCTCCTCTGCTCTCATCTGGTAAGACCCCACCTGCAGTACTGTGTCCAGCTCTGGGGTCCCCAAGACAAGATGGACATGGAGCTGTTGGAATAAGTCCAGACAAGATCACAATGATGGTGAGAGGGCTGGAGCACCTCCCCTTACAAGGACAAGCTTAGAGAGTTGGGATCATTCAGACTGGAAAAGAGAAGACTCCATGGGGGTCTTATAGGAGCCTTCCAGTAACTTAAAGGGGCCTACAGGAAAGCTGGAGAACTGGTTACAAGGGGAGGTCATGATAGGACAAGTAGGACTGGATTTACACTAAATGAAGGAGTATACTAGGAAGAAATTCTTCCCTGTGAGGGTGATGAGGCCCTGGCACAGGCTGCCCAGAGCAGCTGTGGCTGCCCCCTCCCTGGCAGTGTACAAGGCTGGGTTGGATGGGGCTTTGGGCAGCCTGGTCTGGTGGAGGGTGTCCCTGCCCATGGCAGAGGGGTGGGACTAGATGATCTTTGAGGGCCCTTCCAACCCAAACCATTCTATGATTCTGTGATTCATTTCAGAGGAAACTAAAATAGAAGCTCATATCCAGACGCATAGCAAAGGCACTCCAACTGCTAATGGGTTCAAAGCAGTAACCAGGTATTTGGGTGGCTTCAAGCCACATGAATGGTATGTTCAGTACAATTCGTATGTTCAGTACAATTCATACATTCAGAGATGGTCAGATCAGACCACCTGAAAAAAAAAGCCAACCCCAAAACAAACAAACAAACATAAAAAACCCACCCAAAAAACCCACCAGTGAAAAGTAAACCCCAAGGGCCTCAGCATCAACGTTTGACCTTCAGATTCTCTCTTCCAAAAATCCAAATGACATTTATAGTACTAAACTGATTATTTCTGAGCATTTTATCACCGAGGTATCAGATTGACACATCCAGTTTCTTACCAGACATATTCATATACCAAAGCTCTGGCTCAGTTCTAATGACACCAAAACTAGCCCAGAACCACAGTAAAAATCACATCACTTACCAGACCATTGCAAGTGCTGATTGCTGCTGTCCCACTCCCAGAACCTGGCTGCAACACCGTGCCAATGAAGTGGCAAGGAGCTCCTGAGCGAGTTGCAATCTTCGCACTAGTGTGGTTGCCACGTCTTCTTTCTACTATGTAGTTATGGGAAAGAAATCCCATGTGGACAGTCAGGTTAAAAAACAGATCCTTCTCCTCATGGTTAATTTTGTAGTATACCACACTCTTCTTTTTGCTGAGATCTCTCTTCTTCCTTGGGTCTGAGATGTGATGGTGTAAATTAAAAGAAAGAAAATGCCCACTTGCATCTACTCTTGCTGGATCAACCACATGGTACTCTGGCAAGGTCTTGATAAATTGCTCTGAAGGGAAAAAAAAGAAAAAAAAAAAAAAAGAAGCAAAACTAGGGTGAATGCTAGCCTGTTCAGATCTCAGACGTTTTAAAGGGAACCTTTTAAGTGACAACAACTCACCACACCATGCTACTGAAGCAAAGGCTGGCAGTGCACAGACAGTGCAATAAAATCCTTAATTCAGCTCTCTAGTCTCCCATTGTAACACTCAATTAAAAGGTTTAACATTCTTCTTTTCAAGTATTTTGTTCACCATTCATTCAAGTACTGACTGTCACACACGCATGCCTTCCCAATCCCACAAAAGCTGGGAACCCTCTCTTGTCCTAGGTCCCCAGCTCAGGAGATCATCTCCACACATTCAGAAAGCTGACCACCTGAAGTCAGAGACAGAGCCTTGTATGTCTGCTTGGGTAAAGACAACATTACTGATTGGCATGACAGACTGCAGCAATAGCAGCTCTGTAGCATCAGCTACAGAAGAGGTAGAGGAGGGAATTTCAAAGAAGGATTTGAAGGGGAATGAAGTAATCCTACGCTTTCGTATAAGTGGTTCCAACCAGGAACAGATTGGACACCTTATCAGTTGCCAGGATAAAAGCGTTACTGGCATTCTTATCTCCTGCTGTGATACAGAACAAACAGCACCTGTTCCCAAATTTATGTTTTTTTAAATTAGTGTAGAACTCAAAAGCCCCAAGCAAATAACATAAATCCAGTTAAAACACAGCCCCTAAGAACTTGTACCCTGAGGGCCACATCTTCCACCGGCATATTTGACTTCAGTCCAAAAAATCACAGTCTGAACATATTTCATCGAAAAGAAATTTTGATGATTTATGTCATTCCAATTCCTCTCTCCCTGGGGAGAGAAAGTCACTCTCATTCCCAAAGTCCCAGTCATTTATACATTAGGTTGTTATACCTTAATCATTAATTAAGCTGATTAACAAAGCAAGTAGCCTGTTCCAGGTACTTCCAGAGCAATTTACTTCTCACATGACTGTCTCTCCTTCTAGAGACACTTCTCTCTCCACTACCTGCACCTTCAAAGCCACAATAGATAAATCATGCCCAGAGAGATAGCTATCCAGATGCATCCCCTCCAGGAAGGAACATATCTCCTTTGTCTTCATTAGCTGCAGTATGAGATGTGGCTGCTTGTGCTTCTTCAGGCCATGAACCTTTGAGATGTGTGCATTAAATAACTCAATTTAAAAACCAGAATAAAACAAAAAAAAACAGCCACACAAAACCCCCACTTCCCAGCACATATACAAAACTGCATGAGAAATTTGGCCTTGCATCCGGAGCATCTTTATTTCATACACAAACAATTTCTTTGTACACAAGCCCTCCCAGCAGCCTATAGGGATTTCTGTGCCTTTGCAGGACAAGCCACAGCAGTGGGCTTTTAGATCGCCACAGTGGCAGGTTGCAGTCACAGATGGTGGGAGTTGGAAGGGACTTCTGGAGATCATCTGGTCCCACCCCCTGTTAAAGAAGGATCAGCTGGAGCAGGTTGCACAGAACAGCATCCAGGCAGGTTTTGAGTATCTCCAGAGGAGACTCCACAGCCTCTCTGGGCAGCCTGTCCCAGGGCTCTGTCACCATCACAGTAAAGAAGTTCCTCCTCATGAAATCAGACAGCAGTCTGTGAGTACACCTTCGACTATGGTGTCCAAATTGTACTGCAGTTTGTCTACTCCCAGTGTTGAAGTCAGTGAGATAACAAGCATTGCCTGTCTTCTGCCAGCACAATTCAGCGTGTGCAGCTGGTAAGTAGTCAATAGCAAATATAACCAAAAGACTGCTTGTAGCATGGGACCCAAAGAAAATAACTGGTTAATAGAAGAGGAAATTAAGATCACAAAACCCAGCAGCATTTTCAAAATGGATGCACTGTAAGTGTACTGATCCCTCTTGGAATCCATCTTACTGACACACAGGAATGCAGATTTAGAGGAGGGGATACCCAGGATGCCAGAGTCAAATTCCCCACTACTATGTAGAATCAAACACTGATGTTCTTTTCTGGATTATCAAACTTAATTTTAAAAGAAATTTAAACTTCTTTCTGATTTGAAACCACACCAGAATATCTGTGGTCTGACAGAACTCTTCCAGTAATTTCCAGCATACTGTGCTCACTATCCCCTTTATACATATTTGTGTTGCTCATCTATTCTGATCTTAAGCTCACAGGATTTTTGCCTCCCCTATGTAAAAAACATGTAATTGTCTTTTTTTTGTCAGTCTTGACAACACAAAGACTAACACCCACCACAAGCTCTGACATCTCCTCCCTTGTCCAACTAAGCAGAGGGGACTGAGAGACTGAAAACTCAGTCCACACCCTCATGCCTGCATTTTACACAGACCGTAAATAGCACAAAAGGTGCCAACTGCCTGACAATTTGCCAGCTGAAGCTACACCAAGATGCTCCCTTCCTCATGCTCCAGAGGGAAGAAAAAAATTGGCAAGGGGAAGAGAGAAGAAACACTCAAAAATATGGCTTATCTGCAGAAGTTGATTTGTAAGTCTTCTGGGAAGTCCCACATCCCACATTGTGCTAGCAATGACAGGCTAACAGAGAATGCTGTAAGACCAGGCGCCCATTTCTCTGGTTTTCAGCACAACTCATTAAATGATCAAATTAAATGCCTAAAGGAAAATTTACTCATCTGCTGTCACTGTGCAATCTGTCTCTGTTCAATGTCTTGAGCTTAATTTGTTGTGACTTACCTGTTAATCTCCGTGCAAGACCAAAGACTCGCAGTTCTAGAATTCAAACTAGTCAAGGAAGGCTTTTTGTTTCATCACTACACTAATCAGTGTGTAGAGGTTAAGGCAAATTAGACAACAGTATCACTAAAAGGGAAAATACTGCCTTAGCATCTGGCAGCAGCAGGATTAATGAAGCAGAGAAGTATAACTTCTTCCACCCACTTAAATACTCATTTCTGAATGCTAGACACTAGAAAGGGGAACTACCCTGTAATAATATACTGTAATACAAATGCAGAAATGAGTTATTAAAAAGTTTCTGAAAGACCAGTGGGAGTGACATTACAGTGTAACAAAGTTTAACAAGATAAGCCTAAAGGTATTTCTGCAAGCAATCATTATCAGTTTTACCTAGAGTGCTGGGTAAAGGTTATCAAAGACAATCTTACTAAAAACAATTTACTAAGATCCACATTAAGCCTAAAGAACCACTTGACCCTTCTATCTGGAGAAGAGTCTGAAACAAAGATAGGAGGTACAATTTTGGTGATAAGGATAATGCTCACCTAGAAGGCAGAGGCAACAGAGTAACTTAACACATGTAACGCACGCTGAAGAACAATAAGGGTTGTGTTCTTCAACACTGACTGCTTGATTTTCCTAAAGAAAAATTGATTTCTATTAAAAAAACACAGATTCTCATCAAACTAAGTCCCAGTAAACATTAAATTAAGGGAATCTATGTCTGTGCTGGGACCAGTGCTCTTTAGTATCTTTATTAATGATCTTGACATTGGAATGAGTGCACCTGCAGCATGTTTGCTGTTGACACCAAGCTGAGTGGTGAGGTTCATGTGCCAGAGGGACCTGGGCAGGCTGGAGAAGTGGGCCCATGTGAACCTCATGAGGTTCACAAAGCCAAGTGCAGGGTCCTGCATCTGGGTCAGGACAACCCCCATTATCCATACAGGTCAGGAGATGATAGACTTGAAAGGAGCCCTGAGGAAAAAGACTTGGGAGTACTCGGGGATGAGAAGCTGGACATGAGCCACTAATGTGCATCTGCAGCCCAGAAGGCCAACCACATCAAAAGTGTGGCCAGCAGACTGAGAGGTGACTCTGCCCCTCTACTCTGCTCTAGTGAGATCTCACCTGGGGTACTGTGTCCAGCTCTGGACAAGAAGGACATGGATGTGTTGGAGTCTGTCCAGAGGCCATAAAAATGATCAAAGGGCTGGAGTACCTCTCTTATGAGAATAGGCTGAGAATTGGGCTTGTTCAGCCTGGAGAAGAGAAAGCTCCAGGGGGACCTTATAGCGGCCTTCCAGTACCTGAAAGGTGCCTATAAGAAAGCTGGGGAAGAACTGTTCATGAGACCATGCAGCAATAGGTCAAGGGGTAATGGTTTTATACTAGAAAAGGGGAGATTTAGGTTGGGTATTAGGAAAAACGTCCTCAATGTGAGGGTGGTGGATCACTGGAAAAGGTTGCCCAGAAAGGTGATGGAGATATTCAAGGTCTGGACTTGGTGGGGCTCTGAGCAACCTGATATAGTGAAGATGTCCCTGCTTATTGCAGGGGGCTGTACTAGATGACCTCTAAAGGTCCCTTCCAACCTAACGTATTCTATGATAAGCCTTGGGGCTGGCATGCCACAGTGTTCTGCTTGGCCACCTAGAATATTCTCCACTCCAGGGAGACCCTGTCTGTTGAGTGGCACTGCTCTGGATTTACAGGCCAGGAAAGGGAAGTCTTCTTTGGGTGGCTTGTGTAGTTCCAGAGAATGCTGTCTTTCTACAGCTGCAGCCCAAGCACACCAGCTTTCCTATGCGATGTAAACAATACAAAAGCATCACCCTGAGGAGGGTATGTTCAAGTCAGCCCCTCTGCCTTGCAATTAGTTTACATAGGTCCTTCTGGGTACAAGCAAGGTTCAAGCCCTTCACACTTCTTTGAAGAGTTTGAGAATTGCTTAACTTGTTGAAGAAACCTTCCCTGCAGACCCTCCTAATTCAGCATCATTAAAACCATCTGATAATATTCAACCCCCTGCTGTCTTGTTGTGCTTTTCTGTGGATTCAAACTCTCCACACATGGCAAAGAACTGCCTTCACTAAGAAAGACTGTACATAAAGTGAAAAAAGTAGGATAAAAACAAACACGGTCACACAACAGGAAATGCACCATTTCTTTTAGACAGACAACATGTTTTCTGACAAAATTCCTTTAAAATATAGCACATCATCATTTGCTATTATTTCATTCCCACCCTTGTAGTTCATCTACATCTGCCACTCAGACCATCTGGCCTCTTTCCAAACGATTCCCTGGGATAGGAAATAGCATTGTTCATCTCTATAGGAAGCACTTTGCTCAGCCAAATATTGTACCTAGGAAACACCACAGGCTGCAAAGCCCCACTGCAGAGGCCAGGTCTCCAGCATTCAGCAAGGGCTTCCCTAAGTGTCCCATCTGCCACTCTTGTCATGGATGTGGAGGGAGCACAACACTTCACAGTCACTTTGTTTAGAAATGAATTTTAGTCCTTCACACTTAGTGCTTCATTCAGACTTTCTTCACAAAAAGCCGAATTCTGGACCATTTCTTCGCACAAAACTGTAGGCAAAGCTCAGGTTTTCATGCCTAGAAAGTTAATTCAATATTTATTTCCACATGCCTGTCAATTAAACAGTTACTACACCCTAGCATAATCATCCCCACTCTGTCCCACGTAGTGGCAGAAATGCAGTAATTGTTTGCATTCCTTTTAAATTAACCCAGCAACAACTAACTTCAGGATAACTTCTCAGGCAGCTTAATGAACCACTTTTCCTTTCCATGATCTCCGGGAGGCACAGATTTCCTTCTCTACGCTCAAGCTCTCCCACTGACAGCACCACAGCTGCGGACTGCATGAGGAAGGTTCTCCAGAAACCAAAATCTCTTCCTACACTTTTGGGTCTTCCTACCATCAGACGGCCTTCCAGCCAAGCTTTGATTTTTGTCTTGTGGGAGCTGCTTCTCTGTTTCTTCTTGTAACGGGCCAAGGATAAAATCCATGAGTTACACTCCCCCAGCACGGCGTGCGGCCGGCATCAACTGGTGGGATACCCGCCCAGAGCGAGCGGCCCCAACGGATTCCTCTTGCAGATGAAGCCGCACTCCTCATTTGCTGTCCTCACCGGAGTATGAGCAACTCACAGCAGGTTTTACACCCTGATAACACATCCCTTCTGCATGCCGGGCTGCGACAGCGCAGAAGTCATCGTCTGGCGGATTAATAAATAAATAATCCAGGCAGCAAACTTTTTTTTTTTTCATTTCGCGGTGCGGAACGACCCCGGTGTTTAGAGACATGCCTCTTAACGAGGAGGATGAGGGGGGAGCAGGATTCGGCAAGACTCTCAACTACGCTGCTCGATCCAACGACCCCCCGAGAGCAGCCGCGAGGCGCGGCCGGAGCCGTGCGCTCTCCCTGAGGAACTTTAAAGCCGAGCCTCTGGCAGCCCGTCCCAGCAGCGCTGAGCTCCTAGCCCGCAGGGCTCCGGGCGGTAACGCCAACGCCAAGGCGGGGGGCCGAAACAGCGAGGCTCGCCGCCTCGCCTGCCCGGCCACCGCTAAGGCGCTGCGCCTGGAGCGGCCGGACGCACGCCCGCGGCGCGGCTGCTCGGCGGGGAGGCAGCGAGGACCCGCTCTCCCTCACGCCGCGCCCGGGGCACTCTCCGCACCCTAACCCGCCCGCCGACACTGACCTTGCGTTCCGTCGGGGAAGAGCGAGCCGCCGGCCGGCGGGGCCCTGCCCAGGCTGGGCGCTTGGGCGTGAAGGACTAGGAGCCAGAAGGAGAGGTGTGCCGCCCGGCTCCGCGGGACACATGGCATGGTGCGGGCGGGGAGCTCCGCGCGGGGCGCCGCGACCGCCGACGCCTAGCCGGGCCGCGGCATGGCCGGGCGGCGGGGCAGCGGCGGAACGGCCTCCCGGCGCCGCTCGGACACAGGCGCCGCTCCCCAGAAGAGCTGCGCGGGGCCGTCCCGGTGTCTGGTTTCTGCCGGCGGAGGAAGGAGGGCTGTGGGGAGGGGAGCCGCTCCCGGGAGCCCCCGCCTCGGAGCCGCTGGGGTTAAGGCGCCAGAGCGAACCGGACCGGGACGGCGGAGAGGGGAGGAGAGGCCGCGGGCGGGGGCTGCCGCCCCCCTACTCCGCCCTCCAGAGCGGCAAAGGTGGGGCGTTAGCCCAAGCAGCCCTCGGGGGGGGCTGTCCCGCACAAGGCAGCTTCGCCTCCCCGACCCGGCCCCACACCGCGAGTCTCCGCTGAACGGCCGTGGAAGGAGCCCGCCGCGGCCTCGCAGCCCCACACACGCCAGGCAGAGGCAGCTCTCCCCACCCCTCCGACCCGGCTTGTGACAAAAGTGCTCCAAGCACGAGGGCATTTAACGCGTGTTCCGCCGCTTCCCGACGTGGGGGCACCCCCAGCCGGAGGGGCCCGAAGGGCGGGCGGGAGGTCCCTAGGGCCCGGCCGGGGCCTCTGCCCAGTGCCTGGCCTCCAGCTTAACGTCTTCCGCGGGCTGAGGCCGTTGCGGTGTTTTGCCACGTTGGGGTTCGCTCTGAGCGTCCTGCCGTTGTCGGGAGGGTTTGTAATAGACCTGGCACCTGTGTTCTTAAGTGCGTGCCCCGTACTCTGTGCCCAGGATCCCCTCACGCAAGCCTCTGCCAAGGTTTCTGCCTGGCACAGCTCCTGTACCACCCTGTCCTTGAGACCTGGGCCGAGTGCCTCGTCTGCCTTGATAAGCCCTCTGGTTCAAACTGACTCTACCATGTGTTTCTTGGATGGTTTCCTGGTAATCTGTGTTTAGTTACACACTGCTGCCTCTGCTCAGGCTTTCCCAAAGGTGAATTCAGCGGCCTTGAGTGAGAGAGAGCTCTGAAACCCACACTCTGAATGAATGAAAACGCAAGGAAGAGTTATAGGATCTCTAAATCAGAGAGAAATGTGGCTTCCCCCCAGACTTGAGACAAGATGAACATGTTTATAGAAGAGTGATATTTGTTTATGAGTCATAGTATGATTTCTTCCAGCTCACGGAATGACACAGGCTGTGCAAAAGAGGATGAATTTACGTAATATTTATACCCAACGAATCTGGCCAAGAGATCTGTGCATTGCAAAGTATTTATTTTAATAAAGCCATCTATATGTTTTGCATATGAGTAATGTTACCTCGCCTGTTACATCAGTAAGTCTCCTGGTGTCCTTGCCTTTCAGATTCTTTTAATAGTCTAGTCACATAGCGGGCATTAGTCTGTTTTGTGATGTTGGATATTGTAGCCTGCTTAGCTTTTTATCAGTACTTCCCTGAAAATTAATTGAAAGCTAAGTGTGACCTGAAGTTGACATGTCTATAGTACTTAACATTTTCAAAACACTTGTCAATTGTTGCATCAAATGAGCTACATGAATTGCCATGAATATTTTAAAACAATTAAATAGGAGAATAAGGAATTATCTACAGTAAATGGAATAAATAGGAAAAGGGCTGTATAATGAGCAGGAGCATTGGAAACAAGGGGTAAAAGTTCAAGGGATGGGCATATGTTTACAAAGTACTGGTTTGACAGACTTCTCCAAGGCAGTCAGAAAAAGAGCCCTTCAGTGAGAGGCATGTAACAATTTGCTTCAATTTCCAGTCATATTATTGGGTAGGTGTTCACTCTGCGTGATGTGAAGGCAACTAGTGTTCCATGCGGGTTCCCATTTGATTTCTTCCTCAACAGGAACAGCTAATTTCTGTTGCCTGTCTTTCCTTCCAAGCATAAGATGTTCTTCCTTCTGCCCTTTCCTGAGACTACAGTTTCTCATTCCAAACTATCAACCTGTTACTCCTGCCTGTTTCCTTTCCTGTTATCCCTTCTCCAGGCAGCATCGCTTGAGAGAAAGGAAAAAAAAATCAGGAAATGCTGGAGAAATACAAGTTTTAGGAGTTCAAGAGGGTTTGTGGGAATGTGTTCTGTTTTGTTTTGTTTTTTTAAATGGCCAAAAAATTGGAGAAGCAAAAGTCATACGGAATAGTGAAAGAGAACTGTGGGAATCTGATCTGAAACATCTATAACTCCCTGGTTTTGTGCCAGCGTGCACATGGTCAAAAGAAATGATTCACTGGGTGTAGTGTCAGAAAATACCCCGGGGGACAGTAGGGTTCCTTCCTGAGGGATGCTGTGGCTGAGGCTACCGCAGTCACTCTCAGTCACAACGCAAAGCAGCGGCACAGGCAGAAAGCAATTTCCTGCTGTGAGGACGTATTTCAGTGAAGGGAATTTATGGCACTGTGTCTTCCCTAGTACTGGTCTGATTTAGGAGAGCATTGATAGACTATTAAAATAAGATGCCTATGTATTAAACTAATTGATTACTAACAAAGAAAATAAAAAGTAAACATTTAATGATAAGGAATTACCTAGTGACTTCCTGTTCTGAAAGAGATAACCTGAGGTTTTGGAGACTTTTGTGAATGTCAGGGCTGTTTTGTTGTTGTTTGGTTTCTATGGATAGCACAACCCCAATTAGAAAATTAAGATAATAACACGTCGGTTGCATTATTGTGACAGCAAAGGTATTGCAGTTCAGTAACTGCAGCTCAGCACAAAAAAGTCTGTGCAAGAGACAGTCAAGTCTGTATTGGTAGTCCAGGCACAATCAATACCTATGTTCTTTTAAATTTAAGTGGACCTCTAGGTCAAAAGTAAATGAAATGTGTCTGTAAGAATTTTTATGTATGTATAAATGCGTACAGAGGGGCAGAAAAGTAGAAGTTACAGTGAGGAACTGCAACATAAACTGTATGATTTTACACAGAGGAGTTGCTGTAAAGTGAAGCCCAGCTGAAGACAGTCAGGAAAATTTACTTCTCAGTAAATGAGATTCTCCTGCCCAAGTTTAAAGATCTAAAAGGCATCCAACGCATGTTTGCCTGTCTGCTCCTCCAGTCAGTAAGGAGAGAAGCTACCTCTGGAGGATAACGCATCTCTTTCTGTCATGTACAAGGTGAAACACTGACTGTTTATTAACTATACAGGCAGCTTAACAATTGGCTTGGACTAGAAGTGTCAAGACAAATCACATGTGGTATGGTGGGCTGTGTTGATGGTACTGAGTATTAGCAGAAACATGAACTGGAAGAGCCTGTGAATCCCAAAGATTCTGTGGAGTTTGCTGGGTAACTGTTGTGCATCCACTGTGGTTTTCTTTGAGATAGAATCAGAAGGAAGTTTGTGAGTACTTTTAAAAAAGCCTTATTCCCTCTTTCTCAATTACAGATGCAGTCTCTTAACATAGCTTGCTACTGGTAGTTGAATCAGAGAGACTGTTGGGTGTCTCAACTTCCGTTTCAATTATAGCCTTTAGAGACTTTTGGAATTTCATAACTCCTGCAAATAAATATTTGCTGATGTGCCACTTATGGTATGTCTATGAGCAGATTGAAGTAACAGAATGAAGCAAACTCTAAAGAGGTTGGTGATTTGCTACATTAAATCTTTTGGGATGGTCACATTCAGGTTCCTGGCTGGCACAGCTACTTGTAATTAGTGGGATAATTCACAAAATGTTGTGCCTGGCTTATACAAATTTAGAAGCTCATTTGGTCTTACTAATATCAGTTTTAAAGTGTGTTTCTGGAGCAAATGGTCACTTCTAATTTAACTTTTAACGAAAATTAGTGCCAGGAAAACCTGTGCTCACTGATGTACATAGAAAGCAAATGAGAAGAGGACATGAACATCAAGTTTGGTTTTTTAATGAGAATTTATCTGTGTTCAAATAATGCTTTCTGGAGAATATGTCTGGGCTCCATTAAGTGTATCAATAATGTTTTCTTCTGGGTATGATGACTGTGTTATCTAACTGAGATTTTGTAATGAAAACAACTTTTATACATTTCCTTCTATGCTTTTAAGAAAAGAATTGCCATGAAAATCTTCCCATGGTGCATACACATGAAGTGACACCAAGTGTTCACTCTCAGGATGGAGAAAGTAGAGTTGTAAAATCCAGTTCGAAATGGAACTCTGAACAGTTACTGTCTGAGTTCAGTCAGAATCATGAGATTGTGACCCTGAGCTGATTAAAAAGTCAAGGGGAGATCATATGGGGGACAGAAATTATAATGAAGAAAATGAAAATATATGAAATGTCCCTTTTCTCCTATTTACCTTTTTTGTTCTCCTTTTTTTTAACAAGAAGAAAATACCATAAAAATAATTATTCAAAAAACAGGATTCTATGGCAACGTTTAAGAATAATCTAATGCAACGTTTAAGAATAATCTAAAGCCCACTCCTTTTAAATGGAATCTGTTCAAGGGCTTTACTGTTACTACTTGTTTCAGAACGTTGAATAGAAAAAGATAAAACCCCTTTGTTGTTCCTGCGAAAGTCACATGTTTCTGTATTTAAAATAATGATACATTCAGTATTTCAAAAATCATTTTAAGCTACGAAAATTGCTTTCCTGTTGAAAAGAGAATCCAATTTCCCTCGCCAAAACATTTCAGAGCAGTGCACAGCTGGTTCAGTCACCATTTTAATCACAATCCATCCTTCATTTGTGTACGAGTTCAGTAAAGGAAGTGAAAAAGTTACAGGGATCCTTCTGGTTAAAGCGTAGGAAAATTCTAATTTTCAGCAAATGTTTATCTGGCATGTTTACCTGACCCATTTTTAAAGGCAGCTTGAGAAGTGCTTACAGGGACACCGTTGTCTCTGAGACAATATAGTTGAAATCAATGGGCAGTTTCTGTTGGCGGCCTGAATTGGTACAAGCTTTCTAGGTTTACTGTATGGATTGATCCTATATGAAAGCAAGACAGCAACCTTAGCCCGTGGGTTGTATTAGCATAGCACTACATAAACCCGAAGAAGCCAAAACTCTACAGAATCTGTTTCAGATTTCCAAAGTAAACAAATCAGCCGTTATTTTCCCATTATCACCAGAATACTTCCCAAAAACCTATGCTCATCAAGTTTGTTACAGTTTACAAAAATATTTGGGTCAGTAACACCAGTTACACTGGTATTTTGATTAAGAGAGGACTCCGGAAAGCCACATACTAGCAACAAACCTTTGGCAGCGTTTGGTGGGATAAATAAGGAACAAATGGAAGACAATATTTTCCTGAGTACTAATCCTTAGGTAATGTATTTGATTAATTTTGCAACATTTTTCAAAATAGCTGATTACTTTTTAAATATTTTTCCAGCTATGGAAAAATTCTGACAGTGTGATGAATAAATTATTCAGTGAATATTTCTTTTATTATTCAGCTAGGTGTAGAAAGTGCCCTTGCCTGCCTCCAAAACTTCCCAGAGGTGAAGAATGGAGGGGAAAAAAAAAGACAAACCACCCAAGACTGAAGAATTTTGTCTGGTGGTCAGAGTATGAGCAAAAAGCATGGGAGCATGTCTCACATTTGCAGCCCTGAGTTGAAAACTCGCTACCAGTGTTCCCATGGGGTACCACAGTTCACACTCTGTTGCTTTCTGTGGGTGGCTAACAAAAAAAAAAAAAAAAAAAGGGTTATGTCTTCAGATGTGATTCCCCTCCCTCTCTCCCTTCTGAATCTTTATTAATACTGCTCAGCTTCCGCAGTATATCAGCGAGATGTGCCAAGCAAGGAAATAAATAGAAGAAATTATTTCATGCAAGAGACAGTCTCTGCAGTCTTTCCAGTGAAATATTTCACAGGAGGTAGCATTGTGATCAGAACGGGGCAAAACTCAATCTGGAAAAAAAAAATCCACTTTTGCACTGTCCATTCCTCTAATGATTTACCAAGAGAACGTGTCATAGTCTGTGTCTGGCTCAATTCAAGATGTTTTTTTTTCCTTGTGAGCTAATAGTGGAAGAACTAAATAGAGGGCAAAAGTTGAACACGAACTTGCTTATTTCAAGTCCTTTACTAAACTTCATTATGGATAAGTGCTGAAGCTCGTGCTAAAGCAGCTAGTGCTGCTGAGGGACACTCTATGTGCTGTTTGCAGAACTTGTGCAGCAGTGTGGCTCTGATTAAAATTCATCATTTTCACTTTGCTTGTTTATACAGTGATTGCAGTGCTGTTGTTGGAGTATCCTTAGCTTTTTCTCCTGCCTATACTGTTTTACACTGGGCTGTGCAACACTGACAGGGCTGATGTAGTTGTTGGGTTTCATGGCAAGAATGGATTCATTTGGGTGTGAGAATGTGAGAACCTGCAACCCTTCATCAGGCTGAGGATGCAGCGTCATGCCCTAACACTGAACATGCCTCCTGAGTGCCACCACAGTCAGTGATTAAGAGGTATGGAAGCCTAAAAAAAAAAAATAAAAATCCAGGATTTGGAGAAAATGGGGAAGAAATGTCAGAACTCCATTTTTTCAAGGCCTTCTGCAGCCTGCCTTCTGAAGGCCCATTGTTTAACATTTTTGATGCTGGTTTCGTTCTGGTACCAAGGTACCAGAAGCACAGCAAGCGATCTGGAGGCTAAGCTTTTGCAGAGCATTGTGTTACAACTTCCAGTAAGTTGCGCCCTCGCTATATGTAATGTGAATGATACATAAAACTTCCTAATTCCTGTTGTTCCCCTTTAGCACCCCCATGATCCGGCTGACACTTTCACAGGGTCGCTGTAGGTTAAGACCAGAGTGGACCACTGGCAGAACTTGGCAGACACGGCAATGTCTTTGCGGGGATTCCAGTGAGGTAAATCAGTTTCAAGGCTATGAGGGGATAAGTTACTAGTTCGTTCCTTCCTCAGTCTCCCGCGGATGGGTGATTTACAGGGCTTTGTGCAGGTATATTTAGAATCCCTTTCGCCTTCAGAATGTGTACTTACTCTGGTAAAGCAGCACGGGAGAAGAAAAATAGAAAAGGCTCCCATTGCCACCGGTTGTTTTCTGTTTCCTCTGCGGACTGGGTGGTGGCGAAGCGAGTTCCAGGCAGGGCACAGGGCTGGGACGGGGCCGGCCGCGGCTGCCGAGCTCCCCGGGCCAGGGCCGGCCGCCGCCGCTTCCCGGCGCTCCGAGGCCCCCTGCGGGCGGGCGGCTGCCGGGAGCCCGCGGCCGCCCCTCTGCCTCCCGGGGAAGCGACTTCTGCCCGCTCTGGGTCTTGCCGGCTGTTCCGTTTGCCCGAGCGGAGCGTGTTACCGGCAGCCGGACTTTACAGCTTCGTCGTCCTAAAAATTAGGGACAGACACCGCCTTCTGATGCCCTGGAAGCGGGGAAGGTGCTTGTCCGTGCCTGTCCTGGATGTGGTCGCTTTGGGGACGGAGAAGCACAGCGCGTCCGGGCTTGGTGCCGGGGTTTCCCAGCCGGGGAAGCGCAGGCTGTTTCGGGCTCGCCCTCAGCACTTCCCCAGCGCCGGAGGGAAGGCAGGGGGTTTTCGTCTGGACCCGACCCCTCTGGGCCGACTTTTTTGTGAGGGGGCATCGCCTGGGGTCGGGCTCTTGTCAAGCGCAGCCCGGCCGCACGGCCGTGTCACACGCACGGCTCCCCGCCGGGCCGGAGGTGCGGGCAGGGAGGAACACGGCGTGAGTGAGTACCGCGGGGCGGGGAGAACCGGCGGGGGGCTGGGGGGGCGCGGCCTCCCGCGCTCAGCACCCGGGAGAGCTCCGGCGCCGCGCCGCGCATGCCCCGGCCCCGCCGGCGCGGATATAACCGCGGCGCGGCGCAGGATCGGCGCCAGCCGTGCGGACCTGCCGAGCGGGCGAGACGCCGCGGCCGCTCCGGTAGCTCTCCCGCCCGAGAGTCTGCCCGCTGCTGCTGGCTCGGGGGTCTGGGGAGAGCTCCCGCGGACCCGCCGCCCGTAGCATGGGATGGGCGAGCCCTGCGAGCGCGGTGCCTGCTCGCCAGCCGCCGGCATGAAGGAGGGAGCGGACTGGGAGTCCTGGGACGCGCCGCTGGCTTTCCTGGAGGGCGCCCAGATGGGCAACAGGAGCAACGTGTCCTTCTTGCAGCTCTTCAAGAACATCAACCTCGAGCGAGCTGACGGGATGCAGGGGGACAGCTCCGATGTAGTTCGGATTGTCATCTCCTTGGTGTACTCTGTTGTGTGTGCCATGGGGCTGGTGGGCAACCTGCTGGTCCTCTACCTAATGAAAAGCAAACAAGGGTGGAGAAAGTCCTCAATCAATCTCTTCGTGACCAGCCTGGCAGTGACTGACTTCCAGTTTGTGCTGACCTTGCCGTTCTGGGCAGTGGAGAACGCACTGGACTTCAACTGGCTCTTTGGCAAGGCAATGTGTAAGATTGTCTCCTATGTGACAGCCATGAATATGTATGCCAGTGTCTTCTTTCTCACTGCCATGAGTGTGGCTCGATACCGCTCTGTGGCTTCAGCCTTGAAGAATCAGCGGCGAGGTGACCCACTGAGTGGCTGCTGCTCTGCCAAGTGGCTTTGTGCACTCATCTGGCTGTCAGCTATCCTTGCTTCTCTGCCTCATGCCATTTTTTCCACCACCGCAACCGTCTTTGATGATGTGCTCTGCCTAGTCAAGTTCCCTGAGGGCCGAGGCAGCAACGCCCAGTTCTGGCTGGGTCTGTACCACATCCAGAAGGTTCTGCTGGGCTTTGTGGTGCCACTGGCCATCATCAGCCTCTGTTACTTGCTCCTGGTACGCTTCATCAGTGACAAGCATGTTGGCAGCACTTGCAGTGGCACCAGCATCAAGCGCCGCTCCAAAGTGACTAAGTCAGTGTCTATAGTGGTGCTGTCTTTCTTCTTGTGCTGGCTGCCTAACCAAGCACTCACAACGTGGGGCATCCTCATCAAACTCAACGTGGTGCACTTCAGTACGGAGTACTTCCTCTCCCAAGTGTACCTCTTCCCCATCAGCGTGTGCCTGGCACACTCCAACAGCTGCCTCAATCCCGTCTTCTACTGCCTCATGCGCAGGGAGTTCCGCAAGGCACTGAAGAACCTCCTCTGGAGGATCACCTCGCCTTCCCTCACCACCATGCGTCCTTTCACTGACACCACCAAGCCTGAGCAGGAGGAGCAGGCCCTGCACGCCTTGGTGCCGGTCCACCCCGTCACTGCTTCTTCTCCTCCTGCAACCATCCAGCCGGAGGTGGCTTACTACCCCCCTGGGGTAGTGATGTACAGCAGCCGCTACGACCTGCTGCCTGCTGGCTCCATGGAGCAGCACTGCTGAAATGGGCAGGGGGCTCTTGGCAGGAAGGGGGTGGGGGGGGAGAGGGGAGGGGGATGGACTATGACTGTGGGGGTCTGTACAAGATGTGGCCCTGGGACAATGAATACCTGATAGGGACATGGGGAGGGGGGATGGGTAGAGGAGGACTTACATGTGAGAGATGCTCTTTTGAAGCTGCCTAATCTCAGATGCTTGTTGATGTCTTGAAAATGTCCCCCACACTGGAGAGCAGGAGGAAGCAGTGGTGCTGCACTAGGGATTGTGGTGTCTCTAGAAGATGCTTTTCAGTACTTGTACCTGTTCTGGAGAAGAGAAACTGGAGCAGGTGGTGGGACTCTATCCAGGGAGGATGCAGGATGTTCAGGGCACCATAGGGAGGAGAGGGACTGGATGGGGTTGGAGTAAGGCTGGGATGCCTCAGCTATGTCCTACCCCAACCTAGAGGTACGAGCAGCAGGGAGCCAGCAGTTCTCCCACCTCTGTGCATGTATTTATGGCAGGGGGAGGGAGCTGGGCTGCCCTCTTACTGCTGTGTGGTATTGTAAATTGTGCCAGCTCATCTGTGGTCACTGCTCTCCAGGCTTCAAGGAGGGCATGGGGATCAAGCAGTCTATATCCTCTTTCACACCTGCCCTGATGGGAACAGCCAGGACAAGGGGGTACAAGGCTCCTGCTTGTTCAGGCTCAGCTCCCTTCCCTTCTCTTGGGGATCCAGGAAAGCGGGGATAGGAGCACTGTGCTCCACTCTGGATCTGTGCAGGATCTACTTTTTCAGCTTCCTCATCCCCTCTGCTGCTACCAGGATACAGAGAAAGCCTGACAGCCAAGGAGAAACCCAAGAACAGGACTTGCAGCTTCATGGAAAGGTGTTGTTTTGCTTCGGTTTGGAGGGGAGAGTGTGAGCCTCCTGACACTGTGTTCCCCAGCCTGCCTCCAGGCTACTGGGGGGGCAACCTCACAGCCCCAAGCCATGAGCAGCAAGGCATGCATCTCTCCCAGGTCACTGAGGCTGCAGGCTTTGTTCTTGCTCAGCTTCAGACTGTTCATATTTCACTCCAGGAAATCAGCACAACTGTAAATAAAATTTAAAAGAAAAAAAAAAAGGAAAAATAAATCATAACCACTTAAAGTTGTTTGCTCTGGGATACTTCCGGGTTCAGCTAAAACCAAGCACAAAGGCTTTTGTTCTGTGAAAGGATTTAAGGGTCTGCATTGATATTTGCCAGTGTTTCAGTTAATTCCAGTTCAACTCCTCTGGTGTGAGTAGCCCTGCAGCCTGCAGTTCAGCACTTCAGTGCTCTCACACCCTGGAGAAGGGCAGGGACAATGCCTGCTCCAGACTGTGTGCCAGAGAAACATCTGGGAAATAATTTGATGTTGATCTGAGATGAACGTTTAAGGGTATGAAAAAAATTGTAATTTTAAACTGTGAAACTTTTGATGGTAGGCTTATATATTCCCTTTAAAATATATTTTTTAAATAGAGAAAAAAAACAATTAAAATGGAAAGGTCAAAATATTTCTCTTAAAATATCAAAAAATCCAACAGTTTTGGTTTTGCTTTAAAAACACAAGTCTGTTAATCCCCAATACTGCATATGGGATGAATATATAAATGTAATACTAACTCCCCCTCTATTTCCAGCTGTTTTCCCTGCAGGCTAATTCCAACATCTTGCCTGATTCTGCTAAAAAAACCATTGATGCAGAGGGTTGTTGGTCACTTCTTAATACTGATGTGGATGAAACTTGTGATTTCCATCCTGAGAAAATTGTGATACTGTTAGTGGAAATTATGTTTTTTAGACTCTGTTTACTCTATATGCCTGTAACTCCTATTACAAAATTCATGTTTGGTCTGGAAGCAGCTGGTTCTGCAATTAGCAAGGAGAAGCTGTTCTGTATTTTCAAGGCAGAAGAGACTTGTACAGCCTTGGGTGTTTGCTAGCTTAGAAGATCCAGGTGCCTGGAGAAGAATGGCAAAAGTGAGCTGTCAGCTGATGGACATATGTATATAGATGCAAAGACTCTGAAGAAATCAGATCAATCCACAGAAGAACTTGAGCATCTAAGTACTGTACAACTGCCCCTCTAAGTTCCTGAATCCTGACTTGGCTGCCAGTTGAAGTCTGTAGGTACTTAAAGTTTTTTCCAGTAAAATTTTCTGTGCCTGTAAGTCTGCTCCTGAGCATGCCTAAATCTGCTTAAGTCTGTAGCATTTACTGCTGTGCTTCTTGGGGATCTCTTAGTCAGGACTGGCCACAGCGTGTATCCTGAGTGAGGGAGGCAGCTCTGCATCCCGACACAGGACACCCTGTGCCAGGCCACACGAAGTTACGAGGGGCTGTAAACTTTACTCATTCCCCCCATCCATTTGCATCTGTGTCTGGATATGCTTCTCCTGTCCCACCTTCAATGCATGTGCAGATTATGCTTCCTCTGCTTCCCTTTTGAAACAATAAGTGGGCAGAGCCTTGGCCCGCAGCCTAGGAAACCCAGCTTCCCCCTTCCACATCCCTAAGGAACAACTGTGTCTCTGGGGTACTCTGTGAATGTGGCTTGAACCAGTTCTTTGTTGCATGAGTTTCTCATGTTGTATGCTGGATCATGAGGAAAAGGCAAGCCCTTGAACGCCGTGTTACAGCATAGTGGTTAGGGCTTGAGCACCCAAGAGGCAGTACCTGGATTTCTTTCTTTGTAAATATGGATCCAGGTTTGCATTGTAGGTCTCCCTTTCCCAAGAACAATTATATACTTGCTTGCAAGTCCTGGTTCAATTAAAGTTTCAGTATGCCATGTAAGAGCCTGAGAGCTTTCTAGAACTTCAGAGCTAGAAGCTTGATGTGTCAAACAATTTGCAAGAAAATACTCTGGGAGTTTGGGGAGAAAGCCCTCCTATATGTGCTAGCAGATGAAGAAAGCGACACTGTTGTGTGAGAAAACGATACCATGAACACTTCACTCCAGAGTTCAGAGATCTAAATTTGTCCCTGTAGACCTAGGGAAAACACCTACATTAAAAGGAGGGGGATGAATCTCCAAGCCAGACTCTCTTCTTACTGTTTGATTTTGAACAACATCATTTCTTGCTTGGCTTGCTGGAATTTTAATCCCTATCCTGATGCTTAAATGTTCTTGTGCATCACAAACAAGCTATCCAGATGCCTAAAGCATAACTGTGAATTTCAGTAGATAGCAAATTGCCTAAAAGACATCCTCTGTGGTGCTCAGCATGACAAAACCCATGTGCTTTTGTGGATGTCAATGTAGACATAATTTTATGCCAGCAAAACAACACAGTAAAATAAATGATGTTCAGAACAATCCAGAACATTAGCAAGGTACCATGCTCAGAGGAAGCCCCAGGTATCAGATCACTAAAGACATAAAGCCATCACCCAGACAGGAAAATACTTTGGGTGTGTAGGGACTGGACTATGGACTTGGAGGCCAGCTGTCCTTAAACCGCTGATCCCAGGAGCAGGTTGTGAATCTGCCTTTCAAAAGCAGCACAGCCCACCCACAGCTGGCCAAGTGCTGGTTTAGGCCAGAAGGGCAGTTCAGGCTGCTCAGGTCAGCGTGTGCCCAGCATGAGCAAAGAGCGCTGCTCTAGCTGTGCATCAACAGGGAGGAATTTTACTTCAGGTGTGCTCTGAGTCCCAGCAATCAGTGCATGAAATCCTCTGGGCTCTGGGTTGCATGGCAGGAACACTGGCCTGGGCATTGCAAGGAGGGAGCAGTTGGGCTGAGTGTGCACACAGCATCAGGCCCTTGGCCCAAGCAGGGCGTCTGTCCACTACATGCTAACAACAAATCCTATGGGGTATCTGGGGCTTCCCTAAGTAATCAGTACCACACTCTTCAAAAACACTCCTGTTTCCTCAGAATGTTCATGTCTCCATTTGTAACAATCGCCTTTTCAAGGACTAAAATAAACACAGCTGGAGGATACAAAACAGTGGTCACAGAGTTCTTTGAGACATTTTTGCGACAGGTATTCTCCTCTCCCGGTGGGGTGCTGGAAGAACGGTGCACATGGCTGCAGAATGGCAGGGATCCGAAGGTGCAGCCTGACATCTAGTGACAACTGAAAGAAACTTTAAAGCCCGGATACTCTCACTGGACGCTGACTTTACTTAAGGACTTTCAAGTATCTTTTCCCCTCAAATAACTAACCGAGTTCATAATGTACTAATAACCCCCAATTGCATTTCTAGGTTTCCCTTTTAAATGCTTCATCAGAAGAAATATTGTTTCACTTTCTCTTTGAATTATTTTGGCACTCACTTCAGCAGTAAAAAAAAAAAAAAATCCAGTTCCCTTCATTCCCATTCATGACTGTCTGCTTTAAAATTTGATTATTCAATTGAGTGCCTGCACAGAAGCTCTGATCTAATTGGTATCCCTGAGCTTGCGCAGGTATAGGTATGGGTGCAGTGCAGCTCACGGACATTAGACTGGGAGCCTGAATCTCTGATTTTTAGTGAGGATTATCTCTCTCCTGCTTCAAAAAATAGTTCTGATAAATCCATTCAGAAAGGGGTTATGGAAAATATATTTTAATCATGATTAAGCAGTTACAAGAATCTCCTTCAGGTACATCCTCAGTATCAGTCAATGCAGCAGCATCTGCAAGAAAGTCTGCAAGAAAAGGCTGGGTAGCCAGTTAACTCATTCCTTTGCTTAAGTGCACCTGTTAATATGCCTGATCTCAGAGAGTTGTTTTGTTTCAAACTGTCTCTTTCAAATCCTACACATACGTGCAGGTTTCTCAGCCTATGTGTGGTGATTTGACCCTGGCTGGAGGCCAAATGCCCATCAAAGTTGCCCTATCGTTCCCCTTTTCAGCTGGACAGGGGAGAAAATATATATTGAGATGCCTAGAAGTGAAGATAAGGACAGGGAGAGATCATTCCTCAATCAGCATCACGGGCAGAACAGACTCAACACAGAATAAAATCCATCTAATTTATTATCCAATCAAAACAGAGTAGGATAATGAAAAAAAAAATCTTAAAATGCCTTTCCCCACCCCTCCCTTCTTACCAGGCTGGAGTTTATTCATGATTTATCTTTCTCCTCCCCCTGAGCAGCACAGGGGGAGATGGGGAATGTGGGTTTTGGTCAGTTCATCTGAAGTTGCCTCTGCCGCTCCTTCCTTTTGGGGGTGGAGGCAGGGGGGCAGGGAACAGATGATGGGGGACACGGGGGACACACAGAAATGGGACAACAGGACATATGACTCCTCACACTTTCCCTGCTCCAGCGTGGGATCCCACCCACAGGAGACAGTCCTCCATTAACTTCTCCAGTGTGAGTCCTTTCCCATGGGGGCTTCAGCTCTTCATGAACTGCCCCTGCACAGGTCACTTCCACACAGTGCATTCCTTCAGGAGGGCTGCTCCAGCACAGTCTCCCACAGGATCACAAGTACCACCTGCAAGCATGCTTCAGCATGAACCCCTCTCTCCATAGGCTGCAGGACCTGCCAGGAGCTTACTCCAGCATGAGCTTCCCACTGGGTCACAGTGTCCTTCATGTGTCTTCACCTGTGTCTCCACTGTGGACTGTTCCACAGGCTGCAGGTGGGATCTCTGCTCCCCATCATCCTCAGTGGGCTGCAGGGGGACAACCTGCTCCACCATGGCCTTCTCCACAGGCTGCAGGGAAATCTGTCTCTCTGGTAGCCTGGAGGTCCTCCTCCCCACCTTCTTCACTGGCCTTGCTGCCTGCACAGTTTCTTACATCTTCTCACTCCCTCCTCTGGGGGCAAAAAGTGGCTGCTTCATTTTATTTCCTCATGAATGTGATTCCCAGAGGTGCTGTGACCGTCACTGATGGGCTGGGCCTTTGTCAGTGGCAGGTCCGGCCTTGAGCCGGCTGGTGTTTGCTCTGTGGGGCCTGCAGAGAGCTTCTGGCTGCTTCTTGCAGAAGCTGCCCTGCAGCCCATCTCACCCCCACCCCTCACCACACAAACCCAAAACACTATGCTAGTGTATAGCCCCAGAGTCCTTCCCAGAATCTTAACTGTACAACACAGACTCACAGAGCACCTGAGCAAATATGGCAAAAAAACCCAACACCTGGAGATAGAAACAACTTACTCATTTGTGCAAGCTTTTTGAAACCTTGACCTACCTGCTTGAGGAGTACTAACAGAAAGCCAAGGTGACTGACTGCAGGCTATTCAGTGTGGAAAATAAAATAAAGGTAGCTCTTTCAGACATTAACTCTCTCCCTCACTTATCCATTCCTTGGTAAAATGAAATATTTCTCTGAGGACTTGTGTTGTTCCTTGCACACATACTTATTGCACAATGATCAAGTTAACTATTCATTAGTGAGTGACTTCTAGCATCATTGTTCAATGAATCTTTCCACTTTTCATTCACAAGTCACATCTAACCTAATGCTGATAAAACTAGGATCTTGAGGGAAAATTACTTCTCTATCTCTGTAGTTGTGAAAAAGCCTCCAATCAGTTTGCACAAGAAGTCTCAAAGTCAAGTATCTTCAATTTTCTTTTCAGGCTAAGACTTAAAACTGGTAATAAAATTGCTATCAGTTCATAGTTGCCAACAATTATCCCAGAGTTACAGTGATGGGAAAATCACATCTGACCGAGCTACTAAGCTTCTATGATGAGACAACTGGCTTGGTGGGCAGGGAGGAGAAGTGGATGATGTTTATCTTGACTCAGATAAGGTTTTGATGCTCTCTTAAATTACATCCCCACAGAAAAACCAAGAAAGAAAGAAATGTCTAGGAATGTGGAATGTGAGCTGGATTGAAACTGGCTGAACTGCCAGGCTAAAAGTGCTTCGATCAGCTGCACAATGTCCAGCTGGAGGACAGTGACTAGAGGTTTACCCCGAGGCTGATACTGTGGCCAGTCCTGTTCAACATCTTCATTCCAGGTGATGGAACAGGGTCCAGCCCAGCACATCTACAAAGGACACAAAAAGGAGTGAGTGAAACACCAGAGGGTCGTGCCACCATCCAGAGGGTCTGTGCTGGGGTGGAGAAATGGGCTGACAGGAACCCCAGGCAGTTCAACAAAGGGAAATGCCAAGTTCTGCACCTGGGGACAGATAATCCGCAGCACCAGTACAGGCTGGGGGCTGATTGACTGGAAAGTAGCTTTGCAGAGAAGGACCTGGGGTACTGGGGGATACCCAAAGAGACCATGAGTCAACAATGTGCCCCTGCAGCAAAGGCCACATTAGGTAGAGCATTGCTGGGAAATCAAGAGAGGTGATCCTTCCCCTCCGCTCATCCTGGTGGAGCCACATTTAGGATGTTGTGTCCTGTTCTGGAACAGAAGAGGAGAGAGATAAACTTACTGGAGAGGCTGCAGTATGATGGAGGGCTTTGGGCATCTGCCATGGAAACTGACAGAGCTGAGATTTTTCACCTTGGAACTGAGAAGTCTCAGGGGGATCTTATCAACATGTGTAAATAGCTGATGGGGGTGGGTTTAAAGCAGATAGAACCAGACTCTTCTCAGTGTTGTGCAGGGAATGGAGAAGAAGCAGTAGGCACAAACTGAAATTCAATAAATTTTATTTAAACATAAAGAAAAAAAGGACTGTGTGGTCAAACACAGGAACAGGTTGCCCAGACTGGATGGAGTGTCCATCTCTAGAGATGCACAGATTCTGACTCAACACAGCTTGGAGAGCCTGCTTTAGCAACTCCATGCTGTGCAGCAGTGAAAATGACTAGGTCATCTCTAGAGGCAACCCCAACAATTCTGTGCTTCTGTGTGATTTTTGTGATTCTTTGTGATAGCTGTAAATTGCTATGAATTTATCTTTGTTCCAAGACAATAGTATTAACACGTCTGTCTTGCTTGACATTTATTCTGAAAAACCTCTAAAAATGTTATGCCCTCAAATCATCTCCTAGTGTGTATTTCAAATCATCTATTACATGTTCATGATCATAAACAGATATTAAAAGTGTTTTTACTGCTTTTCTGCTGAAGATGCTAAGAGGGCTCAGAGGAAATATATGCTTCCTTTTGCTCACCAAAAGGCCTTTCCTGCTGAACTCTGGTCTTATTCATGAGCAAATCCAGTAATGCAGTGTCCTGGTTTCAGTTGGATAGAGTTAATTTTCTTTCTAGCAGCTGGTGCAGCGCTGTGTTTGGGAGTTAGGGTGAGAGCAGTGCTGATAACACATGGATGGCTTAGTTGTTGCCAATCAGCTGGGACAGGTGACCCAAACTGGCCAAAGAGGGTATTCCATGCCAATTACATTATGCTGAGCATAAAGGGGGGCTGGTGGCTGGAGAAGCAGGCAGCTCCAGTTTTGCACAGTTCCGGGGACAGTCCAGTTTCAGGACAGCTCTGATCTGTAAGGCCTGAGGTGTGCAGTTCAGTGAGAAACTGCATTGTGTAGCACATTTTGCATATTTTGCTATAAAGTCATCGTATCGATCTTTCTGCTATCACAGTGAACTATCCTTATCCCAACCCGCAAGGTTTGGTGGGTTTTTTGGTTACCTTTCCCTCCCTTTCCCCTCTCCCGATTCCCCCTTACTCCTTCTTAGACACAGCAGCTGTGTGGTGCTTGGCTCTCTGTTGGGGCAAAACCTCAACATGCAGATAGAAGTAGAAAGCTACCCATGAACTTCTCAACTGAAGGTACCTGCTCAAACTGTACAGCTGATCATAAATAGTGAAAAGAAGAACCTAGTGTGAATTTCAGCTTTGGGATTACATTTTCAGAGACATAGACTGAAATCCTGAATTTTGAGTACACTTGATATAAAGTCTTTCCAAGTAAAATATTCCAAAAAGCAAAATTCCTGTTCAGAAGAGAACACCCTTTGATAATGTGCACTCACACTCTCAGAGATAACTATAGTTCTAACAGCTGTTTTGCTGCCTTGTTTTGCAATGTAATGCAATCTAGCTATACTTGGAATATATTTCTTAAAAGTGTACTTCCTGAGACTGGAAGTTAAGGTGGCATTTCAACACTTGTTAGAGACACGAGTACTTCAGTCCTCAAAATCTCTGGAAACTGATTACTTGAAAATTTTATTGAAAGGTGGTGTTTATTTTGCTTAAGGAAAAAAATCAAACCAAATCTGGATGTTGAAAAGCAAAACAAATAATTTGAGATACATTTGCACCTATATAGTGATCTGCTAGGCATGTAACTCCAGGGTGTAGATCCCAGCCTTTAAGAGAAGACCTCTAGGGATTACAATGCCAGAACTTCTTCCTTTCCCTCATGTCACTCTTGGACCCCCCATTCCAATATTTTTCCTTCTCCTGCTCAGCACCTAATGAGCAGGGAGGGCTTCACATCAGAGGTGACAAAGACCTGATGCTGCCTGTTGTCCGCTCCTTGTTCTGTGGTCACTGTCCCTGCCTCCTGACACTTCTCACCTTTTGGGAACCAACCCAACCAAAAAAAATCACCTGCCAAACAGTGGCATAGCGCAGGGTTTGCTGTGCTTCAGGGTTGACTTTTGACAGTAGCACTGAAAGCTTTGAAGGCCAGACTCTGCCATGAGTGTGATGCTAAACATATCCTTGGTGGGCTCCTGCCACCATGTGTCCATATGGCAGTGTCTCCAATGCCATTATGTAGCTGGGTTACAGCTAAGAACAAGCTACTTTCCCTTGTTGTCTGCACACACACTCACAAAACAAATCAAAAACAACACCACAGCGGCAACAACAACAAAACCCCCACAAAATACATCCTCCCCACACCCCCACACTCCCCTCCCCCCAAAAAAACCAACTTACCCCAAAACCAAAAACCAAACAAACAACCCCCAAAGCCTGAAGTGCAGCAGCGCATCGCTATAAGGAAACGTCAGAGTAAGATGAAAGAGAGAGGGTCCAGTCTGAGGTGAGGAAGCAATGCAAGGGAAGGCAGCGCCTGCGCCCTGGAGAAGTGTTATAATGTCATTGAACACTGGGGGGCAACGAAGCACCCAGTGTTCGGGGAGGAGAGTACTTGAACCGGCAAGCCCCATCCCTCTTCCCCCTGGGGCACACACAGCCTTTGATAATTAGCCTTTCAGAAAGCAGTTAATTTTTTGGAAAAGGCCACAGATCTCCCTCCTTGAAAATAACACGCAGGACCTGCTTGTCTTGGTCTGTTCTGCTATCCAAAGTGCAGAACACTGAATTGTGTTTTCCAACTACTTCAAGTACTTACTCGGAGCAACAAAGGCCAATGCTCTCTGGTTTCTTGGCTTTGCATGATGTGAAGTCATTATCTTTGACACACAGGTAAAATGCTACTACATGGGGAGGGTAAAAAGTTAATTTCCAAGAAGAAATTTTAAGAAATACAACAGATTTACACGCCTTGCATACCTAAAGCAGCGATGTATGAAACTAAATACACTGTAGCCAGCAACAGAATTACAAATGGCTCTTTACAGTTTAGTCTTGAACAAATGGCCCCGAACATTTGCTGCTTAAATATACAAAGAAGGAGAAGCTAGGGAATAAGAAATGAATGCTGGAAGCTTAGAGGGGAAAGTTTTGGTTTATAGATCATTGTCATAGCTTCATCCTGCTAAAAATAATTTTAAGGCATTTTACAGCAGATACTTCCACCCTTTTCCTCCGTGAAGCAATCCCTCTACAGCTCAGAAATGTCAGATGTCATCGTTGCCAGATCTCGTACTAACACCATTCTCCCTGTCTTCTGACATGCTGCAGGGACTCGTTCCAACTCATGGACACCAGTGCTTAAAGCAAGGACATGGAGCTGTTGGAACAGGTCCAGAGGAGGCCACAAAGGTGACTGGTGGGCTGGACCACCTCAGCTCTGAAGACAGACTGAGAGAGTTGGGACTGTTCAGCCTGGAGAAGAGGAGGCTTCAGGGAGACCTTATAGCAGCCTTATAGTGCATGAAAGGGGCCTTCAAGGAAGCTGTGACTTCTTAGAAGGGCATGGAGTGATAGGACAGGGCAGAATAGTTTTAAATTGGAAAGGGGTAGATTTAGATTGGGTATTAGGAAGAAATTTGTCACTATGAGAGTGGTGAGACACTGGCACAGGCTGCCCAGAGAAGTGGTGGATGCCCCCTCCCTGGCAGTGTTCAGGAGCAGGCTGGATGGGGCCTTGAGCAGCCTGGTCTAGCGAGAGGTGTCCCTGCCCATGGCAAGGGGATTGGAGCTTGGTGATCTTTAAGGTCCCTTCCAGCCCTAACCATTCTATGATTCTATATAAAGCTGCGAGTTCTGCCAAGGCAAAGACATCTATGACTCATCCTGACCTGTGCAGAAGAAAAGTGGCCTGACCTGTATTTGGAAGAGAAGTGTCTCCCATGGACTACGTGAGTTGCTTGCTTTTAAGGATGTCCAAGAAACTTAATGAGATCACTGTAGAAGACAGAATGAACATTGGGGGAAAAAAACCACCCCAAACCCAACAACTGTTGTAATGTTACTATTTCCATAAATTCTCTAAGCAAAAGAACCAAAACTTCCTTGGATGTTTGTTTGCATGCCATGCCTGCTTGCTAAATAGGAACTAGTGGGAGGCACTTGAAAGAAAAAGGGCAAGGTGTTATGAAGATAAGATGGCAGGCTTGTTTCCAGCCTCAGTTCATTCAGCCATAACCAGTTCTGTTAAAGTAGGAGGGAAGAAGGGAAGGTTACGTCAAGACATCGTGTCTTCATCTAAACATATCATTTGTGTAAACACGATATAGAGAAGGCTTTTATTTGATTCTTTGCATATGGAAATAAAACCAGATGAGAAAGATCAGACCCGGGCTACTTCTAACTTTGAAATACGTAATTGCAGTAAAAGATGATATTAAGTACAATAGCTGACTATATTGGTAACTCAAGTCAGGAACTAATGTGAAAGGACAGAAAAGGTGGAACTTCTTCAGTTAGTAGCACCACAATACAGTTCTTCAGTGGCTTTAAAGTTTTTAGCGTTTTAGCATTTCTATTCCTGAAAGAAATACTCTTGTCATGAATTGGTAATGCTTTAGATTGTTTGCAGTGAGACCTGAAATACATTTTTGACTTGCAAATGAGCACCACAATAATTTTTCTGTTTTAAACACTGTTTTTCCTATTGTACATAGATTTTTTTTCTTTTTTTTTTGGTCTGCTTGCTGTTTTTTGACGAAGACCCATTAAGAAAGATACTGTTTTGAGGTCTTAGAAACAAGTATAGGATGTTTTTATGGAGACATTGCCAAAGAAGCACCGACTCAACTGTTCTGTAGCATGCAGTGAATTTTAAAAGGAAAGATCATGAGAAAGATGGTAATGTGTTTTCCTGAAATAGTTTTCTCTGAATAAATTTGTAAATATAAACATTGATATACATGATGTTCCCATCTTTCTTCTCTCTGCAGGTTTACAGTTCTTGTTATGCTGCTGCAGATCTATGGTCAATCCATGAGCCTGAACCAATGCCAGCTCTCTCTCTCTTTGCGTAACAGAGCAGAGATAGCACTGACCATTCAAATTTTAATGTTCTGATAGCATTAAACCTCACAGAAAATATTGACAAAGAGATAGGTAAACATTTCGGAGTTCCTTTCCCAGCCTCACACTGGAATTGGAGCTTTATGTCCTCAGAGCCTGGAGCATGTGTTTACATGGTGCTTCAAGTCTTGCAGTCCTATAAAACCAGGTCACCTCCACTTTTTCTCTCTTTGCATGGCTCCACACAGAAGCCTCTCTCTTCCCTTAAAAATTCCTCCTCCCAGAAGATACTGAGCAAACGGAAGTTAGTGAGATGGCATGAAGAGTATTGAGAAGACAAACATCCTTAATTTTCTGGCCTTCTACTCTTTGCTCCTGTTGAGATACAGCCATCTCAGCACCTACCAAGTGTTTCAGCCAGAGTCCAGGGGCTCAGTCTTCCAAGCTTTTCTCTTGAATGGGTGTGACATGAGGGGGATTTGTGAAGAGCCACAAAATGAAAGAAACCATCAAACGTGGCTTTTTCATAAGGTTGGATGAAGGAGCTGTGAAGGAAGGTAAGGTTTGCCATGCACTGAGAGCTTGTTCGGGCCTACAGTGGAGGCACAAGCATCAACAAAAAAGGTAGCTGAGGCTGGAATGGGTTTGTTATAATAAGAGATTGCCAAACAGTTTTGGTTGGGGTTTTTTTTCCTCAGAATAAATGACACAGTCGACTCTTGGAAACATAGAAAATGGATGAAATTTGTGCATCTCTGCTGAGGCACTGTGTGCTCGAATCTAGCCATTTATTTGTGGCAGTGCCAGCTTGTGTCAGGCAGAGCTTGTAGGAGGTGATCAGCCCAACAGTGCACCTGACAGAACAACGCTGATTATACATGTGCAACATTTAAGAAGACAAACAAACACCACACCTGGCAACAGTCTCTCTGTGCCACTGTTTGTTAACAATACTACATGAACAAGTGTCCTTATGCAGCTGAGCATTTAACACAGCAAATGGATACGGCAGTTTTCAGGACAGAGGAAGGACAGCACAGACAGAGTGGTCCACTTCCAAACACTGGCAGTACTCTGAAATTAAGAATGAAGCTTCATATGCCATTAAATACAGGTGACTGGAGTTAAGTATTTACTGTACAGTAATTCCCGATAGTGCTTTGCAGAACTGAATTTATTTACAGTATTTTGTAAAGAGCAAATGGCATTTCACTCAAAGCTAGATGCATGAAGGAAAATAGAGAAAAGAGAGATGCTACTATAAGGTAAACACTGTCATGTCCAATGTCAAGATTTAAATGGCTTACAACCAGTCATAAAGATTTTTTATTTTTTTTTAAATTTCAGTATCAAATTCAACAGGCCAGTTTTTTACGGCAGCAGAAATGACAGCTGTTTACCACAGATGGATGGTTTAGGTGCCTACACACGGATTTGCAGAACAGCTTTAGGCAGACTTTCATGACAAGCTCAGTCAGTACCTTCATTTCAAGTATACAGAAGCAGCAGGGTCCAGTATAAAACAATCACTTTACAGTTATGCTTTTAAACAGTAGACTTCGATCTTGTTTATATTCCAGTCATCATTCATACCCAAATATGTTCTTGACAGTAGCTGGGTATTAACCAATCCCATTTAACATAACTACTAATCACAATACAGTTGCACCCCGCATGGCCTCTGGCACCTGCTTGATCCTGCTGCAGCTTTTGAATACCAGAAGGAATATCCCCAAATTTAAGATGTTTGAAAAGCAAGATAAATAAAAACTTTCTTCCAAACTTTGTCCACTTGTATTACTTCTTATCACATACTTCATCTATGAACTTCCACAGATTGCTAATGAGAAGTTTCATAACGATTCCTCATGTAGGGCATCGAGATACCGTGGGCAGACGCCCCGTCACATGTAACAGTGTGTCAACACACTGACGTCAACAGGAATGAAGTAACAAAGCAGTCAAAATTCAGATGTTTTCAATTGGAGGCATTAGGCAACCAGTTTTATCAAGTCTCCATTTCATAAAGCTCTGGAATTGCAGCTGCTCCGAGGAGGTAAGGGAGGAGGACATGCCAGCAGTATCAGTGTGGCAACAGCACCAGTGCTACCGACCCAGAAAGAGAGCGCTCCCCTGGGCAGATTTCTTCCAGTCGCTTCACACAGTCCTACTCCACATATCGAACACAGAAAGCAACAAAGCAGCAGCCAATCAGTGACACTGTAGATGCCGAAATCACAGTGACTGCACTGCCAGCAACACTGACCAAGAGCCCCAGGCCCACACCAAGAATGATCTGGGCCAGCTGGACCATGCAGGTGAGAGCAGCACAGTCAATGCCCTTCCCTCGCTCATGCTCTCCCGCTTGTTCGCCATCCTGCAGCTTCAGGCTCTGCAAATAAGCACAAAACAACCCCCACAAAACAGTGAGAAGAGACAGTCAATGACAACTTGCAGCTCTCGGCCAATGTGCTGTCACACCTCCAAGTGCAGCAAGACAGGACAATAGTTCTCTGCTTCCCTTCTGTTTATTCTGCTCATCCCACAGAGGTTACAGAAACCAAACAGAGATTTTGCAAGTAATAATGAGTTTTCCAAGCTCCCTCAGAATTGCCCTCTTTCTCCCATCTGCAACTTTTCCCTCTATCCCTTCTCTCAAGCAAAGAATCAGAAAAATTAGCCATTTCCCTCAAGTTCAGGTCTATCTGAGCTCTGGCAAACTGACATTTCACAGTGTGGGACATCCTGTCATGGATAATTTATTTCCAACCCTCATGGTTAAAGGAGAGCCTCAAAGAGATGTTAAGTCATACTATGTCCCACACACATACACAGCATAATTCATTATATGGAGCACCGTGCTCTGAAGTTATGTCTCAAAGCACACAGAGGAGTTCAGTACTAAAATCTAAGAGTAATGCTTTATTGCCAGGGAAAACAAAAAATCTGAAAACAAATGTCCAGACCAGGATTCTTCTACATTACCAGAGAACATTACTAACCACTCATTATCTGTATATCTGCTGTGATATACATACCAGAGAAAAAGGCTCCATTTATCATGTACAAGTATCTCATATAAAAGCACCCTGTGAGGGTGGTTGATCACTGGAACAGGTTGACCAGAGGTGTTGTGGATTCTCCATTCCCAGAAATAATCAAACCAGACTGGACATAACTCTGGGCTACCTGCTCTAGGTGACCTTGCCTGAGCAGGGCAGTTGGACTCCATGAACTCTGGAGGCCTCTCCTAACTTCAGCTGCTCTGTGACTCCCACCAGGAAGGAACTATTCTGTTTTGTTGGGAAATTACATGATAGTTCATGTATTTATTGCTCTTCTCATATAGGCTGTTGCATGGGAAGGTTGTATGGTAACAAACAAGAGGTTTCAGTGCAGTAGGCTGGCTGTGTTGCTGTCTGCTGGTATCCAAACACTCTTGGCCATTAAGATGCTTGTTTTTCACAAGACCCATTACATTGCCTTCGAGCTGTTAGCACACGAAGCACAAAAGTACCAGAGACAAACAGTCTCTTCCTAATCCAGTAGAGAAAACTGAATTTGGATCGTAGGCAGCAGCAGCAGCACAGAGCATGAGTCGAAAAGGCAGCATTTTAAAACCCAGCATAGGATTTTGGCAAAACACATAGAGAGGGAAAATGTCTGCTCTTTGCTCTGGAATGATACAGTCCTTTCATTTTTTTTAATTACATCTATTTTGCTGGGCTGTGGCCAGTGTTCCTATGTGCCAGTAGTTCTGACCACAATAATTTAAATATAAATATGTAAATGAATGTAGCCATGCACTTGACATTTCCTCTTTAATTTTTCTATCCTGTACATTAGAGAAGGTTTGAGCTAAACCTAATTCTGCTAATATCAGATCTAACATAAAATAATATATCATTTAACATCTGGCATAGCAAGTACCATGCACCAAACAAGAAACAGTTGGCTGTCTTACAAGTGACATTTGAATATATTAGCCTATTAAGGTCCATGCACACTTCAGCCTATTTTATTTCACCTTTGTCTTGGAACAACTCTGAATCAGAGCCAGGCGACAATTGTGCCTTTACACCCTCTCTCTGGAGCTGGCTGGCCCAAGGTTAGAACTGTGATCTCAGCCTAAGCTGGGTTCATTCCCTGTTCTTTCTAAAACTTTGCACCATGATCATTCACTGTTGGAAGGAACAGAGACATAAACCGAAGCATCAGGAATCAGATCTATGAAATATTTAACCACATTCAGACAACCTCCTGGGATTCAATAGAATGAGAGATTTTGTGTATTCATCACTCAGATAGTAATGCTTTAAAATCATATAGAATATTAGGACATGTTCTCAAGGACTTGATCTAGCCCTGTGCTGCTCTCAACTATGTTTCTGTATTGTTTTTCAACAGTTAAACATTTCCTTTATTAATTTTTTCCCCAGATCTAATGAGAACTTTTCCTAAGTCCTCCCAACTCTCCATAATCCTTGTTCTTTTCAGGTCTCTCACTAACTTAAGCTTGACTTCAGAGAACTTTTACAATAAAGAGCTTAACACTTTACAAGACATGAAGATCCTGCTGTGCTGAGTAACATGATATAAGGAATGCAAGCTTTTCCAGATTTTCCTTGGAAACAGGATTTCATGCTGTGGAGGGCTAAAAAACAACCCCAGACATTTAGACATAGTGAGAATGTGGTATATAATTTAATACTGAACTATACAAAACTGTTTGTACTCAAATTTCATGCATTTATTAGCTAACAGCTTTTGTCACACTTTGCAGTTAACTAAAAATTCTGCCAGCCTTTACAATGTACTTACTAAACCTTAGGAACTCCAAAGTCAAGTCCTCAGCTCATACAGCTGGAAGGAATGATATAAAGAAGATTGCAAGACAAGTGGAGCCCTGTTACCTGCTCATCACCCAAACACATACTGAGATGGGCTTTGGGTTTAGCTGTGATTATAAATAATCCCCTCACAGGAGGGCTGTTTGCAGAGTTTGTAGCTGGGACCTTAACCCTCTGTCAGAAACTTTCCATTCATGACATGCATCATCATAAATAGTTTGAAATTAAGATTAAATGCTGCTAACCAGTTCTATCCAGTTTCCTCCCCAAACGGACCAGACAGATAGAAACTTACCCTCTCTTAGACATGGGACTCACCTCTTCTTCCCGGTGATACTCTGCAATGAGGTGGAATGGCACGGTGTACAGCGTGCTGGACATGACGCCAAAGAGGGAACACAGAGCCAGAGTGGAATAGACATTTGGAAACAAGCCAATTAATCCAGTACCCAATCCAAAGAGCAGGTATCCAAGGAAATAAAGTCCCTTTAATCCTATGTATGGAAGGAGGATTTTCTGCAGGTCTGTCGAAAGTAAGTGAAAATGCTGATAAGACTACAGCAAAACATGTCACATTTCATCAGGAAGGTCCTTTAAGGGACTGGATTTTGTGATGGAGGAGATAATCTTACTGATTTTGGAAGTTGCCTCAAATTATTGTAGGTATAAACTTGCCAAAAATACTTGCTCTCTCTGGGGATAGTCTTATTCTGGCTTAGCCAACTCCAGCGAAATATTTAACAACCCTTCTGGAAGAACTGCCCTCATTGACAACCTCAGACTTTGACTGTAATACGAACATTTGGCATCAGCCCCTGTCTGAGCTGAGAAAGGCGCTGCAAAAATGCCTGTAGTTAAGCTCCAAAAGGAAAAGATCTCCGTTAAGCCTCTTTTAGAGACTCAATTCAGCCCCCCAAAAGCTACTCATTTGAGTTTTCAGATCACAGGTAATTTTTTTAAGCCTTGGCAAGAGCCATGGTAAAATCTGTCTGGGTAACTGTGCTAGCATATTTACACACAATTTTGGAAACCAAGGTTGATGCTTCCAGCAAGACCCTCTACTGCACAGTGAAGAAGTTATTTTATGAGGAATGCAGATGAAGAGAGGCCTTCGAGAACCTACAGCTACAGCTCTGCTAAGCGAAACAGCATCTCAGAATGAAGGTCACAGCATCCATTTTAGCCTGGCATTTAACTTCAGGATGAGTTTCATTGTTAAGGGTCAGTTCACATGCAGAACAATGCCTTAGTGCCAGTGACCCCTCATCATGTGATCAGCAACTGTTTCTCCTAGGACAACAGTTTCTTACAATGCTGAGAATGTACCTTTTCTTAAAGTTTTCATATGGGGGGGGGAAAAACCCCAGAACCAAGGGATGATTTGCCATTGCTTTACTTTTTTTAACAATGGCAAATAGCAAACTGTTTGGACATTGTTTCAAAACACAGTGCTCCAGTACGTTCCTGGGTACTTACAAGAATAGACTGATGAAGAAATTGCATTGATGCACAGCCCCCAGCATCCCATCTCTACTCCTGCTTTGTAGGTAAGGTAAAGCGTGGAGTTATGAGGTGCATAAGGACTACCCTGGTATACAACCTGAAAGAGAGACCACAAAGATCACAGAACGCAAGGATGGGCTGCATGTACACAATACCTCCTTCTTAGGGGAACAGGGTACCCAACACAGGGCCTCACCCCTGACAGGGGAGATAGTTAGGACCCAAGAAGTCCCAGAAGCAGTGCCCTTCACAGTTCTCCAGGTTTCACATGCCTTTCTCCCATCCCAGGCTCCTCCTCCTTTCTTACCATCTGCATTTTCCTGAACTGTCCACACTACACTGACTTGTTCATTCTTTTTCCTTTGGGTGTCTTATGTCCCACTCACCTCCCTTCTCCACTTCTGCCTTCTTGCCTTAGCCTTTCTTTCCATAATTTATCTGCAATTTTGTTTGTTTGTTTCTTTTTCAGGCTCACCCCAACACACTCATTCTCCCATCTAGTCATTATCTCACTCAGTTCCTTATCTAAGCAAGCAAAACCTTTTCTTTCAGTTGTGTACATACACTGCAGGGAAAGAAAAACAAACCCAACAAGACCAACAAACCATCCCTTCCCTCCCTCTCTCCTATAGACACAAAAAATGCTGAGGAAATGGGAATACTGGGTGGAAAACATGGGGAAAAAAGCAAGTGGCAGTGAGAGGATTTGTGCCAGGAGCACATATCTGTACCCTGGAAGAGACAGGCAGGATCGTACAGGCAAGAACCACAGGCAGGGACGTACCATCCCACTGCCCAGGGATGGGCTGGAAAAGGGAGCACTGGCTGTCATGAAGGCAAAGAATTGCTGGCAGAAGGGCCCAAGGGAAAAGTTTAAAGAGGTACATCAGGGACAGCCAAATTGAAGGAGACAAGAGCCTTGAGCTGCCAAGCATTTCGCTGTGCAGAGAGCTGCAGAGCAGGTGAATGGCCAGTGCCCATGTGCCACAGTAATGCCAGCTGCATCCAAGCGACATCAGTGTTCCTTGGGTTAGGAAAACTGCCCATCTGGGAGCAGCTCCAAAGCCAAAGCAGAGAAGGGGTGTGTTTGGAGCTGCTCCAAGAGCTTCATCTGAAGCAGTTAAATAGGCACAGACAGTCTACTGAAAGGTTTTCCAACAGACGCTGGCAAGGAACAAGGGCCTGAGATCAATTAGCTGTTTTACAGAAGTCTTGTGCAGCCATCCAGATACAACTGGCTCTGCCACCACTGTAATTTCTTCAGGATTGTAACACACTCTCATTTCTTTTTGGTGGAGGAGGAGGTGCTAAAAGGAAGGAGAAGCAAGAGGATTTTACCTGTCCCATGAAATCCGTGAAGAAGAGCATGTTGGACAGGAAAGCCATCCATCCAAAGAGGTGGCTCACACACAGATAGCGGTAGTGGGGTGGCATGCTTAGAAGTGTCTTCAAGAGTGATTTAAGGGTCATCCTCCTTTGATCCTAAAAGCAAGTATTTAACAATAACACTGTGTTGCTGCCCTGAGGGCTAATATAATAGCTGACAGGAAATTAAGAAAGCCTCCACATCTTTCATTGCCAAACTTCCAAAGTTTTTAACTTGTTTTTGCTAGGAAGGGTTGCTTGGATACTGAGGGTCCTTCACCATGTATTTCATTTGTAGAGCCATTGCCTAATAAAGTCATCTGAAAGATTCACAGACACTCCAAGAGAGTTGGAATACATCAGCAAGGATGTAATGTTTCTTGCTGTTATGATCAGTAAGATTATTATCTTCTTGTAGAACCAAGTGAAAATTTCCTGCCAAAACTGATTCAGTGGAGTTCCAGGGGAAAAAAAACCCACACAAGAAGCCAAACCAACTAACCAAACACTAACCCCCACCACCACCAAAAAAACCACACACACAAAAAAACCCCACAAAATTTACTTATGGACACAATCAGCTTTCCACTGAAAATTTAAAGCTACTAAATTCCAAATACTTCCTGAGAATTAAATTATTTCTGCAATATGGCATTCCCGTTCCCTCCTATGTGCTCAATTCCTTAGAAGATTTCACCTCTTCTGGTGCATCATTGCCATGGGATTTCCACTCTGTACTGTCCTCCCCTCCTCCATGAAGTGGGGTAAGACTGTGACACATCAGAGAAGATGCAGCACCACCCAAAGTCACAGCTCCCAGAGAACGTATGTGAGCTCCAGCCCCTGAACACTTCACCCCATGGGAGAAATAACTAATTTCAAAATCAAGGTGGTTTTGGTGCCAGTTAACAAATCTTACTGATAGGGAAAATCAAAACCTCTCAGCACCTTCCATGCCCCACCTTATCTCCCCTTCTTTTGTGAGCCCTGTGCCCCAAAACTCTCTCTCAGTTTCTTTTGCAGCCACCCTCATCAGTTCACTCGTATCACTTGTGTTTTTTTCAGTACCGTAGGTGGGCTTGATGTCAGGCATTTGCCACAAACAACTCTTACTGCTTTAAAGCTCCTGCATGGCTCTGTGCTTCTAAAGAATAAAGGTGCTCTTTTATCTGTGCATGATGGAACACTTGCAAGTTTATTTACTGATATTTGAAGGCAACAGTGTTGGGAGGGACAGTAAGGGAATCCATTGGTCATAAAATGTGTAAGAATGGTAAAAGTTACCTTCATTACTGGAAAGCTGAACCCTTTGATTTGTCCTATGATAATGACATTTTTTCCTTCCTTCCCTCAATGTTCTTCTTTCTTTTCACAATGCTCCTTTCCTTTGAACTAAGTTATGCTGCAAGCTACTCTATGAATAATCGCCACATGTAAGGTTGGAAAATACTTTGCTTTGGTGGGAGGCTTTTAATCCTCATAGGAATGCCAAAATTCAAGTTGCTGACTTTCACCTTGGACTGCATATTGTCCAAATCCCTTGGAATTTCTCTTGGCATCAGTCTCTTTTAAACAGAGCAAACTTTCTATCCTTCTACAGTTATAAAAGAGGAAACAAAACAAAACAAAGAAATTCCACATTGTCTCATCAGTGTTTTGTTCACGGATAATTAGCATTCTTTGACTTGGCTTATTTAATTTATTCACCTCTTTCACACAGTTCTTTAAAACAGCCTTTCCACAGTGTTAACATAAGGTCACAGGACCACAACGGACACTGCAGTAATTACAAACAATCTGACAGCTAGGTAGAGATGAAGGATTTCTATTTTAGTGAGTGGAAATGGGCACTGAAGTGTTTGATGCACACATTCAGTACACAACAGCACACAAACCCTGCACTTATTTAAAGCCTGGCTCCTTTTCAGTTCCTTATCTTTCAAAAGCTCCCAATAAAATCACTACAACTCAATGCCTAAGATGATTCATAAAGATAGAGACGAATCAGTCTGACACGGGTTTTATGGCAGCAGAGCCCGAGTAATTTGGCACCAAACTAAAGGAAAAAAATTAATCACTTTGGATATCTGCTCACACTGTAACAGGTCAAATCTCATGAATAATCATGGGAGCTATTAGCATGTAAGAGCACAGTCCTTAATTTAGAAGATATAGGGCCCCGATGCCTGCAGCAAAATTAAAAAAAAAAAAAGAGAGAGACACAGAAAAACAGGAAGCCAGACCATTTCTTCAAGGAAGCAATTACAGTAATGAACTCAGAAACATGTGCCACAGGAGACAGACCATTAAGGCAGTGAGTGTCTAGAATTTATACATGCACAGGCACATCAAAGAGACACGAGACAGATCAAAGCACTGTGAGTCTCTGACAGGCCGTACAGCTAAAAATAGAGAGACGAAGGCAGTGGCACAAACTTGCCACAGCGGACACCAGAGCTCCATCCCAGGCGTCAGGCGTTACTGATTCAGTGGAATTGTTCTTGCTAAGATACAGACGACCCCGATCCTCAGCCTGCTCCCTTTGCTTTCACTGCATCTGCTCTCTCTCCATCATTCACCTTTCTTTCTTTAGAGCCCATAAGGCCCAAGCAGTCAATGACACTCATCATCTCTGACAATTTGGAGGATGCTCCGAGTGAACAATGCTGGTGAAGGATGCTGGGTGCTCACGTTGGCCTACAGTGGGGCAGCAGGGACAGCACTGCAGTGTAACAGACATACTCTCCTAAAAGGCTGTTGCTTTGCTGTCTGCTCCCCTCTGTGTTTGTCTGGCATTCTCACCAGGCAGCATTCATCTTTTATTCTACCTCTGTGCTGCATCCAGGGTAACAATGTTTTTCTTCAGGTTAGTAATACCAATTGTTACATATGAAAAATAGTAAAAGATAATAAAATCCTTTTACTTGTGACTTAAGCACGAGCTCAGGTTTCTAACCTAAAGCATTGGCACATTCTCAGTATTTTATCTGATTTATCAAGACTTGTGTCAGGGATAGACAGTGGAGGGGAACACCTTCTTTATGAGGGAAGGCTGAGGGAGCTGAGTCTCTTAAGCCTGGAGGAGACTGAGGGGTGACCTTACTAATGTTTATAAATACGTAAAGGGTGAGAGTCAGGAGGATGGAGCCAGGATCTTCTCAGTGATGGGCAGTGATAGGATAAGGGGCAGTGGGTGCAACCTGGAGCAAAGGGAGTTCCATGTGAACTTTTTAACTGTGAGGGTCAGGGAGCACTGGGACAGGCTGCCCAGAGAGGCTGTGGAGTCTCCTTCAAACCTTCCTGGATGCGTTCCTGTGGGATTTAGTCTAGGTGATCCTGCTCTGGAAGGGGGTTGGACTAGATGATCTTTTGAGGTCCCTTCCAACTCCTAACATTCTGTGATACGTAACACTAAGAGATCAGAAGTGAAATTAAAACAACAAACAAGTGCTCCATCAGTTATTGTTATACTGGGAGCCAAAGATAGATATTAGCCTTTGCTCAGCTAGGGTAACATGATATTGCAGTGAGGCCTTCTAGCACTAAAAGTAATCAAAAAAACCAGTGAAAACTATTATCTTTTCCTAAGACCCCATTAGCAATGTGCTCTCCAGATATTTTTCAGGTAGAGTCACCTTTTTCTAGTTGCCTTAGACTGAAGCAATCTCTCACAAAAATGCAGCAGAAGCAAGGTAACAGTGATGACTTCAACATGCCATCTATTCTCTCCCACCTAACAGCCCTGCCAAAGGCAGAGCCACCATATCACTTCAAAACAATTAAAACTCCAGAAGCAAGGTAGCACTGCTGTAGGAGTAGCAATTTTAAACACTTCAGTGCTGTCAATAAATCCTCAATGACATGTTGAGCAGAGCAAACCTGAATGTTTACTAGAGCCCGGAACATACAGTTCATATCTATTACGAATGAAAGTGTATGATCTGCAGTGGGAATTACAGATTTATATCAAAGATTAGTGGTCTGTAGTCCTTGCCCACAATTTGATGTGAAATCTATCAGGACGAAAGGGTGAAGTAGATCCTTTGAGCAGAATTCACATGGATATCAAAAGACTGACACAGAGCAGAAACCTGAACTGGTTTTCCCTCATCCCTGCCAATTGTTCAAAGCATCAGGACTAGTCTGTCTCATTCCTCTTGCTGGAAATACTTTATAAATAAGAAAAAAGGAAGCAGGCTTCCTCCTGACCACATATCCCAGTGGAGGATCCTTTTTCTGCGTGTGTGAAAGGGCTCCAGTCCCAACAGTCAGCACTAGCTAACTGAAGGGTCTCCAAGCATGCAACAATGAGACTTAAAACATAATCTCTGCACTTACCCCTGTCTGTGACTCAACAGCACATTTCCCTGGTTTAGCTGGAGCCGTTATTTCAGGACATGTTGACTTACAGAAACCATTCTTGATTTCCTCATCTATGGAACTATATGTGTAGGATTCAGTCACTTCCAGCAGGAACTTTGTCTCTTCGTTGTTGTATCTGAGTGGGACTTCAGGAATACTGCGCAGATGTACAGCAAGGCAAATTAGGAAAACCAAGGCTGCGAAGAAGAAAATCACCTGGAATTCCGATACCAAGGAATATCCTAGCACAGTTTGATCCCAGTCCATAGCACCTGTCAGGTAACCCAGGGCTCCTCCCAAACCTATGGGAGTGGGGGAAAAAAAGGAGAAAAAAGATCGACTAGCATTGATAAAATAAACAAACAGTGCATAATACCCTCAAATGATACCCTGTAGAAACAACTACGTAATCACCCTTCAGATATACATCACAAGGAATAGGAATATTGAGCTAATCACATGTATGAACAGTTACCAAAACACCTCTTGAAAAATCTCATCAGCTCTGGCAGACAGAGCTCTCAAAAAATGCCTGAGTACATAGCAACATCTCTTTTCTTGTGTCTTTGAGGATTTATTTTCTTTGAAACAGAGAGTAATACAAAATAAAAATCTACTGGAATTTATGTTTCTTTTAAAAAAAAAAACCTCCACAGAACAACAAAATTTATTTTTAATTATGTCAAGACTACCTCTAGTTTGGACTTTGCAAAATGCATTTTATACAGCTGAATCTAAACAGAAATCCTGTCTTTGGGTGACACTTTTTAAAGAACGGAAATAAAGCCAAAAGCATTGTTTTGTGGTTATCAAAATCCAAGTACCTCACCACTTGGAAAAGGGAACAAAAAGGATCAAATAAAAATGTGTGCCTTTACTTGTTTTCTCAGGAAAGTTAGAATATATAAAGTGAGACTGCTACTGTGTGTCTTTAATAGAAACGGTGTTCAGACCATGTTCGTTTTGGTGTCAGAAGCATGAGGAAGTTCACATGGTTACACAGAGCATTTGAAGGTCTTGGAAATGTTTCTGCTCTTCTGCTTAGGAGTCCTGAAGACAAGGTGTGGCAGAACTATTCTGTACCACAGAAAGTAACATTTGCTTCACCTAAAACCCAGCTGGTTTTTACTTCACTGCGGATTTTCTGTACTTTTCTCCCTCTCCAGCCCTCCTTCTCTGCGTCCTGCTGCCTTTCACAGGGGACTGTATCCTTGCTTGTTCTCATGGAAAACAGCTAAGCTGTTAATAAGTTCTTGAAGAAAACCTGCACTACATGTTTGCACAGTAGTGGATGCTTGATGCTGGGGGGCCGGCTTTGTGTATTGCTTTGACAAAAAGTAATGGTGATGCTGCACTGGGGTCTGAGTGTTGGGTGGGGGGTATGCACACTCTTCCTTCCCCTCTTCTCCTAAGTTTGGTCATGGGTTTCATAACTGCAGGGCTGTCGAGTGTAATGTCACATATTCAAACCTGAAACTGAAGGCAAAGCAGAGAGCAAAATCTTGGACATACTGAGTATAGAAAGAAGGAACTAAATAGGGGAAACAAAACAGTATCTAAAACAGAAGCTGGAAAAGAAATGGGAAGATTGCTGTTTGTGCCTAACAGAGATAACACAAAGAATGGTAAATGTAAATTGTAGGGAATCAGGAAGATTAGATTTTAGGGAAAACTGTCTAACAAGGCCAGTGAAGTGTGGGAGCAGACTGCCTTGGGAGGGCTGCAGGACAAGGGAGGATTTCAAGAACAAGTCAGGTAGTTACCCCTCAGGAAGGATTGAGATAGCAACGATCTTGCTGCAGAGGGCACAGGATGCTGGACTAAATAATACAGTCTATTCCAGTCTTATTTGATGGGAATTGCCCCACGTCCCTTTTCACAGCTCAGTACACAAATGAATCAGCTAAATCTGTAGCTCCAGATTTGGATATCAAGGATTTATCATATCATCCAAGGAAAAATTGCAACCAGTGTTCTGCTGAAGGCAGGAATATACATAGGATACTCACTTCCCTCTCTGTCTAAACAAGTGATTGTTGAAGTATTTATCTCTCAGCTTCTAATGGATAATACTGATTCCATTGCCATGATACTTTAAGGTCTCTTTTTAATCTGTGTTCCTGGAGACAGCTATGTTGTATGTCCAAAATCATCCTACTGTCAATAGTTACTACACCTACCTCCTTGACCAGCGTAACTGCCAGTGAATCTACATGTCTCTGCTCTTGGCACAGCTCAGTGGCCACAACAATCTGCCTAAAATGGATTGCATGACTTCTCATCTGGTCTGCTTTTCCTCTAGTCCTTTCACAGTGACTGCTGTCAGACACATCTGGAAGCTCCTCACGATTCACGTGACAGGTACGCAGCCGTACGTGCCTTCCCTGTGGATCTTCCCATGCACTGCAGGTTGCCTTCTGTAACTCAGCAACCTTTCAAAGATGCATAAAGGGAAATGAAGCTCACTCTCCATTTGCAGGGGCCTGGACTGAAGTGCATGGACTTGCTTTGTGGAAGTTGTGGAGTTTTGGGTTTTTACACAGGACTCCTATTTCTACACAGGAAGGCAGCACGTATTGGGTCACTACTGAAGAAAGGAAACCACCTATTCTGTCCTGTGCAGCTCCTGCTCTATGTTGTATGCAGAGTTAAGAAATGTTCTTTTTATGAGCTATGGCAAGGAAACGACTTATATCCCTTAATTTTTGCTTCACCAAAAACTTGAGAAAATTATAACAAGCTGAATAAGCACCACTTCACCTTCTTAAATAATAAATTGCGCTTACTCAAACCATGGCTGTGCTGCTGTAAGTGTTTATACCTGCAGCCTTCCACAGCAAAGTTCTTGTAGCAGCAATCACAAAGCTGCTGCTCTCTGGAGTAGTGAAAACCCAGCAACAAAAGACTCGTGACTGAAGCGCAGGATCAGATGATCAGTTCATTCAAGATTAGAAACACAGTGAGGATAAAGTCCATGCAATTACCTTCCCCTCCTTTGAGAGGCAGGGAGGAAAAGAAGGGATCTGAGTACCTGTAAAGAGGGCGTGGTAATGCAGACCCTTCTCTTTATCCTGATGAGAGCAGACATCAAATAAATAGGCTTTGATGGGGCCATCAATAAAATCAGCTGCAAAATCAAAAAGCACTACTCCCAGCATGGTAATGACTATTGCCCACGTCCGTTGCTTGTCTCTCTCACCGATGAAAGCTACAAAAAAAAAAACCACACCCTCATTCTGACAGCAACAGTGCCACGTCCTGCAAAGCCACATTTCATCTTTCCTGATCCCTCCAAGTCTACATAGTGCTTAGTTATGCAAGAGAGAGCAGTGATACCAGAAACGCATCAGAGAAGCAGGGTAACTGAGTGTGCAGTACAGAGCTCTGCTAGGTTGGTTTATTGCCTCGAGTCAGCACAAGCTCAGGGTACTCCAAGCTCCACAACCAAGAGCATCACTAGCCTTAATCTACTCCTGTGCACCTCCATGGCATGCTCTGGCAGCCTATCACACATGTATTTTGCAGTACCTGTTTTATTCCATTTGCCCTCCCCCTTCCGTTGGTATAGATAATCAAGAGTTGACTTGATTATCAGTCAATTATCAAGATGATTATTTGGCAAATTAATACAAGTATATTCAACACCAATGATATCCAGGAAGAGAAGGCAAATCAATTCATAAATGCATACACCTCTCCCCCACCCCCACCCCCAAGTCATAATGACAGCAGCAACTTTCCATCAAAATTTTGAGAAGTTACATCTCAAGGTGAAATATAACAGTATCCAGGGATGTCAACCCCTATTTGATTTGCACATTCCAGGTGCAATATCGTTTCCAAGGAGCTTCTGCTTTCTATTATTCACCAGCATAACGTATTCCCAAAACAAGCCAGTACTGCAGTACTTAAAGGGAAGTATTTTGAAGCTAATCCACCTAAAATAGGGATTAACAGATATCCAGTTTGGATGTGTATGATATCTCACAGAAAAATATCGATCTTTTAACTTTACAAGGTAGATTTAGTTCTTAAAAACTTCTCTTGGGCCTAAGCAGTGCTCTACTCGTACGAACCAATTCTGGCAACACCACCAACACAGAGCACACTGCAATCACATGCACAAGCTACAGAACAGAATGTACAGGGTATATAACATGCAGCATTAGGATTGAATTTATATGAAGATTGCAGCATCCCTCGGCTCCTTCAATGCAATTTTAAGACCCCACTTGAGCAGGGAATAAAGGAACCCCTCTTTTCTTTCTAGTTCGTAAGTCTGTCAGCACAGCGTATGCCCCTCACTCACCTGAGATCATCATGTCCCCATTGAGGTACAAAGCCATGCCTAACAGCATTATGATGCCCAGACCCAGAATGTAAGGTCGCCTCCTGCCCCAGCTACAGCTGCAGTGATCACTGGCTGAACCTACCACGGGCTGCAGCACGAAGCCCAGGATAGGGCTGATGAGCCACACCAGGCTGTAGAGGTTCTTGGGCAGCCCTACACTGAGCAGCACCGGCGTGACAAAAGCGGCCTCCACAGCATAGCAGAACTCCCGGCCGAACATCGCCATGCTGTGCATGACCAGCCGTCCCACCGCTCGCTTCCTTGGCACAACTGCTCCAGTCCTCGTCACGCATTGCAGCAGAGCCTCCTCCTTCCCTCTCGTGCTGTCCATGTTGGCATTGGCCACCTCAGAAGGGGCTGGAAGAGCTCCGTGGAAACTGTCTTCCGTTAAAGTCATCGATCCGGCTATGTGCAGCGCTCCGGAGAGTGGGAGCTGCCGGCCACAGCTGACATGGAGCCTAGATCATATGCCGGGTGGGATCGGTCTGTGCCGGGGGAGGGACTCACATACTTTCATGGCTCTGCGATCACAAGTTATGCAAGGCAGGGGGCGGGGAAGTGTGTGTTAACGTTAGTAGATCTGAGCTCTTGGGCGTCTGCAAAGCTCCCAACTCTCCCCAACTAAAGAGCTACTGTTTAAGCACAAAATACACATATAACGGGAACATACATCACATGGGTGAGGCACAGGATGTGATACAAAGCTGCTCCTCTTGCTGCTCTAAAATAGCGGCAGTACCATGGAACTAGAGCTCTCAGCTTCCCATTCAGCAAACATGAGCTCCAGAGTGCCGATTGTCAGTGGGTCAAGCACAGGGGAAAAGAATCTGCAATGTGTGTCCAGAAGAGGATTTCAATGTACTTCATGACCATAAGTGAACCAACTTATTGCCCTGAGTGTTAGTGGCAGGTAAGAAGTTTGGCAGAAGTCTGTCAAACAGCAACTGGTGAGTATTTTTTTGTATCTGCTGTGTGCTACCCTCAATACCACTGATTATTTTCTTGATTTCTGAAAAGCAAAGGGTATATAGGATACTTGGTTGCTTGTTCTTTTAAAACAGTCTTACCTGCCAAGAGAAGACCTTAAAAGAAATCTGTTGGGACATATCCAAACTGGACCTTTCAGGCTAGTCTGAATGCCTCACCTCAGTGAGGCAGGTGATCCATCTTATGCTGAATCATAGAGTGGTTTGGGTTTAAAAGGCATCTAGTCCCACCTCCCTGCCATGGGCTTTGGGCACCCCCCATTAGACCAGGTTGCCCAAAGCCCCATCCCACCTGGTCTTGGTCACTGCCAGGGATGGGGCAGCCAAAGCTTCTCTGGGCAGCCTGTGCCAGGGCCTCACCACCTTTATTATAGAACATTTCTTCCCTATATCTAGTCTGAAACTACCCTCTTACAGTTTCAAACCTTGTCCTACCAAAACAGGCCTTGATAAAATGTCTGTCCCCATCTTTCTAATGAGCCCTGTCTTAAGTATGGAAAGGACCCATTTTAAGTAAGATCTCCCCAGAGCCTTCTCTTCTCCAGGCTGAACAAGCCCAAGTCTCTCAGTCTGTCTTTGTAGCAGTGGTGCTTCTGCCCTCTGATCATCTTTGTGTCCCTCCTCTGGACATGCTCCAACAGCTCCATGTCTTTCCTGTACTGAAGACCTCTGACCTGGATGCAGGACTCCAGGTGGGGTCTCATGAGAGCAGAGGGGCAGAATCTCCTCACCTGACCTTCTGGTAACACTTCTTTGATGCAGCCTTTTGATGCAGCATATGGTTGGCCTTCTGAGCTGCAAGTGCACATTGCAGGTTTATGTCCAGCTTTTCACACACCAGTACCCCGGGTCCTTCTCCTCAGGGCTGCCCTCAATCCCTTCATACTGAAGCCATGAGCCTTCATTTTGGCCACGAGCCAGCAGTGTGCTCTGGTGGCTAAGAGAGCCAATAGGATCCTGGGGTGCATCAAAAGGACCATGGCCAGCAGGTCCAAGGAGGTGATCCTCCCTCTCTTCTCTGTCCTGGTCAGGCTCCACCTGGAGTATTGTGTCCAGTTCTGGGCTCCCTGGTATAAAAAAGACAGGGATCTCCTGGAGAGTCCAGAGAAGGGCTACGAAGGTGATTAAAGGCCTGGAGCATCTCCCCTACAAGGAAAGGCTGAGAAAGCTGGGGCTGTTCAGCCTGGAGAAAAGAGACTGAGAGGGGATCTGATCAATGTTTGTAAGTATCTTAAGTATGGGGTGCAGGGGGAATCAGCCAGCCCCTTTTCAATGGTCTGTGGGGACAGAACAAGGGGCAATGGCTGCAAGTTGGAGCACAGGAAGTTCCACACCAATATGTGGAAGAACTTCATGGTGAGGGTGACAGAGCCCTGGGAGAGGCTGCCCAGTGGGGTTGAGGAGTGTCCATCTCTGGAGATATCCAGGACCTGTCTGGATGCCAACCTGTGTGACCTGTCCTAAGGAACGCGTTTTGGCAGGGGGGTTGGACCCCGTGATCTCTTGAGGTCCCTTCCAACCCCTACAGTTCTGTAATACCGTGGGTTTCCCCAACCCAAGGTCAGGACCTTGCATTTGGCCTTGTTGAACCTCATGATGTTCACATGGGCCTGAACTTGACCAGGTCCCTGTGGATGGCATCCTGTGCCTCAGGCATGTCAACCACACCACTGAGCTTGGTGTTGTCTGCAAATTTGCTGAGGGTGCACTTGATCCCACTGTCTGTGACACTGATGAAGATACTGAATAGAACTGGTCCCAGTTCTGACCTGAAGGTTAACCCCTGAAGTTAACCTGAGGTTTTAAACTGACTCAGCAATTTTTGGGTCAGAACTTAGGTTCTCAGGAGATTACACTGGACAATGTTTAGTGTTCTCCAACATATTCACATGCACATGGGACTAAGCAAATGGTCATATCTGACTGTCAAGTTGTAGAATATTCAGTAATTCACATTAAAGAAACTGAAGATACTTTTGCTAGTCATTACCTCCTTTGTCAGGACCTAGTGACAATTCTTGTTTAAGCCTTTGTAAGCAACAAACTGGTTTGCAGCACGGTAAATACTCTGCAAAACCCACAACTCCTCACATTGTACATCCTGATGGGTCAGACTAAAGAACACTGTATGAAGACCGTTAAAAGGGAGGGTTGTTGTGTTTGGTTGTGTTTTTTTCCCCTTGAAAGACATGATGGTTTAATTTTAAAGGAAATGAAAACCACCAGGTAGTAACCATTATTTAAAACCTGTGCAGCTAAGCTGCCTAACATTTCTCCAAAAAGAGTCGAGGGTGTTAAAATTGGGAGCTATTTTATAGTAACAAAACTCATTCTGAGGTTATTTTCTGGCCAAGCTTAAATTTCAAATGTAATATAATCTGGAGTCTGCGCTGGAAATGTAGTCAGCCTATGAAATAGAATCACTTTATGATAATAATTCCACAGCAGCACAAAAGAAAAAGCCTTATTTCCATCACTGTTTTGGCAGATAAAGCAAATTAATTGATACGATAAGATACAGAATAATTTCCCTTCTAATCTATAAATAAACAACACAATCACTTGTTTAGGAAGAATATAACTACTTTATGGAAAGTATTGTCTTCATGTAATTACAACATATATTACCAATCAAAGGTGGAGCTAAAAATTAGAAGAAACAAGCATTTCACAGGATATGATATTTAAAGAGACATTTTGAGGACTTAACAGCTGCTTACTATGCAAGTTGTATAGATCTTCAGAACACAATTTTGCTATCATTCTAGACTGCAGACCACTGAGGTATGTAAGTGCATAATCCCCACTGTTTTCAATTAAATGTTACATTTCAGTAATTTTTTTTAAAAAGGTTACAAGCTGTATTATGCAGACATTTGTCATATAATTAAATTTTAATGCATAAAAACTTACTGTACCAGCCTGAAAATTTGTCTGATCTGCATAGTTAAACAGACTATAGATTAGCTTTAGGCTTACTGAATTCTATTACTTTATCAGAGTAAAGTTTAGTAATCTCTTGCTTAGTAAATCCATATTCTAGGAGTATCTCTTCGGTGTGTTCTCCTATAATAGGATCTCTTTTAAATGATGGAACCGCAGGGGTCCTTGATAGAACAGGAGCAGGTCTTGGGCTTATCTCGCCCTGCTCATTTTTGATAAAAGAACTTCTTTGTTTGTTATGCTGATGCGAGGCAACATCATCAAAGGATAGAACAGGGGTCACGCAGGCATCGGTACCATCAAATATGCTGCACCACTCATCTTGTGTCTTCTGTGCAAATATGGATGCAAATTTTTGCTTCATTTCTGGCCAGTAAGAGTGACTCATCTGACCGGGAAGTTTACTTGCATCTAGCCCAAGACCTGAAAGAAAGAAAAGACAGCAGTACAGTTTAGATAAAGTGTTGCCCACAATGAAGGGTGTTCCTCAAGAAACTAGTATTTTGCAGCCAGTCCAACACAGCAAAGCATAGTAACTAGAAGTTGCTTCGAACTCTATTAGGGTATCTATGATTGAGCAGGAGAGGGCAGAACAATGAAATGGCTTATTACTTGCAATTGGGCTACACCCCACTGGCTAGAGCCTTTTAACTAAGTACATTATTAATACTTTGTAAGAGCAGCAGCTGCCTGGAGATAACATTTTGTCCTGAGAACATTTTCTACAACAGGTATTACATTCCCTACCTGACAGTAGCAACACGCAGCTGAACGGGACTTGGGACTACAGTAACATGGGTGTCTCAAAGAACCTGGAACATCTGCCAGACCTGCATGCCCAGCAGACTACAGGGTGTCCAACATGATGGGGTTACTTCTATGCCAGACAGAAGATGGTGTGGGTGGACCCAGGCCCGAGGAAGCTCAGCTGCAGGTGCCTGCAGGCTGGCTGACCTCCTTCTTGAGTCTCTCAGTCCAAACGGACTCCAGCAGCATTCACAATTCTCCCCTCTTCAGCATGCTTCCTGGGTTCCAAGTCTCCACTGCTGCTCTTCTGGAGCAGCTTCTGCTCACTGCACTTTACATCTCTCCTCTGCAGACAGTTTCCCATCTCTGTTTCTGCTATACACTCCCTAACCTTCCTTTTTCCTGTTTCAAGGAGATGTAAGAATTGTTACCACTTCTTGCAGGGTTTATCTCAAAAAGGAGGCAACAAAGAAGAAAGAGAAAACAAATAAACCACACTTCCAAAGTCGATGACACCATACAGAAAACAGAAGTGGTACCTCGAAGGCTGTACAGTTACATCTTGAAAATCAGAAGCATGGATCAGTTGATGATCACTCATACTGGTTGAGCATCCCTCATTAAATAGAAGCTAACAATGCTTTCCAAATTAATTGATTATTAATCTTCAAAGTAGAATACTACAGATGAACAGTGCTGAAGAACTAGGTGAGGCAAATTCACCTTCCATAATCAGAAAGCTAAGTAACAACACACTGAGATTCTGTCTCAGTGCATGAGATCTTGACAATTGAAATTTGTTGCATGAGTACTTGCTTGCTTATTCATTATAGTTTGGTTCCTAGTAGCCAGTCCAAGACGAACAGAGCTCTCCCACTATCCCATTACACAATTATATCTGAAGACCATGCCTGATGGAAAGTGGGCTCAACCTAACTGTACATACTCTAGCAAAATAGAACAATATGCAGAACATGGAATTTAGTATTACATGCTCATTTTCCACTGACCACTGAATACTTTGACTTTAAATAGCCTGAACCAACAGCATTTATGCACTCCAGCTTCTCATTTTCCAGCCTGTGCTACCCATTTGTAAGGCACATGAGCAAACACAGCAGGAGCGACTGAGTCAACAAGGAAACAATTACACAGCACAGACCTGTTTGGGATACCACAGGATGACAGATTTCACCCAACGTAATCAAAGGCAAAGTATCTTTTACACAGAATCTCTGGCAAAGCAACCACAACTTGTTTCCAAGGCTTTTTTGGTTCAAATTTCATCTAGTGATTTTTGTTTAGAAAAGCCCAGTAATCTACCCCAGTACAGCTTTCAAATAATGATTTGTGAATAATGAAGAAGTTGTGTCCTCATAACGGTATAGCTTTAGGTCTTCTTTAAATGCCATAGCTTTATTGACTTGTATCTGCAGGGTCATTAATGCAACAAACCTAAGTACCTATTTCTACAGACATTCTTGAAAAAACACCCAGTAAAATTAGGCACATATTTAAAAAGAGAGAAAACAGTAAAATTCATTAGATAACAGTTTCTTCAGCACATTGGAAATAAGAGTTTCTTACAGTATTTCATCCATACCATTTTAAATGCCTAGCAGAGCTTTGTTCAGGATTTTCTTGCTGATACTCTTCTGAAACTTGCACCTTCATAGTGCACTGACTTTGAACCTATGTTGCCACCGTGTGACTGAAGAGGACCATCCAGTATGGGAGTCCTTAATTTTGGCCAAAATCACAGCCACAATCACACTGCTCACTCTCTCTCAATATAACTCATTCTCACTCTTGAGAGGGAACTCATCTTCAGAATAGTCCAGGACAGCAGTATATTTTCATTAAATTAACTATGTAAAGTTTTTTCTCTGCTCAAAGTTTCTGAAATGAAGTTTCTAGGAAGTGCTATCTCAGCAAAAGGTTGAGCAGGCTCAGAGTACCACTACAGCATCACAAATGCACCCATACCTCTACTTTAAGTCTGCATATTTAATTACCACAACTGCAAATGTTTTGGTGCAGCAAGAACCAAGTGCTCTACAGAACTTGTACAATGTTAAAAGCTTTAAGGCTTATCACAATAAATAAATACAAGTAAAACTGAACATTTAGGGTTCCTAAAATGTTATGAGGAAACTGTCCCCTTTGCATGACCTGAATGCTGAATGCTGCATGCTGAAACTGAATTCACCTTATGTAACCAAGTTTACACCACTTGATAATGCAGACTGAAACACTCCCCTGATATACAAAACGTGCTGTATTCTGCATGACTCTTGTAGCCTTGCTACAGCAATACTAAGAACAGAAGCGATTTACCCATCAGTTGAAAGACATTATGACTCTTTCAGTCCAAACACTGGGATTTACCATTAGTAGCATGCTTCTTACATCAGATTTTTCATAAGATGCACAGGCATTTCAGGTAATTTTTGTAGTAATGAAATTAATATAAGCAAAAGTATTAGCATATTTGTTATGAGCAAAAAGTCTATAGTGAGCCCAAAATACAACTCCTAATACTACAGGTACTACAGTAAAATTTACTGATATGTATTTTATATAGCTTCAGGTTTCTGTATCTTTTTTTTAACTCATAAATCTAAAATGCATAAATGGAAAAATTTAATATTCTCTGCCAAGCACAATCTACAAAGGCAAAAACCACCTCAAATTAAGATGCTGCATTTTTTCCAACTTAATTTAGTTTTCCTCTGCAGATCCCTTAAGAACTTTCCTTGCCATGTTATTAACTGCACTCTCATCCAGCACTGGGTTCCTAATTCTGCAGGGAAATACTGAAGTGAACCAAAACCAAAAGGAAATTAGCTTCACTTTGGCTAACCAGAGTTCTGTTAGCAGTGACAAATGGTTCAGATATCATTTTCCGTTCTCAAAGCTGCAATCTTTGCACCTCCAGCTCTTACATCTGCAACACCTGTATCCTTGTGTTATTATACAGGAGCAGCAAAGTAATCTGCTTTCTGAATAGAGACACAGCCACATAAAGTGTGGTTTGAATAATTTTAGCTGGAACACCACCAAAGTTCACCAGCAGAACTGACCAGAATTATGGGGGAAAGCATGAAATAAAATTATGGAAATTTTAACTGGATCATACCATTTAAAACTATTTCAAAGCAGGGAATGCCTGAAGCAGACAACTCAGCCCAAGTCAAAGCTCCTTGGGTTTGTGAAAGAGCAATACAGTTCTCACAAGCAGCTTTTTCCTCCCTGTAACATTCAAAGGCTTAAATTCTGAACTGAACTTCGGCAACAGATATCCTAAAAAAGAAAAAAAATCCCTAAGCCACAAGGAAGATCTGCTGTTCTAGTTAAATACACTGTTGCTTGAGAAAGCTTGCAACTGTAACTACTGAAGGGGATAAATATTCCCTATGTGAAAATCTGAACAATGCATAATATGTACCTAAAATACAGTGAAGAAAGACCACTTACTTTAAATCCAGTATCGTGAAAAGATCTTGAGTTCTGTCTGACAAACACCACACTTTTACAAAATAAACAAAGATTTATTGACTGTAAACAAGCAAAGACTGTGACACAATTGAAGGCAAAAAGCAAAATTCTTTACAAAACTAGTTTGGATGATTTTTTAAATGTGATACGAACAGGCTGCAACACAGGCACCCCTGTGATTGCAGCTGTCATCTGCTTACAAGCAGACGCACCAGTTCTTTATTGTCGGAATAAATATTTCTGAAACTTCTGTCTGGCTACTGGATTCATCCATCAGAGGCTTCTTCCTAGGTTAGCTGGCTGGCTGACTGAGCTTAAAGGCTTCATCTTGCTGTGTAGCAACGATCAATACAAGAAGGCTGGAGAGCCCAGCAAAGGTTCACTGAGAAGAGTGACAAACAGGACCAGACTTCGTTACAGATTTTTTTTTCCTTATGAACAAATATAGATTCCATCCCACTCCTGTAGCTTAGAGATAAGTGCTATTCAACTTAAATACTGCAGCCATGAATATTTCAGGCCAGTGTTTGATCACTTTAAAGCAAACATATGAGTATTTGAGCACACTGCTTTCTTCTTTTTTCCTTTAGTCCTGGTTTTGGCTAGGATAGAGGTCATTTCCACAGGGAGCCAGGACAGGGGAGCTGAGCTGGCCAAGGGTGTCTTCCATACCCTGTGACTTTATGCTCCCTATAAAAGGAGCCTAGCTGAAGAGGGGCTGCTCTGCACAGCTCTGGGAGGTCTGAGTATGGACTAACCATCTGGTTGGTCCTCAGGTAAATAAAGTGCTCTGTGTTATCTCCTGCTTTTTATACTCTTTAATTAGTGCTGTTGTTGGCACTTCTCCCTCCCTTTGCTGTCCCAGCAAACTGTCCTTATCCCAACCCACGAGGTTTGCCTTTGTCTCCCCATTCTCCTTGCCAGCCCACTGGGGGTGGGGGTGAGTGATGGGCTGGTGGCACTCAACTGCTGGCTGGGGCTGAACCACGACTCTGTTCTATTTAATACAGACATTCTCTCTAATGACACATACTGGGTTTCCAAACCCCCTAACATCCAGAGCAAGACTTACATTTTACTCTGACACAGTTTTATATTTACTTTTGTTCTCCAACTCCGTTTCTTGCAAGCAAGAAAACCTCAAGATACTGCATAAGAGTAACATTTCAAAGAAGTGAAAAGTGTGGAAAAATCAAGTATACTTTCTTTTCAAGTATAATTTCTTTTTCAAGATCAAGAAACTTAGAATTGGAGTTTGCAAATAAGTTCTTCTCAGGCCAGTGAGGGACAAAGCACAAGCTTCTATGGCCAAGAACATGGCTCTTCCAAACATGACATCTGAACAGGGGGCAGCATACCAAGCCAGATGTACCAATGTGGATATTCCATGTGACTGCACAGCCCTTTTTAAGCTACACCATTTACAGCCACAGATATGCAAGAACTCCAGGAGCACCACAGGCTGCAAGACAACAAAGCCAAAGTATACAGAACAACATCTCTCTTTGGGATCCCACTGAACAAAAGGCATACCTCACAGCCCCATACCTTCATTTCATCTTACCATAATCCTGCAAGTGCAGACCCTGGCACAGACTTGTTTGCACAATGCAGCTGGTGGGGGCTGAATGGGCAGGAGCTGTCTGTGGGAGGAATTTAACCCCAGCAGGCAACACACAGCCACTCACTCGCTCACTCCCCCTGCCCCAGAGGGGTGGGGTTAGAGTCAGAAAAGGGAGAAAGAAACTTGTGGGTTGAGTTAAAGAGTTTAATAATTAAAAACAAATAATAAGAATTAGAAAAACTATAAGGAAAAGAAGGGGGAAATAGTAACAGTGGAGAAAAAAAACCCAAGAAAGACAAAAGACACAAATGAAAACAACTGCTCACCATCAACAGACTGATGCCTGGCCAATCTCAGAGCCTGTCCTCTTCACCAAACAACCCCCCAGCTCTGTATGCTGAGCATCATGCTACACAGTGATATTTTTTGGGTCAGTTGAGGTCAGCTGTCCCAGCTGTGTCCCCTCCCAATTCCTCATGTGTCCCCCCCCCCCAGCCTACTCACTGGTTGGGTGGTGTGTGGAGCAGAAAAGGCCTTGGCTCTGTGTAAGCACTGCTCAGCAGTGACAAAACCACCTCTGTGTTATCAACACAAAACCAATACACAGCCCCATACCAGATACTATAAAGAAATGTAACTCTACCCTAGCTAAACCCTACAATTCAAGGAATAACAAGGGGGGAGAAACTGAGCAAGAATTAGAAGCTACTCCACTGCAACCCTCACTCAGCAAAAATTTACCACATGGAAGTCATCCATGTATAAAAGTGTTCACTACAGGTACATCCACTTTAGGTACATCCTTTGTTGGTATTCCTTCTACTCATTAAGTAACACTAGAACTAGATGAGAAGTCTATATATCCTTCATACTCAGAATAATAGAAAGAGGGTAAATATCGAATTCTTTTCTGACTTTTTATATTTTCATAAGTCCTGTATGGAAAGCATAGCAATCTACAAAAGGAGCACAACAGAAGTTACTGTTGAATTAAGTAACAGGTAGAAAGGTAAGAGCACACTGATCAAAAGCCTGAAACACACAGACAGTTCAAAGGCAAAGAAGCCCCTGAAAATTTTTATTTTAACTACACACACAATTATTTTGCATGACCCATTCTATTTTTTTCAAACAGATACATCATATTTTATAGTAATATTTAATGTCAGTCAAATGCAATCATTGTATCCACAGATGGACACTAAAAGCACTCTGAAATTATGTGGTGGAAATTAATTCTTACTGTTGAACTACTTCCAATCAACATTGGAAGGGGAATCAACGTTTTAAAGTGCAGACAATGGCAGGACAAGGGGGAATGGATTGAAGCTAAAGGAGGGAAGATTTAGATTATAAACAACTTTCCCCTAATATCTAGAGAGAGTGGTGAGGTGCTGGAACAGGCTGTCCAGAGAGGTGGTGGATGCCCCATCCCTGGAGGTGTTCAAGGCCAGGTTGGATGGGGCCCTGGGCAACCTTGTGTAGATCCAGGCCTGGAGGCTGGTGACCCTGCCTGTGGCAGGGGGATTGGAGCTCTATGATCCTTGGGGTCCCTTCCCACCCAGACCATTCTGTGATTCTACGAATCTATAATTCACTTCTGAAACAACTTAAAAATTTTTATATAAACTACCAGCAAAAATATCTGAAATTCCCTGACATTTTATTTGTAATACCAAAGAATTAGATGTCCTTTATTTAAATATATTCACAATACCTTGAAAAAAGTGATTTCTAAAAATAGTTTTTTAGTGCTCCAGACACATCAGAGCTACCATTACCATCACAACAGAAGAAAACCTTAGATTCAAGTGTTCTTTTTGAGGCTAAGGTGAAACAGGGATGGAAAAATAAGTACATTGCTAGAAGAATGTTAACTAAGCTGCTAGACAGCTACCCATTTAGTTTCAAGTGTCTGACTTTTACAAAGAAATCAACGCCACCACTGTCACGAATCGGAACCAGGTATGGAAGAATTCATTCAGTCATGCCTCACCAATGCTCCTTACCCTTTATCAGCTGGTGATAGAACTGAGGCTCGATGGCACCCACAGCCATGAACTTCCCATCCAAGGTCTTGTAGGTTTCGTAGAAGGGCGCACCGCTGTCCAAGAGGTTCTCACCCCGAGGTCTGCTCCAAAGTCCCAAACGTTGAGATTTCCATAGGAAAGAACTTAAGTATGCTAGCCCTTCTACCTGCAAGATTTAAGGGAAAGAGAACAGATTCAGTGAGGTAGTTGGCGTGTTACTTTAGCTCAATATAGCACAAATGGCCAAAAACTACTACTAGTTCTGCCCTTTGTTAAAAATTTTAATGACAAAATCCCTGGTAAGCAGTTCAGTGTTGTAAAATTTTCAACTGCTATTTATATTGCCTATATGAAATTATCTAGAGAGTAAGAAGGAGCATAAATGTGATAATGCAGCTTCAGATGCCTAACACATAGAGTCTCCTTGTTGAAGAAGTTTATAAACATTAGGAATTCACAAAGAGAATGCATGTAATGTTAGGTGATGGAACAAACTTCTTGGCTCTATAGAACATTCAGTATCTGACAGCCATCAAGCCTTCTGAACTTCTGCAAATCAAGATGCTGATACCAGTCCTCTAAGTACCGATTTATCATCTCAACATTAACATATCTGAATGTACTGATTATTGAAAAATGGGCCCGGGTGAACCTCATGAGGTTCAACACTGCCAAGTGTCAGGTGTTGCACTTGGGCCGGAAGAATCCCAGACACAGATACAGACTGGGAGAAGAGCTTCTTGAGAGTAGCCCTGCTGAGAAGGACCTGGGTGTCACCGTGGATGAGAAACTTAACATGAGCCAGCAGTGTGCTCTTGCAGCTCGCAAGGCCAATGGGATCCTGGGCTCCATCAGAAGAGGGGTGGCAGCAGGGACAGGGAGGGGATTGTCCCTCTCTACTCTGCCCTCGTGAGGCCCCATCTGGAGCACTGTGTCCAGATCCGGGGCCCCCAATACAAGAAAGATCTGGAACTGTTGGAGAGGGTTCAGAGGAGCCACGAAGATGATTAGAGGGCTGGAGCAGCTGCCCTACAAAGAGAGGCTGAGGGAGTTGGGCTTGTTCAGCCTGGAGAAGAGAAGGCTGTGGGGGGACCTCATTGCAGCCTGCCAGTACCTGAAGGGAGCATACAAACAGGAGGGGAATCAACTTTTTAAAAGTGCCGACAATGGCAGGACAAGGGGGAATGGATTAAAGCTGAAGGAGGAAAGGTTTAGATTGGATATTAGGGGGAAGTTTTTTACAGAGAGAGTGGTGAGGGGCTGGAACAGGCTGCCCAGAGAGGTGGTGGATGCCCCATCCCTGGAAGTGTTCAAGGCCAGGTTGGATGGGGCCCAGGGCAACCTTTTGTAGTTCCAGGCCTGAGGTTGGTGGCCCTGTCTGTGGCAGGGGGATTGGAGCTTTATGATCCTCGGGGTCCCTTACAACCCTTGCCATTCTATGATTCTATGATAAGAAGACTGCTATTTTTATAAGTAAGTGGGAAGTAAATCAAAGGTTAACGCTCTCTCTATATATATAGATAGATAGATAGATAGATATAGATATCTCTATCCCCAAATTAAACCAAAAACTATTCTCCCACTCTCATCACTGGCGGGTGCACAGACATAGCAAGGTAATCTCTGAATAGGCAAGCATAACCCTAGAAAACATGACCAGTTGTTCCAATTTGCTCCTTAAAAGTTTGAGCTATAGGAGTACACATGAAAATTCAGTTTGTTCAGCCTTCCAGTAACTATCAATCTTGTAGCAGTCTTCCCAAGCAAAATCACATCCTACAGTTTTGCTCACCAGCAGAATCTATTTTCTTCCAAATACATTAGAAAAGCTGTAAAAGAAAACGAGGCAGCTACAGTACATGGCCAGAAATATTCTAGTGGTACAGAGAAAAATCTCAGCTGTATCATTTGAATGTCATTTTGATTTGTGCATTTTCAGCCGTGTAAAATTCACCTAGTATTATCTCTACAGAAAAGCACAGAGATTGTGCCAAAATAAAAAGCCACTGAATTTTCACATGGAAAGATGAATTAGTTTCTGCCTTTCTAAACAACAATGTAAGACATGCAAATCACTGAAGTATGCAGACAGCAAGCTTCTTCATTTAATGTGCATTACTTCGCCTCTTTCTCAGGTATCTGCCAGAAAGACAGGGATAATTCTGCCCTTATTGTCATATGCTCCAGTCAACTGAAAAAAAAACCCCAGTATTTTTACTGTATACCTTCACCTACATGTGTGCAAAATGACTGCAAGGATATCAAATAGTGTTTGTTTAACTAATAGCCTGATCTTGGACTGCTCAAAGTAGCAAAAAAAGACTTTAAAAGCACTGAAAGGAACGATCAGTGAGAACAGTATGAGAATGAGCTTTGAATGTAAATTAGATTTTGGTGCTGACAGAACTACAATGTGTACATACAGGGCTACTCACCCTGGAAACACTTAAAATAGCACATCTGTTTTGGACTGGAATAGGGATGTTGGGGTTTAGCCACAGCCAGCAACTAAGTACCATGCTACCTGCCACAACCAGGACAAGGGACTTCAGAAATATCTCTAACTGGACAGCTGGACTGCTAGCTTCTGCCTGAGGCTCACTGCAATTCAGAGACAAGTAAAATAATGTCTAACAACTGCCTCCAAAGGCATGCCCAAGTAACAGCACACACGCTAATGTGGTCACTTTCTTTAGAACATGAAAAGGACAACATGGGGAGACTCCACTTAATTCTAACTGCAGAATGATTACAGTGACAGCTATGTTTCACTTAATGGCTTCCTCACAGTAAAAGCATCACCAGTCTCTGAAGCAGGGACAAGAATCCAGAGGCATCACCCTGCTGGGTGACCTGTCTGCTCCACAAGCCTTCTGTTCCTTCTGCAGACAGGAACAGTTCAAACAAAACCACGAATGAATCCACACCAACCTAATCTTTATTCTCGTGACTGATGAATGCCTGTAGGATGTGGTAGTTTTGGTTTTGGATACCTTCAGGCTTAGAAAAACCTGGAACTCCAGTCTTCTGTTGGACAGTCAAACTGCTCTTGCCATGAGACTATTATGCAAGTGATCATTACCACCATCCTCTCCTGTGGCTGTCTCTTCACAAAGAGTACTCAGATGCCTACCATCAGCAGAAGGTTCTGTGTCTGCATTTGGAGTGAACCTAAAGGGTGGTCCTGACTCACACACCTCTACTCCAGTGGGTGCAAGAGTGGGTATGTACAGTTGTGCCTACTGTATCATTCTGCAGGGTCCACTCCCTGGGAACTACCAGGCTCGCTGTAAGATACCTGTGATCCCTATACAGCCAATGAGAAGAGACAGCAACTAACATGGATCAATTCAGACCAGGCATTTAACTCTTCTGAGGAAGACAGCTGAAACACGGGACATGGTGTCTCCTCTTTATACAGCACAGTAACAGTGGACACTGTGGATGGGTGATGCAAATCTAGCTCTTGGCCTGATCCTCCCCATCCTCTTTTTGTACCAGTTCAATTTCAATAACTAAAGGAGTTCCTCATATGTATGTTACTGGCAATAATGAACAGCACAGTAATGAAAAACAAAATATAAGTAACAAATTCTTCTATTGCAAAAATTCAGATCTGAGTCTAGAATTACTAACCTCAAAGACAAGAAATAATTGTTCAGATCCCTTCAAAAAAACAGACATTGAAATAAAAGGCCAGGCAGGTCGTCAGTAGAACAATCCATGAAGTAAAATGGAAACTTAACAAAAGTAATCCTGAGGCTGCAAAGCTGGTAAAAAATAGATTAATTTTCCCTCTTCTATTGTAGAAAATTCCACCGTGTGTCAGAGCTGTTACCATATTCAGGCTACCTAAACTGTACAACAATTTAAGTAACAGTTGTATTAAATAGTGTGTTAAACACAATGACAGCTGAAATGCTGCAGTATTGTGATTTTAAAAATATCTGCTACATGAAGCAAATTTAGATATAAAACCAGGCTTACTGACCCAGCCTATTTAATGGTCTTTGCTGTTGATGATGCATGTATGCTTTTCATCAGCTGTCACACTGAACGTCTGTTCAAGTGAAAGGAACATAACAAAACACCTGGTAAAGTACATCCAGTGACACTGGACAAGATTCCATCCATTCCACGGGACACCAGGAGCATCAGCAGGGAACTGTACGTTCCACAATTATAATGAGAGAATTAAAAAATCATAGAGAGAAGTTTTGAGGGCTTAAAAAACCCCTTAAAACCCTGCAACACATTCCATTCCCAGTGAGCCACAGATCTCATTAGGACACCAGCAGTCTTACGTGGATTCTTCTTGTAACAAAGTCAAAGAATTACAGAATGTGTTAGGTTGGAAGGGACCCTTTAAAATCAAGGCCAGTAAGCAGGGACATCTTCACTAGATCAGGTCACCCAGAGCCCCGCTTTCAGGTGTTGGAAGGTTGTGATAAGGTCCCCCTGGAGCCTTCTCTTCCCCAGGCTGAACAAGACTAACTCAGCCTGTCTTTGCAGGAGAGGTGCTCCAGCCATTGAATCTTTTTGTGGCACTCCTCTGGATGTGCTTCAACACATCCATGTCCTTCTTGTGTTGAGAGCTCCAACACTGGACACAGCATTCCAGGTGAGGTCTCACCAGAGTAGAGGGGCAGAATCACCTCTCAGTCTGCTGGCCACACTTCTTTTGATGCAGCCCAGGATGTGGTTGGCCTTCTGGGCTGCAGATGCACATTGGTGGCTCATGTCCAGCTTCTCATGCCCGAGTACTCCCAGGTCCTTTTCCTCAGGGCTCTTTTCAAGCACATCATCTCCTAACCTGTATGGATAATGGGGGTTGTCCTGATCCAGGTGCAGGACCCTGCACTTGGCTTTGTTGAACCTCATGAGGTTCACATAGGCCCACTTCTCCAGCCTGCCCAGGTCCCTCTGGCACATGAACCTCACCACTCACTTTGGTGTCAACAGCAAACATGCTGCAGGTGCACTCAGTCCTACTGTCAAGATCATTAATAAAGATATTAAAGAGCACTGGTCCCAGCACAGACCCTTGAGGAATTCCATTTGTCACTGCCTTCCACCTGGACTCTGAGCCATTGACCACCACCCTGTGGATGTGACCATCCAGCCAATTCCTTGAACTGGACAGTCCACTGAACAGTCCACCCATCAAATCCATATCTCTCCAACTTAGAGAGAACGATTTTCTGGGGGACCGTGACTTAAAGTACTAAGAGTAAAAATAAGGTAATACTCCAAGCTATAAGAAATATCTTGTTAAATACTTGAAGACTCCTCACAATTTTCCACAACTTTTGCTTCACAAATATATACAATACTTCAAATTCTCTTTGTAGGTCATGTTTTTAGACTCATGGAATTTTTTGTTGTGTTTCATGGACTCCTCCAAGTATTTTTTTTTTAAAGATGATGGTCAGCATCAGGAATACTGTTTTCCTGAGGCCATATAAATGTTGAATAGATTAGAAGAACTACTTCAGAAACTTTGCTGTCTCTATTTCCTGTTCATACAGTGTGTGTGTGTTTTACAACAGCATGATATTGTTGACTCATGTTCAGCTTGTGACTACTACAAACCCCCAGATTGCACTTTAGCCAACTGTTCTCACACTTCATTTGTGCAGCTAATTGTTGCTGCCTAACAGAGCTACACAGCAGTGATCTCCATGAATTTCTGACAATTTTTTTCAGGTCACTTCTCCAATTTGAAAAGGTCATTTTCAATTCCAATCTAAGTGTCCAACATACTTGTAGATCTTCCCAGATGCATTATCATCTATAAATTTACTAAACACAGTTGCTCATCTATCATTCAGCTTATTGGAGAAAACATCAAAAAAACCCCAAAAGAGTCTGTAGAACTCCAGTTGGTAAGTTTTTGACCATCAAGTCCTAGTAACTATTGTCAAGGTGAAAACATTAGACCAGTTTTGCACTGATCCCACTGAATTTTAATCTAAACCACAATGCCATGGCCTGCTTCTCAGAATGCCATGTGAACCTGTCAAAAACTGAGGTCAAGACAGCTGACATCTCTTGCTGTTCTCCTATCTTCAAGCCCTCTTCAACAGAGTGATTTTCTTCAATGAATGTAATTTTTTCCAATTTCTATTTAAGTTCAAATCATAGCCTTCCCTGTATCACAACAGGAGGTAAAATTTTAATTTCAACGCTCTTTAAAAAGAAGAACAGAAAAAGAGACACTGAGGGAAATAATACAGATTTCAAGGATAAATGCAAACATGTTTCCTGTATGTAAGTGGGTGGCCTTGCAGTGATAAATTCCACAGTATTCATTATTAAGCTAATTTAGCCTTTCATTTATTTTACAGCACATTAACACGAAGTGTTAGAAATTGACTTCTTGGCAATTATCTATGGCACTATAATTATTTGAGGGAACAGTGCTTCTAATAAGACCTGACCTGTCACAAATTTGCAAGCAGATAGCAAATAAAACTAATTCAATTCTCTATTTTATTAGCATCATAATTTTTGCTGTTATGCATAGAATCATAGAATCATTGAATGGCATGGGTTGGAAGGGACCCCAAGGATCAGAGCTCCAACCCTCCTGCCACAGGCAGGGCCACCAACCTCAGGCCTGGATCTGCACAAGATTGCCCAGGGTCCCATCCAACCTGGCCTTGAACACCTCCAGGGAGGGGGCATCCACTACTTCTCTGGACAGCCTGTTCCAGCACCTCACCACTCTTTCTGTAAAAAACTTCCCCCTAATAGTCAATCTAAACCTTCCCTCCTTCAGCTTTAAACCATTCCCCCTTGTCCTGCCATTGTCTGCCCTTTTAAAAAGTTGATTCCCCTCCTGTTTGTATGCTCCCTTCAGGTACTGGAAGGCTGCAATGAGGTCCCCCCACAGCCTTCTCTTCTCCAGGCTGAACAAGCCCAGCTCCCTCAGCCTCTCCTTGTAGGGCAGGTGCTCCAGCCCTCTAATCATCCTTGTGGCCTCCTCTGAACCCTCTCCAACAGTTCCACATCTTTCTTGTATTGGGGGCCCCAGATCTGGACACAGTGCTCCAGATGGGGTCTCACGAGGGCAGAGTAGAGAGGGACAATCCCCTCCCTGTCCCTGCTGGCCACCCCTCTTCTGATGGAGCCCAGGATCCCATTGGCCTTGCGAGCTGCAAGAGCACACTGCTGGCTCATGGTAAGTTTTTCATCCACTAGAACCCCCAAGTCATGCATGATGTTAATTATTACTCACCCCACTTCCCAACGCCAAACTTACTCATCAAATTTATAGAGCTAATATTTTGTGAAGTAGGCAGACTGGTAAAAGGAAATACAGGGGGAAAGCCACAGTATGTGCCCCATGTCATAAAGATGTTATGGCAACAGTGACATGTGAAAACTGCTTGCACATGAAGGAGCAGCCATTTTATGAGATTTTTCACTTTCCCAAGTTCTCAATTTTAAACTTTGCTAATAGCTCAGATTTCCTTCCTTTCACAGACTTAGAAGTATGGAAAAACCCAAACAAGCAAACCCCAGAAACACTACCTTCCTTCAGATAAAACTTACCATACTTGCATCAATTATCTGCCCTTTGCCAGATTTGGTACGTTCATACAGGGCTGTAACAATGCCCAAGGCGCATAAGACACCTCCACCAGCAAAATCAGCCAGAAGATTTACAGGTGCGTAAGGGTTTTCATCTTTTCTACCCAGCTTTGACAGCACACCTGATAGCAGAGCAAACAAAGCAAACAAGTATAAAATTAATTATAAACATTCATTTCTACAATTAAAGTTTCATTCTTTTCAATCTATGCAATGAAAACCAACTTCTACCAGAAGTCTTCTGTTTCTACTTGGCTGCATCTTACTTACCAAATAGTTGCTCTTTAATTCATAAAATATGTTAAATCCTATTAGTGGAGATGCATTTAAGAGATTATCAAAGGTTTATCTGTGAGACTTTTATTAATTTGGCTACATAGGGGAAAATTTAATTTTAAAAAAACCCTCATGTGTAATAATTCTATATTAGTACTTTGTAAATGCATAGAACCTCCCCAGAGGATTTCAACAGGCTTTATGAACACATTCAAAAGCAATGTAGTGCAAGCATAAAGTCCTGTTACTAAAACCTTACCTGTTAAAAACAGTCTAAAGGTCGTCATCTGCACCATTTATACCTGGAGTTTTTAATACAAGCCATTTTTTAGCTAGAGAAAGCCAGAACTCATCAGGAAAATACTGAGGATATGAGATCTCACTTTTGAGAGATGATACCACCTAAAAACCTTGTCCTCTTTCCTTTGAACAGGCAGAAAAAACTTGACCTGTGAAATTTTTTAAAAATACAAAAAAACTTAAGACTAACCAAATGAAATTGGTTATATCAACTCCAGAGGGAAAAAAACCCACAAAACCAACAACAAACAAAAAGCCTGTCCTTGTTTCTGTAAACTGGAAGTACTACAATCTAAAGCTGTGATGGGCTATACAGTTTCTTTACTGACTTTCCCTACACTAATAAAAACATCACAACACTTTGAAATCATCCGGACATGAAGTCAAAAGTGTTTCAAACAAGGCATCCTTTCTCTACTCTTTTTTATTCTCCAACAAACTTACATAACAAGAGATGACTGAACCCATCCCCAAAGAAACTTAATTCCACCACACAATGAGTCCCCACAGTAGGTAACACCGGTTCACCACAGTTGCAGTGCCTGTGCTCTGGCTCTTTGCTGGGTCTAGAAGAAATGCTTTATTCAGTGGGCACCACAAAGCACTTTCCTTTGTCACAGGCTGAGGGAAGCAGCGCAGACAGATGCATGAACAGGAGTAGGTGGGGCCATGCACGATACACTGGCTGCTACCACCAAGAGTTGGGTCATTTTGTTTGTTACTGCATACTTGTAGAATCATGACATTTAAAAACAGCACACTATCAACAACTCCTTAAAGAAAAGTACCATTGCCTCTTTATTCTTAGTGTACTTTTCTTTCAGTCTGTAACAATGGAGATTTACAGCAGAAAAGCACAAGCGAATGCTTAAACAGCTTAGGCTGCCTAGTTTTTCTTCACTCGAAAAAAGCTGCTTGCAAGTATGCAAAACTATCTGCAGGCTTTCTGGGATTAAAAGTAGACAGATTTTCTAGGAGAGAGGCCCCGAAGAAAGACAGATGCATAAAAACTTCAGTCCTCTCTTCAAAGATAAAGACTTAATTCAGATTAAAAAGCACAAAGGAAGGAAAATACCATAGAGCCTGACAAGGTATGCTGATCCAGCCTAACCGCTCACTGCTGCTGCCAAAATGAACAGCCTGTCCAGCCCATGTTTCCTCCTTTCTTCTGCTGACTCCTGTGTTTGCTGGATCCCTTAATGAACTGCTTCACCTCAATAACCTGGCATAATAACATCCTCAATTCTCCTGGCCAGTTTTTGACTTGTAAGTTTAGAGAGAGGTTAAGCAAGCGCCAGAGCTGACTGGAGAAAGGAGCAGGGAGAAACACACAGAAAGAGAAGGAAACACTCCTTCACTGACAGGATGCTGCAGATCTGTTCAGCCATTTCATTAGACCTCACCTTAGGTAATTCGAGCTATTTGCAAAACCTTTCAATAAATTATTGAGTCTTAAGGAGGGTAAAAACCTTACCTGATAAAGCCACATAATTGATGTCATGACCCGCAGACTCGGCATATTTTCCTGTCTGGCCAAATCCAGTAAGTCTAGCATAGATGAGTCTGGGATTGTCCTCTAGAAGGATCTCTGGACCAAGACCAAGTTTTTCCATGACACCTTAAAAAAGCCAAGGGCAGAGAACCTTAATTAATGCTTATTTTTAGTAATACTCCAAATATATATGGCTCGAAGTTAAATTACCCAACAACAGAACCGAATTGCAGTTTATGAACCAATATATTCTAATTCAGCATCTATATTGCAATGTGAACAGCCAGAATGTTATGAATTACTAACACACTGCATACATTTTGCATACAAGCAAATTAAGTGGAAATTAAGCTTCAGGATCCTTTCTCTTTTTCTTCAGCTTTTTTTTTTTCTCCTCCCAAAGACTGAAAGACATCTTGCTGTAATCCAAGTACTGCTGAGTGAGAAAGAAAGCTTCCAAAGGCTTGGCAGAGCTGGGGTGTGGTGAGGTTGTTGCTGGGAAGAAAGACAGAACTGTTATGTTCTCCATGCTAAAATGATCTGCAATTGCTTCCATCTTTCACTGGAATATCCTTTCCTCAATGTATTAGCCTCTCAGTAACTACCTGAAAGGAGGCTGTGGTGAGCTGGGGGTCAGCCACTTCTCACAGGTAAGTAGCAGCAGGATGAGAGGGAATGGCTGCAAGTTGCACCAGGGGAGGTTCAGGTTAGAAATGAGGAGAAATTTCTTCTCAGAAAGAGTGGCTGGGCTTTGGAACAGGTTGCCAAGAGGGGTGAGGGAGTCACTGTCCCTTGGGGTGTTCAAGGAGAGGTTGGATGAGGTACTTAAGAGACATGGGTTAGTGAGTAATAGAGGTAGCAGGGGGACGGTTGGACTAGGTGGTCTTGGAGGTCTTTTCCAACCTTAAAGGTTCTGTGATGTGTTCCTGAATCTGTTTACTCACTGATGTAAACAGACCATGCCACTACTCCACAAGTGATTTGCAACAACAGCACAAAAGAAAATGTGTTCTTTTGTAGAGCAGAGAATAAGGAACTTTTAGAAATCAATTAAACATAGGTTTGATCAGCAAGAGTTTACAGAAATAAAGGCTAAAATTTTGATCTTATGGTTCTAGAATTTTTAAATGTTTTTAAAAGATGCAAACTGAAGTTGCAAATAATTACAGATTTATAAATTTATAAGTATAGGCTTGGTGCAGCTTGGTCAGACTATGCCCTATAATCAATACTCCAAAGAGGCACATTTTGGAGGGCAAGAGATAACGTAACTTCAATGCTTATCCCACCCCAGAATAAATTACTGAAACTTTCTTCACAAACTAGTCCATAATATTACCACATATTCAAATTCCTTAAGACCTATTTCTCCTGTACTACTTACTGGGCAGTGGAAAGCGATTAATACTAAGGAGAAAAAAGCAAAATTTGGTGAAGAGCAAGATTCTCAAAAGTACGAGGCACAACTGGGTGCTCAGTAAAACCTGGTGTCACAAAGTCATTTTCAGAAGGTCAATGTGCATTTAAAGAAGCAGTCCGGCCACCTCAGCCCTCATCTTCTGGCTTCATGCTGGACCACAGATTTACACAGTTCTGCTACATGTCCATAAAACCTAGTGCCTAATTACAAAATTACTTGCACTTCCAGATTTAAAAAAAGAAAGTGCAAGTGCCTAAAAAAAAAACCAAAAAAACCCTCAACAGAAATTTCCACAATCAGAAGGAAAAAAAAAATAGGAAAAAAACCCAGGAAGCTAGCTACAGTGAAAAATAAGTTTAATGTCTTAATATTGTTTGCACAGCTTCTGAGGAACAAAACAAATAATTCTTAAGGTAAAAGACATGACAATCATATGCACCTTTTCTCAGAATGAAAAGCATTACCTGTGACACAAGATACATGTCTACTTATAACGTGTGATGTTTAACCCATACAGCTGTTTCTAAACTGACTGCAAAACCACCAAAATACTTCAGCTCGCTCCTCACTGAAGCATGATCACAGAATGACAGAACAGTTTGCCTTCGGATCTGTAAAGGTCAGCTAGTCCAACCACCCTGCCACGGGCAGGGACATCTTCAACTAGCTCAAGTGGCTCAAAACCCGTCCAAGCTGACCTGGATTATACTCTCTGTAACAGAACAGCACGCTCAAGGAACAGAGGGGATACCCAAGTACCCCACACCTGAGCATCAGATGAGTGCCTGCGTACGGTTTCTGAACGAAGAGAGTATCTTAGATCCTCAGAGGAATCGTGACCTCTGGTCTGCTACACCTCCCTTCCCCCTCCTCCTCCATGCCAACCTTACAAATGTGAGTTGAACTGTGCCAGCAGGCCTGGAAAACAGAGCAGGGCTGGCGCCCAAGCCCATGCATGACCCCCTGGCTCCGCCAGCCTCTGCTGCCACCCAGAACTACTTGCTCAGTGTTTCGGCCAGTGGGGCAGGGCCCTGGCTCTGCACCTTCCCCGGTTTCTTCCCTGTGGTGCTGCAGGGCTGCACGGCACAGCTCTCGGTCCGTCCCACAGCATTTTTCGCGCAGCCACAGGAAATAACCCCCCCAAAGGCTCCTCACTTCCAACTGTGCGCTCCCAGGGGTCACAGGCGGGCTCCGCAGCACCGCACCCCACGGACCCCCAACTGCCACGCAGCGACCTCCCCTGACAGCACGCTGCCTCCGCAGGGCAGCCCCCCCTGCCCCCGGCGCCCCCAAGGCCGCCCCCGCCTCACCGTGGCGGTAGGGCTCGATGAGCACGTCCGTCCTGCGGCAGAGCCGCCTCAGCGCCGCGGCGCCCGTTGGCCGCTTGAGGTCGAGCGCCAGGGAACGCTTGCCGCGGCCCTGCACGTCCTTCAACTCGTCGGAGTGGGGAGTCCGGTCCACCCGCACCACCCGGGCCCCAAAGTCGGCCAGGATCATGCCGCAGAGCGGCGCCGGCGCCAGGCCGGCCAGCTCCAGCACTCGGACTCCGCTCAGCGCCATGGTGGTTGCCGCCTGCCGAGCGCCGAGGCATCGATACCGAGCGCCAAGACATCGATCCCGGCCGCTGACCTGAAGGGCGCCCGCGCGGCGGCGTCCCGGTGATACGGGCTCCGCGCCCCCGCAGGCAGAGAGCGCCGGGCCGGAGCGGGCTGTGCCCCGCCCGCCGCGCCGCCTTTGCTTGGCTTCACTCTGCGGGGCCTAAGGAGGCTCGGGTGGCCCCTTGCCTGTCTTACTTCCATATCGTCCGCGGCTGCGTCCTCTTCTTACCCGAGGGTTGCGCCATTCGCCTGCACAGTGGGGCTTTAGCCGGGAGACAGGCATTTCTTTGCTGCCGGGGATCGGGCAGTCAGCAAAGAGCGTGAAAATCAATATCCAGTTTTCAGACAATCGCCCCGGCACCAGCCATCGTGCTTTGCAGGGAGGCTAAAGGCAGCGCTGGTCATTGGCCCCTGTCATGGCTGGCCCTGGGGCTGCCAGGGATGGCCCAAACACACACACACGGGCCTTCTGCCACTCACACGTAGGGATGTTGGTGGAAGAGCGCATAAAAATCGCTCTTTTCACCAGCTGTGCCTGTAAGCAGGGCTGTCGGGTCCTGCCGGGCTGGCTGTAGCCACCTTTGGAGGGGCAGAGCGCACGGGGCTGGGGTGGTGATGTCCCTGCAGTCCCTGCTAAAGCTGGCTAGGGCAGGCTTGGCATGGCCCTGTGAGGGAAGGACACCACCAGGATTTATAGTGAACAAGAAGTTCATGCTCACAGCTCACCTATGGAGAGTCGTTAGCAGTGCCACAAGAGAAGGTGGTCACCATGGAGGCCATTGGCCCAGCAGTCTGTCTGCCATGAGTGTTGTGGGGCTTCAGCCATGAAGGTCTCGTTTCCCCTGCACAGAGCGTGGGGGCTTGTGCTTTGTTAAATCAGGCCTAGTTTTATAAAGTCTACATTCATCCACTGTTGCTCTTTCAATGCAGGCTGCCAGAAAACCAGCCACGTTTGACTGTAGGCCATAGTCGTTTTGTTTTTGTTTAGGCTTCTCACAGAGTCAGACATCCATCCAGGAAAGGTGATGAAATAGGCACTGGATTAACACGGCTTTTCAGACCTGGGGCCTGTACCTAGTATTTCAGGTTACCAGGTATGAGACAGAGCAAAGAGGCACTTCAAATATATTCCACACTCATTTATTTCTTTAAGTTAATTGATCTGCAAAAATGTGTAAAGGCTGCGTATAGCAAATACAGAATTTGTTCTAACTCTGCAGTAACAAATAGAAGAGGTCCATTGCCAGAATACCTTTCATTCTCCAGTTAGACACCTGATCCTGTAATGCAGGCACTGATTGTACTCACAGCAATCTGCCACCCACAAGAAATGGCAGAGAGAAAAATACGTGCATTTTCATTCAAATGAAGCTGGTTTGTTTTGCTTATTATCTATCTCCCTTAAAAACACTATTTCAAATGAAGGTTTGCTACCGCAATTACCATCAAGTTACTGGGATAGTGCATTTCTTTAAATGATTTTCAGATTCATTCTTCCCTTCTCACCTCAGGGTCTTGGACTTCATAGCATTTTTTTGTGGTGTTGCCTTCTTTCATTTCACCTGATGCTCTTGAGTTTATCACATACGAGTAACACAATTTCATGCAGAGGACGATGTCTGGATTTTGCTGTGTTTTAAGTGAATATCCCTTTGCACCTGCTTTTTTTCTTGTCATCTACCATTACAATGGGTATTCTGTGGTAGAAACATTTGAGTCAGGACTTTATTAAATGGTTTCAGGGAGGTGAGGGCAGCATTTTATGAGCATTAAATCCACTTTGAGTAATTGGATTTTTAATAAAACCCCAAAACCCTAAGAAATAAACAGGCATGAGAGAGAAACAGTAGTCTAATTGAACAAGAGATGGGGCTAATGATCGGAATCCAAGAAACTCCCTAGAGGCAGCAGGTTTGCCAGAAGAAAATAAATGTTAAGGAGCCATCCCCAAGCACGGGCTTGCAGAAAAAAAAGGGCAGTGCTTATATATGAGATGCCATTTAATATGCATCATTAGTAAGCAGCAGCAGCAAGTAGGTGTCTGTATGAATTCAGCACTGCTGAGGCCATGGGTATAGGAAAGACGGAGATTGTTTTGAGATTAAAACCCAGGTGTGGGTGGTAGGACACTGGGTTGTGTTTCACACCTTGTCAGACTGCTTTTGTGAGCATGACTGAGTTACATCAGTGAGTTGCAATCTGTGTCTTCATGTGAAATGTATGTAATTCCTATACTGAAATTAGTGTATTCCACAGTCAGTGTTTAAAAAAATAAATTGTACATGCTGTGTGTTATACCAACATTTTTTGGAGAGGTATAGGCATTTCTTTGATACAGCCTGTCCACACTGCACCCCAGGCTTTTACAGTTTGTATCAGGTTTATTTTTTACAGTTACTCTCACTTTTCAGCCCTTTGGAATACTACCAAGGTAGGAATGTGAAGTTACAGCTATACACAAAACCTTGATTCCCCCTTCACTCGTATATAATGTCCAATTTAGTCCATCTTTATAGATGGTTAAAGAGATACTGGTATCAGAACAGCTTGGTTTAGTTTAGTTAAAAAGCAAGAATTGATCACATCTGTTGTAATATTTCAAATACTGATAATTGTAATTGCCTAAAAATGGAAGTGGTAGGTCACTACTCAGGGTGAAACTTTTCTAGTCAATTCAAACATACCTGGGTTAATCTGAAATTGAACTTTAAATATTCTCATGAAGTTTGTGGTGGTATTTTTGTGTCCCAAGTTTATCAAAGCTTTCAAGCATGGGTGCCTGTCCCAAAGCCTGCAATTATGCTTTGCCTGAATGGAAGCTGTGCTCCATTCATAACAATTCTTGGTATCCACAAAGACAGTGTATGTGATGCTCCACATTCTGACCACACTGGCTTTTGTACAACATGCTTGGCAAGTGCAGCTGCTTAATCTCTGCAATTTCTGTAGCATCTCTTTGCCTTTCTGTGTTTCTCTGCTTCTCTGTGAGTCTGGACTTGCGCATTATTGTTCACACCCTTAAGTGTACAACCCATCACATACCAGAAAGGCGTCCCACAGTGGATCTGTCTTGAGATCAACATGGCCCTCTAATGTAGCTCATGATGCTTGAGACTCAGGCTCTGACTGCCAGAGATTATGAATTACAGATTTAGAAATGAAAGCTCAGTCTTATGCACAGAAAGTAGTTCCATAAGTTGCCTTGTGCTACTTCATTAAAAGTGAAATATTCTATAAATGCTACTTTTTGTGAGTTGTTTAGTACAGCCAGTCACTGGGTGAAGATCTGGCCTTGCTGCAGTGAGCAAGATTTGCCATTAACTTTCACAGTGTCAGAAATTTGCCCCCTGATACTCTGTAAAAAGTAGGTGAACAAATTCCTGATGCCTGTGACAGTGATTTCTGTACTTTGGACATTCACCCTTGTACCTGAACCAAAATACTCATCTTTTATCTCCTCTGAGTTGCAGCTTATGGTATTACCGTGATTTCATGATTTAGACGAAGAGTCTGACAAGTAACTTTCTATAGCTAATCTTTATGTTGGGTAATCAGGAGAAAAATAAATGTTTTCCTGTGAGCTTATTATTAACCAATATTGTAGGGACTGGAAGCTCTAAACCGGTGCTACTCCCGGATTTTGTTTGCCTGGGTACTTTGCTTCATCGCTGTGATGGGCAGCACACACACTGCTGCTTGGCCATCCTGCCATAATTTATTTCCAGTGAGCCATTTCTGCTGGATAGTCATGTCCACTGCTTTCCTTAAGGAACTGTTTCCATCACCTTGCCCATGAGCCATTTATTTGTGCCTTAGCCATGGCATACGTAACTCGTTCTTTATTTTGTGTACCTTTGATAATGTGCAAAAGCAAACATGGACCGTTCTGAGAAGCAGGTCATCTTTGAGCAAAGCACTGGTCTGAAGTGATGTAATATATGTAAGATTTTATTTTTAAAAATCATTCTCTTATTTAGATTAAAAGTGGAACAGGAGGCAAATTCCTGCACCTTCAGCTGCAGACCGGTACTTTTCACATGACAGAATGGCACAAACTCTGAATTCCTGAAATTCCAATCCTTATGGACTTACAGAATCCAAGACTGCTAGAATGGTTTGGTTTGGAAGGGTTCTCATAGACCATCCAGTCTGCCATGGGCAGGGATACCCTCCACTACTCCAGGCTGCCCAAAGCCCCATCCAGCCTGGCCTTGAACACTGCCAGGGAGGGGGCAGCCACAGCTTCTCTGGGCAGCCTGTGCCAGGGCCTCACCACCCTCACAGGGAAGAATTTCTTTCTTATATCTAATCTAAATCTCCCCTCTTTTAACTTAAAGCCTAACTTTAAACTTTTAAGCCTCAGTTTAAAGCCTAAACCCCCTTGTCAAGTCCCTGATAAACAGCCCCTCTCCATCTTTCCCTTAGGCCTCATCTATGTAATATGAAATAGGGAGCCTGCTTTGGCAGGGGGGTTGGACCCGATGATCTCTTGAGGTCCCTTCCAACCCCTAAGATTCTGTGATTCTGTGATTCTCAGGGAGTACTAATGTTACACTTCAGTACCTAAAGCACTGATCATTGATCAGTGGCAGGGGGAATTGGCCAGCCCCTTCTCAGTGGTCGGTGGGGACAGGACTAGGGGCAATGGCTGTAAGCTGGAGCACAGGAAGTTCCGCACCAACATGCGGAAGAACTTTTTCACAGTGAGGGTGACGGAGCAGTGGAATAGGCTGCCCAGGGAGGTGGTGGAGTCTCCTTCTCTGGAGATATTCAAGTCTCGTCTGGACGCCTATCTATGTAATATGAGATAGGGAGCCTGCTTTGGCAGGGGGGTTGGACCCGATGATCTCTTGAGGTCCCTTCCAACCCCTAAGATTCTGTGATTCTGTGAAATACCATGACAAAGTCTCGCTGGGGCCTTCTCCTCTCCAGGCTGAACAAGCCCAACTCTTGGCTTTATTGACTGTCATGAACTTTAGTATTCTATGAGACCCTGGAGTGTTTTTCTTTCAAAGAATTGCTAAGATTAAAAAATGAACCTCTTTGAAACTTAGAAAATAGTAAAATGAAGGTTGCTGCTGTGAATTCTACTGTTCTTTCGTACATATGAGTATGCTCTGTTTTCTGTAATGCCTTATTAACTATACATTTGGATTAATTTATTGAATAAAGCTGTTCTGTGCTCATTTTCTGCTGTCATATATGGCCTATCCCTTGTTCAACAAGCATTATATAATTGCTGCTGGATGAGCCAAGAAGTAGCATGTGACTGTATGATGGGAACAACATATTGTGAGACACATTCACAGGAAACAGGAGCTAAGATGTCAAAGATTATTTTAACATGGGTATTTCCATTCTTGGTGTTGTAACGATGTGATTATTTTAAAACACTTTTTTTGGTGGAATTTCTTAAGTCTTCTGGACTGTTTTCAGAGACACAGAAGGATAAAACTCTATTTGTACATTTTTTCACCAGTTAACAGAAGAAATACCTCTATTTAATAAAACCTCGCAGCACATGGGTTTTATCATTCTGTGAATGTGTTCTTGGAGAATGCCTTGCCACATTCCAAATGCAGATGGTCAATACTGAGCCTCTCCTACTGTCATCTTTGCAGTCTCTCTTCCAAAATCTAGGCACTGTTTTCATCGAGTGTTAGAAAAGACTGACCTAGCCTGAACGAGTCATTTTATTTTAGGAAGATAGTTTCTGGAGTTTGTGTCTTTCTTTGCTGGTATCCTAGCAGGACCCCAGTGAGGAGCACTGCTATGCACAATTCCCTTCGTTGCCTCGGATTTTTGAAACTGAATTGATCATTGATTATTTCCTTTGGTTGCTGAAACAGAACTGCAAAATAGAGAAATTTTGCTACTGATTCACCAGAATGAAGAACCATAGGCCACACACCACACTGAGAGCACACACTCAGTGACACTCAGTGACTCCCTGCTCGTTTTGCCCTTATGTGCTCCTTTTTTCTTTTTTTTTCTGGTTCTGAGCACAAAACATAATCTTAATAATGTGATCTTATTAGGAAAAAACCCCAAAATTTTAATAAAAAAACCCACTTTTAATAAGAACTGCTTCAGAAAGCAGTAGGGTGTAGAAACTCAATGCAAAATTTCCCAGGGAAGATGAAAGATCGTAGTGAAGTAGGTGCTGCTTATTTTCCCTTTAAAAAACCATACTTTATTTAAAACTCTCCTTTTGGCTCACAAGGCGTTCTGTAGGACTGAGGCTGCAAACTGTTGTCAGTCCAAACTGCTTTCTCTGAATTAATTCAGTCACCCTCAGGACACAGACTAGCCCCTGAAACGAAATCCATGGATTTTTTTCCTCAAGGATTTCTAATTAAACTGAATTCCCTTCCTCTTTCTTTAAACATCACTCATAAAACTGGGACCCAGACATAAGATACTTTCCTTCAGTTAGGTTTTGTTCTAGGCCATGTTTTTCTCACACAGAAGTTGTGTTTAACCTCTGCCAGGGGGTTCCAAGCAGCATCTCTGAAGCAACACACAGCCCTATTCTGCAAAATGCAACCCTTAATGCTCCTAACATAGCAGGAGATGGGAGCTGCTACTTCTGCAAGAGACACACAGTGGACCCTGGGTCTCAGGGGAAGGGAGGACCAAGAGTGGGGGCTGGTGTTCTACATGGAGCAGAGCTCAGCTTGTCTCTGTGTGAGGCAGTGTTTTCTCCTGCTAGGATGCCAGCTGCTACCACAGAGGCAGAATATCACCTACCAAACCACAGCTCTGCGGCAGGCAAAGGCTTGCAGCGCTTGCCAGCTCTTGGTTAAATCTGGGAGCTCATAGAGTGGGAAGGAGAGATAGAGACTTAGCTTCACAAAGACAAGAAACCATTACGCATACTCTAAATTGCAGCCTTTGAATTTCCAGAAGGTTTCTCATTCATAACACGAATTACAAGATACCACCTATTTTATAACAGAGGACAAAAGCCTCTGACAGAAGACATTTTGTCTCGGGCATCTGCCAAAAAAGAGGCTTTCAATTAGGACCAGCAATGGAAAGATGACTAATTTTAATAAACATTTCTGAGGAAAAAAGCATACGTTCCGCATGACCTACTGAATATAAAACTTGATGGTTTTCAGGAACAGGAACACACACACACACGCACAGAGATTTTTACATTAACTGCTATATTTTGAAGGATATTTGAAATTAATACATAAGTTAACCATTTATTTGTAAAGTATTACAACACTCTAGTATAGCACTCAGATTGCATGCAATAACTTTGCAGAGAAAAGACTGCAGAGACCTCATATAAAAACTAGTACGTTTCAACCTTGATGTAAAAAAACCTCAACTTTAACCTTGGAAGGTTAAATGAGACAATGCTGCTGTTTGTCAGAAGCTTTTGTGGTGATTCATTTCCACTCTTAGCAGGCCAAGTGGCACAAAATTTACGAAAACAACAGAAAATGTGAACCACAAAACTTGGCTTTGTTTTATATCATGGCTGTTACAAGAGATAATAGAAAAGAGCTTTATATGACTGTATATATCGTAGTTTCTAGGTGCTGTATTCTGACCAAAACGGAGTAAAATGGCCATGCCATAAAGGAAAATTAAGTCCCCCAAGGAAACCATATGGATTTAAACTTTATGCGTGTGTATATATATACACACAGACATGTAAAATAAATATATTTTGATTCTTATGCTGACTTTCTCCCATTCAGTAGCAAAATGTATGCTTAAGAAATACATACTAAGAATTCATCCCCATAGTCTCCAAATGGTAAGGTCTTTGGTAAACATAGATATGAACAAACCAGTATAGTATTACGACTATCAATCTTTATTGGGCAAATGTGTATGTTACAAAGTAAACAAACATTCATAAAACAACAAGGAATTTTTTTTTTCAAGATTTTTCCTCCTGTGAACATGACTTCATGATGCTGTATATGTCATATAACTTGTGCACTTATTCTGAAAGAGTAGCATTATCTGATTACCTGGTGACGGGGTTTAGTTGGATGGCATGCCAGAATTTGACTTAAATGCTTATTAAAATAACCTGGTCTCAGATTTTGAAAACCTGTGTGGTGCAAACATGACCCAAGTTCATAAAAAAAGCAACGAAACTCATCAGACTACAGTTTGTTAAAGCTAATATTTTCAGTGGTTGATGCATAAAACTAAAAAAAAAAAAAATCACAAGTCATAATCATCAAGTATCAACATGCATTTTTTCATCATAAGATGTAGTTTACATACACCAGGAACGTGTACAAGGACATACAAATTCATAGGGCAGGTTTTTATTTGTTTGCTCTATTGTTGTGCTGTTATCCACATCCAGTATAAAATAACTTCAAATAAATGTTTTCCTAACTTCACCTGCTCAATGTGCATTAATGACAGGTAATGTCTGGTAAAAGTCTCATGTCTGCTAAAATTTAATTTATATTTCATTAGGTTGTGTGTGGAGACCCAGAATGTGCAGAAGATATGTTCAAACTTCAGTATTGTCCTAATACATGGTTTCCAATGAAAATAAAACAGCAAGACAGGATTTCAGGTGCCATAATTCTCAAAAGCTGGTGGCAAACATTAATGCTGAAGAATGGCCCAGTTCACTGCGACCAGAACTTCTGAGCCAGCCAGCCTTTGCTTTCACCAGATAAATATTGAACTGGGTTAGCTGCTGCTTTGCTAGGCTGAAATATTGAAATATAAGGCATTTCCTGACATACTGGTTCTTGGCAGGGTGGTAGGAAAACTGTATCAACAACTTCACCATTAAGTAAATATGTAATATTAAAAGGTACATCCTTATAAAAGAGCTCCAAACTCCACAAAGCATGTGTTTCTCTGTGCTGTTGGCATATCCCAACTTCTCCAGCTTTGACACCTTGCTTTCAGTTACATAAGGTTTTAACCATTTCAAGGCTGGGAAGAAATGTAACAGTTCCCCTGTCTGATCCCCTGCACACTGCAAGCTAAATTACCTCAGCTTCAAGCTGCTACTAAGGGATTACTACCACTCTTTTTTTTTTTTTTTTAAGAGAGACAGAGTGAATGAGCATAAATATGTACTAAAAAACTATGAAAAATGGCACCAGATACATCTTCAGATGTTTCAGATGGGAATGCAATAAACCTGAATCCTTGACATCTTTATTTTCACATTTATTTTTTTTTCTTATATCTGCAAAGTTTATTCTAGTCCAGTGAAAACTTCTTTCTCTAAATCTGGTCTCAGCTGAGACTACTCATTCAGGCCTGTTTCCATGATGCACACTTAAACAAACATGTAATGAGAACTGAATAAATGAATGGAAAAACATCAACAAATTGTTCAATCCCTGACAAATCTTTAACTGATTTACAGACCAAATTGTACTGCACAAACTGTTTCCTAAATTAAACTCATTTTTCTTTGTTTTTTCAGTCACTTTAGAGAAGAGAGCAATAGCAATGTTTAACCATCCACTAGATACAACCCGGATGACAATGCATTTTCTGTCAATCTGTGTCAACTGCCCAAATGTTTTTAGCTCATCTCTGATACACAAATAGCAATCCATTGCATCAAAACAAGCCTTTGTGATCTTTCAGTGTTGCAATGCTATTCCACAGTCCAGAGAAAAATACCAGTTCCAAAAAAGAAGTTTCCTCAGATAAACACCTATTGGGTTGTTCCTTTATTTCTTACTTGGTTTCAAACAGAAGAAACCCAGCAAAGGTGGAGAAGCGTTGATGGTCCCCGTGGAGGGCTCCGTTTCCCATTCGCAGCCAGACTTCATCTCCCTTGGCAAGTTTTAGCACTGCACTGTTTCCTGAAGTGTCTGCTTTCCCTTTTGATTCATAGCTGAAGATTAATATTTTAAACAAGTCAGCTTTTTGTTTCTCAATGACCAAGAAAACTTTTTAAAAAAAACAGAATATAAGAAAGCACATTGTTACCCTGAGCAAAGCCTCCTCAAAAGGCTTGCTGATCTTTTTTCAGCTTTATGAGGAAATTTTTGGATCTTTCTGCACTAAATCTGAGTCAAATTTTGCAGCTTACTTAATTACATCATTTCATTCACTTCTGAAATTCTGGAAGTTTAATTTCTGTGGGGTTTTTTTTCTAGGGCAGAGGAACAAATTTGTTGTTTAAAGTAAAACTGCTCAATCATCGCAACACTCTGGATTTCCTGTGATGCTCTTTTCACCTTGGATTCACCCCACCTTGCACTCTGATGCTTGGTTCTGGCATCAGACTCCAGGATAGTATTAAATAATAGCTTTTTCCAAACAAATCTTTTTCTCTCATATCCATCAAGAAGCTACAAGCTTCTTGACCTGGACCTTGTAGAAGTTGATAATTAGAAGTAAAGCCCATTCTTGATAATCCTCTAGCTAACATAAAGAGTTCAGAAACTTTTTATTCCATGTGCTAATGATAACAAAGCCAGCAAATTGAAGACCTTTGCTTCTAACCCATTCTTTCTGCTGCAGTTTAAATGCTCTCTCCACCTTTAAAGTAAATTGATCTCCCCTAATCTTTAACAAGACTGTTACTATTCTGACAGGCAAAATGAAGATGAACATACATTTAGCAGAATGACAGCATGTTACCACTGGATTTCAACCCTGACCTGCAGGGCTAATTCCTTTTCCCTGAGCTTTCAGGAGCTTCTGATAGCAGCTAGGTTTTAGGACCAGGACCTGTGGCAGGTATGATCCAAATTTGCAGGCTGAGGAAGGCAAAATACAATAATTTTTCCTTGTTGGTTATTTTACCTCACAGAATTTCTTTTAAAAAGGAACAGTCTCCTGTTTCTTGAAATGCATGCAGGCTATGACCCCTTTGCAAACATGTCTTCTGCATTAAAATGGCCCTTCACTTACCTATATAAGCTGAAAACTGTATTACCATTGTGCATCAGGTACACGTACACTTCCTCCACATCTTCATGTTTCATCATATTGAAGGTGAAGAAATACACTCCTGAAAATATTACCAAATACAACATGTTTGCTTCATAGAAGGAGGTAATCACATTACAGACTTGTGCTTCTTGCTTAGAAAATACAAGATCTGAAGCCAAAATTACCTTCCAGTTGCCAGTGGGTATTCGGCTTGTTTACCGTGTGCCAAAATCTGATTAAATTTTATTCTACATGTGGCAGGGGTTCAGCCACATCCTGTTCCAGAGAAATGACTGTATCTGAACACGGGAGGACCACTCATTCCTTCCTTCTCACTGAAAGGAAAGCTCCCCAGAGGCTGAGTCTAGTGACCCCTCTCTCACCTTTCTTCCCTTACCTTTTTGCCTCTGCCCTCTCCCAAAAGGGCAGCCTCCAGGCCAGCCAGACCTCAGCCTCAGCAGCTGTCAGGCAGCTAGCATGTCACCCAGGTCAGGCAGGACATGAGTGGTTTTTAGCAGCATTCACTGCTGCTCACCTGGCTGTACCACATCCCAGCAATACAGACATGGACAGTCCTTTCTCTTCTCACACAACACACACCACCACCCTTTTTAGCTCTTTCTCTCTCTGGAAGGTTCCAACAATGTTGTCAGTATAACCATGTAGTATGTCATGAGCTCTACAAGACTCCCCCAGGTAGAAAGACAAACTCCTATCTGTAGCATTGACCCTGCAGTTGGAGTTTGCATCAAAGTCATTAAATCATTGTGGGTCAAAGTTCATTGACATCCACCTATACATTAAGCTCAAAATGAGGTAGCTGTGAGGACATTCCCTCACCAAACTTTCAGTAAGATGTGTTACACCAAATTTGGAGGGCTTGACTTTCATATAATTTCCCATAGCAGTGGTAAATGAATGTCAGGGTGAGAAAAAACAAGAGAAGGAATGTAGTTTGGGCCTTTCTTTAGATGTGGTTTTGGTTATGAGCTACCTCCCCTTTCTCCTGTTGTTTTTCCTGCAGCACAGCTGCATAAGATGAGAGATTGATGCAGCTGAAAAATAACTCAGGGAAAACCTGCAATAGCCTGTTTCCAACCACACATCTGTTGCAGGCTAGCTCACAGCTGAAGCGGTATGGGGAAAGATGATGATGAAGAGAGTGACTGGAGGCAGGGGGTGGAGGAGGCAACTGCAAAGCTGCTGCTGCAACATCAAAGCCATGGTTTTCTCATCACAGTAGCTCAAGGGCTAAAAGTCTCAGAACAGATGCTCCTGCTCCCTCCCCAACTCTGGCCATGCCTCTTTCTCCTGCCTTTGTGCCAGCAATGTTTCCACTGGCTGGCAAGCCCTCTCTTAGCTCACTCAGTTTCCAATTTCATTTTTCCTGAAAGTAGGTAGGAAGAGCTGTGCAGAGCAAGTCTCATCAGTGCCTTGTGCAAAGGCAGTTACCTACTCACTACTGGTCCCAGAATTGCATTATTTTATTTTGGAAACACTCACCATTCACTGGAGCACCAAATCTCCCAGTCATGACATCAAAAAAGTTCCCAACGTTGGTTTCGACACTACTGAAGATGATCCCACTGTTCTGGTTGCTGAAGTGAGTAGCCATGGAAGCCATGAAGGCGACCTGAAAAAATGCAGTTCAGGCAGTTGTTCACAAAATGTACATGTGTAGAGGATTCAGCTACAGAATTTTTTCCTGCATTTGTGGTCTGTTTATTTTCCTGACAGAGATGTTCTTCTAGGGCCTTCTCCAAGGCTATTAAACTCCAGTAACAAAACTCCCATTGAATCAAACTGGAAGACGACTTGGCTTCTTGCATTCAATTGGACTATTCATGACTGTAAAAGTGAGCGTAGGGGCAAGTGTTTGCAGGTCAGGACCTTCATTTCAGCTTTTATTTACTTTTAAGTCTCTCTAGAATGATGCAAGGAAAAGCTGGTATTGAAATGAGTTTCTGACAAAAGTTATTAGTAATTAGTTTTTATAGGTCCCCTGAATTTAGTCTGGATATGGCCTTTAACTCATTATGTGAAATCCATACACATTAGTCTTTCTTGCTAACTACCATTAGGCATTTTCTTTGGAGGTCCTGTAGAAGTGCATTTGCTGGGATGCAATGTTCAGTGCTTTCTTCTCTCTTATCAGTTGACTGGTACCTTTAGTCAAAACAAGGGGTGGACACCAAAAGGGGAAACTAAGAAAGTGAAAAACTATGCTTCATGTTACACACTTCTTCCATTGAGATGTTTTGGCCATGGAAAATGTTTCATAAGAAGCCAAGAGCAGGGTCCTGAATTGTGGTCCTACGAACCCCACACAACAGTACACACTTGGGGCAGGATGGCTGGAAAGCTGCCTGGCAGAAAAGGACCTGGAGGTGTTGGTTGGCAGCTGGCTAAGCATGAGCCAGCAGTGTGTCCAGGTGGCCAAGAAAGTCAGTGGCATCCTGGCTTCTATCAGGAATATTGTGGCCAGCAAGACTAGGGAGGTGATTGTCCCCCAGTACTCAATGCTGGTGAGGCTGCACCTGGAGTGCTGTGTTCAGTTTTAGGCCCCTCACTACGGAAAGTGTTGGAGCGTGTCCAAATCTGGTGTGAAGGGTCTAGAGCACAGGCCTGATGAGGAGCAGCTGAGGGAACTGGGGTTGTTAATTCTGGAGGAGGCTGAGGGGAGACCTTACCGCTCTCTACATCTACCTGAGGGGTGACTGTGGAGAGGTGGGTGTTGGTCTCTTCTTCCAAGAAACTAGCAATAGGACAAGAGGAAATGGTCTCAAGTTGTGTCAGGGGAAGTTTAGATTGGATATTAGGAAAAAAAACCTTCTCTGAAAAAGGTGGCCAGGCACTGGAGCAGGTTTCCCAGAGAGGTGGTGGAGTCACCATCCCCAGAGGTGTTAAAAAATATGTACATGTGGCACTCCAGGACAGGGTTTAGTTGACATGACGGTATTGGACAGATGGTTGGCTGAGATGATATTAGAGCTCTTTTCCAGCCTTAAAGATTCTGTGATTCTATGGTTCTAAGCAGCGAAAACCTCCCAGATTGGACAATTCAAATTGCCCTCAGCCCAGTAGCAGGGAATGACCCAGCCAACTTGTGTGGGCAGGGAAGAGAGTTATGTCTTGTGAGTCTGTGATCCCCTCATCTGACGGTCAGTAAATGTGTTACGGGCAGAATTGCTGCACCTGGATATCTGAAGGTCACATAGTGACTTGGCATTTTATGGCCATCCCTTAACTTCTTAGAGGGGAACTGTTCACATACAGTGGTTACTGCCCCCCACAAAAATGACGCTTTTCATGAGATTCCAGCTAGACTGGTATTAAAAAAAAAACCAGCCCAGACTTCTTTTGATTTCAGATTCAAATGAGAACAAAACCAAAACAGGCAAAATCAAATGCAAGTCTGGATCCAACAATGGAAATCATTAGCCATCTGCTCAGAAATCTGAGGAGCTCCAGATGTGAGCTGAAAGCTTGGGCTGATTTCCCTTATCCCTGTGCGGATGCATTTTTTGTGACGGCAAATTGTTAACTTCTTGCTTCTCAGCCAGGATCACATCACAGTTCCTTATGTGTTAAAGGAAAGCAGCTGCTACAGCAGGTTTGTGGAATTTATTGCTTTTTGTCTAGATTTCATTTCACATTCTCTTTGACCCCAGGCTACTTTTCTTGGACTGATCAGAAGACTTGAAAAAGATATCCTTTCTCCCTAGGTCTCATTTTGAAGTAGCAGATCAACACAGACACACCGATTCTTTCAAAATAATCCCGTACTTAAATCAGTATTGCATTCAAAAGTGTTTTCTCCTCTACCTACACCAGCTCTAAACTTCTTAAGCATGATCATGAAAAGAAATTATATGCTGTGCTGTGTAAAGAATTTCTAAACACATCTGTTAAAGACAGTTACAGAATTTTACTTGGAAATAGCTATTGCAATATGAGCTTTTGTTACTCATACTTTTTTCATTTTTTCAGCTTTTAATTAAATTACTACCACTATCTTTATGTAAGAAAAAGATGCTGTTAGCTCATTTAAAAATTGCAGGAGTATTTATGGTGAAAGGAATTACAACAAATAGGTTTTTAAGACATTCAGCTACAATGTTAACTCCAGTTAATTATTTAAGAGTACTAAAAAAATTCTGCTTTATTACAGAAGTCTGGTAATTTTGGAAATTTTCATTGTGAATTTCATTCTGTGCAATTATTACATCTTCATGCAACCTAGGATGGAGAATTCAAACGTGCACAATGACAAGGAATCCAAAGCCATTTTCCCACACTGCATGTGATTGTACTGTTGATTTTACTGTTAATTTGCATGGCTCATTTCAGAATATAAAACATATATCAATGGCTGCTATTGGGAAGCAGTATGCTTCAGTTAAAAGGGGCAGTTGTGTAAATATACCAGAACTGCAGTTTTCCCCATAGTCAGAGTGTTTGAAAGTAGGATTTCTTCTTCTGCGTGTATGCTAGATTCCATTTTGTCCCTTCTGTGGTTAACTTGTTTTGTGGGGGTACAAATCAGACCAAGACTATGACCCTTCCATTAATGTGTGAGTGAGGGTGTAAACTCCCTTTCTGGAGATCTGGAGAGTGTGCAAAAGGAGCAGTGACTCACAGATTAAGCTGTGTTGCTCTTCTAGATCCTCAGTAATTGTAATGGTAGCTAAGCTTCTTCCCTCACATGTAGGGTCTCTGGAGCTGAATCTGACAGTAATCCCCTGCCCACACAAATGCCCCTAGTATCCTCTGAAGTGCTTTAATATTCCCTCACATGGGACTGGCTGATCTGACCTACAGAAGCCCCTCTGAATGTGGCAGCTGAAGACCAGGAGGGATACATCTCAAATGCTTGCCATGCATCTAAATCTTGCCTTTAGCACCTTAGCTGTGTTACATCATAGTGTTGGTCAGGCCTTCCTGCTATTGCAGATGAACTGCTCCTGTATTGCTACACTGCAGTACACAGTGTGGACACGTCTTTTAAATCCCCTTAGCAGCAGCGACCCAGGGTCTTAGTTATTCAAGTCCCTTTTTAGTTTCAGTTAAGAACAGGACTACACCACGTCTCCGCTGTACTGCAGGTATGTGTATTTATACACACAGGCTCTCTGCCATCTGCTAGATTCCTAGGACATGAAGAATCTCCTATCCAAAACCTATACAACTATGCCAACAGAGTGTTGAGCCCAAACAAATATATCCCATCCAACCCTCAGCAGTACTTACTGGCTCAGGCTTGAACCCATGTTTAAATGCTCACCTGGCTTTTGAGTAGTTCCTTTATAGGCAGAACCTACACGCTTCTCAACAGAGTTAAGGTGTCTGTGCTCATAAAAACGCAGACAGCTCCTGAGGGGTATGTTTAAAAAACAGAGGGCTTCTCTCTGCACTCAGAGGTTGTGACCTGATGCTTTGAGGGTTTGCATCCGTATGCTTCTGAGAAACTCACAAAGCCTGACTGGCCTGAGAAACACGGGCCTGAGTGACTCCTTCACTCTTTTCATACGCCGTAGGAGGTGCAGTTATGATTTTCTTGATAGAAAAACTGGTCTCTGCTGTTCTTTAATGACCTAGGCAGCAGCTTTCTGCTCTAAAAGGGAACCATAAATGTTTCTTTGTGCCTGTTTCTCAGTTGGATCCTTACTCTTTGGAAAGACTATGCCCTTAAGCCTTTCTTTTCCAGGAAGATCTGACAGAACACATTGGTCAGTCTTGAAAAGGACTAGATATATCTCTCACTGTATTGATTTCCTTCCTAAGTATCTTTCAGTAGTTAAGTGCTGGTTTTCAGAGGAGAAAAATATAGCCTGAGAGCTGCTGCAGCCAACACAAGCCAGAGATTTTGTACCTGTAGCTCTGGAGGAATCCCAGGGTAACCCTTCTCGCCTTTGGGTCCATGATGGCCACGCTCTCCCCTTGGTCCCATATCTCCTTTGTCGCCTTTCTCGCCTTTGGCTCCTTCCTGGCCAGTTGCTCCATTATTTCCATTATTTCCATGATTTCCTTAAAGGGAACAGAGCTTTCTGTTTAACTTAATTTCAGAAAATATATTTTAACAGGTAACTGTGACAGGGTCCTTTTCCTCCATGGACTTTTCAGTACCATAAAAAGCAGACTGAGCTGCGATGCATAAGAAACAGCTGTGTGGTTAAGCTGAAGGTGAAGGTTTTGATGAACAAATTTCCAGAAAGACCTAGGTTGATGTTTGAGAGTTAACCTTCATGCTACTTTTTGTTGCTGTATAAACTGCTGATGTCTCAAGTCATTGCATTTTTGGGGAGATGTGTAAGGACAAGACCTCAGCAGCTGTAAGGCTCAAGAAAAGCAAAAGCCACTGCCTACTGACACACACCAGGTAGCCTGCACAAGCACTTTTGCTTTTCCTTTTGTGTAAAAACTTGCCTCCTGATAATTTAAGTTAGTTAGGATAGGTTCAGATAATTTTGAACAACATTTTGCTATCATAAAAACATGTCTACACAAATAAAGAATGGCTGTAGCCTTAAACTAGCTGAATGACCCATCTGTGTCAAAAATGGGGGAGTGTGCATTCTCAGGGTTCTGGTTAGCTTGAAGGGGTTGATTTAAAGAAAGAAAAAAAAAGTATACTGAAGCTTTTCTGAGATGGCTTCTTGTAAAAAGGGCCATTATAAAAACATACGCCTGCCACAGCAGTCTTACTTTCTTCCTGATGTTTGCTGAGGAAATTACTGAGCAAATGTATATGCAACTGACAAAATTCTGAAGCTGGCTAGCATCACTGAGCAATTATTGTGTCTACCTGAAGCAAGAGCCTGACTGCTACTTCAATTAATTAATTAGTGTCATCATTGTTCTAATTCTACCTGAACTGAAATTAGATTCTTTGACACTATGCTTGTTCTCTGATTAGTCACTCTGGTTACAAATTTACAAGAAGAATTAAATCTAATAATTAACTGATTATAGAATCCTAGAATGGTTTGGGTTGGCAGGGACCTCAAAGACCATCCAGTTCCACCAACCCTCTGCCATGGGTAAGGACACTCTCCACTACCCAGCCCAATCCAGCCTGGCCTTGAACCCTGCCAGAGATGGGGCAGCGACAGCTTCTCTGGGCAGCCTGTGCCAGGGTCTCACCACCATCACAGAGAAAAATTTCTTCCTCATATCTAACTCTTTAGTTTAAAGCCCTTGTCCTGTCATTCCAAGCCCTTGTAAACAGCCCCTCCCCAACTTTCCTGTAGGCCCCTTCATGAACTGGCAGGCCGCTGTAAGGTCTCCCTGGAGCCTTCTCTTCTCCAGGCTGAACAACCCCAACTCTCTCAGCCTGTCTTCACAGGAGAGGTGCTCCAGCCCTCTGATCATCTTTGTGTCCCTCCTCTGGACTTGCTCCAACAGCTCCACATCTTTCCTCTACTGAAGACCTCAGACTTGGATGCAGTACTCCAGGTGGGATCTCACAAGAGCAGAGTAGAGGGCCAGAATCCCATCCCTTGACCTGTTGGACCTGCTGGTTTTGATGCCTCCCAGGGCACAGTTGGCTGTCTGAGCTGCTAGCACATATTGCTGGCTCATGTTGAGCCAGCCCAGGCTGAGTGAGCTGGGACTGTTCAGCCTAGAGAAAAGAAGACTAAGGGGCGACCTTAATAATGTTTATAAATACCTCAAGTATGGGATGCAGGGGAATTGGCCAGCCCCTTTTCAGTGGTCTGTGGGGACAGGACAAGGGGCAATGGCTGCAAATTGGAGCACAGGAAGTCCCGCACCAACATGTGGAGGAACTTTTTCACAGTGAGGGTGACAGAGCCCTGGGACAGGCTGCCCAGGGTGGGGTGGAGTCTCCTTCTCTGGAGATATTCAAAACTCATCTGGATGCCTATCTGTGCAGTATGAGATAGGGAGCTGCTTTGGCAGGGGGGTTGGACCCGCTGATCTCTTGAGGTCCCTTCCAACCCCTACGATTCCATGATCCAGTGATTCTTATCAACCAACACCCCAAGTCCTTTCACAATTTCTGTACTGATGAAAAAGATGTACTTTAAACAAGGAAGCTAAATGGTGGAAGACAGGAAAAACAAATTTTTGTTTGGATAGAGAAATCTAAAACTCATAAAAATGACAGGAATAATCAAACATATAAAGCCAGAGTACTTCTCTGCCAGTTCAGAACAGAGGTTTCCAAGTGACATTTGTTTCAATCAAAGGAAAATCAGCCATTGTTTCTCTTTCGGGCACGAGGATATGAAATGCAGCAGATGAAGCAGACAGAGAAATTTCTGGATATGGAAGGTTGGCAACATTGTGTGGTCACAAGAAACTGTGACTGAGATATATCTGCACATGAGAAAAAGGCAAAGCAAGGACCAGGCTGTGTCCGAGTGTGTCCACTGCAGCCTTGAAAGTGTCAGTCAAAACTGTGTCCTGTGCCTAAGAAACCAATAATTTATTAAAACATAATCTGATATTTCTGCACAAGATGCCTCCCCATTAGATTTCCCTTATTTCTGTAATGGTCAGTGGTATTTTTATAAGGTGTTGATGGACCAGTAGCTCACATCAGGCAAATACCAAATATGGCCATGACCTTATTTTGTGTACTACCCAAAATATATCAAAGTAACAATTTATTTCACTGTTTTACCAACTGAATATAGTTCTTGAAACAGTTCATTCAGTTAGATTTAACTTCACAACACTCAGATTTAACTCTTCCTGTAAACTGTTTCTACCAAAAGTCATTACATTGATCTTTATTTTGTGTATGCTTATCTGTCATGTCTGTTACTGTCAGTACATTTGTGAGACAGAAAGATAAAGAAATTGCATTTTTATTGTGGTAACAGAAAGCATAAGCTTTTGAAAATGAGATAAATCTGTCAGTCTGTGACATGTTCATTTGTGTTATACATCTGCTATAGGAATGGTGATTTTCAAATCCCTGGAGGTAGCTGCTGTAACAAACATTTTTCCTTTCTCCAGGCTCTTCTTTTTCTATACCAATTATCCAATCAAAACATACCCTTTTCTTATGTATTCTGTTCTTCTGTCTGCATTTTTAATGAAAAAAAAAGGTTATTTTTATTGTGGAAGACAAGAAGAAAGAAGGAAAAGAAGAAATATCTATGAGAGAATAGAAGCATGTGTGTCTCTGTAAAATATTGGCTAGCAGTATGCTAGATCAAAAAAAGCTTGTGAATATAGTACACAATAGCATAGCTGGGTATTCAGAGGAGATCACAATAATCAACTCCAGGGAACAAGTTCTTCAAACTTTAATGGAAGCTTCATGCTGCTTTAAGAAGAGAGACCAATTTGCCCTAAAAGTACAATAAGATTGCTTTCAGTATAAATTTGTGAAAGCTGAATTTTAATAATAAATGGTTTTCATTGGAAAATACCTTGGTCTAATTGAAAATTACTGTCTCCCCAGAAATTATAGAAAAAACTTGTTCCTGAATCTGTCCCCAAATAATTATGATTGGACCATTCTCTGATATTTTTCAAAATAGAATGTAATTTATAGCCTGTAATTAAACTGATCAAGAAATTAATTAAACTTCATCTTTACCTGGCATCCCAGGGGGCCCAGGAGGTCCTGGGGGCCCTTGATAGAGCCGAACTCCAAAGTCACCACGGCAGCAGGAACTACAGTCTGGATTCTGTGGTCCAGGTTGTGGGGGCTAAGGGCACAAAAATAAGCTGTAAATAGCTCATTCATGGAGGGCATCAATCATATGCATGTTGGTCACAGGGTCTTCATTATATATTCTCTGTTTATATATTTGGTAAGTTTTCCAAGCACTTGTTACCTGGGCTGAAATCTCCCATACTTGGGTTGTTCCTGAAGATATTATTTTTGGAAGATTTTAGGGAATAGCTCTTCAAGTGTCCTAGAAGTGATATGAATATTTAAAAAAAAACCCCAAAAAAAAACCCCAAACCTTGTCCTGTCAAATAATGAGGATTTTTAAAAGAAAACAATACAAAGCAATGGAAGTCAGATTGATATTTCAGTTATGTTCCTATTATGCTTTTCTCTGATCCCACATTTCAGCTGACCTGTGTTGACAAACAGGCCTATGTACAAGTGGTAGGATACAAGGAACTTCATTTGACCTTCAGCAGTGAACTAAAGAAAAATATGTAGGACCACCCAAAGGAGATGTGAAACATGTCTGTACAGCGTATTCCTAAAAAAGTGCCAAGATACCCTACAAAAATTTGAACTGACCACAACACCTGGGGCATTTCATTGTTTGTAGATGTTGAGCATGTATCTATGAAAGCCTGGTTATTTGCTGAAATCAATATATCAGCATAAATAATGTTTATTATATACAGCTCTATAGTTTTGTTTTGGTGTTTTTCTTTACACCATATCATTGTATTTATACTAATGGGATCTCATTCAATCCTGGCTGGATTCTGTAATCAGGGTTTTCTGATGAGTTAATGGTCACAAACGTTCTGGAGTGTCAGCTGAAGTAGGAGCGCGGGGTTTCACTTCTCTACCTCCTTCTCATTTCTCCCTCTTTGTTTCTTTCCCCCTACAATTCTTTGCTATTACCTTGAGGTACAAATCTGCGGTTCTTAAATTCTGGAGAGGGAGAGCAACACCAATCTGACCACTACTTTTCTCTAATCATTCCACTTTATTATCCTCAGATGACTTGCTGGCTTGATCTGAAACACTAAAGCTTTCTACCCCGATTTTGAACAATACCAAGATCACCTCAGAATTCAAAAATTTCACAAGGCTTAAAAGTTTATGTTTACAGACACAGAAACCCCCTTTTCATGCCACCAAAATATTGCAACTCCTCTGATGGGACAGACACATCCCCTCTCCAGCAGCACCACCAACAGTAGAGCTACCATAGGAATGCAGGCTAACCTGACAGCTCAACAAGTATGCTTCTTATTCAAAGAGTTATGGAAATGTTAAGACTTTCCCATGGGCAGAGGGCTTCATTTTTAGGGGATTTTGATCAATACTATATTTTTTACTTTAATTCTGGTCTATACTTTATGAGAAAGATGACTTCTGCCCATTGGACTGTCTGTGTCTAGAGCATTTGTTTGTTTCATTCTTGCTGCTTTATCTCTCCCATTTGTTAGGAAGAATGGAACTGATGATCACCAGACACACTGCTGAAAACTTTCCTAATATGAGAGAAGTAGCCCTGCTTTCAACTCATTTTCAGTCCTTGAAAGGAAGCCAAGCACAAGAGGACTGGAACTGCGCAAGCATTTTTCACCATCTGAAATCCTAATGTTGGCAGTGGCACCAAGATTAAAATCTCTTTCTTGGTATCCCTTCACATTCATGTTAAATGGGAAGGCAAACTACGTACACGCCTGCCAAGAGCAAGTCAGTCATATCAGCCTTGAAATATCCAAAGAGTTAGAACTGTGGATTGTAGGTAAGGGAAGGAATGAATCCAGCAAACAGGGCTGCATGTGAAGCTCTCTCTGTGCAGGTACAATTCATTTTTTGAATGACATTATTAGCTAAGCAGCTGTATTATCAGAAAAGAGATACTAGTGCTGTTCATAACAAAATGCTATCTGGTATTATCTCTTGAAAAGCTCAGTGGGTTATTACATGTGAAATGAGGCAAGTCCTGCCAGCCTGGTTGTATGAGAACAGCTCTGCCTACTTCAAAATAACTGCTTATGTAAGTCATAAAGAAGTACTGACTTACTGTCTTTACTGATCCTTTGACTAGGAGGGAAAAAATGTTCACAGCAGCTGCCAGGAACAATGAATATTCAGGCTATTCTTTTATTCTCTAAAAGCAGAGAACTTTGAGGAGTGCATTTAAAGGAAAAACCCATTCCTAAAGTAAAACTACACTCAAACGGGACAAAGAGATTAACTACAACCTACTTGCCAAAGATGTCATATGCAGCTATTTGCACATAAATTTTATCACGACATGAATCTTTGGTATTGCTCTCTAAACATGATTTAGGAGCTTGTGAAATGCATCTGCCACACTGATATCCTAATACAGATAGAAAACTGGTAATATTTCTGAGGCTATTAGCTGAATTTGATATGATTTAGTATGTAGGAGGCAGTCCTAGGCAACAGATGGTCTATAAAATTCCCTTAACTTAAAGCTGTGAACAAATCCTAATTGGAGACCCAGCACTTTTCCACTTCCTGACTGATTTTACATGCTTCTGTTATATTGTCTAAGATAATGCAGGAGACAAATAATGTACATCCACTGTCCCTGGCTGCTGCTCTGAATGCAAAATAACACGTCTCTGTGGGTGCTGAGGCACTCCAAGGCCCTTCTCTAGCAAAGAATTAGCCAAACCAATATTGTCAAAACTCAGGCTGAAACAGTGGCAGGTTGAAAGGTACCTGAACGTTTTCAAAGAGCAACCTGAAAAGGAAGAGTGTGTCTGGCACAGCACCTCTCAGTCACTAAGTTCTTGTGCTGAATAAATGCAGATTAAATATTACATAAGTTACCATCAGTGTGGAAACTGGCCCTGTACCCAGCACAGCAGAGACAAATGCTGTCATCTCTCTTCCACAACAGGGAACGGGGCTGGTAAAACTCTTTACTGAGAGGATGAATTTTTCCAGCCAGAGCTAAGATAACCAAGAAAGTAGAGACTTTGGAGTGAAACAACTTTCAGATAGCTCAAAGGAGAGAGAGAGGGCTGATGTGAATTAAAACATGCCTGTGCCACCTTTTTTCCTCCTCTCCCTGGAAATCCCTGGAGTTTGGAGATGGAAAATACCTGTTGTGTCAGCCACTCTGTGATGGCTTGTCTCTGTCATGCATCTGCAGGTGCTCCATTTCATTTCAGTAAGCCAAAAATTGCATCATTTCCCCAGCAAAGATTGCTTCTTGGGGAGGGTCGGGCAGCTAAGTGACTGCCATCAGCTGTACTCAGGCTTGCCAGGCTCAGATTTAATGACACAGTCTTTTTCCCCAGCAGGCAACACCAAACTTGTTGCATTAAACTCTCTGATGGGAGACACATGCACCCCAAACACGACGACACTTTTTGTGAGGGAGACTTTCACCCTTTAAAAAGCTGTAATTTTGTTTTAAATTCTGCATTACCTGAAATGATATTGAGTTGAAGGAGAATTTTACTGAGTACCAACAACACACGGTCTGTAGCCCGCAGCTGCAGTAGAGAGGTACAGGCACGAGCTGGCTCATTGCACCAGCTTGTTTATATGATGCTGTACACTGTTTATACACTGCCAAGTGCAGTCTCACACACCTACAGTTAAATATCTATTTTCCTGAGTGCTCTGGAGGAGCACATAACTCCTGCCCCAGAAAAATCAAATGCAAAGCGCTGCAACACTTAAATACAGGGAATTTAATGGAGTTGGAAACCTATTCTCATACTTGGATGCATTTCAGATTCTCAGGCCTAGGAAAGGATTAAAATCAAATCTCTTCTCTGTTTATCACAGACTAGATTATTATCCAACACTTTACGACTTATCCCTGATTTTTGGAAGTCAAAATATCATAGTTCAATCTGAAAGAGTTTTAAAAAACAAATAATAAAATGTGAACTATACAGGATTCAAACAACTCTGTCAGCAATAGGAACAGAGCATTGATGTTGTTCTTGTTTCTAACATACATCAATCCACAAACACTTCATTTGAGTGGAATTTTGTTTTGCATAGTGCTAGAAAAAGCTGCTTCTGCCCTTCGGATTTTTCCTTTTAAATTTGGACTGAAGCATTTTATGGGCAGTCACATTTTCCCTTTGCTGCAAGCTAATGACTATAATATCTAAAATTCCATGTAGACATAAAGAGATTCTCAGATTAAAATTCAGATAGCTTAGTTTCATTCTGATTCTTTTTCCTGATGAGTTGGTATGTGTTATTAAATCTGCTCATTACATTAGTATCTGGTTTTTTCAAGCTGTTCCTTAGAATAAAATTTTTGAACACTCAGAATTTCATTATGTTTGTCTCAAGCTCAAAATATACTTAATATACACATAATTTTCAAATAATGTTATTATATGGTAATCAAATCTTTCCAAATACCTCTATAAATTCTGTTCTTTTCCTTTGCATCCAAATGAGTTAACAAAATCTAAAACTTTAATATATTAAATAATAATACCTTGGCATAATTAAGATATTGTATATCACAATGTAGGATTGCACAGCATCACAGTTTCAGCAAAACAAAGGGCTGCTGTCTATGTTGAAACCAGTGCCCCCAACCACTGCTGGTTCTACCAGCTCATTAAAAGACCCTATAAAGCAACCCAGCAGGATACAGACCAATACACAGCTTTAATAAAAATATATTTCATAAATATATCACTAATAATCTTAGCAAAGAAAAAAAATTATCTTATTAGCTTTAAAGATATCTTTAGAAGATTAATTCAGAGTACCTGGACTCTATCTGAGGTAGTCAGTTCTACATCATCTACCTCTGGTCTCAGGACTTTGTGGTCTGTAGAAGTGCTATTATCAACAGTCCACTCTATAAGTTGATTCCGCTGTTTCAATATTTCCCTGCTTCTGGAACCTTTATGGCCAGTCTGGTGGTGACTTTGCAATACTTTGGCCACTGGTTTATAAGATCTTCTGCTCACCTCCATGTATTCATCTTGACACAGGCAAAATGGAAGCAAAAATAAAGCCAGTAGATGCCAACTGATGAAATCCTTCTCTGCCATGTTATTCAAAATAATTTTTCAGGAGTCCAGCAAATGCCTTGCAGAAGGAGAACCTCTTTGCTGCACCAGGAGTTACGTGGTCCTTTCAGCTTTTCCACTAGTAAGCCTGGCACTGAGACCAGTACCAGGTTTTATACGGTTGTGTGCAATAAATAAAACTAAAAATGCCAAAGTGACAGGATCCTTCATCCAAAATCAGTCATGCTCCTTTAAACAAACCAGGCATTATTCACCACTTCACCACCACAAGGAAAATTGATTTGTATGCTGGAAATGACCACAGCATTTAACAGACTCCCATGGTTCCTATTTGGGGGCATTAAAAAATGTAGCACCTTTTCTTTGGCATGTTTTTGTTTAAGTGTGAAAAAATGTGATGGAAATGGAGAACATGTGGCTAATGGTTTACGCTACTTGATTAGACATGGAAAGGCTGTGAATTCACACTCTTAAATGTCTTTTGGACACAGTCACCTTCCTTATTTGCCAGGAAATTCACACACACAACTGCGTCAGCCCAGTACGAAAAATCCTTCCAAGAGCAATTAGGAAACAAAAGCACAAGAGGAGCTTTTGCCTACGATCCTGACCCAGTGGCTCTTTCTGACTATGCTTCTCATTCACTAAAAGAAAAATATTGAATTTCTGTCAGCTGGCCAATGGTGGATTGAGACAGGGTAAGTTGCTCTGAAAAACTGGGATGAAATCAGATTCACAGAGCCCCATTTCTTAGCATTAGTTCAATATACGCAGCCAGGAGGTATTTTTTCCCTTGAGTTCCCTGTGTTTTCCTAAATGTAACTGCCAAACCAAGTTTTATATCTTCGCTGCCAAGTAAATATAAATTTACCAGGGGCTTATTTCAGACTAAAAGAATCAAATTATATGTGTATAATAATATCCTTATTATATTTTTTTAACCACTCGCTAGTATCCTCTAGAAAGGCACAGCTGCAGAATGCAGGTCTGCAAATGCATACACATCCACATGCACACCCAGCCTTCCTAGGAGCAAGTAGCTCCATGACCTGTGAGAAAGATTTCACCAGTATGTGGCTACAACAACTTTACTGTAGGTGTCAGTCCCAGGGAATGATCCCTGGTCCTGCAACACACAGACTGGCTCATAACTTGTTCAAGGCTGAGTACCCTGCTTTCTTCCTGTTCCGTTGCCTGATGAAATGTAAGGGTCGTGGTGAAGGGTTCTGCAGAGGTTGTTTTCAGAGCACGAGGCAGAGGTTGCAGGGATGGGATGTGGGGAAACTGGGAACACCAGAGGCCTGTTGGGGTTGTGGTGAAGATTTATCCATCCTGGAGGTAGTCCCTGAAGCTAATGATCCCCAGATGACACCCAGGCTTAATTTTGAGGGGGGAAATAGAGCACTCCAAAATACATGCTGGGAACAAACCAGGATATGACCAACTGGAAGGCCAAGACCCACCTGTGAAATGAGGTGCTAAGTTATTTGATAATGTAAAAAGCCTTAAGCATACCAATATACTATGGCAGCAAAAAATAACACCACAGGTGCTGCTAAACAAAGGAAATGAATTACATCTGCTAAAATGCCCCAACCTCATTGATTGCAACTGCAAGGGGCAGCCATCGTGTCTTCACTCATTGGGGTATTACTGAGGCATAGACCATCTGAATAAACTAAGCCTAATCTTAATCCTTGTTAAATCATAGCAAACCCTGTGTTTGACCCCAAGCAAAGAGAATAAGGTTCATGCAGCAAAGATTTTGAAAGGGGCTGTTTATGCACTAAATAGAAGATGAGCCCAGAAGAGAGATCTGTCATGTGAAGGCTGATCATTCAGACCCTTGTAGATGCTGGAAGGGATGCACAGTTTTGCTTGCTGAGTGATGGTGAGAAAGCACTCCCTGTTTTATACACATATGCTTTCTGTGGGGGACAGCAGAACACAGGAGGAGGTGCTGGCCAGAGCTGCAGCAGAGAGGGGTGAGCAGTGCTCAGCTGTGGGATGTCTGCTGATGCCACCCCCACAAAGGTTGTCAGCATTGGCCTGTACCCAGCCACGTGCCTTGGCAAGTTCCTGTTTAACAGCCCATGGAGGGGAGTGTGGGGCAGTGCCAGCCCTCACAGACACCCAGCTGTGCCAGCACAGGGGCAGTGCTTGGGGTTGCTGGGAAGGAAGGCAGATAAGGGCAGGTCTTCCCTTTTTCTCCTTCTCCACCAGCTAAGATTTGCATCGGAGCAGAGACCTCCGCTGCTGCGGGCTCAGTGTTCCCCTGCCGAGGGTAAACATGACCTCCTGCCTGCAGCACCCCAGGCAAGAGGGGCAGTCTCAGCCACAGGCCCGAGAGCAGGGCCGACTCCTGGTTATCTCAGCTCACGGGCTTGCTAGACAGACCTGCATCTCCTTGCTTTGTGCTTTTGTTGCATTTGTCTCTCTTATTCTGAACCTCTAATGCCAGGAATCTTAATTCAATTCCAGTGAAATCTTGGATTCTCAAGCCAGATGTTCAGGGTCATTGAGTAACACTTCATAGATTAGCTCTTGTGCCTTGCTCCAGTGTATAAATACTAATTAACTAAAGAACCTTGCACAAGAGGCTCATTAACCTATGCTTTATGACTACTGAAAATCCTGATTTAAAAAAAAAAAAAAAAAGGCAAATATTCCAGTTATTTCACTGGGCAAGGAGAGATGGAAAGGAATTTACTGGAGAGTGAAGCAAGAATTCTGAAAACACAGTTCCAGGTTTTGGAAGCCGCTACCACCAAAACGGGGTTTCTTTTTCAAGTTGAGAGGATTTTCTTGGTAAGAAGGGAGTTTGAAAACCCTGAACTCTGTAAAATTGGAAATGACTCAGAGACAAACATTAATTTATCTTGGCACTTAGTAATTTGATTCAGCAAGTGCTAGGACAGCGCTGATGTTTTCAGCTGCCGTTAGAGCTTTCATGGCTTTCCAAACTCCGTTCCAGGAGCTTCCTGTGGCAAATGTTTCCAGTGTGAGTAATGGACATCCACAGCACCCATGTCCCAAAGGGAGGAGGAACAAAACCAAAGAGATTTGGGCTTCAAAGGTCCTGTCTATCGTTTCACGCAAAAGCTGAAACAAGCACGTTTCTTGGCAGCTATTAGAAAGAACAAAGATTCCCTTCCTTGCTTTCTAATGCAGTCCACCTGGTTCCTACCCATCACTGTGCTGGTGGCTTGATGGTCCAAATTAATAATAGAGTTTAGACTTTGCTCATTTATTTCCAATCTTTCAAACAGAATCCCATATCCAGAAATCTTTGCTGCCCATCATTCTCAATCTCCTCTGTGCTTTCAGCAAGGAAAAGCTGGCCCCCAAAAATCATTGTCTACAGGCAGAAATTTTGGACTGAGGAGCAAAAAGCAATGTTTGTGCACCCAGCATTGCTCTTTCAGCCCTTGCTAGCTCAGCCCTTGCTAGCTGAGCTCGAGCACAGCCACAATTCCCTTTCCCCTGTTGGTCTCTGGCAGCAGGATATGCCTCTATCTGGTAATCTGCACTTTAAGATGAAGTGAAGCACATGGATCTGTTTAAGTCTGATAATGAGATATCAGCTGAAATGCAGTAACTGCTGGGTGAAAGCTGCTTCCCACCATCTCTGCAAGCAAAAACTCTATTCTGTGAGAAAGGGAACTCTTATTACTACATTATTCATATTGACATTGGGAAAGTAGGTTATTAGTGAGGTTATTATGTAAAACAGCAGGCCATCATTTCAAGAGGCAACAAAACATAATGATTAGAATTTTTAAAAAATAATAAAGATCAAACAAAAAGAGCATGCTGTGGCCCAGGCAGGATTGTATCTGTAATTAAACATGTACAATTTCTTCACTTAGTAATGATCCTGTGTGCAGTAATAACTGCTCAGTACTGGACATAGATAGTCTGCTATTTCTCAGGCAGTCTCCACTGAGTCGTGCTCAGTGTGGCTGCTGGGAGAAAGTGCCTATGAAGCCTATTCCCACCTCTGCGCTGACCACTGCAAACCCAGAGGAACAAGTGAGGTGTCTCCATTGAAGGCTTCTGGGATCTGCTCCTGGCTTCTGCAGGAGCTTTGGTCAGTAATGGGGAATCAGGCAAAACCCACCACCCAGCTCCCCAAGGGAGCCTCCACAGAGATGGGCTGCCATGGGGAAGGCAGATTTATGGGGCCTTGTGCGCTCTCAACAAGGGCTTATACTCAGTTTGGGCAACCTTGTCCATGGTTGAACATTTTCTTCTCCTGCAACCCGCTGCCATGGAGCTCTGTGAGTGGAGATGGTGCTGTGAGTGCTTTGGTCAGTGTGTTTTATGACACCTAAGCTTGCAGTTACACCAGTTCCTGGAAGTACGCAGCAGCAATGTGTGTTTTATAGGTGTTTTCCTCATTGGTTACAGGAAGATATTGCTAGCTGTCAGAGGAGGATCTGGGGCAGATTCAGCTCCATTACATGGCTTATGCTCTCACATGAAGCAGAGGACTTCAGAAGAGTTTTGGTACTCCCTAACTCCATTTTCTACCAATGAGGAAATCCTCTTGCCTTCCCCGACACTGGCATTTTCTTTTCAATGTGAGAACTGGGGCTGAGATCCTGCTTCTCTGCCAACCTCCACCACCTCTTGGGCCTACACTGTTTGCCCAGTGAGGTGCCCTGCAGTGATGTGCTCCAGCAGCCCTGGACTGCCACTGCTGCCTCATCCCTCCACTTTTTACAGGCTAAAAAACATCTTTCCCACTCTCCATATGCCCAAACTAGGGGATCCTCTCAACAAAAGGATCAGCAGTGGGCAGAAATTTGGGTCTGAGCTCCCAAAGACCATCAGAGCCAAATCCTGAGTGTTCCTCCAAAACACAGTACAGCCTTCACCAGCACATCTGCATGAGCTCAAAGCTCCGAAATATGCACTGGAGACAAAGACACCTTCAATCCATCAATGTCATTTTCAAGGGTCCGTGACAAACTGCGGGGATCAGACTGTTGGCAGTCCCAGATGGGATGACCAGGTGGTTTATCCAAGTCTTTCAAACTTGGAGAAATAGATTTCACAGTGGTGATAGGGCTCTGGTGACGGAACAAATAATGCAGTGTGATAAGCTTTTTCCAGTCTGCAATGCATCAATTATCCATCTGTAATTGAAGAGCCAGAGCACAGTGACTTCCAAGAAAGAAGGGTGGGGAGAGAACAGACATGGTGCCAAAAAAATAGCCGTGGTCAACATTTTTGTCAGAGATGGATATCCTGGTTTGGATTAAATGAGATCTAACCTGAATCTTTGGCTTCATCTTAATTCACCTTCTTTTCCTCAAGTTTCAAAATGTTTAAATTTATTGCTTGAAATGTGCTCTTCTCTGCAGTTCCTCTGTCCTGGCCAGGACCAAAAGTGTAACGGCTAAAATACCACAGGAACAACTGCTCATTATTTTAACCACCCAACAAGCAAGAAAGAACATCTTGTGAGAAATCCTGTTCTGACTGCATCCCCAGCACAGTCATTGCACGTGCAGGAGATGTGGGTAGCCCAGATAAAGTTGTGCTGGTTTTGGGTGGGAAGCTGTAACAGTTTCAGACCCACCAATACCCAAGACTGTTCTGAAATGAAAGGCATGAAGAAAACATCCTCAGTGTGCTCTTGTATCCAGGAGATGTCAAGAATAAACTGTAAAACATTGGTCTGGGGCCTGCAAGCAAAATTCCAGTACTTACATGGCCTGATGTCACATAAATAATTTTTAAGGGCCTAGATTTAACAGAGTTTCTCAGATTCTTAAGATGTATCTTTGGGAAAGAGCTCCATCAAATGAAAAACATGGCTTATATAAATGCTGAAATGAGCGAAAATGAACTGTGTCTGATCCATAATCCAATAACCTGGAAATAGCTGGTTTCTGGGATAGTTCTTAACTCTTCATATCAGATTACTGAAGTTTTTGTTTTATGCATGTATTGAGATGCCATTAATCAAGAGCTGGTGTTGCAGTTTTGTGTGGCTGGGTTCTGTCAGAGAAGGGGGACTGCCAGGGCAGCTTCTGCAAGGAGCAGCCAGAAGCTCTCTGCAGGCCCCACAGAGCAAACACCAGCTGGCCCAAGGCCGGACCTGCCACTGACCAAGGCCGAGCCCATCAGTGATGGTCATAGCGCCTCTGGGAATCACATTTAGGAGGAAAAACCCACAAGCAGCTGCTTTTTGCCCCCAGAGAAGGGAGTGAGAGGATGTAAGGAACTGTGCAGACACCAAGGCCAGCGAGGGGGGGAGGAGGTGCCCCAGGTGCCAGAGATGCCCCTGCAGCTCCTGGAGAAACCCATGGTGGAGCAGGGGTCCCCCCACAGCCCATGGAAAAGGCCCAGACCCCACCTGCAGCCCGTGGAGAGGCCCCACGCTGGAGCAGAGGGAGACAAACAGGAGATGCTGTGACCCACGCTGGAGCAAGCCTCTGCCAGCACTTACAGCCCATGGGGAGAGGCAGAGATGAGTGACAGAGAGAGACCCATGTTGGTGCAGGTTTGCTGGGGGAGACGGCTTGTGACCCCATGGGGGACCAGGCAGGAGCAGTCTGGGCCTGAGAGACTGAGAGCCATTCTGTGATTTATGACTGCACCCATAGCAGTGACCCACGCTGGGGCAGCTGGGGAAGAGCTGAAGTCCCAAGGGAAAGGACTCATGGAGAAGTTTGTGGAGGACTGTGTCTCCTGGGTGGGACCCCACAGTGCAGCAGAGGAAGGGACTGTGGAATGTCCCCTCTCCCCAGCTAAGAAGGAAAACAATTCGTGAGGAACTGACCATACCCCCATCCCCCAGTCCCTGCTCCTCCCTGTGCCACAAGGGGGGGAGACGAATGGAGCAAAATCATGACTAAAGTGAAGTCTGCTAAGAAGGGAGGGGTGGGGGGAGCTGCTTTAAGATCTGGTTTTGCTTCCCATTACCCCACTCTGGTGTCACTGGGTGTGCAGTGTATTGAATTAGAGAGTTTTCTTTCCTTTATTCTGTGCTGAGTCTGTTCTGCCCGTGACACTGATTGTGGAATGATCTCTCCCTGTCCCTACCTTGACTCCTAGGCCTCTCAATATATATTTTCTCCCCTGTCCAGCTGAAAACAGGAGTGGTAGAGTGACTGGTGAGTGTCTTACCTCCAACCAGGGTCAAACCAGCACAGCCAGACAGGTAGGAAAATGGCAGCCCTGTAGTTCTAGATTACAACCTTCTAGTGAGCTCTGCAGAGATCCTTAGGAGAAAGGTCCAGATGCTTCTTTGTAAATACACTGCATGTAGGCTCCAGTCAAAGTGAGAAAATTTGTGTCACTATGCTTGGGATCCAAAGGTCATGAAACAGATAAAATAAATCACACTATGGTAAGAGGAGGAGTGTCCAGCAACATCTGATTTTGATAAATTACCTTCATCTCCTACCAGCCATAGATACCCTGAACAGGCCAGTTTGCAAGGAGATAAGAAGCCAGCTCCAGAAAGAGGGAAAAGGCTGGATCTATCAGAACAACCCAGGCCAAGCCAGCAGCTGCAGTGTACTATAGGCGCAGCTTTTGGCTTCATTTCTTTCCCTTGAAAAGGTTTTGGAGAGATACCCCATCCACAGGCAACTGTTTACCCAAGAAAAGGCAGAAAATGGATAGACTGGACAGAATCAAGAGGGACATTTGGCACATTCACTTTCATTCATTGCCTGCCTGTTTGAGCTAAAAATATGTTTTTAAAATATATGCGGTAATAATAACTGGGAAAGAGCCACATGGACTGGAGACGATAAACCTCTCTCACAGACCTGGCAGCCCTTGCTGGGTAAAAGCCTAGCCACCATTTATAACAGAAAAGGAATAGCTTCCTGCAAGCAAAAGCGGTGTTTGTCTTCCTAATTTGGTTTCTAAATATTCACTTTCACATGGAGAAGAAAAAAACCCTTAGTTTGCAAAGGAAATGATATCACCATGGTGGGTTTTTTATGGCATTTGCAAAAGATTGTGGCTTTATACACTTGAGGAATTCCTTATTCTTCCATAGGAAAGATGGATGTTCCTACAATACTTACAGACCATTCCTAGACCTGTTGCAAACCACATCCAGACCTTCGATCTTGAGACTGTCAGCACTGACTCCCTTTGGTTGAAGGGATGGCTGTTGCAAGACTTCCAGGAGTTTGTCCAGTTCTTGATGACCACACTTATTACTAAATGTTCATGACAGCCTTTGGGCTGCTTCGGAGTGAGTGAAGTCGAAATAAAAGCAAGCTAGACCTAACTGTTTAGGCTGGACACCTCAGTTCTCTAGCAGTGCCATAGGCATGCCTACTTGTCCTGCTGTTTTGAGTGTCCATGTTACTTGAAGTTTTTGCTGTATCAAAGACACACGAACAGTCTGCCAGGTCCTGGGCTCCTTCCTACAGTTAAGGACCCAATGGCTATACATCAAGGGGGTGATGCAGTAACCTGCAAGAGCAGGGGCTGTACAGAGCTGAGAGTGCATCTGAGAGCTATGATATCATTTCAGCCTTAGCCAGGTGATGTGAAGTCCATCCTTCAACCCTGGAGAAGTGCCTTCTGCTAGCAGGAGCAGGCCAGGAACAGCTGAGCAGTGTCTGCAGCGCATGGTGCTCTGCCCTGGAGGGAAGATGCATCATGTGAGTCAATTTCCATGAGCACTACTATGGACACTGACGAGATGAATAAAATGTTCTGTCCTGACATAAATCGAATACAGACTGCCGTTTGGCAGTGAAGAAGATAAGTGGGAATGCAGTGCTACCAAAGGTTTTTGCCCTTTAGGCCTGCAAATGCTGGAGCATTTCCCCAAGTTCTTTCTGCTAGCAGCACTGGAGTTATGTCTTTCCACTTTCTTGTTAAGACTGGTACTCTGGGATAACACAAACTGGGTTAGAATAGTGGTTTTGGTGGTGGCCCAGCCGCAGACAGTGGTGTTTCCATCTGACACAGCCACAGGGTTGTAGGATCATGGATAATTCATTTGCAGACCATTTCTGGCTGAGCTTTCATAGTTGGGGAAAGCTGTGAACTCCTTTGAACCAGACAGTTTCTTACACTCTGCTTCCATGCCTCTTTCCCTGTCTGGCTTGTTGCTTTTAACAAGGGTTATTTGTTTCCCAAGTCCATACAGTGCCAGTCACTGCACTAATTGCTCTGTACCCTGCCACCAAGGACAGCAGGACCCCGTGCTGTGCTCTTCCCTTATGGATCCTGCAGGAGTTTTGTCATCAAACAGTATAGCCAAAAAGCTTCTTTTCCTGTAACAGAGAACTAAAAGTCACATGGGTGGCTGAGGACCTTCTATAAGCAATTAATCCTCTACAGTACGGAGTAAGCTGCACACACAGAGCCTTGTCAGAGGCTGGGCAGTGAGAGGCTGTCAGTGCTGCCCCATTGCCTGTTTCAAGTGACGCAGATCCTGCCAAGGGTGCAAGGCTTAAGTACCCATCCTGAAGCTTTATTCTGGGAGAGTGACTCCAAATAATAAGTAAAAAAATATTTTAAAAGTGGGTGGACACTGAGCCAGTATCTTTGTGATTATCTCGTGCAGTTTCAAACCCACCTTCCCCATTAGCCTGTAAGTGCTGTGTTATGGCTACCCATGGCACTGTTACTTCTACTTACTTTGTTAGAAACGTGTCATGTAAAGATATGTTGCTTTCCATTTGTAATATGCTTTTTGTATTTTTCTCAACCCTTACCAGGGAAATACAGACAGATAAGGCTTGTTTCCTAAATCAATTACCCCTAAGGTGTATAGATTAATTTGGTTTGGTTTCTTGTTGTCTTGTTACTATTCCAGGAAAAAAAGGGCTTGCTTTTTTTTTTTAACAGAAATCAATCATCTTGGCACCTTTGGCAATTTAAAGCTATCAAGTGCAGAAGCCTACATGGGTTCACAAGAGGTGTATTTTTTTTTCAGATTCATTTAGCCAACAGGCTTTGGAAAGAAATAGAGACCTTATTTCTCTAACACACCTTTAGGAAAACCTCAGAAACCTCAGGACACAGACTCTGCTAAAGCAGACATTAAATTTACTGATCTGATTTTAATGTTGCTCATTATTTCATATGAAAAACAGGTGGGACATTGAATTATGGCTAAGAGATCTTCTGCAATGGAACACGTTTGGCTCAACAAGATTCACCCTGCATCTGTAGTTTCTATTAACTTCATCAGCAGTGTCAATTTCAGTTTCTGGTGGGAAAGAAACCAGTGTATCAATATGAAGGGCGCAGCCACAGAACTGCTTAAGCAAATCTCTGAGCAGAGACACTCCCGACTCACGAGGCAGGAAGCCCAGCCTACACCTCCACATCCAAGCTGAGTTAAAGGATGGTATGTAGGAAAAGCAGTGCTACCACTGCCATCAGCACGTCTGTTTTCCTACATCCCACAGCCAGCTGTAGGCACAGGTGAAGCTGGCAGCTGCCACGGTGCAGCCTGAAAGATGGCAGCAAGCAACACAGAGGTGTGCAAGGGAGAGAAGCTGCCAGCTGCACAGCAGCCGTTAGCCATGTATCTGCTGTCCCAGCAGCAAAGCCAGCAGAGCCTGCCTGTGCAAGGGGAAGCTGGCAGACCACAGCCCTGCCAGGGTGGCAGGGAGCTGGGATGGGGCTGGCCAAGGTTGGTACCCCCTTCTCCCCTGCTGGAGGAGGTTCTGGGGGAGTGGGGTCAGGGAAAGTTTTCGTTTTACCCCCTCTACCCAGGGCAGCAGTGTTCAGTTTTTAATTGCAGACTTAGTCTCACTTGTCTGCTGATAAAATTGATGCAGGATACAAGCCACAGATGCTCTCTTAAGTAATTCTTTCTTTCAGAGAAAACCTATGCTTCACAGGGTGCCTTTGAAAAATGAAATTAAATCCTTTCAAGCCACTTCTGAAAGTGTTCAGAGCAATATTTTTACCTCGTGCTCCAGCTGATAGGATTTTCTGCTGTTGGTCCTTACCCCATTTCCCCCTGCCTCCTGAAACATATAATGTTACACAGAATTACCTGTGTCCTAGGCAACAGGCAAGCACATGTTTTCCTGAAAATGAGGATAAATCAATCCCCACCAGCTGGAGGTTGCCCAGGAGGTTGCACAGGCAGAGCAAAGATTAACAGCAGAAACAAGAGGCTAATGGTGTCCACCCAGCCCAAGGTGAAGCACTTGTGCAACTCAGAAGCACAGATTTACTGTCCCACAGCAGAGTTTGTGGCTGTAGATGGGAGGATCTGAAGACTTGCTCAGGTTTTACATCTAGCTGGCCACAAAGGCTTTGCTAGGCTCACAGCTTCTATCAACCAGGGTTTGGACAGCCCCTCCAGCATAGCAACCACAGGGGAAAGGGACCTCATATCCTCATCTGCCTCAGCTGCATCCTCAGTATTGGTAATATCAGCCAGAGACTGCCCATCTGCCCATCCTATGTCCAGATATCATTTATAACATGCTTTTCTAAGCGACGTGGTCTGAGCTCCTGCTGTGGATTCATTTCAGTACCCAGACTGAGGTTCACACCCTGCAGGAACCTGCAGTCTGACATTGGGTTCTGCTATGATGGGTGCCTCAAAGGGGAAACTCTTGCTTTTAAGGAGGGGAACCCCCACCAAAGCTGCGGAATTTCTAGCGATCTCACCTTACCTTACTATCAAAGCAAGTGATCAAAGCAGCAGGAGCTGCCACGGGATCGGTGCTCCGCAGCACTACCCAGCGTGGACGCCCTGCAGTGGAGTGACACACTGGGGGCAGCAGAGGGCGGGAAGGGGAAGGGATGTTTGAGCTGAGGCCAGGCTCGGCTGTGTAAGGTTCTCATTTCTGGTGTAAGCTCCATTAGTAGAGAGAGCCCAGCTTGTCTTCATGCCTGGAGAGCATAGCGTGTGTGCAGCTTGCTGATGAAGAGACAGATCCTGCCCAGTGCCACACATCCCTTTTAATTGAAGAAAAGCTGGAACAGAACCTGGCGCCAGCCCTGATGGGCTCTGCAGGAGGGTGTCGCCAGGCCGGCAAGCCGCTTGCCCAGCTGTAGTGTGCTGCTGGCCAGCGCTGCCGGCAGCTGCAGGCAGCCGCTCTCCCTGTGTGGGCTCCACACCAAGCCCCTTTCTCTCTTATCCCTTTTTCCAGAATCTTCTTGAGCGTCCTTCCCCCTAACTTGAAGGAAGCTGAGTGGAGCAAAAGCTACAGTACTGTACGCCTGGTCATGGCACTGGGGTTAATAATGCTGGGAGGGGGAGGGAGGGGGAGGTGGGGATCAAGCGTTTCCAAGTTAGGGGCAAACCCAATTTTGATAGCATGGGAACAGAATGTTTCTTCTGTATGATGCTCTGGAGTGTCTTCAAATGCCAGACTGCGTGGTTCAAAGGAACAGGATGAGGGAAGCAACATATTTACTTGGTCAGTACACCTTGGAAGGACAGAAAACTAGTATTCAGATTCAGAAACCTTATGTGAAGTCTCTAACTCACGTCCTGTCCATCAAATCTCCTTACCAAGTACCCTGTTACTATAGCAAGAGCAGTTCTTGCATTTGTCCATCCTCATATCCATCCATCTGTGGTTTTAATGCCTTACTGCAGAGATCCACATTGAATGCTACAAGTGAAATGACTTGCTCATGGCTCACGCTGTGGCCCTCACAGATTTGAATTTTATCTCTTCTTCATCTATTAAACTGGAGAACAGGATCTACTTCCAGGAAGGATATAGGGGGTTTTGTGACTGTCCCCATGGCTCTGTGCTACAGGTGTGGGAGCCATTCGTGTGGGAGCTGGACAGTGTTTGAACATTTGCAGGCCATCACACATTGGTCTGAGCCCTCATGTGAAACAGAGCTGGAAAAATCACTCCAAAACTTAGGTGCCTTCTTCTACTGCCATAAGCCAAATGCTCATGGTTTAACACAAGTTCACAGACCTCAGCACCAACTTTGTGTCAAAATTTCATTAAATCATTTGTAATTAAAAACGTGTGAAGCTTGAGCAAACCCAAGTACTTTATCTCCCTCACACACACACAGACAGCAGAGCCACGTAAGTGGCTTTTGAGATAGCAGGAGCCTCCTGAGTGCACAGGACGTTGGTGGAATGACACCTGCAACATAGTGAAGTGGGTGATGGTTGTGGCAGAGCCTGAACTAGGAGCTTGGCTTTCATCCCCTTCAGCTCCTGGAGCCAAAGAAGGCTCCTCCTGGAAAAGCAACACTTTATTTCTGCTCTGACCTTCCCTGGGAAATAACATCTCACACCAGAATAACTCCAACCTCATCTACTTGGGTGGGCAGGGAAGAATTAATTTGAATTACTGGAAAAACAAAACCAAAAAAACCCTGTGTTTTCATTTACATTAACTTAGCAAAGTGTTTATATTGCTTTTGTGGTCTGGGGCTAAATCAGGAGCTGTAGCTCTGTGTGCAGCAGGTAGGATGCTGAAGGGGCTGGAGGGGCTGAAGAAGCTGCCGCTGGCCCCACAGGCCAGGGGGAATATGGGAACTGGACACTAAGCTGCATCTCAGAGCTGATTGTGAAGGTCATTAGGAATCTGCCTTCAGCCCAAAAGAGAATGTGTCTGAGCAACCAGATCAGATACGCTTCTGAGAGGGAAAGGGCAAGTTCAGAAAGCACAGGAAGATAACTAGTCTAGACAAGCAAAACCACAGACAAATAGCTTGAAATTCTCCTTTACATGGGAGATTTCCTGCACATCAGGATTACTGAAGCTTTGCTGGCCAGCCTTGCTGTGTTTTGACTCTGGAGAAAAAATGGGGTGAAGAAAATTCATTCTCTGGGAAATGCAAATCAGGAAGTTGCTGAGCACATTTTATCTAAATCACCCAGACACGGTATTTACACTTACGCCAATCCATTTCGAAGAAATATCTGTAACTACTGTGGATACATGGTCAAGCAACTAACTTACTTCACTCTTGTGAAACTTGCTATGCTTTTTGGACTTGGGTATGGGTTACATGGTGGTTACACAGTGAGTAGTACCATCAGTCCCAGCAATCACTGGGGAATTTTGCACCATGAGCATGTTGCAGCACCCTTACTGCAGCACCCTTACTGATGCTCCTGTGAGAAACCATCTGCTTTTAAACTTGTGAGAAATACTGGTAAAGAATGCAAGCCTGGAAGTGTTTTGATTTTGTTTGTGGTTTTTAATTTAAAGTTGGTACGTATCTGAGTGATTGACAGAGCTCAGCAGGAAAAAGTGACTTGAAGAGATGAAGTTAAAACAATGCCACTGAAGAGGCTTATTTCTCCGGGTATCACTTGAACAGAAACAGCACCATCTGTTGCTCTCCGTGCTGTCAATCACAGCAGCTTTTTCTCTGCCCAGGTGCTGATTAGGAGAAATGAACCATATGCAACAGAAATTAAATGAGGAGGAAAATGCTTATTTTCAAGGTGGTCTTATACTGGAATAGTTTAACCTGATCCATTGGATGGGTAGGGATGAGTCACAGCTGCTTTCCCATTTTACAAAGACAACGCCCAATTGATGAGGCTTTTTAAAGAACCTGGTTAAAGCAGTGCTGATTTTGCATTTCTCCAGCAGTCTTGCAGTGCAGGAATGACCCTCGTAAAATTATAACCACAAGGGATGGAACATACTTTCTAGGTTTGGTCTGATCCCTAAATGTCATCTCAAGTCTATTTCTCAAGATGCAGCTTATCCAAGCAGAACCACCCGTTATTATTTGATTGGTTGGGATGCTGCATTTCTCCAGACTGCTTTCCCGACACACGCTCCCAGAAGGGTTAGATGACACCATGCTGAAAGCCCTGCTAACAGCTGGGAGCTGTCTCAGTAGGGCTCTCACATTGCTGCAGCTGAACCCTGATAGCAAGGGTGGAAAATTGCTCTCCGTTTGCCTCAGTGCAGCGTGAGCCAACGTCTGAAAGAGCGTCTGGGTGAAGCAGCAGCAGACACGGGCAAACTGTGCTGGAAATCTGAACAGGGGGCTCTTGGGCCCTTATGGTTGTGCCATTCATCATTTCACAGCTCTTCCTTGGAGGTGGAGATACTTGTCCACAGCTTAGGAGGCAAATCCTGCTGTTTGTCCAGGTTTTGCAGCTCTCTCTTAGGTGTAAGAGCTTCTTCTAGGTAGTCCAGATGGTGCTGATGGCTGTAACCAAGTGCTGCGCACTCCTACCCAAACTTGGCATAGAGAACCTTGTATTTCATCTGGTCTGCTGTAAAGAGGGCCTTAGACTCTAAGTCATTCAGAAACACATGTGGCAGCTACAGTCTTCAGGTTTCCTTGTTACTTGTGTGGTGAGGAATGTGCCTTTTTGGAAGCAGTGGAGTAGTGATATGGCTAACGTTACTGCTCTCCACACATCTGCAGGGCAGAGCAGCCACGCTCAGGAGGTCGCTCAGGGCGAAAGTGCTGCATCTGTCCTGCCCTGCTGTGTGCCCAGCCCCAGTTATTGGTGACACAAACAACCACGGGGCCTCCAGGTCCACATTGCAGGTTGGGTGGGGGTGAACAGGAGCTGCACCCCCCTGGCTGTATCCCTGGCCTGTTGCCTTGTCCAGGCTGAACGCCAATAATTTCCTTTGTCTGAATTTTGAAAACGAGGTAAGGAAAACAAATTACTCTCTTCTGAGCAATCAAAGGGGGGGGGAGCTGAAAGAGTCAGAGGAGACTGGCAGCTGCTGTTCTCCTTTACTTCAAAGTTGTGTTTGGAAAATTGGACATCGGCATTATGGTTGAGATACCTTAGGGGTGCTTGATGGAAAATGTGACTTCTTACCCTCCCCTCCTCTTCCCCCCACACTCAAGTGTTTGGTTTCTTCACATAAAATATCAGAATAAAACAGACATTTGTTTCACATCAATTCCAGTTTTCACTTCAAGTTTTAAGAAGTGTATAAAAGCAGAGAGGAAAAAAAACAAGTTGATTGTTTACTGCTTTTTTGGACAGGTTTCTTTTGTCATCCCACTGAAAAAGGTGGGAAGATGTTTTAAAAAAAAGGGGGAAAGCAGAGATGTGGAAAGGCAGAAACAGAGTAAACTAAAGAGTACAGTGAAACTAAAAATTACTTTCTTTGTTCTTTCTCTGTTTTTCAGAACTACACTAGGTTACTTAATTTCCACTTTTCATGCTGAGATTTTTGTCCGAAATCAAAGCTGTTTCACAAAAGGTTTCAACATCAATTACATTGCAGACTTTGATGGAAAAGTATTTGTCAAAACTGGTTGAGAATCTCTTCCTGTGCAGACAGAGCACGTGGGGGTTGTCTGAAATTTGCAGTAACCATTCAAAGTGTGGGTGCCTCTTGATGAGCACAGGCTGGCACAGGAAGCTGGAAGGCTGGATTTATTTTCTAGCTACCTGCACCAAACTCAATGGTGAAAACTGAGGAATTTATCAACCCCTTCAACTGTGCTCTTCTTCCCTTATCAGACTTTTCAGCATATGAATTACATTCTGTGATAAAGTGAGATGCAGGTGGGGCTTCCCCTCAGTCACACTGCAGCACACAAGGGCACAACCACAGCAGAATAACACCCTCCTGAATTATCCCCATCTAGACCAGAGGAGCAACTGCTGCTGGAGGAAGGAATAGTAAATGCAAAGTTGGGATATCACTGCTCTCCTGTCAAAATTGAACTACTTAGGAACTCATGTAATCTTCCTTTATGAGACCTGGGAAACTACAGAAAGTAAATATATATCATAGAATAGCAGGTTAAGGGTCACCTGAGGTCATCTGGTCCAACCTTGCTTAGTATCAGTGCTTGACTTTTGTCTGTTCTGGCTTTTATGGTCAGGTAAAATGAAGGGAATTGCTCAGGGAGAGAGAAAAAAGTTACAAATACTCCAGTCTCCAGTGGTGTGGCCTAAGCTCCACAGTATGGCAGGCTAAGGCGGAAGACGCTTTGCCACGGCAGGAACCATCCCATGAAAAACAAATTCAAGTGAGGCTGACTCACAGAAGGAGGCACCAGGCCAGTCAAGAGCACAGAAAGCTCCATGCAGGAGTCCTGGGTAGGTACAAGAGAGTAGTGTTGAACAATTTCTCACCAGAAAGGCCACCAAGATTGAATCTTAGATACTGAATAAGGCATCACTGCTGGGGAGAGAAATTAAGAGTGTGTACTCTGACAGAGATGCCTGGGTAATATTCTATGCCCTGGGGGTAGGAGGTTGCAAAAGGCTCAGTGTAACACATCACACAGGCGCCTTTCGGCTTTGGGCCTTGAGTACCATGTGACACTTGCATAACCCCAAAGAAACCCATTATTTTAATAGAGTGTGGTAACAGCTGAACTTGACCTTGTTTCAGTTTGAACTCAAAAGCCTGATGAGTGGCAGTAGGCTGGCTTCAGCATCTCCACCAGCTTCAACATGGCTGAGGCTTTCTGGCAAACATGGGATCTTCTCAGGGACCTGCCACCCCATACTGGGGATCTTCTGACCCAAAGGTGAGGGGCAGTAGAAAGACTAGTAGAAAGCTTCAAACCTTGTCTTTTTGGTTTCTTCCTTGGACACTGTTTGCACTTTGACTGGTGGTGCTCAGGCCAACTTTCTCTCCACCATTTACCTTCCACTTTCCCAGCCATGTGGGAAATGTTGGTTAGATCCCACAGAAGAAATCTGTTTTTCAAAATAACTCTTAAAGCAAAGAAACAAAGGTAGATGGTGAGTTGTTTGATTGCTTGTAGTTCAGGACACTCACCAGCACTGTATACATGTTCATCAGACCTTTTCTCTATATCATAAGCCAATGCCCTTTAATCTCCAGCCACTTAGTGCTACTCAACTCCACATTAGTGTAACTGCCAGCAAGGGAAACCATAACCTGGCTCTGAGGAATCCCACAGAGTCCAACCATGGTTGCAGTGAAGCAGAGACAACCTTCTCCCTCGTGGCAGCAAGGGCTTCTCCAATTGTCCTGCCCAAATACAACCATCTCAGGTTCCAGTGCATTCCTTGAAGCACCTGTATCTCTGAAAATACCTAGAATGGTCACTGGGGAGGAAACAATTGTCATGCTAGTTCAAGCACCATCCTTTTTAATACTTAAATGCGTTCACATCACCATGGATATCCAGGGCTAACACAGTCTTTATTGTCCTGAGAAGAAATACAAAAATGATCCTACAAGGTGATAGAAATGCATACTTAAGGGGGGGGAAAGTAATCTTGAGCTTCACATCCAAGTTCTTTGTTGTACTGTGGAGTCCAAGCCACTGGCTACTGAGTTTATTAGACATGCACTAAATGTCCTGGTGTGATGAGATCTGTAGTTTAATACCAAAGTCAAAGGCCTTCATGCAAACAAAACACTCAAACTGGTGGCACTCCAGTGCCTGAAGCAGTATAAGAAGGAACTGAGATCAAAATTTGGCTGAAAGAGGAGCTGTCTGCAAGCTCACATCTGCTATATTTTTTGCCCTTTGACTTCATAACGTTTTTGTACTACAACAGCCTTCCATCCACACTCCTGAGGGGAAGAGTAATTGTTAACAGGAACCTTTCTTCACCTCATGTGTCTCTGTGATGATGCAAAGGTATCTCCCCTGCAGCGCTTACAGCCATGTGTTGCAGTTTTGCGTGGCTGTGCTGCTTTGGAGGTTTTTGTAAGCTGCAGTTACAGCTTTCTGCAAGCCCCATATTTTGAAAACATGGTCAATTCAAGACCAAATTCGAGACTGGGCCTATCAGAGCTGGTCATAGCGCCTCTGTGAATCACATAGAGGAGAAAAAAACCTGCTGGCAGGTGCATTTTGCCACCAGAGTGGGAGGGAGAAGATGGAACAAGCTGCACAGACACCAAGGCCAGACCTGGCCTGCAAGAGGGGGGTGGTGAAGAATGCGAAGAGAGAGTTTCCCCTGAAGCTCATGGTGAAGACCATGATGAAATAGGTGTCCCCTCGAAGCCCATGGATGAGGACAGGGAGCAGAGACACCTATGCCCTGTGAAGGTTGATCCACACCTCAGCAGGTTTGCTGGGGACTTGTGACTTTGTGGGGGACCAGGCCGGGAGGTCTGGACCCGGATGTCAGCACCCTATGGAGGGGAGACCTGCTGAGAGGCCTGTGGTGAGGAGATGGCTCCCCGATAGAGAGGACTCACCCTGCAGAAGTTGTGGACATGACTCTTGTGTGGGTGGGACCCCACGGCACAGCAGGGGAAGGGGGAGTGTGTGTGGAATGCCTCCTCCCCACCCCCCAGCTGAGATGGAAGCCAACTCGGGAGGAACTGACTGAACCCCCCACTCCCCATTCCCTGCCCCTCCCTGTGCTGTGAGGGGAGGGAAGAAGGGAGCAGATCTATGATTAAAGTCAAGAGTGCAAAGAGGCGAGGGGTGGGGGGAAAGGAGAGGCATTGAGATCTGGGGAAGATAAGCAGCTTGTGAGGGATCACTGGAACCCCACTGCCCATTCCCTGCCCCTCCCCGCGCCATGGTGGGTGGGGGGGAAGAAGGGAGTAATATGAGTTTAAGTTTGCTAAGAAGGGAGGGGTGGGGGAAGGTGCTTTAAGACCTGGCCACTTCTTATCTCGTTCCAGCTCACTGGGTGTATTAGTTGTAGTAGTAATAAATCACTTTCCTTTATTCTGTGCTGAGGCTGTTTTGCCCATTGCACTAATTGGAGAGTGATCCCTCTGTCCTTATCTCAAGTCCTAAGCATCGTAATACCTATTTTCTCCCCTTTTCAGCTGAAGGGGGGAGTGAGCGAGCAGCTTGGTAGGTATTTGGCCTCTAGCTAGGGCCAAAACCACCAGTCCTTTTTGGCACCCAACGTGGGGCACGAGGAGTTTGAGATAAGGACATTAATTGGATGAGGGAATGGGCAGAACAGACTGAGCATAGGTGGGTGGTGGAGTAATTGTAGAGAATTTCTGTTGGGATGAGGATTTTAAGGATGATTCGGGAGGGGCGGGGAAGAAAATCAGTGTCAAAAGGGTTTGGTGAAATAGTTTTGAGAAGTTTGAATAGTATTGAAGAGTGACTGATGGAAAAGCCATCTCTTGTCCTGCAGCAGCCCAGGTGCTGCAAGAAACCACTGTGGCTACATCCATCCTGCTAATTCAAACTGACTTTCAGCGCCCTGCAAGACCCGATTCCACCAGCCATCAACACAGGAACTCTGAACAGCTGTCTCAACAGCAGAGAAAAATAGAGCAGCAGCAGTGAGACCATGGAGCAGCTCTGTGAAAGAGAGCTAAACATCTCAGTGCCATGGTCAAGAAATACAGAGTACAACATAGAAGATTTTGGTGTTATCCTCATAATGCAATAGACAGGGACTGGGATTCGTGTGCCTTAGGCTGTTTGAGAACAGCATGTCTACCCTCTATGTCTGCATGGACAACTGCTTTAAGCTTATATAGGCAACCCAGCTTTTTAGATTAAGTTTTTGCCTCCAGTCTCATCTCTGAGGTTCTGTTTTGAGAAAATAACCTCTGATATCTGCAAAGAGAAGCTGTGAAATATGAGCTCAATATAAGCAAGCATAGATGTGCCTTCTTGGTAAGGCTGTGCTAATAACTCTGGGACACATCGAACACAAACTGACATTGCACAGCTACACCCACCTGAATAAAAGATGCACAGAGGGGCAGTGACCTTGCACAGCTGTAAACATCCTCATTTATCATTACTAATTGCAAGCCTAATTGTCGTTGACTCCCAAACAGAAGTCCCTGATGATGACAACCTTAAAGCTGAGAGGCCAAGTTTTTCTTTAAAAAATAGACAATAGTTCATTTCTTTGCTGAAGGTCTCTCCTACAGATCCTTCTGCTCTCTTCCATGTCTCTCACATTCCTACCACAGACCTTCCTTTGCCCAGGCTTATCTGACACTGTCAATAGGGATGTCCTATCTGCTCTTCAGTGGCACCTCAGGGGCTGCCTCTCACCTGCTGAGACACACATGGCAATTTAAAAAGGGGAGAATTCCTTAAAGCTGAACAGAATGTTTCTTTCCTATGTTTTTCAGTTTCTGCAATGGATGGAGGGAACTTTGCTGCTGGTCTCTGCTTGTGTTGAAGAAGAGGGAGACTTCTTTGCTGGCCCCAGCCTGGGAAAACCACTGTGTTGCTGAAGCTGTGGCTGTGCCTGAGCATGACGCCAGTGCCCAGCCTGGGTCCTGCCATGCCAGCAGTCACTTACGTGTCATAAATAAAACAGAACCTTTCCAGGTGGCTTATTCCTGTATTTTTGAAAGTTTCTGAGGAGGAAAAGAAGTGCTGGGAGTGATTTTGCTTGGGAAGAGTGAGATTTGGGGAAAAGGCCATGGGGCTGCTCTAGTCAGAGCTGGACGTGGGCTGGAATACTGGAACTTATTCCTGGAGTATCAGCTAAGTAATTAGTGCAGTATATGACAGAAGATATAATTTATACAAGGATTATAGGTCTGTTAAGAACTGTGACAGAAGACAAGTTTTTCTTGTTTATGACACCAAGCTGAGTGGTGTGGTTGACACCCTAGAAGGAAAGGAAGCCATCCAGAGGGATCTTGACAGGCTGGAAAAATGGGCCCGGGTGAAGCTAATGAGGTTCAACACTGCCAAGTGTCAGGTGTTGCACTTGGGCCGGAAGAATCCCAGACACAGATACAGACTGGGAGAAGAGCTTCTTGAGAGTAGCCCTGCTGAGAAGGACCTGGGTGTCATAGTGGATGAGAAACTTACCATGAGCCAGCAGTGTGCTCTTGCAGCTCGTAAGGCCAATGGTCTCCTGGGCTCCATCAGAAGACGGGTGGCAGCAGGGACAGGGAGGTGATTGTCCCTCTCCACTCTGCCCTCGTGAGGCCCCATCTGGAGCACTGTGTCCAGATCTGGGGCCCCCAATACAAGAAAGATGTGGAACTGTTGGAGAGGGGTCAGAGGAGCCACGAAGATGATTAGAGGGCTGGAGCACCTGCCCTACAAGGAGAGGCTGAGGGAGCTGGGCTTGTTCAGCCTGGAGAAGAGAAGGCTGTGGGGGGACCTCATTGCAGCCTTCCAGTACCTGAAGGGAGCATACAAACAGGAGGGGAATCAGCTTTTTTAAAGGGCAGACAATGGCAGGACAAGGGGGAATGGATTAAAGCTGAAGGAGGGAAGGTTTAGACTGACTATTAGGGGGAAGTTTTTTACAGAGAGAGTGGTGAGGTGCTGGAACAGGCTGCCCAGAGAGGTGGTGGATGCCCCATCCCTCGAAGTGTTCAAGGCCAGGTTGGATGGGGCCCTGGGAAACCTTGTGTAGATCCAGGCCTGAGGTTGGTGGCCCTGTCTGTGGCAGGGGGGTTGGAGCTCTATGATCCTTGGGGTCCCTTCCAACCCTTGCCATTCTATGATTCTATGATTAAAGCAGCCACTTTGCAAACTCAACATGAATTTAACTGACCTCACCATTGCTTACCCATGTGCAATAAAGAGTCTACAAAAATAAACAGGCTTTTCTTTGTGAAAGCAAGATATGCTTCTCCAGCATCACACACGTGCACAACGAGGGGTGAATGGCTGAGCAGGTGATGTCACCCATTGTTCCCAAGAAGTTGTGTGGGAAGATGGAGGGACATGTCCAGAAATGCAGATGTGCAGGACAATAAATAAGGAAACAGGAGGAAAGTCTGGGGGGAGTGGGGCAGGAGGTATCTCCAGGGGGTTGGTTCATGTATCAGAGGAGCCCATTGTGTAGGTCAGGATGTGGACGATTCCCAAATGTGTGATACTCGCTTGATAAATCGCAACAGATCCCTTGGAGTCACGACAGGCTCTGCACAAACAGGTGTGTTTCACACCAGATAAGAAACTCATGCAAGGACTGGTGGGGTTATAGCTGCCACTTTGAAATGGGCTGCCAGTGGGGAATTTGGAGACATCAGTGAGGAGTACTCTTCTGGATATTCCAGTTGGTGCTTGCAACAGCCTTATGCTATGAAAATATAGGCTGTTCATGCACAATAATTTTGAAGAATACTCTGCAGTGTTTCTCACTTGCTATGGTGAAGGCTCTCAGAAATAATGACTTCCTAGATCAGAGATCTGTAGATAGAACATACAACTATTGTATTATCAATAATGACTTACATTAGTTTAGAAACCTTTCCCTGTAGTCAATTGGCACATCACAAGATACAGAGCTTCAAGACAGGGGTCATTTCAAAATGGCAAGAATGCAGCACAAGCTTAATTGTGAATGAAGGCTATGAAAGAGCTTTTGTGCCCTGGAATCTTGATATTTTAAAGTTTGTCCACAGAGATCTACTAAATATAATGATGGTGAATCATAAGGCCTCCCTACTTAGGAGAGATGGAGCCAAGGCTGGATATTTTCCTATGTGTTGGAAATAATAGAGGTGAACCCACGCCAAGTGTGGGGCACATGATGTCTGCCATACTAGCTGACTGCTAGCAGAAGACATCACTTTTCACACCATTGTCCCAGTTTTTACTCTGTGTGTGTGGGTATCTTACCTTACCAGTTATTAACCCCTGGGTTAACTCCTGATTAATGGGCTGTGTCAGTGTTGGGTAGGCCATGACAGCTTCCAGGCTTGGATTTCTGGTAGGAGTAACAAGCAGATGTTGCAGTCCATGAAAATATCTGGAACGTTGTGTGTGGCAGGGCAAAGGCATAAAGCAGACATCACACGCAACAGAAAAAGGGCCAAGCAGGCCACCTTCAGCCAACTCCATGGGAAGGGCTGGTGTTCACCCCAAGTTGGAGTGCTGCAGGGGATAGGCGTGGTGAAGCAACACCCTGGGGCTCCTGGAGAGCACCAGCTGTGTAGCCAAGAATCAGAAGAAGCCGTATAGGTGACTCATTGTTGCAACAGGGAAGTTCACACGAATTGCAGCCAGCAAGCCCTGCCATTGCCTAGCATGAGGTGGTGTCGTTCTTCAGAGAATGTGACTGGAGAAGAGCCTCATGTGGGGCTTGGTCTAACCTGAGGAAAACGACCTGTAGCTGTCTCATGTAATGGTAACTTGGCCACCTATGCTCCAAATCCTCTCTCAGGTATTTTGAGCTGCTCAGCCAGATACTGTGGAAGGTAGGCAGGTTCGGAAAGAAACACAACAAACTCCAGTCATGGTTCCCCTTTTGATTTGCAGGCTGAGCAGGCATCGCTCCCAGGAGATGAAATTACCCAGTGACAGACATAAACAGGCTGGTGGCAGACTGCTACTTTGGAGGTGAAGGGAGTGCAGGCGCTGACTGCTGCTATCCATAATGTGTGTATCGATCCTGGGCACTTGGGGCCAGATGTGTCCAATACTCTCTCATTGCCATGGAGATTCCTCCTGGGAGAGAGGCATTTATTCCCTCTTCTTCTTGGATCTGTCACATTACTGCCTGCAATTAGGATGATTAGTGATGCTTGGGTCCTTGTTTCTATTAGGAGGAAAATCCTGGCTGTACGATTCAGCTATCTTTCCAGCCTACTACAATTCATTAACCCATAACATGCCCTCACTCTCACAGTCCCACAAACAGCTGGAACAAGCAGAAGGAGAAGTTTTGGTTGACTGAACCATGGCCAAAGGAAGGAGCATTCAGTGGTCCCTTTGTTTCAGCCTGGCCAGTGCTTTGGCTCCCCCCTGGCAAGGGCAGCATTTGCTCGTGGTCAGTGCCTTGCTGGCATGAGCACACTCTGACATAGCTTTTCTTCAAGGATCTTAATTCCAGACAGTCATGAACAAAAATATGAAAAAACATCCTCTAAATTTGGACATGTCTGAAATTGCAGATAGGATCTTGGTTTCACCAAAGTGCTCTACCTTTAGCTGCCAGATCCCTGGATACTACCATGTTTGAATTTCAGAGGGTCTTAAAGCACAAACAAAACTGGATTTGTGTGGCATGCAGTCCTGACATGGGGAGCTAAAGGTGGAAAGAAGCCTGAAGGATGCAGGAGGGGCCAGTACAGCAGAGGGCAAAGGCAACAGGGGACACGGTGTAAGGTGAGAATGGAAGAAGTGGAGACATAGGAAAACAAGCCAAGGGGTGGGAATAGAGGGGCACACATGGAGGAGGACCATGGCACCAGCAGAGCAAACAATGTCCCTGGCATTGGTCTGACACAAAGCAGGGAGCAGAGGGGTCACAAATATCCCAGAAAGAGAAGCAGAGAGGAGAGGGTCTGGCAGTGAGCCTGGAGGATAAACAGGGATGAGTAGATGATGGCTTGACCCACAGGGAGGTGCACACAGGGCCTGTTGTCTCTCAGGCATTTTGAGCAGGTGGGGTGGAGCTTGAATGTACAAGCTGAGAAAGAATCTGGACACATCTGTGAAATACAGCAGCTTCCTGTGTTACAGCGAGCATCATCTGAGGACTCTTGGCAGGACTGTTCCCACCTCTGTCAGAGCTCAGTCATGGGCATTCATGGAGATGCAGGACCTGTCACTGTGAGATACAGTTCCCATGTAACTAGACATTTTCTCATGGGTGTTCCACCAGGATGTGGAGAAGCCTGAGTGAATTAGGGTAGTCGCATAAATTTGCTTATCTTCATTTTCTTCTTTGCGAAAGACAGAGGAGGAATCGCAGCATTTTCTAAGGGCTTCACCACACCACCTGCCTGGCAGCATTAACTGGGAGGGGGGAATCCGACCATAATGTCTCTTTCCTTTCCCCCCACAGCTAAGTTATGCATCCTGACACCATGAGTCAATCTCCATGTCTTGAATATAACCCTCATCAGTCTCTGCTTAGGGGCTGCTGCTTGGTGGGGGTGCACAGCCAGAGTACACAGCTTACCTTGGGCTTTCCCCTCCCTGACTGAGGAAATGCTGTTTTGTTGGGGTTTGGAGTTTTTTTCTTTTTCCTTTCCTTTTTTCTTCTTGTTCCTTTCCTTTTTTCTTTTGCCTTTTTTTTTTCCTTTTGCTTTTCCCTTTTTTCTCCTTTCATTTTTCTTTTTGTTCTGTTTTTTCCTCACTATTTTCCTTGCTCCTTCTTTACTCTCTCCCCCACCCTTTCCCCCTCTCTCTTTCCTCCACACCCTTCTCTTTTTTTCTCCTTCCCCTCTCTTATTTTTTTTTCCCTTTTCCCCTCTGGCTAATGACCTGCTCTAGCAGTGCTGAGATCGTTTGTTCAAAGACATAACGGAGATGGTCAGGCTGTCTCGGGAAGGAGGAGGTGGAAGGCGGCACGAAGAGCAGCATTGCTGCTTGGCAGAGGCCCTGGGGGGCTGCAGCACCCAGTGCCGGAAGGGTGGAGGGCTCAGTTTAGCCACCTTGGCCTCCCTGAGCGGAGCAGGGGTAAAGCAGGCTGGTGGTGCCCTGGCCATTCGAATGGTCTCTGAGAAAGCTGAGAGATGGTTTTTGGGGTCCCTGGGGAGGCAATGGTTTCCAAGGATGACAAGTTTGGTTTGGCAGCAGGAAAGGCGCTGCCAGCTGCAATGGAGAGCTCACACAAGGGGCAGCCAAGCCCTGATGAAGGGAGACATTGTGAAAGGCCCAGTGGACCCAAAGGGACTGAAATGACACTCCTCTCAGAGGAGAGCAGAGGGCTTCTTTAGCCAGGCCAAACAGCCTTGCAGCCAAAGGAAGGTCACTCCATCATGCTGCCAGCCAGTCTGGAGTGTCCCTGGTCATGCAGTCCTCAGCCCAGAGCATCCCTGATGTTTCTGAGACGCTAACAATCCTCTTCATTCGCTGCTGCTGCTCTCAGGGGTAACAGCCAGTGCTATTACTCAGTCCCCAAGTATCTCCTATTTCCCATTCTGGGACTGGCATTTGTTATTTTCTCTAAAACAAGGCTTGAAGGAAACACAAGGTTTCCAACAGCATTTGTGGCAATGTTATACATAAGATAGCATTATACCAGCAGTGACATAAATTTAAAAGTATAATGTACCAGAGAAAAATAACTGCTGAGAACAGCAGGATGGCTGGATTTCATGCTGTTTGCTATAATCTCCTCATATAATGTGGCATACATATTTCAGAATGCAAACACTCCAACTTGCTTAAGTCTTGAATTGGTAATACAATCAACATGAAGACTAGGAAACAAGTGTTTGGGAAGCAGATTCATCTGCATCTGCATGTTTGTCATGAGGAAAGGCAGGAGGAGGAGGCAAATATAATGCAGAAAAAAAGGAGTAATGGAAAGTAAAATAGAGAGGACATGAAATTAACCTTACCCAAAAGCCCTTACTTCATCAAATACAAAAGACCTGGGGCAAAATTTCCAATATTGCTGCATTTATCTTGGACATGTCCTGTAAAAGTGTTTCTAACACAACTGAAGCAAATTTACAAAACTGTAGACAACAACATGTTGCAGATTCTATGGAGTGTCTCCTGGGAACCTCTGGCAGTGAAACAACACAACAGTCATAGTGGTTCAACAGCTCAGCCAAAGCTCCTGGTATGATGTGGCAAAATTGAATTTGTACCCAAAGGACAAATTGACGTGAACAGGGAGGACATTTTGCTCCCATATGTAGCCTTGATGAGGTTTAGCAGCAGCTCTGGGACCAGGCAAACTGTTCTGTGGTGTGTGTTTCTTAAAAGATTTTGAAAACTTTGGAGAAGCTAAGAAGATGGTCGTGAAGTTACTCAAAATGCCTTCCAAGAACCTCTTCTTTCATCTCTTTATCACAAGGAGAATTGCACAGACATTTGAAGATAAGGTGAAATAAATTCATGGTCAGAAGATTGATAGTTGGACTTGATGATCTAAAGGGTCCCTTCCAACCAAGACAATTCCATTTCTAAAACACGTAGCAAGAGTCAGTAGTTCAGCCCCACCAGCCCCTCAGTCACTCAGAGGGAGAGAACTGGGATAGTGAAAGTGAGGAAACTCATGGATTGAGATAAACAGAGCTGAATAGGTAAAGCAAAAGCTGCACACACATGCAAAGCAAGACAAGGGATTCATTCCCCACTTCCCATGGGCAGGCAGGTGTTCAGCCATCCCCAGGAAAACTCCATTACACCCAGTGGTGACTTGGGAAGATAAATGCCATAGCTCCAAGTGTTTGACTGAGCCAGCACAAGCCAGAAGCAAGGCAGCTTTTCAGGACAAGGTGGGTCGGCCCTTCTGTAGCCAATAGAGAAAGTAAATAAAGAAAAATAATTTAAATAAACATTGCTCAGTAAGAACAGATTTCTGTCTTCAGGCCCTGCTTTTTTCCTGCAATTCAGACATTCTCAGCCCCTTGTGTCTTCCCACTGCCACTTGCATTTCTGCTTGGTGGGACCTGTTGATGCTTTTCCCTTACAAGTGGCCCAAGCCCTCCACAGAGGACTCTCACATCCTCTGTTGACACAATCCCTCTAGCCCCTGGTGCAGGCACTGCCTTGTAGCTGCTCTGCAGATTGCATGCATTTGTGTTGGCTCAGGCTGCGTCACAGGGCTTCGGGCTGCTCTACAGGGTCCTGGCAGAAGAGGCTGAGGGTTCAGGGAGTCCAGTGCACTCCGCAGTGCTGTGTTGTAAGCAATAGTCTCAAACAGAAAGGGAAGAAGAACTGGAAAATGGGTCTTAAGGAGCTGCTTCTGGGCAGTGCCACAAGACAGTGCTCCGTCTCCCTCTAGTGATGCCTGGGAGCAGGGAGGTGGGTGGCAGAGCTCCCGGTGGACGGACCATGGCTGGCATTTGTGTGTGGCTCATGCCTTGTGATCGAGCCCTGGGAAGGGTGCTCAACCCTCTGCAGACTTCTCCCTGCCCACCCCCTCCCAGCACCCCATAGCAGCTTTTTACCCCAAAGAGAAGACCTTCACCATTGAAACCATGAGGAGGAGAAGCAGGCCCTGTTAATTATACAGGTCAGACTGAAATAGAGCAGTTTCATCCTCAGGCTGTGCCACAGATGTACCATACAAGGGGATACCTGGTGACACATGAATCCAAACCCTGCATCCATGCCCAGACAGGCTTTTTCTTCCCCCAGCACATAGTGGGAAGACCAAGTCCATACCTGACCAGTGATTTTCATCTCTTTCTGCAGTACAGATCCCTGGTTCAGGCTAAATACATCATTCACAATTGTGGGAAGCCATCCTATGGAAAAGCTGCAGTCTCTCAGAGCCTGATCTAGCAGAGGCTACATTAGAGCTTATGCTGACCTGCTGCTGCCAGACCAGAGTGGTCCTTATCTCTGGAGACCATCCACACAGGTATCTTGCAAAGCAAGAACGCAGGAGCTTGCAAAATAGTCTTGTGCCTCAAGGGAGTGTAACCCTTCCCCTTGGTGCAGGCATTGGCCCTGCTTCATGCACTGCTCAGAAAATGCCCTGAATCACCTTTCCCTGAGCAAGAGGCGTCCCAAACCTGCTCTCTCTGTATAGCATCATGTGGCAGGGGATAGATATAGTGTATTGGGTCATACGAGGGGAGACACCTTGGTGACAACATGCTGGCACAAGGGGTGAGTGTGCATCCTCCTGGGTTCCTCTGAGCAGGTCCTGCTGGGCCCTGGGTCTCACTGGCCACCAGTCAGGGGCGGTGAGGTGGCAGCAACAGCTCCACCTGCAAACGCCGGTGGGACAGAGCAAGGAGGAGCACAGAGGAATTGCGACAGCATCTACCATCCGGCCAGCGCAGCAAACGCCAGAGGGCACAGCCATGTGCAGCCAGAAGCTGCAGGCCGCGCTGGAGCCTGCATGAAGAGCAGAGCCCGCTAGATGGCAGCCAGGGGTCTGGGACGGCCAAGGGCCCGCGGGCACCCTCGGCTCTGGCCCTGGGAGAGGGAGTGAAGCGCATTCCAGCGCCTGCACGGAGCGCACACCCGTATTTAGCGCTCCTCAGGTTTGATGGAGTCGCTGGACGTGAAGCTGCCTCGCCCTGTGCCGTGTGATGCTGAAACTCGACCTGAAGCTGCCCTTTCCCGCGCGGTCCGCGCTGCGGGCGGAGGGCGAAGAGCGGCTGCGTGCATCGGCCGCAGCCCTTCAGGCAGGCCGCCGCGGGTGGAGGGGAGGAGAAGGCTCCTTCGGTGTCACATCCCACCTGCTCCACACCTTGTGACCATCCTTGCTCTTCCAGACCTGGCTTGCCCGGAGCCTGCGCCCCCCCTTCAAAGTGCTCTGACGGGCTGGGGGTCTGTGCAGCACCACAGATGGCCCAGCAAGTGCCAGAACAAACTAGAGGGAGAGGGCAAGACATGTCTGGGAGCGAAGTAGTGAGTGAGGAGCGCAGGACTGTGCTTGTTCTTCTTGGTGGGAAATGTCAGATGTTAGCTGTAACTCCACCTTTAGAAAGGTTTCTTTTTTCTGCAGGAACCTGCTTTTCATTGAGGGTGTCAGCTGGCTACGTTAATAAATTCATTAGAAATAATACTTTTGTGAAGGACACCCAGAGCAGAGGTTGAGCACCCTTCCCAGGGTCCAGGAACCAAGATCATGTTGGTCCCCCATGTAATCAAGATTCCCTATGTCTTTGTCCCCTGGTTCAAGACTTGTTCAAGACTTGTTCACCTACACAATGAAAAACTTCCCTTGTATCTACTGCTCCAGCTTCTGTCTGTTGCTTCTTTTCCTCCCACCGTCCACCTTTGAGGAGAGTTACCTGGGTCAGTGACACCCTCCCAGTAGATAACTCTAGAGAGCAATAACATTACCTTCAGCTTGCTTAGAACCCACTCCCAGAGCAGTATCACACCTACAGAGTTTTGTGATCAGAAATCTTGTTTAAAATTATATTTTTCTGGTACAAGACAGTTTGCAAAGCATTGGGCAGGAACATACACAAACTCAACTGACTACCCAGGTCCTGAAGCAAAGCTTTTAAAGTGGCTTCAGAAAAACCAGTGGCTGTGATTCCCCTTGTGTGGTTCACTACGCCTGCCCAAGGAAAGGCGGTTTGCAACACTCGTGGCTGACACCCACATCTTCACTCTGCCTCTGAGTGCTGGAGACCCAGGGAAGCTTTAATGACTTCAGCTGGGGCGAGGGCTCTGACTCACTAATGGGTTTATGACAAGCCTGGGAGAGCTGACCTGACCGCTTGACCCCTCTCTCTATCCCACCCTCTTTCCGAGGTTCCCACCCCAGCTGCAGGCACAGCTAAATGCCTCCTTGTACACTCCTGAACTGAACAAACTACAACCTGGCATGTTAAGGTAAACCAGCAAGAGTCCTGGTTCTCTTTCACGCACCAGGACTGTAATTTGTAATTTGTTAACTGCTTCTCCCATTCATTATCTGAAAATTGATGGACATGGAAAGCTTGGTTTCCAGACTCAGGGAGCTTTGATAATCAAAGAGCTGAGTCGTACAGGCTATATTGTGCTCACAGATGATTTGAGCTACAAGGAAAAGGAGAGGTTATCTCAGCACTCACAGGCAATGAATCAACAAAAAGACATTAAAGGACTAAAGCTGAGGGAGGAGAGCAGTGTGAGTTCAAAGTCACATGAATTTACCGGCTGTGTTCATGCTAAGCCACCTGGGAGGTGGGAAATTCTGCATGACTTTGCATTAACTTTGACAGCATAACACCCCTTCAAAAAGCAGAGCACAAGAAGAACAGCATTGTCCTGAGCGCCACTGCTGTTGCCAAGTATCACATTCAGTGACTCAGATATTCGAGTTCCTGTACACGAGTAGAGCAGATCTGCAGGAATCTCGGTCTAACTTTTAAACCCTTTATTCCTGATTAACACAAAACTCCCATTGAAATGTAAAGGTTTGGCAGACCATAACTTGTACTTAAATGTTTCCACAGGCAGTTTGTAAAATAAATATTCTCCGAACCAGGAAAGGGACACCAAAGTCTCCCTTGACTCAGATGATTTTCTGTAACCCACACAATGACATCATGGTTCCAGGCACCAGCCCTTGCACTCACTGTCATACGCTGGATGAGTGCTATGCTGCTTCACCATCCCTTCCCAATCCCATTGACCACCTATGCTGCTTCACCATCCCCTCCCAAACCCACTGATGCTGGAAGACACATCAGCTGCTGATATACGTCTGGAGGAAGAAAATTCTGTCCTGTGCAGGATTCACAGATTTTTCCTGGTTAATTTATTTGAAGCTGGCACAAATCTTCTGAATTGATTTGATGAAGAGAAACCTCATCCCGAGCCTATGAAGATTTCATGTTGACAAAATGGGAGTGTTTGTGCTTTCTGTGGTGTTAGATAACACATCGTTTGAAAATGTCTGAATGTTCAAAAAGATCAAAGCAGAAGCAAAGCCAAGTGTGCAAACTAGGAACATGTGTTGAAGCTGGACTTTCTTCTCCACCTCCTGAGCTGAAACCTCAGCAAACTCAACTCTGCTTCTCAGAACACCTCAGATTCCTCAGATGGGCATAACATAGCAGGCTTTTCCACCGCAGCCTGTTTCACCGCTTCCACTGCCGGTACCTACCCCAGCTTCAGAGCTGCTTTGCATCCAACACCGGGAGCTCGGTCGCAGCATTTTGGTATGTGGGGCCTCATTTTTGAGGGGTTGTTTTAAGCACAGTTGTGCAAATCTGCTTGAAAAGGCAACCTAACCTAGCACAGGTCTGCTTGGGACACCAGCCAGCTCTGCCTGGCACGGAGTGGAGCACAAATGGAGGTTTTTCTCGGTGCTAATGATCGCAGCCAGACCTGGCACTGCTTAATTTAACAGTAAAGCTCGGCGGCCAAGATCTTCTGTTAGCAGAATCACGTGGGAATTGTAAAAGGCTCAGAATGTCTGAAAATCAGACAGCTTACTTAGATGTCAGAGCAGTGGGCTGGGGACACAGCGTTAGGCAGGCAGTTTCAAAAGTCTTGGCTGTACCAGCTGTAGGGAGGAAGGTGATGAGCATTGTTCCCTTATGTTGTGCAGAAATACAGGAATTCAAATAACTAGGGATACAAATATTGCTAGGTTAAGAGATCCTGCCTGATAATACAGTGCATACTGTATTATCCCCCTTTTATTTAGGTATTCATAACTTTATTATGCAAAAGCCAGCCAGTCTTTACTAGTGAATGGAAAAATGATCAGGTTTATCCTCATAATTGTCTTTTCCTTAGAAATGGGAAAAACATTTCACTGCTATATTTTTGCCTAGCAGAAACTGTATAGGATACGATGTAAATGTGCTGGCATGGGAGACCTGGTGCTAAGACAGACCAGGATTCAGTTGCAGGGGAGACACAAAGAAGCAGATGCTGACATAAGCAGTGAGAGTGCCCTCCTTTGGACATGTCAAAGTTGGTCCAGTAAAATTTGTCACCTGTCCATGTCTTCCACCATCTTTTCCCAGGGCCTCTCTGAACTGTGCTGGCAGCCCACTTCCAGGTGTCCCAGTTACTCAGCTTCCCAGATGTGCAACCATGTGGCCTCAGACTCAGGTCCCTTCTCCTCTGATTACCTTTTGATTTGACACCCAGTCCTGGCACCCACACTGGATGTGATGGACACATTCCAGCTGTCCAAGGGGACATGAAATGGTGTCTAGTCACAGATGACCTAGTCCTTCTCTGGAGCACATCTAATGAGATACTGCAGGAGAGAACATGGAACATGTCCCTCAAACACACCTCCTACAGAGCCTGTGTGGGCCATTGTAGCTAAGAGGTTGGCTGCTGTGTCTTCTGAATTCCACACTTCCATTTGATCCCCATCTTATCCAGGGAGGAAATGCCAGTGTCCTGGGAGCACCCAGCATGAAAAGCTCATGTTCAGTTATTGTTCCTCAGAAAAAGGGTGTCCACACACTTAGCCTAGCAAAACCTGTCCTTGGTTGATGGTACTTACTGATCCTGCAGCTCTCCCTGGGAGCATGAGATGTGAACTCATAGTTAGACAGCTGGGAGAGGCTGTGTGAGTGCCAATCCATTCTGCCTGGCACAAGCAGATGTGTCCCAGATGGGACTCCCTCTGCACAAAGCCATCTCCTTCCACAAGTTGAGCAGCAAATTGTCCATTGTCCAGGGGCTGCTTGCAGTGACCCTCCATGCCCTTCACCGTGGTGTGAAGCATCACTGCCAGCAGCTTTTACCACAGAGTTCTTCTTCCCTGCCAGACACATTTCTCTAGAACAGTACCTAGGTCTCTAGGACTTCACCAGATGTCAAATGCCTTTTAAAGCACTGAAACAACAGCATCTCTGCAGAGTTTTCACCTACCTGTTAGGAAGCAGGCTGAAATGACTGGTTACATGCCTATCACTGCCACAGGGAGACCAAGGAGCTTGTAGGAAGGAACTTGCTGGCAGTGAGCTTGCCTCTCAACACTGTGCGCTCTCTCCTCTCTGCCGTATGAAACTGTAGTGACCCTTTGACCTTGATGGGTGGTATTGCCAATTAATTACAGCACAGCCGTGAGCTTAACAGTTACCTGCAGGGAGAACTCACCTACCAAAGGGAAGAAGGAGCGTGGTGGTTCCAATGGTCTCAAGGGACTAGGTCCAGGTCAATAGAAAGACCTGGTAGAGGACACAGGGTTTTGCTCTCTCCTGAACTCCAAATCATTCCCACATCCAGGTGTAGCTCCAAAGACTTCCATCCCCTGCGAAGGGAGGGAGCCTCCAAGAAAGGGTGCTTGGGCAAGTCTTCAAGCAGGAGGTTTAAGAGGGTTTCCTTGATAAGAGACAAATGCCATTGCCTCAGGGTATCCCACCTGCCCTGTTGCAAATGGACATTTCTCAAATCCACAGTAAAACCCAGAGCCACTCAGGGCACCAACTTTTTCCTTTTTTTTTTTCCAGCAGGATAGAATAATTTTGTTTTCTCTGGAGGAAAAAGGTATTTGTCACTAGCAGAGAAGTTGAACCTTGAAATATTCACCTGAAAACCCAGAAGTTGGAATTCAGGTGTTTCCTAAATAGAAGCTTATCAAACTGTAAACACCACACCATCATCCATCATGATAAAGGGAGATGGGTGTATTGCAGGAATCATACCTCAGGAGATACAGTTCAGCTGAGAAGCCTGACTACAGCTAGAAAATTACAGATGAAGAACCAAATTGCACCTTTTTCAAGAAAACTCAAATGCAATGTCCAAACTAAATATTCAGGAGAGATTTTTAAAAACACCTTTCCCCTCCCCCTCAAAACACATGCACTTAAACTCCACATTTTTCAACGGTAAAACAGTTTAAATAAGACAATCCAACTAGTTTTATCAAATTATTTTCCATCAGATAATACAAAGAGGTAAAAACTGGTTAAGATGGCATGAGAAGCCACACACCACCCTCAGGAGACACATTCCCAACAGGGAACAAAACAGTCTGCAGAGTCTGGGATGCAACTTCCCTAGCACAACCTAATGGACAATCTTGCACGTGAACCTTGCCAATAACCCTGCTCAGTAGCAAGCACACAGCACAAACACTGGCTTCTCAGGTGGAAGGAGTGACCTCTGACTGCACAGGACCCATTCCTCCTTGCATGTCTGGGGCTTCAGGCAGTGACCTCTGAACTCATCCGCAGACATGTGGTATTTGCCCTACATAGAAAACATTTCAGCCCAAACAAGAGCACCTGAATTTCACCAGGATCCTTGCTATCCAAATTAGACTGCTACATAAGGTTTTCAGAGCTGTGCTTTTGCCTTGGTAATGTGCTATTAGGATTATACGATGTATTCACAGTTCATTCACTCTCCTTTGGAGAAGGAATATGTTTCCTGGGGGCTCTGGCAGGTTACAATCCTGCTATCTGTCAGCAGTGCCATACTGACACAAAAATGTAAACACCACATTAAGAAGTAATAAATAAGATGCAGAAAGTAATAATTCACCTCAAATTTGCGCTAGTAAAGCTTCACCTGAGGAACTCGAGTCTGTCTGGGGGAAATGTTCTCCACAAAAGATGTAGACCAAGAGGAATGCAGACGCCAAGAAGAATGATCAGCTGTCTAGAAAGCCCTCTATTTCCAGAAAAATTGAAGCAATGAAGCAGGTTGCCTTGGGAAACTGAGGAGGTTTCTAAGAATAGGTCAGGGAACATCTGTCGGAAATGGTTAAATTATATTTGATCTTATCTTGTAACAGGGGAAGAGACTAACTGGCCCTTCAACATCCCTTCTAGAGATATTTTTATGTTTCCATGACAACTCTTTTGCACATACACTTTTTCATTTTATCAAGGCACTGGGGTACTCTAAGGTGACTCACGCAAGCAGTTTTTGGGGGTTGACACCACCCACATGTGAATTGCTAATAACATTCCCCCCACCCCTAGATTAAGCTTTGTATTAATTATCTGAGGACATTTTTCTACAAATCCATTGTGAAACCATTTTCACCATATTTGCATCCTATTGTAATTCAGCCAAGGATGGGACGACAGCAGTGAGATCGCACCCACTGTTGTTAGGACAGAGAGGGAAGAATAACATTTCCTGTAGTTCCTACCAAAGGAAGTTCTTTTAAGCAAGATTTTTCCAGCTGGAATTTGCCCAGGTATCCCAGAGCTCACATCGTTGCCCTTTTAAAAGCAGTATTAGAACAAATGGATAGAGACAGTGTGAATTTGCACTGCCTGACTGAGATGGGACCTGTGGCTGTGCAGGACTGCAGAGGACTTTGCAGCTGCAGCCTGGGGAAGAGCTCTGAGGAGGGCTTGCACACAGTGTAGGCCCAGGGCAGAAGATACCACCAGTCTGGACATACTGGAAAGGAAACCGATCGAGAGACTGCAAATCATTCAGGGGTGATAAAGAAATAATAAGCAAGTGTTCTTGGCTGGGGACTGAGCTCTTTCAAGAGGTTTCTACAACAGCACTAGCACAGAAGATGAAAACAGCTATCAAGTGACAGTGAGCTGGCGGTAGAAGAGTGAAGGGTGAGGTCAGATATAGCAGGTGAGATGGGGGAAATTCACTCCGCGTTTTAGAGTCAAGCTTAAATTTTCCTCTTTAACTGGTGTTCTACACCCTTCTTATTTAACCATAGGAAAATGTTAGCTAAGCAGTCTCTGGGCTGCTACGCTGAGCAATCTCTTAACCGGCCTGGCGGGCGGCGTGGCAATTGCCTGGGATTCAAAAGCCCAGATGGAAAACTCTGAAACAGAAGCTCTTGCCACGTAGCACATTGGCATCCTGCGGAAAAGACCTTGGCCTACGACCAGGTACTTCTGAGTAACAAAATCAACCCCTAGGACAAGCTGCCATGGATACTTTTTTATTGTAATTTACACACTGCTGAAGCAATTTCAGTCAGCGGCAGAAGCAGAGGAGTGGTAAGACCACACAAGCGCCTGCACAGACATCATGACAGCAGCTACAAAGCGATGTTACACACACAGTAAAACAGTAACCACCTGCCTCTTCCCCCCTCCAAACCCTTCTTTTCCCTTCTGCTGCGCAGCACCCCACTTCATTTTCACATGACGCTCCCACTCCAGGCCACACGCCCAGCCCACTGGGGTGGGATCCAACCGTCCCCCAGTATATATCCAATGCCCCATGACAGACCTTCTCACCTGGATGTGTAGCCAGCCAGCCAGAGTGAAGGCTGGACCAGACAAAGTATTTTACCCCACAGCCACTCTTACTCAACCAGGAGGCAGCCGCGTGATTCTCATCTCACATGGACTCGTATTGAGGTTGGGGACATGCTGGTGTGCAGCTGCTGTGAGTGAGGTCAAAGCAAGTTCCCATGCACAGAACAGAGGCAGCTCTAGGTCAAAGTCATAGGAAAGGCACTGTGAGGCTTAATTGCATTTATAGTTATGCTATACATTATAGCATATATTACATTCTTCCTGCTCCCTCAGTCAGCCAGCAAGTCCAGGACTAAGTTGCTGAGGAAATGGCCTTTAGTTCCTCCACCTGTCCCCTGTGTGGCTTATGGGATGGTGTCTTTTCATCCCTACAGCCAACATGAGGGACATGAGCTGTGAGAGCTGGCATGCTGCACTCAGTCAAACGACTTAACTGCTAAAAAAACTTCTCTGGCACCCAAGAGGAGTGAAGGTGAAAATGTAATAGGTTAAAGGGAACCACTGGGTTCTTCATAGCAGCATGTGGAAAAGGGATAAAGATGCATCACTTATTTTTACAATTATGCAATCCTTTCACCACACAGGACAACATCCAGGCAGCAGAAAGGGTTCTTTGCCTCTGCCTGTCAGTATTACTAAGAGTGGGTGATTCTAGTTGTAACTCTAGCTACTTCAGATTAGGTATCTCTGGTCTAGGGATTTGTTTTGATTTCTTGTGTAGTCAACAGATAGAGAAAGGCAGCTGCAAAGGGGTGATTCACCCCACCCTAAAATAGATGGAATGAGTCATCCCCAGACAGGCTTATCTCCTCCCACTGGTTATAGAGAGAGACCAGACGAATGGCTTAGGTGAGATGCCATGGGTCTTAGATGGCTAAAATTAAATGAGTGGTGTCCCACTCTGTAATCACAAAGATCTTTAGGTTTCCCAGACCAACGATGTTGCTACAACATAGACGTTTTTCCATCTTTCCCTTGCAAAAACGTGATATCCAAGTGTTCTTGTGTATTTGGAAAAGCGTAGTCCAAAGAGTGGTCTCAGCTCTCAGCACAATTAGCAGAAATTCCAAGGACAATAAATAGGACTCCAGGCAGCTGGACCCAAAGAAAATCCAGCTAAGATATATGTGCTCCATAGTCACTTAAAAGAATGGGGAATGTTTACTATTAGAAAAATGCATTTTTTTGGTCTCCCAGCACCACTTGCTGTCACAGTTAAACAAACACACCATGAGACACTTTTCTGCAGACACTGAAAGAGGAACCCGACTGAAATGCTGGAAAATGAGAATGTGCCTAAAACCAGGCTTCCCTCTGGAGGCATTTTGTGTAGGGTTTGCATCCTCTCCTCTCCTCCTGTAAACAGTGCATGTGTCAAGGAATTTGTGACCTCCTGACAGAGAAGAGGAGCAAGGTTTGCTGCAGCAAAGTAGAAACACAGTCATGTACCTTCTCTACGTTTCAACATGTTTTACAGAATAGTAAGTAATGGCTCTTTGCATATCTCAGGACAAAGCTCCTAAAACAAGTCAGCTTTTCTGGTAAGGTGTAGAGCAGGATGGTTATGAAGGCAAAAATTCATGGCCCAGAAAAGACAGGGTCAGCAGGATGGAGGATGAGAGCAGAGCTGCTGGACCGAGGCAGTCAGCAGAACAATGTCTTTGCACCAACAAACACATCTGCAGCATCAGTATTTGCTTTGGTTGCAGTTCCCATGTGACATGTCAAGGTGGCAGAACTGTGGAAGGATAAAGCCTATGGTGGCAGTTTCTCCAGAGCCTGTGGTGGGAACTGAAATGCCCAGCCCAGCCAAAAGGCCTGTGATGAGTGCTGCATGGGACACTGTGTGGGTACCGACTTGGACTCCAAGAAACAGGGTGAGAGGCTGCTTGGGAGTGTCTGGAGCACAAACCAAAGCTATTTCAGCACAGCTGTATTGAAAGCGTAAAGATCATATAGCTAAAATCTCTAACAGCTGTCAGGGCTCAATCACTTCTGGAACAGCTGCAGTGATTTAAGGTGTTACCTCCTGTGATGAGGGAGGTCTCCGTCACTCATGAGAAAAGGAAGAGTTAAATAGCATCATCCCACAGTCCCAGAGCTCTCTGACTTGGGAGGCTGGGACCATCTGGTAGGTAGCTACATAAGGGAGCAATCTACTGACCAGTTAGAGCGGTAAGGAGTTAAAATCCTTGCTTTCCCTGTCTTTAGACAAATAAATCTTTCTGTGGTTGCCTTGAAGGGAAAGCAGGCTGTGGTATGTGGACCTCTGGGAGAGTCAGGCCACCCTTTGTGGTGGGTGGAGAGACCAGCGTGGCGATGCTGCTGCAGGCCGCCTCCTGCCCCATGCTTCTTGCTCAGGTTTGGCCACGGCTGCTCAGCTGCCTGCTCCTATTGTGGGCACCCTGGGGTGTGATTTTTCCCCCAGCAGTCCATGTGAAACAGCCTAGTCTGTGCCATGTTCTTCTGTATTCACCTTCCCATCCCTGGAGGTTGATCAGGAATGCAGGACCCATGAAAAAAACAGCAGAATAGTGAAATGAGTTAGCAGCTCTTGGAGCTCCCTTTCCAGCAGTGCTGGGTGTGCCCTCCTATTTGTATTTGACCTCTTTTCTCACACCATAAAGACAAGGGCAGTGGCCCAAGCTTTGCTGATCCCCACAGAAGCCCTGAGGAGCAGGCAGAGTCGTGACCTATGGAGCTGCTCACAGGAGATCGTGGTCCCTGTCGAGAGGTCCCCATCTGAATGTTTTCCCTCTATGTCTCCTGCTGAGACTCCAGAGGCAAAGCAACAGAAAAACACTCTGTTTAACACTTCCATGCAGAGGGTTGTTTCGGAAACTGTTGTCCCTGCCAAGTGTAAAAAAAGGCATTTTACTAAAAGGAAATAACTCCTGCCAGACAACGAGCTGTCAGATCCCTTCCAGATGGAATTTGTACTTTGAAGCAACACTGTGCCCCAAGGAATCACAGTACGGAGCAGGAGGCACTGACCTTGGAGGAAGCAGAAAGGTTTCTGTGGCTCCTGCATGCCTGCTGCAGGTCAGACCTGAGGCTCCTTTTAATGGATGCGTGAAGTGTTTTGTGGAGGGGGTCAAAAGCAATACAACGTTACATTTGAAAAGAGGCACAGAAGGCACTGAAGGGTTCAGTGCATTTGAAGGTAATTTGGTTGCTCCCAAGACAAAGCAGGGATAGTTAAAAAAAGTTATGGGCACAGGCAGGAGCCCCAGATGCAGGAAGCACATGTAATGGAGCAGCAGTTGTGAAATGGAATGAAACCCCAGAATATCCAAGTGATGTTGATATCAACTTTATGCACCATGCTGTGGCATTGTATGGCCTGATACAGCCATTTTGGGCACTGTCCCATCACACTGCTGCTATGTGAGAGCTGGAGTCGTGCCTGACCCCTCTGGTCCCCAGGCTAGCAGCACTCATCCACCCCTCTTCCCTGTGAAGACCTAGAGTGGAGCAGGACTGCCTGCATTCGGTGGAGCCCCCAGTGTGTTTATGGCCTGTTTTTAAGAGGGATGTAGGAAAAAAGCCATCTTACATAGTAAACTGTGCTGTGAAGCAATAGTCCTGGGGATGTGACTTCATTTCCTAGGTAAAACAAATCACAAGGCTAGCAGAAAGCTTGTGACTGTCCAAGAGGCATAGATGCCTGGCCAATCCTGACCCTCACTGCCTCTTTGTCCAAGGCTGGTGGTATCATGCTATGAGGTGAATCATAGCACTGGTTTCCCTTGTTTTTATGAAAGATGCGAGTGGTATTGCCCATGACTGTTACATGATCCACTTCCTCTTTAAAATGTTCTTCCAAGAACAACATTCCTTCTCTATTATCTTCTCTTTTTTTCCCTCCTCTCCCCTTCTTCCTAATCCTTTCTCCACAGACTGGTCATTTGTCACTGTTCTCTCAGACTAAATACCCCATCAAAACTCCTCCACCAGACGTGGAGAGAAGGGGCTGCAAGCATCCTGCATACCAGTCCTCCAGCCTTCTCAACCTCTTGCACAGAGCAGCCGCAGCTGCCCACTCCAAAACCCTCCACAGTCCCTCCTATCCTGGAATGGATCTCTGGGTGTTAGGTGTGCAAGGCACTCACTTGATAATGCCAGGGAAGCTTGGTGTGGATGCTTAGGGAGCAGGGACAGGTCTTGTTCTGCTCTTCTCCCCTCACCACTTACCTGGGCTTGCTGCACACTGAGCTGCTGGTGACTTTTTAATTAAAACTATCACCTCACAACTTCTATTTGGTTTCAGTTTTGTGAGACTGAAATTGCCATCAGGATGCTAAGCAAACATAATTTTTACCAGAGGTCAGCTGTGTGGTCTACTAAGCTTGACAAATAGCATCACACAGATATAACTCAACTAGATATAACTTTACTACGGGTTTTTATAAAGGGGTTTTCAAACAGCTGGAGTCAGGGTGGGACAGGGGACACTTCTCTAGCTGAACTTCAGGTCAGCCTCAGGCTAGGGCAGTTTGTTGAGGAGAAGAGGGCAGGGAGAGGAGGGAACCCAGACTGTACACAGTCTAGTCCTGCTCAGGTTTTTGTCTCTTGGGGTTAATTAACTTCACTGAGGGCAGCTAGAAAACTCCAGTCTACGCTACAGCTGGAAGCAGTGTAGGCAGAGGATGAGGAACAAGGAACTGCCACCACCCCTTGGTAGTCACATGCCTGAAGCTAGTTGCGATCGCTCACAGCTAATGTCTAGAGTGAGCGTTTGCTCATCGCCTGCTGAACAACCACCTCCAGCAGCTGAGAAATGTCCTTGGGCAGGGTATGGAGGGAAAAAGCCAAAGGCTCTTGCTTAAACCAGTTCTGTGCTTACATTTCCTCAGAGGAGTCACCCCAACCACCCTGCACAAACCAGAGAACAAAGTTTTAGACCCTCAGGACTGGATCCTGTTTCCTGGCAAGTCAGTGACTAATCCCCCAGGAATGGCTGTGGTGGGAGACCTCTGCTGCACAGTCCTGCTGCCTCACAGCTCACCCCAATGGTGGCCTGAGCAAGGTTCTGAGGAACAGCTGAGGACCTCCACAATAAGTTCATGTCTTTGTATTGCCCAGTAATTGTGCAAGCATCCTGTTCCTCACACTGATCCTTCCTATCCACCCTTGCCAGCCTGAGCACCTTATCTCTGGCTGAACTTATTCATATTGCTGAGATGCTGGATGGAGAGTGATCAGGGAGATGATGGGGTGAAGTCTCCTGGCACTGAAGTTTCAAAGTCCATCTCCAGGGGAGTCCTAACTCTCTTTGTCCTAGGGAAAAAGTAGCCATCAGGAGCAGCACATTTTTGGTGGTGGGCAAAGCTGAGACGCTGAACTGATCTGCTTTGAGGTATGAGACATGAAGCCATTAAAGTGGTAAGATTTGTTTCATACCACCTTTGATTCCCCTCATACATGAGGATCTGAATTAATCTAAAGCTGGAGATTTAAAGCCTATTTTTCACCTCTTGAGGGACAGACAGGCTAAAACACCCACCCCCTTTAGCCTTCCTTCTGAGTCAGTGTCAGAAAGTTGTCCACATGTTGGAAAGCCCCTTGTGCTCTAGCAGTGACAGCAAAGGCTGGAAAACTACTCCATTCCTGGAATCTGGAAATCCCCTGGCAGCTCTAGCAGCCCAGGGCCAGGAAGGTGAGCCAGAAATGACCAGTATTACATCCCTGGAAAACTCACCCAGGCTGTGGAGATGGGGAGGGGATGGAGAGAATGTCACAGTCAGCACTGTGGAGCAGCATGTGCTGCAAAATGACAGGACCAGGAGCCACAGGACAGTAAAGGGCAGCAGGAGACAGAGGTGGAGGGGACCCCTGGATTTTTCAGCAGGTAATAATGCAGGAAAATGAGGATGACTGAAGCAATTTTTCCTTCTTCCCCCTGCCTCCCCTGTGGGATAGGAGTTACCAGGGGTCAGCTGAGACTCATGGGGACCAGCATCTGCTTGCTCTGCATTTCACTTTTATAGGTTTATATAGGTATATTACTGTCTGGAAGAAATGTCTTCTGCATTCCAGACAGCGATAATGAAAGCTATTCAGGGCAGAGTGAACGGGGACAGTGGTAAGGCCACAAATGTAGCCCAAGTCAAGGCCTTGGCTGTGCACTGGCAACACCTCAGCAATTAGGTGCCACTGCCATACACCCTTCCATTCAGAAATCGGCTCCCTTCAGTCTTCTCCCTCTTCTTCCCACTGCCTCTTCCCTTCCCCTCCATCCAGTTCCCAAGGGAACCAAAGGGCACTTAGAAAGACGCGACCCATAAGCCTGGGACTTGCTCAGAACATTCAAAATCCTTTTCTCATTAGGGTTTTTCACATCAAATTGGTCTGATAAATGTTTTGACCTCTGCATACCACTGATAAATTCTGAAGACTGCTCCCCTCCTCCCTCTACCCTTACTGTAAATATGTTGCAGATGCTCTGCTCATTTTTCTTCTATTATAGCCAGCTGGCAACTTTTTTGGCATGCCAAGGAATTCCAGTCTTCATAGCGAAGCAACCTTTTACTCTTTAACTTTGGATGTTTTCTCACCGATATGCTAATCAGTTGATATTGCAAAGATTTCTATTTCATTTTGCCATTAGATCAGTGGACAGAAAGTGTAATCTGGAAAAAACATCTCCAGAAAACTTTGTCCATCAGAATGACAATGTTTAACAGATGCACCTGAGAAACCCTATGAAGGGGTGAAGTGAATTTCACAGAAGGTTAGTGCCTTCATACATACTATTTAAACCAGTTTATAGCCTTTTATATGGATAGAATTTTCTACTAAATTCCTTAGGTGGGGCTAAAAGTTCGCCTGGAAGGATCTCATTCAGGACTGCATTTTCATTTGTTGGTTATATCCCAGACTTTTCCAAATTTGCTTCCCTATAACCCTGTTATTGCCATCCCTATTAAATGCTAAATGCTTTTCCATAGAAGCAGCAGCGAAGCAGCTCACAAGGTCTGCTACGTAGTACGGATGTAGGCACCAGCACGCACAAAGTGTCTTGGGTCCCTGAGGCTGACATCCAAGGAATGCACACAAAATCACGGGAAAAATGTGCAGGACACGGCTGTTTTGGAGTCCCTGTGGTGCTGTGCACTGTGCGACACAGAAAGCCAGAGAGACAGGAATTCAGCTCTGTCCCTGTCAGAAGCGAGGATCGGTTCAATATAACTTGTCTTTAACGGAGCTCATTAGTTCAGCCTCTGGGCCACACAAATGTAGTCACAGAGCTTCCAGGCAGCCCTGAGCACAGGCAAGGCAAGACAGTTTCCACTCCCCATGCGCTGCACAGGCCGATGCCCAGAGCAATAGGCTTGTCTAAAGCAAGCCAAGTTAAGCCTGTGGTTTTCAAGTGCTCCCAGCACTCGTTCCTCTCCCATCACCACCCCCGTGTTATTCCCACACAGCAGCCTGAGGAGTGCTGAAGCAAGTTGCGATGGGCAATGCCTTCTCTCCTCCCGCTCCAACATGTAGCATTACATGTGGCACCACAAACAGTTGTTTTAGCGTGAGTAACAGGGAGGCGTGAAGATGACACAACCCAGAGCGTGGGTAGGAACTGGTTGGGTAGGTGTAGTTCTTGGGAAAAGCTTCTACAGAGTTTGGCTCGGAAATGGAGAGGTTGATCTGCAGATAAGCAGGGGAAAGACAGAAGTGGTGATAATGTAAAGATCAGCCCAATGCAGTGGAGGGACAGGATCCCGCAGAACAGGAGAGGGAAACTGAAGATGTCCGAGGAGTGCCAGGAGAGGATGGAGCAGTGAAACTGAGGAGGAACAGCACTTTGAGGAATGTGTCTGTGAGTGGAGTGGAAGGAGTAGAAGCCAGATGGATGGCATGTCAGACTGTTCTGAATAGATGAATCTGAGATGAAGTTATGGATTCTGTTTCTGAGCACAAGTGTCTGACTTGTGCATCACCATTACTTTTATCCAGCTTACCAAATTAAATGTTGTTTGCTCTCACAGAATAATTCAAACATTTTCAAGGACCAGGTCTGTAAGACATAGTGAAATGCATTGAGCATGTCTATTATGATGTCTGGAGAAGGAGTAGTTGGAGAAAAATGCAACACAATGGTCTTTCTAACCAGGAAGGACAGGCAGTATGGGAATCATGATCCCTGCAGGACTTGAATATATTTGTCCTGATTAAGCCATGGAGCTTTCCATGGGCATGAGAGGGCTGGTACAGCTTGAGAGCTGTAACTGGGAGAAGGGAAGCTCGAGTCCCATCAGATCCCCTGGTCACTGAGGCAGGGGATGCCAGGCATGCACACATGCCCCAGTATCTGCAGAACAGAGCAGGTCAAAGGAATTACAGGTAAGGGACAGAGCAGTGAAACAGTGAAGAAGGAGACTTTCTCTTCTGTTTACTTATCATAACCTTGCTTCCAGCCTTGTAATACAAAGCCATATCCTGTTTCTTCCTGAGTAAACTCTTCAGCTGGAGGCGGTCCAACTGGGACACTTGTGTTGAGTGGCTTTTTTTTCTTTGAGATAACTAATGCAAAGAAAGGGCTGTATACCATCCCTGTCTGGGGTGTTTGCACTGTGACATCTGTTTAGCTTCATAAAATACAAGGACCTTCCCTTGATTCCTTCAAGCTGAATGAAATGGGAAGTAACGTCACGGCAAACAAGCTGGAGAAAACCGTGACTGTATATTCGCAGACGTAGCCAGAGGCCTTGCACATGGGGAGCTGGCCCTTATCAGTCCGCAGGCACACAACCTCCGGTCTGCAGAGCTGCTAGGATCCAGACACACAGCCACAACTGCTGCTGAAGCTGTTTTGTGATTGCATGAGTACATGGAATTGCACCTGTAGTTACTGAAAACCTGACAAGATTCAGCTTGGCACGGATCTAAAAGCCAACAGCTTCCTGGCCTTCCTGCGTATGTAACTCAGGCTCTCAGGCCATGTATAAATCTCTGATACAGGGTTTACTGTAAACAGCTTTAAACTTTTGACACCTTACTCTACTATTTTGGGCCCACTGGAATTACATTTTACCCGAAGTAAGATTAATTACTTTGGTGAATGAGGGTTTGCCTGTCTCTTCACTTGCCCTGTCTCTTATTCCACCTCATCCTCAGAAGACAATGACCACTTTAACCCGCTCTGGCCAGGCGATGATCCCTATACAGACACTAAGGTAGTGGTGGCTACCATCCATGCGTGCCTGTTTCTCCCCAGTAAGGCAAAGTCCTGTGGAAGTTGCTCTGCTCTCGTTTAGACAGCATTCTTCAGAAAGAAATCTGTCTCTCTTCTAGGTCCCTATAACTTATGATGGGGAAAAGGAAGCATAAAGCAAACATATATTAAAATGACCTGGATATGTGCCTCACCGGAAAAATCTAAAATGCTTTTGTGGTCACAAGAACAATTTTCACTTTGTGTTTCTGGACTTCATAATACACCACCAAAAGCACTCGACATTGGGAAAGTAAGATCTTTTAATGGAAATATTATAGACCTTTAATTTGCTTAGGCAGCAGTTTCTGTAAAAAGATTTCTTACTATTCTAAGGAAATGAAAAGCGTATGGTTTGTGTTCATATAAAAAGCACAGCCATTAACAGAGAAAAGCCAGTAAACAGCAAGAGTGTTACAGCAGAAGTCTTGGTGCAGTGTTATTTTAAGGGCAGTTGGAAGAGAAGTATTAGACTGCTTTGCTGAAAGACTGTAACAGACTTTTATGGGCAAGATGTTTAGCTTGAAATTTAATGGACGGCATAATCAAGATTAAATAAGTACTAAAATTGGTTTAACTTTAAGATGGACTTCACTTTGGGCTTGAGTTCTGTTGCTGTTTACACAAGGGTAATTTCCTTGTCATCAGAGTTATAATTCAGAAGGCTCAAACCAGAAAAAAAGTTCGTCTTTGGCCACACTTAATTGTTACGATACTATCAGACCAGTGAGCTCTGCAGAAGGACGTTACCTTCAGCTTACTCAGCTTGCCAGATGCTGTTGAGCACTAAAGGAACATTTTACCTAAAATGGTAGATGGCTTGTTTTTTCCAGGACACCCTCTGGATTACAAGCCAAAGGTTCAAGATCTATCTACTTGTGGTGCCAAAATGTGGGGACAGCTACACGTGTAAAGGATTTACTCAGTACATATTGAAGCGTAAAACCTCAGTGGACATCTCTGAGTGAATGATACAGATTGCGCTGCTGGCAAAATTGTAAAGCAGAAGTGTAGACTTGTATGCATTGAATTAGATTTCCAAATACTTTGAAATGTGCCAGATGAGTTAATATATATAGAATCGCCATTCCTCTGTTATTAAATCCATTAGTTATCCATGAAACAATGAATTCCAAGTAAGCCCTGGCCACCATTAAACAGTTCTGTGGAGGATAAGTAATCTAAATAGTGATAAGTGATTTGAGGTATAAATCTCTCTAAAATAACTGGATGTTCAAAACGGTTCAAGCATCCACGTTAAAAAAATCAAGATCCTTAATTTTATCTCACATCCAACACCCCAAAATGGAGTTGCCCAAACTCAGTATTTTGTAATGACAAATTTGGTTCCAGCTCTTTGCAAGCTCAAGAGGTGTTGTTTAGACCCGAAACTGAATCCTCCTGCAGTTTCAGCATGTGCAGATCAAGGGTTTAGGTTTAGTCTTTTTGATAGAAAGTGGCTCAGCTGAAACACTTTGAAAATAATTGAAACATGCCCGAGGTCAGAGTGTTGGGGAGGATCCAGGTTTCTGATTCTGGCTCCCCTCTAACTGATGAATTTACTCAGAGTAACAAAGGCTGAAGGCTAAATGGGCCTGTGGTCATGCCTGGAAAGCAAAGTAACCTTTTTTTTTTTTTTTTTAATGTGAAGACTTTATATTCAACATACTAGGAATTTAGACTGACTTCCATCATTTTTAAGTACCACCATGTCAAGAAAATGGGACAAGCCGACAGTTGTACTGCCTCTCTCATAAAGGATATCTGACAACTGAAAATCAGCTTAGGCAGGGATTATCTAACTGTAATATTCTCAGTTAATAGTGAGTACATTCATGCTAGACAGCTAGTGGTTTTGAACAGCACCTCACTTGCACACCCCACATCCCTAAGCAGTGTTTTGGCCCACCTCCTGGCATGCCAGATGTCCTGCTGGGGCTGCATGGGCGACCAGTCCCCCAGTCCATAAATGCCGCGGAGCCTGGTTGAAACAACGCAGGACGAGCTGACCTGCCGTGTGAACTGCTCACCGCTCTTTCTGTGACCTCTGGACACTGTGGAATGTGAAGGTTTCCTGCCTCACCAGTGTACCATGACTTGCATTTTGGGCAGAGAAACATGTAAACATAATTAGATGGCTGGCAGCTAAAATTCCTTTTGAAAACACAGTCAAGCTCTGGGGCTTTCAGTTCTGTTTTGTTTGGGATGGATTAATCTGATATAGATTGAAACTAACTCACCTATTGCCTTAAGAATTTGGTAGTTTTCCAGAATGCCGTTATGGGTTGTGTGTGCCTATCTGTCAGAGTAAAGGTGAGGGAAAATGTAAGTGATGGGATGATGAGGTGAATCATATAGGTTATTTCTGGGTTTACTCCCAAATATCAAGATACACAGGGTATTTCTAAATACTCGGGGTACTTAAAAGCAGGGTCCAGGCTTTCATAACTCAAAAAACATGTTTACTTCCCAGTTGAGGGTGACGGGCTGAAAAGCAGTTATTCTGTTCCCCAAGCAGCTGCCTCCTCTATCAATGCTGCTGTTATCTGTGGCAACGCTGAACTGAATCAATGTAAGGCAAATACATTATTGATCACCATCTGGGTAGGTGTGACAAGATGCAGAGCCTCGGGGACCGTAGGACAAGGAAAAAGGGAGTGACAAAGGACAAGTCCGTAGCTGAAGGTCAGCAGTTCCTTCCTGTAATTAGACAGACACAGAAACATGCAGACACATTAAAAACTGCAGACGGAACTCCCTTTTCACCCACCTCCCCCATGGCTGGGTAGGAGATGCAGACTCCCAGTGTCGCTGCCTTTTACATTTCTCGTAATGTGAGGACACTGGAACTTGTAAGGACTCTAAAAGCAGTTCTCCATGGCAGGTGTCTGGAACCAAATCAGGGTTTGCTGCACTGTCTGTGATGGGGGAGGAGTACCACAGGCAGATTGATTTCAGTGCGTCAGGACTTTCTGTCTATGGGGCCTGTGATTGCATTGAATGGACAGAGAGGCTTTTCTAAATTGCTTTTCCAGAACATCAAGGAAGGACTTTTAAAAACTAATACGCTCAATGAGGTTATACAAATTTATCTTCAGTCTCTCTTGAAGCACTCATAGGAGAGTCTAGAAGCCAGCTTGCAGAACTGCCTCACGGCTGGTACCAGGGATGTGCATCAACGCCCACAGAAAAACGTTCCCTTCTTTCTTATGCTTCTGCTGCATAATGCTTTCCCCCTTTTTATGGCACCGTGTTCACTAGAAACTACACATCTACTGTTTTGTTCAGTCTATAAAATCCATTTTCTCCTTTCCATTTGTCAATTCTGCATGCTTATTACATCTACACCCCTCTGTCTTTATGCTGACTGTAGGTAATAGATCACCTCCAGCTCACTAGTGGAATACGGGACTTTGTACAGTTATGGCCTTGGCCAAAGTTTTTTGCTCAAGCAATTACTGAACACCAAAAACACTTATTGGTGAAAAAGCACTAAAATATTTTTATCTCATTAGGTATACAAGGCAGGAGTCCACTTAAGAAAAGAACAAACGAAACCAGGGCAGAAACTCGCTGGTGTGAAAGTCTGCAATGAGTGAGGTTGCAACAGCTGTGACTTCCCTCCAGACAATGGAGGCGTCCCTTATGGCCTAACTTCTGGGATAATCTCCTGCACTCCCTCTGCAGCCGCTCCAGATGTAAGGATCATCTGGGGGAAAACAGCAGCAAGGATTAACCACACCTTGAAAACAACTCCCTCTGGGCTCCTGCAGTGTGGGGTATTTACGCTGGTACAATAACCATGGCAGAAGCACAGACCTGAGCACCAGACCAAAATCTTTCCTTCTACTTCAGTGTTTGCATGGCTCCAGCTGGGTTAATGAAGTTCTACAGCAGATGGACCTGACCTTTATGGTGGTGTCAGCACTGACCAGCCACCATCCAAAAGGGGCAGCTTGATCCTGAGCCTTTTCAGGCACAGCTCTGTGGCACATTGCTGTATAAAGTCACAGACAGCCTGATGGAATGGAAGAGAGCAAAGGATGTGGAACAGTGGTAGGGATGTGTGGTTACACGGATCTGACTAACCTTTCTTCTGTAGCAGTAGTACTATTTTAACAAGAATAGCAAGAAGGAATGAGGGAAATCAGAGGAGGAACGGGAGGAAATTGTACAGTGTGTGATAAAAATACATGAAGAAGGGACAAGGAGACATGAAGAAAAGCCATAAAACCTGAATAGGGAGAAAAGGAAGAAAAATTTTGGAAGGGATCATTTAGAAAGCAGTGTATCAACAACAGAAAAAAAAACCCTGAATCTCTGTTCAGTGCAGACTTATGAACTCAGAGGTCATCTATATTTGAAAGAGAATTGTTTGTTTTTTCACATTCAGAAAACAATCTCCCACACCCACTTTATAATATAGTCCCCATTTTAGCTTGATACAGTTATGCTCACAGACAGGCTGCAATAAATCTTTGTTCATGTATGCACATAAAAGAAAAATACTTGCTGTAAACCTCCTGAGTTTTTTCCCTGACCTGCTTAAATGTTAAGGAGGTTAAAAAGATGAACACACCCCCCCACTCCCCACATTTTCAACCTACCTATTCCCCCGCCCTCCTCCTTTGTTCTAAAATTTGTGCTACAATTTTTCATTTCAAGTTCAGGCTGATGATGCTGTGTTCCTAAACCATACAAACAGCTCGAAACTGCACACCCAGCTCAATATTTAGTTACACATTTTTCTTGTTTTTCCATGTCAGTAAGGCCAGCATAAAGACACTCCACCCCAGGACTTGGGCTCACAGCTTCCCCAGTTCCACTGGCAGAATTACTCAGGGGCACACACTGCACACATTTTTGCAGTATTTATAAGGTAAAACCCTGCCTGCTTTTTAAAGGCAGAACACTTTCTGTCCAACGTGGAAGTTTTGCTGGAGTATGACCTTTGTGTTTTCATAACTGATGCAGATCAGGGTTATCATTAGCTTAAAGGGTTTCCAAACACGCACTCCCAACCCCTTTTACTCCTCCCAAGCCACTAACACACTGCAAAATCATGACTGCAAAGCACAGAGGTCTTTTATTTGGGGATGTGCAGGAGAATTTTCTGATGCAGCCCCTAGCAAATATCATACCCAGCCTACATCTTGTTTCCTAAGGAACTTCTTTTTGTTGACAGAAAAAGAATCTACATTTGAGCAATATCTTTATAGCACTAAGAGAGGTTTTCCAGGGTTATCTGTTGTTACTTGCACATTTTTATTATTGCTTTTAATAAAGCATTTACAGAGAGTTCAGACCATAATCACGAGTTACCATGTATTCCTGTCTGCCAGATTGTAACTCCTCAAAGACAGAGAAGGTGGGACAGAGGCAGATCTCAGCCCAATGGAAAGGACAAGGAGCTGAACCCTCAGTTAATCAACGATCCTGAAAAGCAGTGGTTTTGATCAGTGACCTGGGCATGAATATGAAGTTTCTGTTCAAAACCTGCTTTGGAAACATTGTAGTTTATAAATATGAAACAAAAGAACCATGCTCGGATTGACAGTCCCCCACAAAAAAATTCCTTGTATTAAAAAGCTTATTCATTGTTTTCCATATGAACCATGTGCAATAGTAACAAGCAGGGCACACAAAGAACTATCTTTATTCTCCTACTGTTGCAGAAATGGTGTATCTTGCATCATGGTTTGAGAGATAAAGATCAACAGAAAAAAGAAGTAAAGATGGATGGATTTTTATGTTCTAAGCGATGACCATGACCACTCAGTTTCATCACAGCTGTAGCCAGAATCAAGGAATTTCACTCAATTAAACTTTTATGCAGTCCAGTAACTCGAAACAGCTACAGCTCATCTCCTGGAAAGGCACCTATCTGCTCTTGAAAATTCCTCCCTGAACATGTGCTGAATTCCAAGGGCCAGCAACCGCTTTGCTCAAACACTCCATTGTATCGGCCTGAGATCTCAATGTAATTTACAGCTACTCAGAGGTCCCCTTTCATTAGCAGAGCAATGTAAGGAAGTTTTAATATGAATGTAGCTGTGTTACAAATGTATAAATAACTAAAATTGCAAGTATACATGAGGTTATCTACAGCTACCTGATGAGCTGGCAGGGAAGACCAGTGGCAAACACTGTTATATTCAGCCCTGGAAATCTTGCTGACTTTGGCCTGATGTATAGTGGGAATTTATTGTCAGCCTTAGGATTTTGTTCACATTTGTTTGACCTTCAGGGCATGCTCAAGTGCCCTTCTGCTTTCCTAGGTAATTAATGGGGAGAAGCAAGGAGATCTGGGCTCTGGGAAGGTAGCACACTCTAAGAAGGTAGTATGTTTTGAGCAGTGGTAGCTTGGATAATTAGTCAGATTAATTGACAGAAACTTTCTTCTTTCTGTTTGTCTGGTCTACACTGCAATGATTCTCATTGTAGATGTACTCAAGCTTAGGTATAAATCTAGATATATTAATTATAAAATAATCTTTAACAAGAACAACCCACAATCAGCATCCTTAGAAATACTGAGTCTCATGACTAAGGCTTCCCTGCCTGGCACAGCGTCTGGGAAGAAAGGATGAGTGGAGGGAGAGAGAGTGGGGGAAGAAAAAGACAGTGTTAAAACAAGAGCGGGAGAAACAAAGGCAACTAGAGGGGTGTGAACCACACAGGGAAAAGAAATCAGAGGGCAAAGGGTTGAAGGGCAGTGTAAAGGAAAAAAATCTAGACAGAGAGCAAATGGGCTGGAGACTGAAAGACAAAAGGGGGAGGTGAAGAGAGAGAAGGAACTAGAGGAACCTATTTAATCTATTCCTGTCCTTACTAATGAAAACGCTTTTTTAAAATCCAGTGGATGCAGGGTCCTCTCTATGTAGCATGGGAAGGTTTTGAATGCAGGGCATTTCTTTACATGCAGGGCTATGAAACTCAAATTGTCCTCTGATCAGAGAAGAGAACTGTCAGCATAAATGATGTTTAATGACTGGTCTTGACACTGGAAAGGGTTTCCCACACACTTGATTTATAGCTCCAAGAAGACAGTCTATGAAAGAATTTTATACACTGAATTTCCAGTTTAATAGGCACTGCATCGATATTCAATAGAAGCATTTCACATTCTTCATATGTTATTTTTAAAAATGGATTTCATCTCAACTCAGAGCAATGCAATCTTAGGCTGTGTTCCTACTGATTAACATTTGAATTAAACATCAATTGATCTTACAGATCAGCTGATCTATAGAGTCTCAACCTTCCACTACCTGGAGGTTTGATGAGAAGCACGCACTCTCTTTTGCACATCTTCAGACTACTTTTGTGGCCGGGAAAGGAAGAGCTTAGACTGATAAATTTTTCATGAAATAAAAAGATTAAAGATTATGACTATGTGTTGGAATGCTTTCAACTAGACGTAATGCACATACTGCTACAGGTTTTAGCTATTTTTCTGACATTTATGCATTTCATCCCTTTCTTATATCTGTAATCTGTTTTATTTTAATAGAACTATTTGCGTGAGAAGAAGCTATCTAAGTAAATGTTTCCAGAATTGGCCCCTAACTGCTTTTAGTATGGTTATCAACACTGGCCATCTGTGTTTTTTCATTTTAATTCCATAAATGAATGCTTTGCCCTTTGAGAAATTCAAGGACCAGGAAGTAGCAATAAACCTCTTCTGCAGCTCCAGACTGAATACTCCAACAATTATTACTTGATGGGATACACAGTAAAAAGAATTCTTTTTGACAGTACAATTTATAACCATAATTTCCTTTTGCTAACAAGTATTATAACATTTCTGTGCAAAGATGTGGCTGGCTTAGCTGTGCACTTAACTAGTTTTGAGCTGGTCTTTTTGTGATGCAACCGAACCCAAAGAGCAAGTACATAATCAGATAAGTAGCTCTGAGTTAATGGTACATCCTGATTCTGGATTAATAGGGCTCCCATTTAATTTTACTTTGTTTTAGAGACTCTAAATTCCAAGCCTGCATTTTGTAGTTGGTAAGTAAGGAGAATTAAAACCCCACAACCAATGAAAAGAAGCAGCCCAGTCTGCCATGTGTACTGGTATGGCTGGAATGCTGGTAAGGGATACAGTTGTGATCTCATGATTCGGAGCTTACTCAGTTTTTGTTAACTCTCACATAATTAGTTTTAATAATGAGATAATACCTAAAGAACCAATCTTTACACCAGTTTAATGTTACTGGAAACTCTAACCATGTAAATAGAAGCAGATCTGGCTCCAGATCCAGGTATGTACTTATCAGCTCAAGGAAATAGTAGAACATATGGATAGGTTCGTATTTACACCGCGGCAAGTAAAACAGTGAAAATGTAATCAGATCCACTTTAAAGGAGCTTTATATGAAATAAACAACATTAATTGTCCTTATACATGTAAATGAGAAGACAATCTGTTTTATTAAATTAGCACAAAATTAAGATCTATAATTCTTCACAAAGTTCTTGACTAATAAACATCCACATGAAATAAAAAAGTTGGTGTTAATAAATGCAGTTCCCACATACAGCACGAAGGCCACAAAGCAGAACTCTGTGCTCACATTCTTACCCTGAGAATGAGTGTAAATTGACAGTTAACTGAAGGGATCTGTTTTGTAACCTTTCAGGAGAGACAAAAAAAAGGGGGTGGGAAAGGGGGTGGGGTATGCAACCAACAAACCAACCAACCAACCAAACAAACAAAAAAACAACTGAAAGAAAGAAAAAAAAAAAAAAGCATGAAGAATTATAAATTGTATCATTTTTCTTACTGACTTGAGCTATTAATTCCTGCACAGTTAAGGATTTTTTTAAACAAATGACCCTACTAGCTCAATTACACCTTTTATGATGAACATCACATTCTTTCTAACCTTCTGTACTAGTGAAGCATGAAGCCATCCCTAATGGACCGATGCTTCTTTGGATACCAGTTGTGTAAGGCAATACATGCCACTTTGTAGATTAAATTCTGCTAAATACCGATGGCAATCTCACTCCATTGTGAATTGAACTGAGACTTAAAGGCCTACCACCAATTTAATTTGCTACAGCTTTCATACACGGATACACATTATGCAATCCTACCTTCTCACAGGCAGAGAGGGGATTTGGACAGGAATTCTCTATTGCGTAGCAAAATAAAAGGACTTTCTTACTTCTGGTTCCTAAATCAAGTTAAAGAAATTTAGTAAGTTGGGAAACTTTGACTGTATCCACATTAACATTTTGGTTTGGTGTGGCTTGAGAATTTATCTCACATAATTTTGGTTTGACTTGCAGAGCAGCTTTGGTGCTCTGTTGGGTTGACCCTGGCTGGAGGCCAGGCGCCCACCAAAGCAGCTGTGTCACTCCCCTCCTCAGCTGGACAGGGGAGAGAAAATATAACCAATCTCGGGCTGAGATAAGGATGGGGAGAGATCACACATCAATTACCATCACAGGCAAACCAGACTCAACTTAGAAAAATTAATCTAATTTATTACCAAGCAAACCAGAGCAGAGTAATGAGAAACAAAAATAAATCTTAAAACAACTCCCCCCACGCTTCCCTTCTTCCCAGGCTTAACTTCACTCCCCATTTCCCTGCCTCCTCTCTTGCAGCAGCACAGTGGGGGAAGGGGAATGGGGGTTGCGGCCAGTTCATCACATGTCTCTGCTGCTGCTTCTTCCTCAGGAGGAGGACTCCTCACACTCTTCCCGTGCTCCAATGTGGGGTCCCTCCCATGGGAGACAGTCCTCCATGAACTTCCCCAATGTGAGTCCTTTTCATGGGCTGCAGCAAGGGAACAGCCTGCCTCATCATGGTCTTTTCCATGGGCTGCAGGGGAATTTCTCCTTCGGTGCCTGGAGCACCTCTTCCCCTTTCTTCTTCACTGATCTGGGTGTCTGCAGAGTTACTCCTCTTACAGAGTTGCTCCTCTACCACCATTGCTGATGGGCTTGGCTTTTGTCAGCAGTGGGCCCATCTTGGAACTGTCTGGTATTGGCTCTGTTGGACATGGGGGAAGCTTCTAGTGGCTTCCTGCAGAAACCAGCCCTGTAGCCCTCTCCCACTATCAAAACCTTGCCATGCAAACCCAATTCCAGTGCATATGAATTAGATCAGAAGAAGGTTCATCCCAGACACCCATTACACATGCTCCAACTCCCTGGGGTAGTCCAGGGGGATATATGGGTCTAACATGATGATTTGCACTTTGGATGTCTTTGAACAATTTGTGTTGGGGAGGGGGGGCTTTGCTCAGGAGACCTGACTGAACATTGTATGAAGGAAAAACCCCCATCTGTGTGTAGTGTAAATAGGGGGGCCTAAGCTCCAAATAGCTTGGTAACAGAGGCATAGCCTGTTATCATCCTGGCTTGGAAGATACCTCTCACTGAGCCTTCCTATTCACTCATATAATATTCATTTCTCACTGAGGAAAGAAGGCCTGATTTGATATGTTCTGAAGGACAGCAGGTGGGATGTTCAGGTTCCTGGAATTGACAGCAGACTGTTTGGAAGAAATGAGGCTGAAAGGTAAAGGAAAGCTTGAAAGCTGCATGAAAGCTCACAGAATCGCAGAGTTGTAGGGGTTGGAAGGGACCTCGAGAGATCATTGGGTCCAACCCCCCTGCCAAAGCAGCTCCCCAGCTCATACTGCACAGCTCTCTTAGAAATAAAAAATGAAAGCGAAATTCAAAGGCAAGACTGCTATTCCCAAGGGAATTTCTCATTCCATGAATGACATTAATAAAACTTTCAAAGCAAATGGGCCTATTTGCTTTCTTCAGAAAACACAGTGCTGCAAACAGATCTCTCAAAGCACTGGACACGTTGAAGGATGAAGTCAGTACCAGAGATTGTCTTCTTCACCAGTCAACATCTCATTGAGACCAGCTACCATCTCATAGCAACCTTTGAAGAATACAATTTCCAGACTTAATCCTTGTGAGTGTCATTGTATTTCCATTCTGCATAAGACTTCATACACAAACTAGGCTTACAACATCCAGAAGAGCAGAGCTAAACATATGCAGGATTCTGGAATAAATACCAAGGCTGGTATTTAAGAGTGACTTAATGATAGTAGCAAGTAGTGTTTTGACCTGAACTGAAACTTCAGCTGGAGATTTAATGAGATGAAAAGAGGCATATGAAAGTTGTTCTACAAGTCAGAATAGTGGAGACTAAGACTTTTGACCAAGAGGAATTAAATTCTGGAGACAGGACAGGTATGGGCCCAACGAATGACAGAAAATACAGACATGTATTTGCACATACAAATATGAAAAGGTTTTAGCAACCTCATTGAAAATATTTACAACGAAATACTTTAATTACCATTTATCAGCCTGGTTCAATTTTAAGGCTATCCTCAGGAATTGCTCCATAGAGAAAATGATGCTGTTGTAGGGTTTGGAAGACAAAATTTGGCTTATTTGGTAAAATGGGGAAGATGACCTAGCTTTTTCTGATAAAATGACATTTGCAAGCCATTCTGCAAGCCTTCGTGTGCACAAGACACCTACTTTGAATCCTCTAAAAAAATTCCTCTTGATTTCACAAAAGGTTGCAGAAACAAATGCTGGTAAAAGGCAATAAAATTATTTTAAGGCACTTGGTATTTACTTCATTCCAACAAGCACCAACTATCTGATGTTCATAGAGAAAATGTTTGCTGTATCCACCTGTCTCCACTCTGCAGTATCCAACTGCAGCTATACTTATGTTATTCAACTACTAAAAATGGAATTGACAACATCCTTACTGCTAATATGTATGCACTGTTTATATACAAAACAGATTTGTGTTTTAAAATTGCAAAGTAAAATAAAATGGCAAGCAAGTACCCAAGTAAACAATTACTATCTTAATTGCTTTCTGTCCTTTGTTATTATATTTTTTGTAAATAGTTCCATTCCTTCCAGTAATAATTTAAACCTGAGGCTATAGTTTCTTGGCTTTTATTTTTAAAAGCACTTAAAAGTTTATTAATAAAGCCTATCCTTATCACTCAGTAGTTGTGTTCTTCCTTCCAAGGCAACAGAAGGAAGTAACTAGCAACTGACTAGAAACAAATGTTCATTTTTCATGTTTAATGATGTTTATTCAACCTGAAAGCTAAAGGAAATGGAAGCAGCACCAGACTGTCAACTGGGCTCTCTCTGTCATAGCCTGCAAGGACAGACTCCAGTGCCCAGGGCAAAAGGTAACACTTTGCAGAGTTGAGCTCCATACTCCCTCAGAGGTCAGTGCCACCAGGCCCCTCTGTAAGATCAGACCTTTCTGCATATGCTGGCACTCTGTTCTCACTTCTTGAACAGCAGCTCAAACAAAGGAAAAGTTCACAACTGAAAGAACTAGTATGAAAAAATCGAGATCTGTTGTGCTGTTTCCTGAAAGACAACAAAAAGGCACTCCAAGATGTTGCTGATCTCAAATAAGAGTCTTCTAGGAACTCTGCATGCCATCGGTTATAAGCAGCCCATGGTTTCAGGATAATTACTAGTGGATATGTACATGGCCAGTCACCTCTCAGTACAAATGTGATCTGCCCTGTATCTGAGCACCTCCAACCTGGCTTAAGATCAGCACAGCCACTCCATGGTGTGTGCACTGATGTGCACACCGAGTACATTGCTGGGTATACCTCATATTCCAGTGTCTACTTGGCTGGCTAATGCACTCTGGAAAGGGTCCAAGCCTGCAGCAGGCTGCTGGTCCCTTCCCATAGACATGAACATTCATTTTGTCCAGTTCTATCACATTCTTTCAGCTCCCAAATTTTCACTGACTGTGAAAAAAATGATTACTGTCTGAGTGTCATCACTCGTAAGTTCCATCTCTCTAAGCAAGGGAATAAAAGTGGTTCACATACCAGGTCCTGGGAGACAAAACCCTCCTCCTTACTAAACAGAGTCTGTCTGGGGGACAGTGTTGATGATAGCTAGACCTATCTGTTCCAGATCTCCACCTGGAAGTGGAGAAGAGGTAGAAGAGCAAGTGCTAATGGTTCCTAGAAAATAAAGCAGCAGGTGGGCTTGTGGTAGGTTTGCAATGGGTTTGCAGTGAGAGCATGTTGGGACTTGTGTTGCATGCGTTTCTCTGACTGGGCGAGAAGGGTGAAATTTGGCTTAGACTGTCACAGAATCATGAATCCCCATGGTCATGTGAATCCTCATGAAGAATGGAGGGGTATGAGGAAAGAAGAAAGGGGCCCACCAAGCTGGTAACCACTGGCCTTCTGACACCACCCTCACACAGGATGATGTGATTTTCTGAGTTGTTCCACAGAAACAAAAATAATTCTTCCCTTGAGGCCAGAGGAACTTCCTAACAGATCGATTGAGGGCACTTTGGCAGCAGGCAACAAAATGTCTGAGAGTGAACATTCAAGCAAAAAAGCAAGTGCACAGTGCAAAACTGTGAGAATAGAGGACAGGTCACCCATGGCACTGTAGACATACACAGTATTCCATGTGAGGAAATAATGTGAAAGAAATTACTTTTAAAAGGTATGGATGATTTCTATTGACTGAGTTCATATTGGCTCAAGCCACTGGAGAATGTGGCTTTGGCTTTTTTAACCTTGAAAATGCCAAACCCAGATCTCATTGCTCCATGAAACTTTGCCCTTGGGTCCATGTTTTTAATCACAGAAGTACAGTTGCATTCCTCTGTGATGTTTTGGTTTGTCACAGTCCCTAAGAATTGGTACAGCATATCAAAGATTTACTCTAACTCCTTTGTTTGCCACATATTTGTTGGTGATTAGGTGCTTCATTTGTAGAAGTCCCTGTGCAAAGCCTCTCTGCTGGAGCAGGATTACATAAGATTTATATCTGTCCTTGTGTAAAGTGCAGAAATCTCCAAGGTCTCCACACTAAATCGCAGAGTCTCAACCTTGGATCCAATCCCACTTTCCAACCCTTTGATTTTTTTTTTTTCTCTTGTGATACAGGATAAATGATATAACCATCTCTGAGAAAGTGAGGAAGGTCTGGTGCTCCTTTACATGAGTCCCAGCTTTGCATGCAAATATGAATCACACCCAAACAAACTGTTAGTTAGGTTATAGTGATGCAGGGGAAAGAAATCTTGGATTTCCCTTTATTTTTGAACAAGCGTTGATTTATGAATACAAAAGAAAGATCCTAAAGCCTTACAATAAACTAAGACTCAAAGAAGAAAAAAAAAATATTCTGGTAGTCTCTGTATCAGAGGAAGCATTTTAAAAAACAAAGCATATGACTGACACAGTGAGATTTGGTTCTTCTGGAGATGTAAGGAAACTTCTTTTTCAAGAGCTGGGAGAATGACAGCAAAGATAGAACACATATGGGGGTTTGCACCTCCACAACAAAATCAGCAGCAGAAATTGTGTCATGGGAATACAGCGGGGGACAGAACTTAAGTCTCAGGTCGCTGATGCCAAATACATTAAGAAATCTTTATAAGGAGTAAAGGCAAAAAAATAAGCGGTCTGAAATGCCATTTGCAAGGTGCTTGGTTTCTCTGTAATGCAAATAGTCATATAAATTATGCAGGAATGTGGATTTCTTTGGTTTGAATGGGAAGAGGAAGTTGATTTACAAATTCTGAATGGAATAGAAACCTTAGAGCAAGAGTAGAGAAAAAGCAACTCCCTGCATGGTGTGTAGTAAATACGGCATATAACTGCCTTTTCCTGTGGGAACTGCTTTGACTTTTGTGATGTTACAACATAATCAAGGTGCTCTCTAGTGTAATTGAATATGAGGGATTTTACTCTTTAGTGATCCTCAGATTAGTATAATCTTCTTGATTGTTCTTGGGCAACTGGCCTTTCAGGACTTTCAGCGGTTAGCCTTCAAAGAGCCCTTTATATTTACGGAGGGGTGGAAACCAGCTCTCCTCCAAGCCTGCTTTGCCTGGCTTCTTATCCTGGTGGCTTCACAGAGATGTTCCCATCAGGCTTTAGAGACGTCTCAACTCTTGATCTTACAGGGAAGCCTCGAGATTGTGCAGGGGCTGGGGAGCAAAGCTTTTTCTCCTGAGTAATCATGACCTCCAGCTCTATCTGCGGGGCCAAGAGGCTGTTTGGCTGAGAATGAGGCACTGTTACAAAAAAACAAAGCAGAGGATGCTACACAAAACCAGTTCATTCGTGGTATAGAGACCTGAAATACGTCCTGTTGATTCTAGGATAGTTTTTAACAAAGCTTTGTTGTTTGCCTGCAAAGATCTTGTTGCATGTTTGGACAGTTGCCTTTCTACTTGCTGACCTTTTCTACAGAAAATGAAGGACTTTTTCCTTTTAAAATTATTTGCATGGATGCACTGCCACTTCAGGCACAGACTGGCTGTGTACGGGGTGCGTAATTTTTTTCCATGGACTCATAAAATTATTTAAGAATTAAGCATGTCATGTAACAATTCTGAGTATGAGTCTCTGTGGGAAAGCTGTATTTGCTCATCAAGCCCACTGCCTTGCAGCTCCAAGGTGTGGTCCCCACAAGGAAGATGTACAAGACAATATTATTTTACATTGGATGTTAGTGAAAAGGGGAAGGAATTACTTTTCTCCTGGTTCAACCAACAGAACGCATATTCATGTCAAAGGCACTAACATGGAAGTGGCAATTTCCATAATAATGTGAGAAAGTGAAAGGAAGGAGTAAAATTTTTTACTCTTTGTAGTTTAGAAGAATTGTATTAATTCGGTTTGTATATCCCAGTGGCTACCAACTAAAATGAAAAATATATCCAGGGGTAGGTAATGTCCTTCTTCTTGCAGAGAGAGAAGAATAAAGCTACATTTCTGGAGTACTACTCTTCCTCTTAACTGTAACTGATCCATGTGGTCCCACTCAAGTGAAGCTCCCCAAGGACCAGCTGATGCCTGCTGTGAAATCCCTGAAAGGTTTAGCAACACTGATGCAGACAGCCTGACTTCCTCACTCTGCTCCTGATTTCTGCCCCTATGGCAGAGGAGGAATATTCAGACTCACGGGGCCCAGTGGAGGACAATTCAGCCTGTGGTGCCTACTGCAGCCACCACAAGGCACAGCCCTGCAGCGCAGCAAGGATCTCAAGGGCAAACCAACTGAAACTCACTGGAGCTTTCCCTGAAATGTTAGCTGAAGAGGTTAGGTGAAGAGGTCGGATTGTAGATTGGGAGTCAATGTAGGTGCAAGGAGGGGAGCATAGCTGAGGGAGCTGGGGTTGTTCAGCCTGGACAAGAGGAGGCTGAGGGAAGGCCTCATGGCCCTCTACAGCTACCTGAGGGGAGGCTGTAGTGAGGCAGGTGTTGGTCTCTTCTCCCTAGTTACTAGCTATAGGACAAGAGGAGATGGTCTCAAGTTGCCCTAGGGGAGGTTCAGATTGGATATTGGGAAAAATTTCTTCACTGAAAGCGAGGTGAAGCATTAGAAGAGGCTGCCCAGGGCGGTGGTGGAGTCACCATCCCTGGGAGTGTTTAAAAAACTGGTGGATGTGGCGCCTCAGGACATGGCTTAGAGGTTTGGTGGTGTAGGGCTGAGGGTTGCACTTGATGATCTTGAAGGTACAATCTTTATGATTCAGTGTAAAATTCATGAGGAAGGGCTGGGGTACAGAGGAATCCATCTAGCAAGCATAAATTTAAACACTCTAGATAATGTCATGCAATTGTTTCTGGATTTCTCCTTCAAAGATCTCCTTCAAAGATCCCTTCAAATTAAATAAATTTCCCAGGTAGACTTTCCTCTCTCTCAAGATTTTGTCTCAGCTAAGAGCCCTGTCTGAGCAGCTCCAGCTGTGACTTTTTTCATTTTTTTAGTATTTCCTTGTCTTGACCCTGTCAGGCTCATTGCTGGTGCTACACAAACAGCACAGAAACAGTAAAGGAGATAAATTCCAAAACAAGTTGTCTGAAACATACCATATTGTGAAGAGGCATAAAGTACCTCCCTCCTGTGAAAAACAAGATATTAAAAAAAGAAAGCGCTCTGGTGGGAGCAGATATAAATGACACTTTTTGACTCTGGCACTTGTTATCAGAGATTCCTGCATTTATATCTGCCACAAAGAGTGGAAAAAAATACTTTACCTTAAGCAAAGAGCAGCCCAGGTATGAAGTCATGTCTCAAAATCTAAAACTTTCTTTAAATTGTCCTTCAGCAAAATATAACAGCCAGGATCAGCAAAACAAAACATATTCAAATTGGAAATAATCAGATCAGAACAAGTCTGATGAAGGAAGAGAACATGTGGCACTTAGAGCTCATCAAACAGGTTTAAGCTGCTTGAAGGATAGCAGGGAAGTGATCAACCAGCTCAGAAGCGTGATTTCCTTTGCAAATAACTTCTAAGTGGAGATGTGACCAGTGCTTTGTGTTCTGCAGAAGGCAGTAGCCAGAAGCAGCAAAAAAAATTAAATAATAATTTAACAACTAGCTAGCAGCTGCAGAAAAAACCTTAACAATGCCAAGTAAGCTAATTAGCAGATGCTATCAAGACAGTGCAACAGCGTGAGAAGGTGTGATTAAAGACATCTTTAAGCCACTTCCAGGCCTCTCCCTTCTGGAGAAGTAGCTAAACACACTGGTGGTTTCATCACCTGGGCAGCGGCTCAAAGTACTGGCTGCAACTTCCCCAGCTCTTCCAGGAGACTAAGCTGAAGAGGGTAGTTTCTTCCTCTCCCATCCTTGTCTCATGGTTGCTGTAGGCAGGGTGTCACACTGACAGCATGCTAATGCTCAGACTTTGAGAGAAGCTGCTTGTGTAGGATGTATTCCACCTTCTGCCTCTTGCAGATTAGACTCTCTCTGCCTTACTGACAACTCACAGTGTAGCTCACGCTGAGCATTTGGTAAAAGTCTCAGAGGGTTGTTCTCACCCTGTTGATAGTAGAAACACAGGTGGGAAAACATGTCTATGGCAGAGTCCTGCAACACACTGAGGGCCATATTAGGAATAGAAGTAAAGCTCCTGACTCCCGCTCTTGTGCTCTGCCTGCAGAGGCTTCAGCCACAAAATTGTATCAAGAGTGTTTTGATTGAGAGGCAACGCTTTGCCCTTGGAGAGGGACCCAAAAGGGGGCTCAGAAAAGATGAAAGCAGAGTCTTCCACACAAGGAGACTAACCTAGAGGGCAGTCAGGTTCTGTCAAGACAGATCAGCTTGGTTTAACGCATTTAAGCTAGCTGCCACTACAAAGCCCAAAGCCTTTATTCCGGGCCACAGTTTACGAGACAATGAACAATACTCCTCTAGGAACTAGTAAATGCGGTATTTCCCAGTTCTCAATAACTGAATATTCAATAGTACTGTAGCCAAAATGTACTATTTATTTTCATGCATCATTACGTACGACCATTCCACACAAACATACCTAAATCCCATCTTTATGACACACTGGCATTTAGAGTGGGAATAAAAATTCAACATGGTCAAACTGTTAAAAATGCAAGAGACTGTACTCGCCTATTAAATAATTTCCATGTTAGTCACACATGTTTACATGGAATTTTGCTGGTGTTAGAAGCAGCAGGCAGGAGACTTTCTAACCATATTGTACACATGCATTTGGCTTTTAAAAATAAATGGAATAAAAAATAATCGCATAACAATTGCAACATGTTTTGTAGCTGCTCAGCTAGTATTGCTGGGGAAGTTTAATCTTCCTATTTTTATTGGCTTCGTGCAAATCAAATTTTCAGCATTTAACTGTATTAGAATAACATTGGTGTGAGTGTTTTTAATAAGAAAAAAAAAAAAAAAAGAGGAAATGGTGCTGGCATGATTATGACTGCTCTCAAAGGTAAAACACATGCAAAACAAATTGGCCAAGGTAAGGACTACAGATTAGCAGAGGAAAGTGTGCTTCTGGTGATAATCAAGTGTATTTGTTTAATAACAATACTCGCCACTATTACAATAATGACCTAAAGTCTTGAAGTGCACATTTCCTCCCTGTACTGTTTGCCACTTCAGAAGGTGTGGATATGGTTGAGAACAGCGGAGATAAGAGCCATCAGGGAGATTAAAGGAGACCTTCTCAGGTGGGAACACAGCTCTCGTGAGTGGGGCCAGTGGGTTGGCATGATGTGATGGAAAGATGACTAGCCACTCTGGCAGGGCTGTCGTGGTGGGATGGTAGGCTGAGGTTCACCAACTCACTCAACAGGGCAATTTGTAGACAAGATGCCCAAAGTTTCTTGCACAGGTGAAAGCAACTGTGGTCTTTTGGTGAGATTGAGGTGGTTTGCCATTGGGTTGCCGGAAGACTTGAGAAAGAGCGCTCCGGAGGTTAAACTCTGAGAAGAGGGGTTTGTCCTCCTGGGCTTCTGGAGCACATCCAGCGCAGCAGGGCCTTGGCCCAGCCGCCCAGCCCACCCTTGGTTTTCTGACCTCTCAATTCCTGTGTAACCAAACGCTACGCCAGTCATTAATTTCTCTATTAAACAAGAAGTGCCCCACTTCTCTTTCTTCTGCATCGGTCCTTCCTGCCGAGGGGTGTGAGAAAGGGGAATTTCACACACGGGGAAGCCTTGGGGGGAACCAAGGCGCACAACTCCACTGTGCCGCAGCACTTCACGCTCCTTTAACGACGGGCTTTATTACCCCCACAGCCACCAGACCACCTCCTGAGGCAGGAGGGACTTGACACCCACTCCCCCCCCCCCCCCGCCCCCGGCCCTGGGCGAGCAGAAGGGCTGCTTGAAGCGCCGGCCACTCGCCTCACACCGCTGACATCCCCCCAACCCCTTCCCCAGGGCGGGAACCCCGCGCAGCCGCCACGTGACCCTCCTCCGCGAGCGCGGGGCTCCGTCCCCCCGCGGAGGACGTGAGGAGCGGGGGAAGTGGGGGGAGGTGGGGGGAGGTGGGGGGAGGCTTCGCCCCCTCCCTTTCCCCGCGGGGGGCCGGAGCCCCGCGATCACGTGGCCGCGGAGTGATGTCACGCCCGCCCCCCCCCACCTCTCGCCCTATCCGCGCGGAGCGGCCCAGTGTCCCGGGGCGCGCGGTGGCGCCGCTCCACCCTTCAGCGGCGGCGCGGGTCGGTGCGCGGCTCCCGGCGGTGGTAGCGGGACGCGGCTCCTCCATGAGGTGAGCGCGGCTCGGCGCGAGGTGGCGGGGGCGGGAGTGGTGGTGGTGGTGGTGTGTGTGGGGGGGAGGCTGCGCGTACGCACGCAGGCTCGGCGGCGGGCGCTGTGAATAGGGGCTTTGTGTGCGGCGCCCACCTGCCCCCGCCGCTGGCCGCGGGGGGCTGCCGCCGGCCGGCGTTTCCCCGGCGGCGGCTGAGGGAGGGAAGCCGTCTGCGCGGCGCAACAGGAGGAAACTTCTCCCTTCTCTTCCCCCGGCGCTGCCGCTGCTCCCCTCTTCCCCTGCGTGGCGGAGCGGGGAGCGCCGGTGCGTGCGGCCCGGGACTCGCCGCCTCTTGACTCTGTGTTTGTTTGTCGCTTTCTCTCGCCCCCCGGTGCGCGGCGGGGCTGACAGCTGCCTGCGGGGGGTGAGCGGTGGCACCTTCGTGCGGCCGGCCTGGCGCCCCAGTTCAGCCGCCCCCTGCCCCCGGCGCGGAGGGGGGGTGTGTCTCCGCGGGACCTCAGCCCCGAGCGGAGCTGCGCGGCTGCCGTCGCCCTCCCAGGGAAGGGGTCTCTCGATCTCTGACGGTGCGGGTCTTGCCGAGCCCCGGGGGAGCAGTGCCGCCTCCTCGCCCCCTCTCTCGGGGGGCCCTGACAGCAGTTGAGCCGCCCCCGGGGGAAGGAGGACCCCCGGGTTGCCCCCTTCCAGTAAAGAAAGCGGCCCCGGGGACAGCGTTGTCCCGGTGCTCTTGTCGGGGCGGTTTCTCTCCGGGGTTTTGGCGAGAGCCGGGCTGGCTGCGGTCGGTGGTTGTGCCGGGCTCCGCCTGGTGCCCCACCGCCGCCGCATCTCCCGTCCCGCGGCCACGCGAGGGGGTGATGGGGATACCCCCTTCCCCTGCCAGCGGGGGCTAGAGGGATCGAGGCTTTCTGTAGCAGCTGGAAAGGTTAAAAAGAAGAAAGAAAGAAAGTGTGTTCTGCTTTACGAATCGCATGGAGTTTCGCCGGGAACCTGTGCCTAACTTCCAAAAGGGCAGGCGGAGGGAGCGCTTCCTGGCGCTCGGCAGTGCGAGCCTCCTGCAGCCTGCCGTTCCCGCTTGCGGCATTCTTAAGTTTCTCCCTGTGAAGAGACGAGTTAAATTCTGCTCTGTCAGCCCTGCAGGTCCTTAACGGATCCCCCCGTTTGTTCCTGTAGCGAGTGTGAGCGTGCTCATCACGGAGCTGATGCAAAACGCTTGCAGTCTGCTGGGGTGAGTGCTGCTTCGGTAGAAGCCGTAGTAGCTTTTTTTTAAATCCCAGCAGGTTGCAGATCGGTTATTGAAAAAAGGTCAAAAACCGCACGTGCATCACTTTAGAAAGGTCTTCTGATGTCTTAGATTAGCTGGGAGCAAATTAAATTAGTAAATACCTGTCAATGACCTGCTTAGCTCTTGTCTTGGGATACTCATGGAAAGCTGTCAATGAGATTTTATTTACTAATAGAAGAATTGCATAATAGCCATATGAACCAGAGTGAAAGAGCATTTGAGTAGAACAAGGCTTGATATGAGCTCAGCGCGCTCTTGAGTTGAAGCCAAGCTTAGTGCCAATAAGTCATTATGCAGTAGCAGATGTCTGTCCTTCCAATCTCTAAAAATATTGGCCCTGTGCTATTCTCTTCCCTCTTCCAAGTGTGCATCTGCTAGCAAAGCAGTAAAATGCTACCTCCTCCCCTCTTCTTCCCCGATCCAAGAGATGTGTAACTTCAAGAAAAGTCTAGGCAGGAGGCTGCTGTTCTCATGAAGAGATGTAAGCGTTTCACAAGAGGGTTCACTTGCCTCATCTCTTTATTAATTTTCCTTTGTGTATGTCCCCACTATGTTACTTTTCTTCCCCCCCTTCTTAGATAAGGAGTTTGTGTCTCATTTTGAGGAAGAAGCAGTGCCTGGAGAAACATAAAGTCTTGTGTGAGATGTTAGCAATTTCTAAATCCTGCTGCGACAATGCCCTAATCACATTCCTTTTGAGAGCTGGTTGTGGGCTAGTCTTTTGGTTGGTGGCTTGTGGTTTTTATTGCACAAAGTTAATTCTTAAAATAACTACAGAGAAAAAACAAGTAAAACCTAGAACAAATCAGTTCAAGGCTTTAGTGCCTTGCTTAGTAGCAGAGATAGTAAACTACTGAAAATCCCAAGGTGGGAGCATAGCAGTCTGTGACATCTTTGGGGGCTATAGGGTTGAGTACCTTGCTCTCCTGCTGTGTACATACTTCCTGTGTTTTTGAGAAGCTTGTTCCCTTACCTGCCTTCCTTGGAGTCGCTGTCTAGGTGCCTGTGAATTTGCACAGGTGATAGCTCTGTATTTGAGGTAGCTTGGGTTTTTTTTTCAGGGTTGTCAGTCCTTGCTGCTCCTTACATTTTGAGGGTTATCCAATAATGCACTTTTAGGGTATAGAGGAAGTAGTGCGAATAGCTGTAATTCAGGTAATACGTTACAGCAGAGCTTATCATTGTTGAACTACTGGAGACAAACATGAGTCTGGTGAAGTGTGGAGGCAACTGAAGATCTCCACTGGCACTTAGGACTAACTGCCTGCCAAGGACTGCTCAAGTGGAAGCACACAGCAGTGAAAGAAAGCATTCTTCCCGTGGTGTTGAGGTCCAGAATGGGATGGCCAGTAATGCCTGGAGGTGGCAGCCATCAGTCAAGTGCTGAACTTGAGACCATCTCTAGAGGAGAGAGCCTCCAGCCTAACAGTTAGTGCATTTGCCTGGGAAGCCTTAGATCTTTACTCAAGTCCTTCCTTTGCACATCTTGCATGCTAAATGAAGGCTGTAATAGCTTGCATGTATTTAAGGGTGCCATAGTTCCCTTTTGGTTTTGTGCCTGAAAGTTGTTGCTGACATTCAAAATACTATAAATCAAGATGCATGCTTTTTCACCTGAACCTGGGGGGTGAGGGAGGAGGAAATATGTAAAGTGGAGAGCCAAGTTTGTTCAGCCATTACAACAGAAAACTAATTTGTACTCTGGTCTGTCTATAACTCAGTAAAAAACCCCCAAACTTCAGTAGCTGAGGAGGTTCCACATCTTTCCTCATAACTGCTGAGAGTCAGTGAGATCCTGTTATTGCAGATGTCTGGATTCCCGAAGTCACTGGGACACCCTGAAGTGTCTCTGGGGAATTTCATGCTTGACTGCTTTCTGAGACCTTGTTTACAAGGACATGCCTGAGACACCAACACCATAACTCTGAGAGATCTAGAGATTCATATGTTTCTGAAGGCTGGGAGAAGCATCTTGAAGACTATATCTTCTCCAATATTTGTACAGCACTTAATGCTGATACTGGTGAATGTAAGTTTCAACAACCTGAATAAAATCAGGTAACAATCATGTGATTACCACCATGCTGTAGGTGTTGATCTTGCTGATATTCTGCTTGTTAGTAGCTTTTATAGTCTTCTTGGGTAGAAAATATATTAATTCCTAGTACTTTTTTTTTCATGGGTGGAAATGCATCCAACCCTCCATTTTTTGGATAATATTCAACAAGGTACCACATTTTCATAAGTTAAAATGTCTTCTGTATCTGAGAACTTGGAAGCTAAATACTTACCAACACTGTCTCCAAAGGTGACTGTGAAACTCCAGACTACCAGAGTTTTCAGTAGGATACCCTTCCAAGACCGTTCAAAAATACAAGGATTGAGTTTATGGGATTAAAGCTTTCTGAGTGTCATTAAAATGATGTCCCTGATGCTCTTAACCCCTGCCCCAGTAAGTAACTGTTCAGCCTCAGGCTATTTCAGAATCTTCATCCACAAAGTCGTGGGTAGTTCTTCTTAGACTTAATGTTGCATCTGTGCAGATTGTCATGTTTGCCCATTCTGAAACACATCTAGTTGAGAGGTTGGTACAGAATATTAGGAAGGGAAGAAGTGTAAGGAAGTACTAGCTGTTGTTATCCACATGGGTTTCTCATTTAAGAGCTGCCATTTCACAAGTGGGACTCTGCATCATTTTTCTCTGTTTCTAGTTGTAGCTTGGTGCTTCAATTTCAGTCTAGCCCTGTTGAACTAAGTGGTGAGCTTGGAAAAGTCTTCAGGACTGCAACGTGTCTTACGATCAAACCAGAGAATATGGGCTCAATATTGAGGGGCATGCAAGGAAGGGGGGCTTTTTGTTTTAGAGACAGGGAAATTGAAAGCAGAGAAAGACAGCAGTATGTCCCAGTTGCTGAAGCAAGGCTTGTCTTTTTTACTGTACCCTTCAGTGAGCTGAATGTGTGTTGACAGATACTTCCAGACAAAAGAACTGGAGTAAGAACAGAGTAAAGTTGTATGTAATGAGTGAATGACAAATTTGCCTGGACTTCTCTTGAGCTAGGATTTTGTCTGGCATGTTGTCTAGTATGCCAAGTAAATGAATCAGGGCAATGTCATATTTTGATTTTTCTCTAGTCTTCTTCTGTGATTCACTGTGTTGAAGGCCTTGTTGATGCAAGCTTCTTCTTAGCTCTCTAGAACGGATTTAAAAACAGTTTAACAAACTGCACATACATATTCCCCCACACACTGACAAGTTTGCCTGGGTTTATATTGGTTGTATAACATCCATGGAGGCTGGTAGTGCTTCAGCTGAATCCATTAAAACTTAAGTTTAACACATGCAAATTCTGGTTTTCGAAAGGAAGTGCAAGAGTGGATGGAAAGCATTCTGGAGGGAGGAGTGATAGCTGTAGATTTGTTAGTGATGCAGCGTCTATGGAGCTCTAACTTTTGGGCTCAAATGCTTAAATTTGTACAGTTCAACACATCCCTGCAAGTGATTTGTGAACAGATAGAGGGATTGTACTAAGTTACTCAATGCTCTTGCTATCTCTGATGTCTGATTCTGTTTAGAGTGGGATTAACTGTATATAAATCACTCCCACTCTTGTGTAGTGCTTGGGCTTCTCAGTGCATTTTTCAGTGTGTTTTCATTAGTAAGTAGTAGTAGATTAACCAACCCAAGAATTATTTGTCTTTATAGGTGACATTAAGTTTAAAAAAAAAGTTCTGTTCCATTTGACTCTTCCTGTGATAGGAGGATGGGTTGCTCAGGATGGAAAAACTGAGTTGTGCAGATAAACAGTGGGAAACTGTTCCCATTGCTTTTGGTCACATCATACATGCTGTCTGTTTTGGCCTGAGAAATAGGGGGAAAGATATGCTCAGCTGGGTGGAAGGGAGAAGGTAGTCAGAGGTGAAGTGTTGAGTAGATTTTTTTAGGACAGCATGGGCTTGCTCCTTTTACCTGTGACAACAACCATGTCAAAGGCTGGGTGATGATGGCTAATGCTTCCAGGTGGTCCTGTGGCTTTAGCAAAGTTATGGAGAATTTGGGGCTTGGGGGTGTTGTTGGTATTGGATTGTAGATCAGAGGAGCTCAGGCTTGTGGAGCCTTTGAGAAGTTGGGTGGGCAGCAGAAGAGATGCTGATAGCTCAGATGTGTCTGGCTGCTCTGTAGTGCTGGCTGCAGCAAAGGCTTGTGCTTCTGAGTCAGAGCAGGGATTGTGATTTAGAAAGTGATCATCCAGAGCGTAAATCGTGGTGTGCTTTGGGATAAGATGCTTTTGGAGCTCCTTGTTTTGTCCTGTGAGCATAGGCATGTTCAAAGGAAATAGATGTAAGTGCATGGTGACAATGGTATCCTTCTGGACAAATTTTTTTTCTTTAAGTTGCCAGAACTTGCATGAAGTCTCTAGTTCTTTTCTGTAAATTCACAAGGCTTAAATAAAAGTTGAAGTATTTTTGAGAGGGGAATGGAAAATTAGTTGATGAAGGTTTCTCAGGGTGTTCTAAAAGAGATGCAAGATTTTGGACACCTAAATTGAATTTAGCACTTACCAGTAAAGGGTGACAGTCATTGGCATGAACAGTGTGCATCGTGTACAGTTTTACTGTGAAGTTTTACTTAGCAAAACAAAGACTGTTTTACTGTTGCATCACTGGATCTCTGGCCATTGGAGGAGCTAATTGTAACATTGTTTGAAAGGCCTTGAACTGATTTTAATGCAGTTTAATGAAAGGAAAAATTTTGCATGTCAGTATTGTTGTTTGCTGTGGTTTGCATGAATCTCACTGTAAATCAGTGGGGAAGATTATCCTAATCGGTTTCTTATGTTTAAACCTAAAGATTGTATTGTGTATTAAAACAGTTCCAATGAAATTGAGGCCAAAGGTTACCACCACTTTAATGTCTCTTGCTTTGGCTAGATAGGTTTACCACTAACCTAAAGGTGTTTTGTGACTTGTATTCCTGAAAGCTATTTCTTAACATTAAGCTGATGGAAGATGAGATAGAGGACTAGATATTTAATTGGGGGGCTAATGGTTAAAAGCATGTGATCAGCATTAGCTGTTGAGAATCCCTGGAGGTAAGCACTTCTCTACCACTAACTCAATGCCCCTACAAAATGACAGCGCTCAGTATTTATTATCACATTTGTTCTGAAAGCAGAGAAATGCTGCTATCAGTAGAGATTGTGTCTTGTTAATACCTGTGATTCATTGTAGAAATACTCTTCAGAAGTGTCTTGATGCTCCCTAGTGAATTTCTAGTAGTCATTTTCTATCTTGTAAAACAGGAGTGCATTAATGGTGCTTCCTTTATCCCCCCTCTGGCAAATGAACAGTTGTCGTAAAGCTCTGCTGAATCAGGATGCTGACCTCTTTTTGCATCAATTCCAATAATTAGACCCTTGGAGAGGTGACTTCCTTCTTTAGACATTGCCAAGAACAGGCAAGCCTCTCTGCTTCACGGGTTTTTATCTCTACAACTGAAGGATTATGGGCAGCGTGATGCACAAGTTGTAATCTTAATGTTTGTGTTTATCTCTTATGGAAAAAATACAGATGTGACACACACTAAACTTGGGAATGCTGGTTTTGTGTGCTTGTGCATGCTTTTTTAATTATGCTGAAGTCTTGAGTTTCACATTCAACATATAAAATGCACTTACGCAAGAGGTGAAATATCCTGTGGGAAAAATAAGTTGGCTTCTAATAGAAACACAGCTCACCTCCCTTCTTCCTTCCTCAAAAGGGGGAAGAGTAACGTATTAGGAGTCCTTGCAAAGCTTGTTAATTAGACCCTGCTACAGGTTCGTCGCATTAGAGATTCCAGCTTTGCAGCTGTTTTGTGCATATACCTACAAGGAGTTGTCTCCCCCGTAGTCCTGTAGTTGAGTACTTTGTCTTCCATGGGAGCTATAACAAATCTTTTGTTCATGGGAGCCAAAAGGGCTGAGGGGGTGGAAGGGGAAAAGGCAGCCTATAGCAGGCAATTCTTTGGCAATCTGTATGTGAGGAAAGATTTCTTGTTCTCAATTCCCTATGCATAGGATTTCTTTATATTCTATTAACTGGTCTGATTAAATGGCTTGCTTTTTTTTAGTCAAATATGTTTAAGTTTTAAAATGCAAAGTCCTGTTAAGTCTTGGATTTTGTGGAATACTGTACAATGTTTCTCAGCTTTAAAAGTTCCTTTAAATTGTGTTTTTGTCCTCCATTTTCTTTTTCTTTCTTTTTTCTTTTGTCCCCCCCCCCTACCCCCCCAACTCCTGGCATGATATGTAAAGTAGGCCAGATAAGTGTAATGGCATTTGCCTTGTCTGTACCCTGGCATTTCTGGTCTTTGCAATGCTCATTATCCTTGGTGTTGCTCGAGAATGATTTAGGAGATTATTGGGCTCTTGCTGAGGTTTAGGCTCTTTTCCAGTGCAGGTTATGACAGCTGTTGTGCAATTTAAACAATTTCTCAAAAGTTTGAGTAGGTGGAGTTCAAATACAGAGCTGTGCTTCTCTCAGAGCAACCTAAAATAATTCCTTCTTTTGGACTGTCAAAACTTGCCTCTTTTAAATTATTTTTTGTTACTGTCTTACAAATACTCTTTTCAGCCCAAGACAAAGCCAAGAAATTGTTACTTATGCCAGGGAGTGAAAAAAATCAAGCCATTTTTTTTTCCTTTCCTTTTGCCTGCTGAAGAATTTAATAAAATGCCACAAGTCCATTCTCCTTCAGATGAAAAGCAAGAACTTTGAATGAAACCCCTCATTTGTATACCTGAAAGCAGACAGGAATCTGATATGACTTCAAAATTACTGTTTAATTAGACTTAGAGTAATTTAATTAGATTTAATGATATTTTAACAGCCTATAAAATTACCCTGTCCAGATTACATACTGTGGAGGTGGTGTGTTCTGTGGGAAATGTATCAGTGTGTATGTAATGTATGGGATTTTTCATCATGGAATGGTTAGGGTTGGAAGGGCCCTCAAAGACTACCTAGTCACATCCCCCTGCCATGGGCAGGGGCATCCTCCACTACCCCACGTTGCCCAAAGCCCCATCCAACCTGGCCTTGAACCCTGCCAGGGAGGGGGCAGCCACAGCTTCTCTGGGCAGCCTGTGCCAGGGCCTCACCACCCTCACAGGGAAGAGTGTCTTCCTAATACCTAACCTAAACATACCCTCTTTTAGCTTAAAGCTGTTACCTCTTCTCCTATCACTACACTGGAGTCCCTCTCCAGCTTTCCTGTAGGTGTTACTAGGTACTGGAAGGCTGCAGTAAGGTTGTCTTGGAGATTTCTACAAGCCTGACTCTCTCTCAGCCTGTCTTCACAGGAGAGGTGCTCCAGCCCTCTGATCATCTTTCTGGTCCTCTTCTGAATTCACTCCACAAGGTCCATGTCTGTCTTGTATGGGGACCCCAGAGCAGGACACAGTACTCCACGTGAGGTCTCGTGAGAGCAGAGTAGAGGGAAAGAATCACCTCCCTTGACCTGCTGGCCATGCTCGTCTTGATGCAGCCCAGGATATGGTTGGCTTTCTGGGCTGCGAGCACACATTACGCTCTCATGTGGAGCTTTTGATCAGTCAGTGCCCCCAAGTCCCCCTTCTCAGGGCTGCTCACAATCCATTCTGAGCCCAGCCTGTAGCTGTGCTTGGGATTGTGCCGACCCATGTGCGGGACCTTGCACTTGGCCTTGTTGAACTTGATGCAGTTCGCACAGGCCCACTTCTCAAGCCTGTTTGTTTTTTGTTTGAAGTTTTTTTGAAGAAATGTACTTGTGTTTGTCTTAAATGGCTGTCAGATAAATATGGGGTTGAATATGTAAATAATGTGTTTACTTAACACTAATTGCTATTCCTGAATGGTTCCTTTCTGGAAGCATTCATATATATTCTACAATGGGTATATGGTGTACTTGCATTTTAAAAATCATGGTAGTGTGATCACATGGAACATAATAACGATACTTTCTTTTATGAAATAATTGAATCTCACTTTACATATCAAACTGTAATCTATGGTTTCTGAAGGGTGATGTGACCCTGCATGACCTATTTGAATTTATGTTCCAGTCTCCATTTCAGTTATTTATTTATCTGGCTAGACTTGTAATATTTTTTTCTCCTTTTTTCTAGTGTGGAGGGAGGAAGTTTATACAGCTGAACATCCTTTACTTTAAACTGTTCCTTCAGAAGGAATTTGTATAGCAGCTAATACTTGTAGATGAGAGTGACTGGCTGTTCCAGTGAGCATACTGTAAAACTACAAATTTGGAACACTTTGCATAGTTGGCTTTGTCCAGACCAGGAGTATGTTGCTCTTCCATTAAGCTTTTCTGCTGTGCTCTAGGAAGAAGCACATTGCTGTCTAATTTAATGTGCTGTTTGCCATCACATCTATCTTGGATTAGTAATATCTGGTGTATTGAAGTTTTCTGCAGGAAAGTTTGCTCTAGGCACTGTCTCCCTGTTCCCCCATGAGAGCTTGCAGGTTGTCTGTAATGTTACTTGTGTATGTTTGTGCAACTGCTGCTTTTCTTCGCTTGAAAGAGAAGATGAGGGAAACATGACTCTGATAGTGCACTGCCAAATTAAGCAGCTGTGATTCCAAGAATACACATATGGCTTATTATGAGGAAGAGTGTAAAACAATTCTTCTAGTGATAACCTCTGTACTTGCTCAGATGGTTCTATCTCCTACACTGTGTTGAGCTCCCCTAGTATGGGACATGCATGGTTTAAGTATAATTTTGAGTATGGTTAGTGGTTAGACTTGCACATACAATATCAGTTGGACTTCTGCTACCCTGTGCAGACCCATGGTTTTAATGAATGACTTTGCATATTTATTTATGCTTTTCTCACTTTACAAATGTCTGCCCTCACGATAATGTTAAAATAGGCAGTGGGCAGAGAAAGCGGCTACATGTATGAACATTTTGGTGACATAATTATGTTGAGAGATAGCTACTATAACATGATACACACTTAAGGTTTGGTACTGACTTGCTCTATTCTTCTGTGGTCAGACTTAGGCTTGCTTTTAATTTTGGAGAAGCAGAACATTTTCCTTAGCTGGCTGTTAATCTTTTTTAGAGCTTGAGGGCTAAACCCTCTAAGAGTGATATAGGTATGCAAATTCAATTCAGACTTAGCTGCCAATGAACTGAATGGTATCCAGTTGGAATCTTATTTTTTTTCTTTTCTTTTTTGTTTAGATATTGAAGAAGGATAAAAAAAACTCAAAGGTTTGGAAGGTTGAATGTGATCAGCATGAAGAGATTAAAAGCAAAGTTCAGGAACAGTGACGTAAGTATTTCTACTCAGTTTGACTGCTGGTTTCCATGCTGGAAACAAGTTCTTCACTCCCACCTTGATAAGGTTTTAGGTTAATGAATTACAGAGAAGAAAACCTTTTTCCAAGCACAAAGGCAACAGCTGAGTACAGTATGGAGTAGGCTGTTTCTATTCAGGTGGCAATTCTCTGATATGCAAACTAATGGTATTTCATTGCCTTCCTCTCCATTTCTGTATCCTCCTCATATGTGTGGGGTCTTCAGAACTAAAGTCAGATTGTGCTGGTGCCCAGATTGAAACTTTGTTCCAGGTATAGGATTAAGCCTAGCAGGACTTTACTACCCAATCATATTTCTGTCTAAGCATAATACCATTCTTATCAGTGTGGTATTTGTGCACTTAACAAAATGTCTTCTCAGTCTGTGGCAGGGTTTCTTTGTCAGCAGGAATACAGGAACCAGCTGTGGCTTATCAGTTCTAGTGCAACAGCAGAGGTGGATGTGGGGCTTGAGCAGCGAGGACGACAGATGTAAATATGGAGGGCCCACAGGAGACACTTCTGAACCTCATTTAGAGAGACATTATGCTGTGTATCATACATTACTTCTTGCCAGTAGAGTAGTATCACTGGAGAACCCAAGATTCAACTTGTATAGTAAGCATACATGGAGCAGTGGAATTGCTGCAGTCCAGTCCTGTTCTTCTTGTCTGTCTTTTCCTACTGCTTTTCCAGCTCTTTGTCATGCACTAATATTAATGCTTACTTGATAGTTAAGTGAGCAGTCAGTGAAATAGGTGACTTTGTATTTAATTGACTTTCCAGATTTTGTGTGGAATTTCTAACAAATATCTGTGAAGAATGTAACATTCTATTCTTCATCCTAGAGTTGTGTGCTGCTTTGGCAGAAGTGATGCATTGTTGTTTGTCATGATCAGATTCGCGGCCATGTTTGGTGTACTTGGGATGAGTACAGGCTGAGCTTTGATATAAAGATGGTCTCATGGCACACTGTTAGTGGTGCCTTTAGCTGGCTTGTAATGCACTTCAGTAGCTGTGAAGAAGTATCATCTGTAGATGTGCTGGTTACTAGAAAGTGTTTTGAGCTACAGGTTAGCATTTGGTGCAGCTGCTGTGTTGGCTTCCTGTTGCAATAAGTAGCAGCAATTGCTATTTTGTGTTCACCTACACCAGTAAAACATTCTACAGAATTTGCTTGAGTAATGGGAACAGTTCTTTGGCTAGTATACGAACACTGTTGGTCTTATGGAAGTGAGGTGTGCCTGTGTGTTAAGATGACTTCATTCAGTTTTATGCTAGTTGACTGGGCTGCTGCTCTAGAGCAAAGGCTAAGTGTCATGTGTGACGCAACTAGATCTTGCTGTGTCCACCCACTGCTATAAATTGCACTGGTTCACTTATTCCTTACTTATCTATCCTTGATAACTTGGGTCATGCCTCTCCCCAAAACCAAGTGAAGTCTGAAAGTAATTGCTGTTTTGATACTGCTGCTGTCTACTGGCTGGAGACAAAGTTGACCACAAAGGATTTTTCAGATACCTAAAATTTAGATATGCAGCTCTAAAAGCACAGCAGTCTAAATCCGTGACAGTCCAGTTTTCTCTGTTTTGAAGCCAAACCTTAAGGGCATAATTCAAAACGGCCAACAGGAGCTGTTCTATATTTTGTGCAAGATAAGCAAGGAAAATTATCTTTCTCTTTAGTTTCCAGAAGCTGCCCTTAGCTATAATTTGTGAGGTGGAGGAAGGGGAGGTGGTTTTAATTGGAATTAGTCGTATTTATATGTCAATTTATAAGATGTGTTAACTGCTTTTGGACTAGGGATAAGGGTAAAGAGGGTAAAGTCAGTAGGGATGGAGGGAATTTTTTTTAATCCCACCTCTCTTGTGTTTCTTCCTGAAGAAAATCTTTAACGACTTATTTTGTAGAGCTGAATGTGTCTTGTGGGAAAGAATAGTACCCTTCTCTTTAGCCTCACTGCTTCACTGCTAGCATTAAAAAAATAAGAATAGGCAGAGGAGTAAGAAGAGGTCTTCAAGGTGTGTGTGTGAGAAACAGGAATTAGACAAACAGTTCTCCAGCAGTAAGGTTGGTAAAATAAAGCTGTGTGTTGTAATGAAGACCATGTAGAAAACTTCATGTGTGTATTGAAGTTCTCTAGGCTGTTCTGGAGTGGCTCAGTGGAACTGCTAATATTTATGCATATGTGTCTCTGTCCCTACTGCAGGGCTTTGCTTTGGTGCTGCAGTCTTGCAGCTTGCAAAAGAAATGTCCTCACTCCCTCTTCTTTCATCTCTGACTGTTTGATTTTGAGGGTATTTGACTCTGCAGTGACACAGTTCAGGGACTAGTGATGGAAAATTGCTTTGTCAGGTGAGTTTTAGCTGGTTAAGTCCCTGCTCTGTCTTGCTTTAGGGTCTACCCTGAGCGGAATGGTGAATGTAGGATGGGTAGTAGGACATCCCATTCTGCAATTGTTGCCTGTCTGAGCTGCACTGTGAAATTGCACCCTGAGATTATTGGCTAAAAATCATTTGAGGGTTGGGTGTGCCAGCAAAGGAGTTGCTGGAAAACACAAGTAAAATGGGCAGATAATTCTGATAGTTTGCAGATTTGATATATTTCATAGCTGAGATAGGAGTGTGACTTTTTAGATGGGAGAGTGACTCTTTACTTCATGCATTTGCTCTTCGGCTTCTCTGTACCTCGCCTGATCCACTCTGTGTGCATGTGCAGGCTGCTCCAGAATCTTTTTTCCTTGACACACTTAATCATGGTGAAATCCTTCATGAGGGTGACTGTTGCCATGTGAACATGTATATTTGGAGTAGAAGAATAAGATTTATCACGCTGTCACAAATGAGTCTTATCAAAGCGTGACGTGTGGTTACAGGAGGATGCTTGTAGTCTAGAAAACTGTGAACAGGATGCCTAGGTGGGACTGAATGCTGAGCCTGGAAGCTGAGTAGTGGATAGGCATACTTCAAGAGTCTAGACAAAACAACAGAAATTGCATTTAGGTCTTGACAAACCTGCTACTCTCTTCTGCCTGTAAAGCTGTATTTTCTTTACTCACCTCTTGCTCTTTACTATCAAGCTCAAAAACTACTGTTAGTAGCATCTAAAAGCTATCAATTTAAAAGATGACTATTTTAATTGTTGCAAGAGACTATTAAATGTAATACTTGAAAAGTTGGTGTGGTAATATCACCTAAGAGCTGTCCTACCACTTAAGAACTCGAATTTGTTTGTAGACTGTAGTTTATTCGCACAAGAGAATAAACATTTCATTGCAGTAAGGCAGAAGTACGTTGCTGTTTCTGCTTGGAAAAATCAGAGTTTGAAGTAATCAAACTGAAAACCAGTACCACTGATGTCTTATTAGGCCTCTTATATTAACATTTGAGATTGTTTTCTGTAGTAACTAATGTTTGTGGCCTGACTTGAAAAGCATTTAGAATCTTAAAACAGAAGTATGAGGGCTGAGTAGATTTTCAAATGTGCAAAGCTATTAGGCCTGTGTAAACATGTTTTGTCGTGTTAAAAGTGACAGAATGCTCATAAACGTTTTAAGCACCTACAAGCTTTTAAATACCTAGCTCTTTGATACTAAGATGTTGCAGGAACTTGGTTGATCTGTTTGCATAGATTTGTTTTTAACTGTGTACTTGATCACTCTAGAAAAGTCATATTGTGTAAAACCTGTGATGTGTTGTGTTGTTTTTACTGTCATATGTGTGAGTGATATGTTGAAGTGTTAAGGACCACTTTCTGCAAGTACTGAAGATCAGCTGAAAGACATGCCTTGCAATTTGACAGCAACTGATTTTCTTCTGTTAGATTGTTGACTGGACGAGGGGAAGATTAGAATTGCGATTTGTTTCCAGGTATCTTCACTACTGAATAGTTAAGCAGTAGAGTGTCTTATTTTAAAATGGAAAAAGGACTCTGCGCAGAAGTAGCTATTGTCAGAAGCAAAGCCAAGACAGGCTGGGATTTCCCAATGCTAATTGCCAGTTCTATCTTCTGGTATTTCTGGAAATGCCTATTGGGGGTTGAAAAGTTTGCAGCTCTTAGAAAAATTTCTGCTTTTTGGCTTGTGGTGTAGTCATTGTTCTGTAAATCTCAAAATGACGAGGCAGCTGTAGTATAAAATCTCAGTCTTAATATAGATGCTAGCCCAGTTAAGACTTGGCACTCCTTTTAATGCCCAGTGTCCTAAGTAGTATGCTCCCATTCAACAGTTTTTAAAGTATAAAATGCTGCGTGGGGGTCTGTAACAAAAGATTGCTGGGATACATTCCATTGAAATCACTGTGTTCCCATGTGCTCTAGACTGAATGTGTGGGAGAACAAAACTTGGGTGGGGCAACCTTAAAAATAATAAACCATGATCTCCTTTAAACAGCCCTTAAATTCTTTTATCCACTGAAAGCTGCAATTAACTTTAAAAGGAGCATGGGATTGTTGAAAATTGCACTATCCGCTCTGTGTACATGCACTACTTTTGTTCAGGGTAATTGTGACAAAAGACCCAAATTCATAGAGTTCACTCTGGCTAAAAAGGGAAATAACAAAGTTGTCTGACCACTTCACTCAGTTAGTTAGAAAATGAACTGCTGAAAACCGATTTTTATTTAGGTGTCGTTTTATTGGATGTTGAATTAAATAAGCCTTAAACATGTGACCGTGATTGGAGCTTTCCCTGACTTTGAGTTCTTCAGTAACTTTTGATTCCACTACAGAATGTGTAGGGGAAGACTAGATCTCTGGAATGTGTATATTGTTCTCAACCACTTTGTGTTGGGAAGGAAGGGTTTAGCTTTCTCTTCCTCTTGAAACCAGTACTGTGGCTTGGCTCCTGCTTCTGCCTCCCTCTCTTAATAGTCAAGGGTTCACCTTCCACCCCATTTTCTGCTCTGGAGCTTTTGGGCTTCATGCCTCTAGTTCTGGACAGTGGAAGTCTCTGCTCCAGTCAGTTTCCTCTCCTACCAAAGCTTATTTGCATTGTGCAGGAATCACAGAATTGTAGAGGTTGGAAGGGACCTCAAGAGATCATCAGGTCCAACCCCCCTGCCAAAGCAGCTCCCCAGCTCATACTGCACAGATAGGCATCCAGATGGGTCTTCAATATCTCCAGAGAAGGAGACTCCACCACCCCCCTGGGCAGCCTGTCCCAGGGCTCTGGCACCCTCACTGGGGAAAAGTTCCTCCACATGTTGGTGCAGATCTTCCTGTGCTCCAGTTTGCAGCCACTGCCCCTTGTCCTGTCTCCACTGACCACAGAAAAGGGGCTGGCCAATCCCCCCTGCACCCCATACTTAAGATATTGATAAACATTGATTAGATCCCCCCTCAGTCTTCTTTTCTCCAGGCTGAACAGCCCCAGCTCTCTCAGCCTTTCCTCACAGGATAGATCTTCGAGGCCCTTAATCATCTTTGTCGCCCTTCTCTGGACTCTCTCCAGGAGATCCCTGTCTTTTTTATACCAGGGAGCCCAGAACTGGACACAATCCTCCAGGTGGGGCCTGACCAGGGCAGAGTAGAGGGGGAGGATCACCTCCTTCAACCTGTTGGCCACACTCCTCCTGATGCACCCCAGGATCCCATTGGCTCTCTTGGCCACCAGGGCACACTGCTGACTCATAGCCAACCTGTCATCCACCGGGACCCCCAGGTCCTTCTCCACAGAGCTCTTCTCCAGCAGGACATCCCCCAGCCTGTACTAAAATGAACGGTTGTTCCTCCCCAGGTGCAAGACTTTACACTTGCTTTTGTTGAATTTCATCTGGTTTCTCCCTGCCCAGCTCTCCAGCCTGTCCAGGCCTCGCTGGATGGCAGCGCAGTGTTCCTGCGTGTCAGCCACAAAAAGGTAAATGAGTCCTACAGTATATAGACCAAGACCTCCTTCCTGGTGCAGTCAGTTCAATGTGAACCTCTTGCCTTGCTTTTCTTCATTATTGATAGTAGGAATATGCTCAGAATGTTTCTAAAATTACTTCATTCAGGTGAATGGTATTCCTGGTGCACTTGAACTCTCTTTGAGGGAGCCAGTATCAGCCCATAGGTTTTGTAGCATCTCTTTTAATTGTGGAAGGGAAACATAATGGACTAGGGAAATAAAGACTGATAGATAAGGGTAGGGGAAACAGAAGGGAAAAAGAAAAGATCTGAAGGGGTAGGAAGGAAGAGAATTGAAGCTGGAGGGTCAGAGTTACTGGTTTGGTAACTATTCCATGGGAAGGAATAACCGGGCTCTTGTGGGATGCCTCCTGATCAGTTATCTCTGGACAGGGAAAAGACATAGCTTTGGCAGAGTGTTTGAGGCTAGATAACTTGCAGGTATTCTAGAAACAATCTGCAGCATCTCAAAATGGTTGGGGTAGAAAGGAAACGGAATAGATTAAATAAGAGCTGTGCTGGGGTGTTTGGAATTACAGTAAAACCACCTGGGTTGCAGTTGGCGTACTTTGAATAAACACATAGTTATTTCCTAAAATAGGATTATAGTTTGGAGTAGCAGGGAACATCTTTGTTGCGTTCCCAGTCTTTGTCAGTCTGTAATAAAATGCTATTGTCAGTTAAAAAGCCATGACTCCTTTCTCTGGTGCTAGTACCATGTCTGTGAAGTGTGCAGTGTTCATCCACAGACTGGGTTGGTCCTAGACAGTTCCAGTCCTAATCAACCATTCTTACGCTGTGGCTGCATATCAAGTGCAACTCTGCTAAAACCCATTTCAAAGTCAGAAGCAGCTTTGGGGTTGACCTCACTCACCCACTTGCAGTTTCTGTGTCCTGTTGGTAGCACGTTGTCTCTCTCCATGCTTTGCTTTCCACACCTGTCTGTCACAGAAGCACTGCCCTAAGGAAATGAGACACAGCTCCTGCACTGCTTTCGTTTTGATTTCTACCTCCATCCATGCTTGTGGCCCAAATTAGGTGAGGAATAATACCTCCCATTATTACTGGCCCTAGAGTCATATTCTTACTAGCGTAGCATGACATGGGGCTAATGACTGTTCTGTAAATATAGATTGGGGAAAGGTGTCTCCTTTTCCCAGGCGCTGCCTGCCTAGGCCTGTCAACTTTGTTATCCCAGACTCCTTGTTTGCTTACCTACCTAGAGCTGGAGGAAGGGCTGGAGGCTGCATGAAAGGAAACATTGATTAGTCACCGGTTGGCCACAAACACTGGTCTGCCCTGCCAGCTCAAGCAGTGTCTGGCAAGCCAAACACTTTGCACCTGTGATCTGATCATGCCAGGATAGCTGGTTTGGCCATTCTCCTGTGATTCCCTCATTAAAAGGAATATATGTAAAATGTTTGCAAAGATTAAAAGGAATCCTCCCATTATAAAGTTGTTTTAAATGGAGTTAAACCCTGTAGAGTTCTAGGCAGTGATATATAAAATTGTAATAGTTAAGTATGGAAAAACCACAATGTGAAGCCAGCCAGTTTGTTGACAGTTCATTACTAAATACCAAAGTTAAGCAGCATGAAGTGGGGGAGAGTAGGAAGAAGAAAGGCAAATGGGCATATGCAAACTGGAAAAAGTTAGTATTTTTAAATATATTGGTAACAAGAAAGGAATCTTTCTTGTATGGAAACTTATCTTTTGTGTCCCTTTAAACAGAGCACAAAAGTTCAAAGGCCTGAGTTTGGAAGAGTTGGAAAACAGCAGTTGTGGGATTTTTTTTTTTTTTTTTTTTGCTTATTAAGGTTTAAATTTGAATTAAAATACGTTAAAAGTATTATGAATGAGCAGTCATGTTCTTACTGTGATATACTATATCCTTTCTCCTTTTTGGTGTTACTCATGTCTCATCTGACTTAAAAAAAAACCCAACAAAACAAACAAAAACCAATTCTGCCCAGCTGTCAAAGTTGTCAGTTAAAACTCATGTAAAGGAGAAGATTTAATGAAGGTCCAGTCTCTGTGTTTTAGGTCTGTTGTCTTACTAAGAACAAAAATCAATTTGCTATGAATAGGTGCTGTAGTATTGTCTGAAGAATATAACACCCAAATGTTTTATTCTATTGGAGTTCTGAGCCTTTTCATCTCATGCTTACATTTTGGGCACCTATGGATGGTTCGGACAACAAATACTGAGGAGCTAATCCAGCCAAAATGGATGTATTATTTGGCTTTTCCCAGCAATACCTGATAGTCCTATTCTTCGAGAAGCTGTTCTGATGTTGTATAGTCCAGGTAAATGCCCAGCATTAGGGGCATGTCAAACCCTTTTCTGTTCCCTTGCTTGCCACACTTGCATCTCCTTGATGTTCATTTCATGCATGTTGTGAATGTCTGTGAAGCTTAAGCATAGAGGAGAATGAGGTGTCAGTGACCATTCTTCCCAGGAAGTACCATGTAGTGTTCAGGGAGAGCTGTGATGGTTGAACTTTCAGCACTTGATTGAAGGAACTTTCCCCTTGTTCAAAGGTCCAGTTCCTGAAGCACTGCATGGGGCAGGCAGGTAGAAGGAATGAGGATGAAGAGGTCTTCCTCTGTTGTAGCTGTGTAAGAGTGTTGATCTGGTTTTTTTATTTTCAAATATAGGTCTGAGCAGGTGCTTTCTGTGGCTGAGGGCAGGTTTGTCGGGCAAGGCTGATGAGTGATTCTTTGTGTTAGCTATAGTGATTAATGAAGTGTTTAAAAACTGCAGATCTGTGTGGAGAAAAACACAAAGGTGGGATGGATAAAAGGATGAAAGTAACTGTTTTTATTTGTGACAAAAAGCGATATAGTAGAGTTTGTCTTGCTGTTAAGACAATTTGTATTTATGCTATAGCTCAGTGGTACAAGTGTTCTATGAGCAACTGCTCAAGCTTTGTTAGCAGATGATCCCACTCGAATGAACTTCTGAAGTATTACAGACTTTTAAATGTATCAATTTACTGTAAATTGATGTAAGGCTAGTAAATCATAATCACTCATACTTTACTATAATTTGGTTGTGTAAGTAGTTGAAACCTGACTGGGCAAGGCCATGAGCAACCTGCTGTAGTTGACAGGGTAGATGTACTGGACCATCTTACAAACTTTACCATTCTGTGATTTCATACAAATATCAGTGCCTTAAAACACATCATATAGGAAGCTTGCAATCATACTGAAAGATAGAGAGCACTCTTAAAAAAAAGTAAAATCAGAGGTCTGAAAAACCTCAAGACCTAGCCCCAGGAAAAGCTATGGTATCCGTGTCCTTATGTTGTTAGTGTTTGTTGCTTGGACTTGTGTAGTTATTCTGGCATGTGCAAAAGCTATTTAATGAGCTATTTTTCCTACTTCTAGACCTAACACATCTAGAAGTAACTGTGGCCGTAAGCTTTTAAAAGCAGTATTGTCTTTGCTGGTAAAACCTGTAGTGGTTGAATGTCTTTTAACTGGGGCTGCAAGATGTCTTAATCTCTTAGATTCACAGTATTTGTACCACAGGTACTCTTCTCTCCCTGTATTTTTCTTGTTACATGGACTCTGTCTTGAAGCATTTTGAGCTAGGAGCCTCCTTTGGCACTGTTCTAGCGTCAGGCCTAACACTAGTGCTTTGAGACTTTGACAGGCTGGACAGCTGGGCAAGGAGAAACCAAATGAGGGTCAACAAAAGTAAGTGTAGAGTCTTGCACCTGGGAAGAAATAACCACTGGAATCAGCACAGGCTGGGGGATGACCTGCTGGAGAGGAGCTCTATGGAGAAGGACCTGAGGGTCCTGGTGGATGACAGGTTGGCCATGAGCCAGCAGTGTGCCCTGGTGGCTAAGAGAGCCAATGGGATCCTGGGGTGCATCAGGAGGAGTGTGGCCAGCAGGTCAAAGGAGGTGATCCTCCCTCTTTACTCTGCCCTGGTCAGGCTCTGCCTGGAGTATTGTGTCCAGTTCTGGGCTCCCTGGTATAAAAAAGACAGGGATCTCCTGGAGAGAGTGCAGAGAAGGGCTACGAAGATGATTAAGGGCCTGGAACATCTATCCTATGAGGAAAGGCTGAGAGAGCTGGGGCTGTTCAGCCTGGAGAAAAGAAGACTGAGGGGGGACCTAATCAATGTTTATCGATACCTTAAGTATGGGATGCAGGGGGAATTGGCCAGCCCCTTTTCTGTGGTCTGTGGAGACAGGACAAGGGGCAGTGGCTGCAAACTGGAGCACAGGAAGATCTGCACCAACATGTGGAGGAACTTTTCCCCAGTGAGGGTGCCAGAGCCCTGGGACAGGCTGCCCAGGGGGGTGGTGGAGTCTCCTTCTCTGGAGATATTGAAGACCCATCTGGATACCTATCTGTGCAGAATGAGCTGGGGAGCTGCTTTGGCAGGGGGGTTGGACCTGATGATCTCTTGAGGTCCCTTCCAACCTCTACAATTCTGTGACTGTTTATAAATATCTGTGATACTTATAAATATCTGTGATTGATACTATTTAGATTTTTGAAAGGTGACATAATACTGCTAGCAAAACATAATCTGAAACTACAGCTGTCTGAGGAGTCTTATTCCCCAGATACACTGCATGCGTGTATCTCAGATGAAACACACAAGTTAACTGTTCAGAACACTTGCATTGACTTGATGATGGTAGAAGCAAAGGTATTTTAATAACTTTGCAAATAATGTGGTTACCAATGCATATGTATGTGTCTGACATACCTACTCTGGTCTTTTCACAGGTGCATGCCTCTTTTCTTTCATCTTTGCTTCTTTGCTGTGTGTGGTGGAAATGTCTTAAGAATCTTGTAAACTTGAGTAACCTGTCTGCTTATCCAGAGACTGAAACAGTGCCCTTTGAAGTCAGAAGAAAGACTTTAGCCTGCTTGACTGAACTTTGAATCATGAACCAAAGTCTTGGCTCCATAGAAGCCTATGGCAAGGCTTCAGTGAGGCACAGACTTCCTCTGGATCTAGCATAAAAATACACGGGCCTGTTGAGGATGCTCAGATTGGCAGGTTATCAGTGGCTTCTTTTTAAGGTCAACAACGTACTGGGCTATTGTTGTAGTTCTTCTCCCTTTTTTTCCTTTTGGGGCTGTTTGCTTATGATAGGACAATATTCTGTTCAGTGGGAACAATGGCATCCCCTCAGTGACCTTACCTTTTCAATGTGTATTTCAGATCTATAATTTATAGATGTGTAGGAAGTCTAAATGAAATATACCACTTGAGATGTGGTGGAACTTGCAGATCTTCCAGGAAGTAAGCAACACTGTGAGCTTATGGAGCATTAGTCAACACACTGCTTGTGAACAGTTTTATTGCATGCCACAGTTGTGGACAGATTGCTGCATTTCTGAGTAGAGGAAGCTGCATCATGTTCAGGCACCTATTAATCATTAAGAAAAGCTACGTGCTAGGTCAATGAGGAAAAGCTAGTGCACTGTCAGCTTGATATCTTCAGTTGATTTGCCTTTATTGCTTCTTGTAAACATGCACATACCAGGGAAAGATACTGTGTAGTAATACAATCAGATTTGAAATTAAAAATTGACAGTGTATATTGCAAAATTATCAATGTATACAACCCTTTTAATAGGAGATGAGGTGATTTGGTTGAAGATTGCAATTTATGACTATAGGTGTAGAAGCTGATCTGTAAATGCATGCTTGAGAAGAGGTTGATTCTTAAAGGCCTTTCTAATGACATACAATCATAGAATGATGACTTTTAAAGGTCATCTAGTCCAACCGCTCTGCACTGGGCAAGTTTGTCTTCAACTAGACCAGGTTGCCCCATCCAACCTGACCATACCCATTTCCAGGGATGAGGCATCCACAACTTCTCTGGGCGACCTGTGCCAGTGTTTCACTACCCTCATTTTAAAAAAAAAAACCCAAAACAAGACGTCTTCTATCTAGTATAAATCCTTCAGCATAAACCAAATACACTCCATGCCCTTGTAAACAGTCCCTCTCCTGCTTTCCTGTATGCCCCTTCAGGTACTGGAAGCCTGCAATAAGGTCTCGCTGGCGTCTTCTCTAGGCTGAAGAAGCCCAACTCTCAGGCTGTCTTCGCAGGAAAGGTGCTCCAGGGTCATCTTTGTGGCCTCCTCTGGACTTGCTCCAACAGGTCCATGTCCTTCCTGTACTGGGGACCCAGAGCTGTAGAAATGGGGAACTTCCTCTCTTGACCTGCTGATCATGTTACTTTTGATGTGGCCCAGGCTGCTGTTGGCTTTCTGGGCTGCAAGCTGCATTTCTGGCTCATGTTCCAGCTTTTCATCCACCAGTACCCCCAAGTCCTCCTCACAGCTGGTCGCAATCCCTTCATCCCCCAGCCTGGATTGATACTGGGGGGTCGCACCAGTTCAGGATCTTGAATTTGGGCTTGTTGAACCTCATGAGGTTCATATGGGTCTACTTCTTGAGCTTGTCTGGGTCCCTGTGGATGCATCCTGTGCCTTAGACATATCAACCGCACCACTCAATTTGTCACTGATCTCTCTCTGAGCATTACACCACTGATCACTATTCTCTGGATATGACCATCCAGCTGATTCCTTAGCCCATCCATCAAATCCGTATCTCTCTGCTTTAGAAAGGAGTATGTTGTGGGGGACTGCTTTATTTCTATGTGTTTATCAGGGGAGGAAACTGGATGCTTCAGTTCTTCTGGCTGTGGCTAAGGGAACCTGAACAGCACATCATGTGTTTATGCCTTATGTAGCCTTATGTTGGACTGCAAGCTTCAGCTGTCTCCAACTGTTAGCTGCATTTACTGACACAGTAATAACCTACATAAGGGGAGGATTTTTGTGGCCCACCGAATTATGTTCCAGTCCCACTTTTCTTGGTACAAGCAGCCTGTTGCTTTGTTTTTACTACATGTATCAATGTGTGATAAGTACAAGAAGTAGCAGTTGTGCAAATTTTCGGTTATTCTGGAAAAAGTGTTGTAAACAAGGCTATGCATATGAAGTGTGCTGTATGGCAAGAACCTGCCCTAGGCTTGGAGTTGGGCAGCAATGTTTTTCCAGTAGTGTATACCACTTCTTAATATGTATGTTGTTTGCTTGTAAACTTGAAGTTGCTCAGGGTGTTTTGGTTTTGTTATTCTGAGTGTAGGTTCCTTGTTTGCAAGCCAGGTCTCGCTTCAGCTGGGTTATTTAGCATGTTGTGCTCTGAAGAGGAAGGTTGTGTTATCCATGTGTTTGTGAGGACCATCAGCTCAGATTAATGTTACAGCAAAAAAGTTCTTGAAAAATCTCCTGTTGTGGTGCACTTCAGCTCTATCCATTTACTCAGATGATGGTAAGATGCATGAGGTCACATGAAGGCTGGGATTTTTTTGTGAGTAACATTGCTTTCCTGAGAGGATCATTTGAGGTAGAAAATAATTTATATATTGCTTGCTAAACAATGATGTAGCAAATGGGACATGGCAAGCATGAGCCGTGTGGGAAGGGTGGCTACCAGTAAGTTTCTTGAGGCCTGTTGATGGGTGACAATCTGTTTCTGTTATGTTGACTAGGACTTTTGTATAAGGTATGGTATGGGTTTTCTCATTTCTTTTTAAATGTGGATGCTTTTTCAGTCGTTACACGTTAGGTGGAAACAAGCAAACTAGCAAACTTCCTTTTTGCTTTTTTTCCTTTCTTCCTTTTAGTTTAGGCTAGCTGGGGGAACATGGGACTATCCCTTGGCTATGGAACCTTCTTTCCAGGTTGTTCCTGTCTGCTAATTCATTGCAGAGGGTTTTTTTGAAAAAAAAAAAAAACAACCACCAAACAAACCCAAACAACTGTGGCTGTTGTTTCAGCCTGTGAAATACATACCTGCTTTGTGTGGCTGTGCGAGTTGTTGAAGGGAAGGCACCGAGTCCAGTCTGAGATTTTCGGATATGAGATGGAAGAACATGAGATAAGTGTATTCAGGGACCAGGAAGGCAAGTTCAGTAAGTTAACATGTAGCTGAAATGTACTTGGCATTTTTTAGAGTTTCTCTTCTAGTAGCATAAGAATGTAATTGTTCTGCCATGCTGTATTTTTCCCAATCTCTGGAAGGGAGTTTCCATGCCTGGAATTTAGATTTATAACATGATTTTTTTTTCCTGATATATCCTGATACTCTTAGATTAAGGTCAAGTCACTTTATTCTTCAAATGCTAAGTTGCCTGTTTCCTGCACTGGTGACTTGGGTCATGTCTGTAAGCTAACAGAAAAAGCCTGCTATCTAGAAATGATGCATTAATATTACTTAATGATGTATTTCTTCCTAATCTTCTGCAGCATTGCATTCATTCCCCTCTCCTGTCTCTTGGATAATTCTCATGGGTTTAATTACTGTGTTCAAGGCAGCATTTTCATTTTAGTAGACTTACGTTTCTGGTTTTAACACTAGTAGTTGTTCTGCTATTTCACTGGTCTGTAAATAACCTAGCTAGTGCTTCGTAGCTTCAGTTTTGTGAATGTAGGATTGTTTCTGCTCTCTGCATGTACAGCAAATAATTATTAAATTGCATTCTTTGACATAAGAATAGGTACATGCACTGAAGGCAGCTGTAAAGAAACACAGTACAGTCTTATTTAGAGGGAGGGGAACAGATACTGTAAATTTTACCATTGGAATTGACTTAAGCTCCTAGTTGAACAGCATGAAAGCTGCCAAGGTAGTGCAGTAAAGTTAGAAGCTTGGAAGACGGGCTCAACACCTCATCTTTCAATGTGAGTTTCTGTCGTCTTGTGCTGGAGCTTGTTACCTGCTTTCACATCTTTAAAATAAGGAGGGGTTTGTAAGAATATTTATACGGGGTAATTGTGGTGGGTATAAAAATAATTCTGCCATGCTCAAATGCTGTGGAAACATGGGAGCTGTGTAAATTCTCCAGTGGAGAGGCAACTACCTTCTCCCATGTCCAGCCTAACTTCTTTCTCAGCTCTACACAGCTTGGGACTCCTCAGATTGTTCTAGTCTTGGTATGTCTGCTGGCTGTTGTTGTAAACTTCTGTCTCTGGAGTTTCCTGCTGTTCAAAATCTGTGGGTAGTTAGTTGAGGTGCTGCTGCAGCATGCTGTTGGAGATCTGACCTTCCCTTGCAGGGCACTTGAGTTTGTCCCAAATATGTGTAATAGGACTGCATGACACTTGCATCAGTAAGATTTAGAAGGGTGATTTTAAATATGGAAGGCATAAATGGCCCTGATAGTCTCCTTTAATTACCTTTTCTGAAAAGTAGAGGCCTGTGCTCCTGGTGACAGGGTGCTCAGGACCTTGTAGGACCAGATATTTTACATTTTATTAGCCCAGTTGTTTTCAGTATGATTGCTCCAAATTTTTGTCACTGTGTGATCACAGTCTGACCTAGAACATGTCTCCTCCTCCTGTTTCCAGCATGTGTGTGGTATTTTGGATGAATTGTCAGTTTTCACACACAGCTGAAATGCATCTTCTTTTCAAGTATGTTTGAGTAATCCATAGTGATTAAGCAAAACAAGTAGGACAGAATGTGATCTTGCTATATGCCATGATTGCAAGGACTCTGTCTTTGAAATAAATCAGTTGTTTGTCGGAAGACTCATGTCTGAATAAGCACACAGCATTGCTGCAGACAGGAAGTGCCCTAGTCTGTTGACCTTGTCTTCCAGGGAAAAAAATCAAAGCTCTCAATTTAAAAAAAAAAAAAAAAAAAGAGAAACTAACTTGTCTTAGTGGAAGACAAAGGCAATAATATGTATAACCTTTTTTTTCAGAGTTTATGAATGTGCAATCTGATACTTAAATTGCTTTTAAAACTTTTTTTAATGCGGCTGAAAAGAGTGAGGTCAGACGTATTTTGTTAGGGCTATATTATACTCCACAAGGGTGAACAGGAAATGGTTTAAAGGAATGCCAAGAAGCCCCTATTCCCCAACCAATTCCCTTGTCTTCTTTTAACCAGCTTTATTTCAAATTGCATGCTTCAGCTGCTGTGAGCATTTCTGGGTTTAGACTAGGGGAAGGTTTCAGTGTGTTCTTAAGTTACATCATCCAAGTTACTTGGCCTGCAATTGAAAGAAGAAAACTGGCTGGATTTTAAATACAACTATATACAGACCAGGTGTGGGCAAACTGAGATTTTGCTGTATACATCTCTGATCTCTTAGAAAGAAACCAGATAGAGAATTAACCTTATTAACACAATTGTATTCAATAATGCTTATCACAATTTCAGATCATTACCACTATCTTCAGAAACTTGCAATTTGAAATTTTGCAGTACAATCCCTATTTATTCACTTTATTACATGAATTCTAATTTTCTTTTTCTAGCTATGTTTTTTCTCCAAAGCAGCCCTTTTATTTTTCAAGTCTCCTGCTGAAAAAGGAAATCTAGAAAATAAAAACCCACATGTTAATATTGCTAAATCCATTCACTTACAAGCTATGAAAAAACAGTAAAAATTAACAAAAAACCCAACCTGGATTTCTCTAAAGTGCTTCTGAACAGTGCACTCACAGAAATGCTTAAGACTATGTTGTATCTTCTTACTGATTTTGCTTTTCATCTTGAATATCCGGTTAAGAAACACAAAGGAACATCTCCTTGTAGAAAAGAGAAATTGGAAGTAGATATTGCAAAGAGCTGCAGGCAGAACAGCTTGCTTTCTGGAGGTGCAGTGACCTGTATGCAGTGTGATCTTGGGCTTCTTGGTATTCATGGGCGAGGCAAGCCCCTTCCTCTATGGGGAAAGTGACTTGCTAGAGCAAGCCACCTCTTTCTGAAGCTTTGAACAGATGTAATGTATGTTGCCTTAACACTTGGCTTCTAGTCTAAAATGCTCATAAATCTTTTCATACCAGATCTGGCTGTTAACTATGGCTGTATGTAATGGTTGTACCTATTGGTTGGTTAATAGGGCAGATCTTGCAAGTACTCGCTGTGTTTGCCAGAGAGCTGCCACACTGAACATGCAAAGCTAAATCAGAAATGTACTAAACTCCTTCATAGTGTGTGATGTGAATTTTTATAGTCGTCTCTTCATGAGTCATTCCAAACACACAGATGTGTAAGTTCCAAAACTAACCTACTGCTTATCTTAAAATACCCTTAAATAGTCACATCAGACGTTACGCTGTGCGCTTTCAAACTTGGATATCAACCCAAGATGTCTAAAGTATGACAAAGCTAGATAAGCTGACTAGTAGTATTGGTATACACTCTGGAGTTTAAACTTCATGTTTGGCTCCGGTTGTATTCAGAAGACACAGTTGTAACTTCCTCTCTAGCTTTTGAACGCAGTGATTTGGCTTTCCAGAGTTCAGCAGCTTTGCTGACTGCCTGGCTTAGATGATCTCTCATAACTGTTTACAGAAGTCAGAAATATTTGCACAACAGTAATTATTAAAGAGGACTAGGAGCTCTGGTTATGAAATCCAACACCTATAACAATAATTAACACTGAACTATTGGGTGGAAGGCTGCTAAGAATCTACAATTGGGACTGAGTGCCTGCTACATGACATTAAAATCTTGGTTATTGAATGCTGTAATTCATCAGGCATGTGGGCAGGACCATATAAGTGAAATTAGAGGGTCTTCTCCAGTGTTTCTGGCGCTCCTAATTCTAGACTCAGTTGGTTTTCCATGCAAATAATCCTTATAAAATCTGTGCTTTCTTGCAGCTTTGAGTTGTATGGGGAGACTCAAAATTATTGAACTTCTGGTATTAGCCACTTTCGTCTCCCTCTCATTTCTCTCCAGTTTTCTGTTTGTTCCTTGGCTGTTATGGTTGGGGAGGACGTGCAGGGAGGAGCTAGGCTACCGTTTATCTTTCTACTTTAGGACTGTTTAAAGCAAAGTCTGTTTGAGACCATAGCTGGATCTTTAACACTCCTTGCCTCCTGTAGAGGTGGGGAAGTCGCTTTTGTCTCTGTGGAAATTGCTTGGGACATTTGAGATTTGCCTAGGACTGGTGAGCCCTGGAGAAAAGTTCTGTGTTGGAAGCAAAACAAACAAAAAACCCAAAGGAAAGGAGAATATGTCTGTTGACATAAAGCCTGTGTTTTATTTGAAATAGAAAAATAGGAGCTTGTACTGACATGAATCATCATCCATATTCTGTTCCTTGTTTTCTCTTTAGCTGATAGTGGGTGGAGTTCTGAAGTATTTCAGGCTAAACTAACTTCAGAAGGCACCAACATGGGAGAGAGTTGCCATCAGCCTGGGCCTCCATTGTCCTACTGAAGCTTTGAGGATGTTTTTGGCATTCCTTCATGTGGCTTTTTCACACAGCCCCAGAGGCATTGTGTTTACCAATAGATCTTAGCTGTTCGTGCTACAATGGAAAGCATCATTGCTAAGCTCTGCCAACTTCCCTCTTTCCAGATCCCTTTGCTCTTCACCGGCAAGCTTACTATGTATCTCTATCACAGAAAGCTAGTACTGGCTTAGGGTCTTGCTACGCTTAGTGCTGCTGTTGTTACTCATTGTCTTGCCCTTGCAGGTTAAAGGGTTCTTCTCCTGGAGTTTAATTCTAAAACGAAGGCTGTGTTTCTCTCCCATAAAACTGGAAATAGAGTTGATCATACCTAAAGGAGACAAGTGCAGCTGATCATACCTAAAAGAGATGCCGTGCTTGTTTGTGGAGCAGCGGGTAAACATAATTTGCGCTGTGCAGACTTGCCAAACATTAATAAATTCCAATCACCCAAGTTGATGAAAGACACACATTATCTGTTTCTGGCAAGAATTATATTGCATCTAATTAGGCCCAACTTTAGAACATAGCATTTCATGAGCAAAGTTAATTACAATGTTCTTAGTCTTTGTTACAGGAAAGCCTAGTGGTGGGGAAAATCAGCAGTTGACGTTAATTTGTGTTCTCTTACTTAATGCTTAACTGTCTCAGCCTTTCAGTATGTAAGCTTGCCAGGCCTGCCATGCACTGCAGTTGCTGGGAGAACATAATTTCATCTGATGAGAATGACAGGGAGAGAATCTTATTTTCAGTAGTGGCAAGCAGTGTAGTTAACTCTGTAGTGTTCATGTAGCTCGCTCTTTTCAGTGACTCAGTAGAGTGAAGAATGTTTTTCAAGTGAGTTAATTGACTGCATAGAAAACCTACAAGGTGATGGGGTAGAGTGGCTGCCATTTATGTTAAACACATTATTTTGAGATCTCACCTTCTTCCTTGACCCCTTCAATTCAAAACCTTTCCTAGTAAAATGTCTACCTGATTTATGTTGTAAATATTACTAAATATTCTGTAAAACTTGTGAGAAAATAAAGTGATACTTTTAAAAAACATCATTACTATTTTGCAGTGTTTCTTGAGATTGAACAGTCAGTCTTTGATATCACAGTGTTCTTTGTGAGCAGCAGAGCTGGAAGCCTGATCTCCCTGCATGGTGGCTTTGGATTCCTTCTCCACCTCATCACCGTACTGATGGTTTTCCCACTCTGGCCTTCCATGTGTGTCCTTTTTGCTCTCTCTCTGACATACGTGTGGAGACAGCTCTCTCCCATGTCCCCCATGTGCCTGCCAGGCATCAGGCAGTGTGTCTGCTGGGACTGTTCCAAATTGCAAAACAGGTAGTGCAGTTAGGTGTTTGGCATCTGACAGATCAAACAAAATGGCTAAGCTCATGCTGCAGCATTTGGTGGAAGCACTGTATTATTCTTGTCAACATAATCACTGTTTTTTCATGAAACTGGCATGGGTTTATTTATCTTGGAGAGTGCTTACTAGCTTTCGGTAATCTTGGAGTAGGTGTACTGCTATAGAATGATTGCATAAACCTCTTGGTGGGGTAGGAGGAGGAACTGACACCAAATGAAATGCTGTTCCAGAATTATTTCTTTTGAAATAAGAACAGGACCCTGAGACCTGTATTGCTGAGTTTGCTAAACCTAGCCTTTCAAGGGCCATAGGTTTCTGTGATACTTGGTCATGAATACCAGCAGTGCTAACAGAAAGCTGCTGGCTGGGAGCAGTTCTTGAAGCTGACGACTTCTGTTCAAGGATAGGGATGTGGTTTCTGCCTATGCTAAATAAACTTGCTGGAGATCTGATTCCACTTTATAAAATAGATGGAACTCTAATGTGGTATTGAACTTGTTTAATAAGCTACTTAACATGGCTGTTCTGGAGGCTGTCTTTATTTCGGCAAGCATCTGGCTACACTTGCAATTTGAGAATAGGCAAGATTAGATTGTTTTCTCTAGTGTTGTGTGCAATGGCACTTTCAACCATGACTGGGGCCCTGAAGTGTTAGGGTAATTTGAACTCTGACTGCACAGTTTCTTGTAGAATAAATAGATCTTAAACTTTTGCTACACTGCAATTTTTTTTTACCTGGCATCATGTATGTTATGTTGATGGGAGCAACCTCTGTCCAAAGGGTGCAGTCAAATTTTTTTCACTGCTCCTGTTTTGAGAACTTAAATGGTGAACCTTGCATTCCATTTCTTGCTGCTTTTACACTGTTGATGCAGACAAGAAGTGAAAGAGTTGGAATAGGATATTTTGTCATTATCATAATCCTGCTTTGTTGTATAATGCAAGTTTTTCTGCTTCACCCTCCACAGATGGAGATTATAGATTATGAAGTCTGAAGGGTACAAATGTGTCTCATCTGCATCAATCTGGGTGGCTTTCAGGAATGCTGTTTGCCTGGTGTCTCTTGTGTCCAGGTTGCTCCCTTTTCCAACCTATAAGAGAAGCAGAGGTTTTGGGGTAAAAATGTATCAAGGTGCCTTGTCTTGGGACATTTTGTCTAAAACTATGCAGTGATTAGATAATTTACATGAAAAACATGTGTGTTCTGTATGGGAGATGTGTAGCATTCTTGTTGGCTTCCCCAGGAGCTTTTTCTGTGAGTCTTTTACCTACACAAGATGCTTTAATATAGTGAAGAGTCAAGATCTGCTGCTCTGTTAGCAAATCTGTCAGCCTGATTCCCACAACTTAGACCAATACGAGTGAGGGATGGATAAATTCTGCAATGCAAATTCTGCTGAAGAGCTTGGAAGGTGGTCTGTGAGAATGAACTTCTCTTGGTCTTGTTTCCCTTTCCTGGGCTTCCCTTCCATCCATCTTCTGTGTAAACCAGAAAGAAAGATGCTCCATCCACTGCAGGATATTGACATTGATATTGTACAGATGTTGTGTGACTTCCATAATCTTTCTTTCTCAACCACATGCATGAATCTAAATGCAAAAAAAAAAAAGGATTGTTTAGAGTAGATGAACCAAAACAGTTATGGGACTAGGTACAAACATATATCCCACTTTTCTCTGAGAAGGTGTTGGGACATGTAGCAAAATGCATCAAACCACAGTCTGCATAGCTTTGAGGAATAGAATACATACTTGTGATACCATCTAATTTGAGCTGTACTGTTTCTATTTGTGGCTTTTCAATGGTACAGTTGTTTTGTGAGCCTGGGATGCTTTCTGGAATGATATAGAGTACGTGATTGCCCATTGAGTCATCTGTGGCAGTGCAAAGGCTGGAGCTGGAACGTGTGTTCTAAAGCAAATGCTGAAAACTTGCATTCAGTGGTAAAAACAGTACTTTGCAATGCTGCCATTTGTAAAACACAAGCAGTCAGTGACCTCTTCATTAGTATACTTGAATGCCATATGCAGACCATTACAAAGACCTTACTGCATGGACCCCTTTTTCCTTCGTTACTGGAAAGCTGAGTTGGGCTTGCAAGGAAGAGTCCTGGTTCCCATTTTCATCTGAAATATGAACTCTGCTTTACATTCCTGACCCGTAACAGAGCTATTCCAAAAACATGCTTTTTCTCCACCAAAGCAGCATGTGTTGAATTATAATGACCCATCCTGCAATGCAGACATTTTAATTTTCAACAGGCATGAACTTCTGAAAGGGGGTGAAAGTTCGGGGAGGGGCAAGGGAGGAGGCTAACTCAGAAAATATGAACAGAAAAGTACTCCTTTCCCAACCCTCTGTTCTTTAGAGCATGCTCACTAGAGAAATTAAAACCAGAAAGAATTTAAAAATTATTTTTATCTTAAGAACTTTATGCCTGTTTGAGGTTTTGGAATATAGGTCATGAATTAAAAACTATCTTATGTTTGTGCACAACTTCATCGTATTTAGGTGGTGGGGAAAATGAACCTTTGAGGGCTAAAAATAGGTCTGTAATTATGTATAATAGGCAGAGATAGCTGCCCATCTTGCTTAGCCTTGGCATTTAGGTCTAGAGGAAGGGGAGCCTTCTGCAATCAGTGCTTTCCACTGAAAACACTGAAATTCTTCACGCCTTGTAAAGCGTGTTGTCTGCTAGTTGTGTGCATGTTGCTGAGCTGGTTAATTGTGGCTCCTGCTGTATCTGTTGCTCACTACTCATCTGGCCCTGTTCCAAGCAGAAGCTGAGCTGTTTGCCTAGTGGGATATAGAGTTCTTCCCGGTGCCTTTTGGTTGCAGCTTTCTGTAGCTCAGGGACTGAGGAGCCTAAGAGTTAGTTGCTGTATAAACTGTGTTGTACTTCCGAGAAACTACTCCAGGGTGGAGAATTTGAGGGAGTCATCGGGTGTGAGTAGTTTAGCAATCTTAAATTGTGCTGATGGATTGACTGTTCTAGAGTGCTGGAAATTTCTACTTGACTTTCCTAAAGAGGAGGATCATACCTTTTTTTCTCCAAAATCATATTGACCTTTATACACATTACAGGAAGAATGCTGTGTGTCATCAGGGCAGTAGAAAGGGCATGTGTTTGTTACTTCTTATGAAGGCAGTCTTACGGAGCAGGTGGATGTTAGATATACTAGCATAACAGGGAACACATCTCTGCTGAAAGGACCTAGAAGTCCTTTTTGACAGTGCTGTGAACAAAATTAAAGCAAGGCAGCAGGGCTGTCTGTTTTCCTAGAGCCTGATTTATGCAAGAGTTTGCTTCTGACAGAATTAAGTGTTAAAGATTCATTTGCTTTAGGGAAAAAAAAAAGTAAAGGAAAAAAATACAAGTATATCATATGTTTTGATTTGTGAGTAGGTGAGCTGCACAGATGCAATAAAAAAAGGCAGAAGCTTAAATTTGGATCAGTATTTGTGTCTGTTCAGCAGAAATGTTGAAATAGGAGGAAATTGTAAAATCAATGCAATGAATTCTAAAGAAATGATGCTTTCCTTGTCCGAACCAGCATGTAGCTTCTCTTGACCTTCTTACTCTGACTTATTGATCTTCCCTGAGATGTATAAGGATGCATGCACCTTAACATTGAATAGAATTTCTGCTTAGTCTCCCTGAGGCAGTTTCAAAATCTGTATGTTGAAGCATGTGCTTTTTTGTTTTAATTGAGCAGGTATAATTTTTCCCTTTATTTTATCTGTGTTCATAGAGTGGCTGTGAAGTGAATGTTTTAGAAAAAGAGTTAAAGCTTTTTTACCTTTTTGAAGACTTTGTAGTTAACCCAGAATAGAGTTAAGTCTAGCTGTTTGTGGAACAGGTTGCCATCTTCCCACATACACAGTTAAGGAAACTGGAATGCTTTAACCATGCAAATCAGTTATAATAGTTCTCTTTTAATGGATTCTTTGCCTTTTTTCACCTGCTGATGCAAGAAACACTCTTTTGTGCTGTCTTCAGAAACTGAACAGAAGTATTCTTGAATACTGCGCAGCATTGTAGGTATGTTGAGCTCCTTTTACATAGCTATTTCCAGTTCTCATGTGCCTCTGTTTACTGCAGGGCTGCACAGTGTATTTTCCAGATACAAATGATTTCAGGCTCAGTTTAGAAGGGTCAGTTTCAAGATGAGTCTGTTGTACTGTTCTCTTAAAAATTAGCATTCCAACACATGTCCCTGAATATCAGCTCGCTCTCTTGTCCAGAGACTGTATTAAACCAGTGAAGTAATCATAGTGTTTTCTGCATTTGACTGGGGGAAAGCCTACTTAGAGTAACGTTTTCAGTATGATACCAACTCATTATCGTTACAATCTCTAGCAAAAGCAAAGAAACAAAACCCTTTATGTGTAGCAGGCTCCTATTACACTGCAGTGTTAATACTCCTGTACTTGCTAGGATCTGGACGCAATTACTTTCTCCTTTATGCTGAAATTCTAGCTGTGCTGGGAGAGTAGTTTACATACTAACTATTTTGATGGTTGTTTTCATTTGTGTCCTTGTGCTCTGCTCAAGCACATAGAAATTGACTGGCTGTATCCAAACAGGAGAGAGATTTTTGGTAAAATTTCATCTCCTAATTTCTGCCTGAGCTGTCTGGGAGTGGTCTCCAAGGTAACCAGGCTTTTCCTGGCATAACTCAATAGTTCTTGCTAAAATAAGCGCTGGTAGCAACTGCCTTGGTGCAGTAGCAAGAAATGTGTCAATTTTTATGAGACACGAGTAATTACTGCTCTGCTTAGGAACTGATGTTTTATTTAGAGTTGGGTTCCGTCACCTCTCTCTGACAGGGTTGAGAGTTCAATCCCAGGCTCACAGGCTTGGAAGAGACCATGTGTTGAAACATGTTCAACTTCTGGGGCTGAGAATAAATCTTTATTTTTTGTGCTCATCTTCCTAGTAATTTCTCCTTTGGCCAACTAAAAAACAGTAAAAACAGTACTGTTTTGCTCTGGTGGAAGGTGCGTATGCAACCAGTGAAATATGCAGTGAAACCTCAGATCTTGCATACTTTTTTTTTCCCCCTGGTCTGTCTAAATAAATACTACTTAACATATTTTGGCGGCTTAAAAATAATTTGCACTACAACGCCTAATTTTTCTAGGTCTGTTGACATGCAAACAGCATATGGATCATAAACAACACAGTATGTTATTTTGGACTTTACATTGAAATTCTGTAATTTCTGCTTTCAAAATGTGATGTCTCTTAAAATAGCAGTAGCATGACTGGTTATAGTGCTTGTGGTAACTCGGAGCGTGTATAGTGTGTCAGGATGTATGGAGTGTGTTGATAAAGCTCAGTTAGACTGGCTGTCATCCACTTTCCACTTCAGTTTTCCTGTTTGACATTAAATGTTTGGAAAACTTTTTGCATGGGCATAGAAATAAAAGAATGACGCATTCTAAAATAAAACAAAGCTAAGGAAGTGCCTGGCTACCCGGGAAGCTCAATATTAATCTAAAACTTCTAATTTATTTCCAAATAATGTAGTAGTCTAAAACAAAACTTAGTTGCCTTCATTTAAAGCAAACAAACCCCACACCAAAACAAAACCGAAACTCAACTGTAACGTTTGAATGCCCCTTCCTTTCATCCATACCTGGCCTTGATTCTTTGTTGTAATTTCCAGGCTGAAAAGCTTGTGCATAAAAGCCTCACAGCTCTTTTTAACACTAGGGGCTGCAGGTACTCATGAAGCCTTGGCCTTGTGTTTGATGTCTTGTGCCACCGACAGCATTTGGGCTAAAAGAAACTGTCACGGGAAGTGGCCAGGCTGCAGTGGCCATACATAACCGTTTTACAGAGGGGAGCATAGTAAAACCAGTCCCGTGGCTGGGCAGGCATTCAGCAAGCAGCCTGAGGCAACCCGTTGTGTCAGGGACACAGTACAAAGCCTTGGACAGCTGCAGCACAGAGGTTTAATTTATAGTGACTTTGCGGAGTGCGTGCCAGTGTGCGTGCCAAAACTTTCCTCACTCCTAAGGAAACACTTTCCAGTGCATAATCGTTCAGCCTTGTAGAGTTTTTGGAGATGCTGAAGAGCACTTTGGTTTGTTGGTGGTTTTTGGGTAGGTTTTGTGGGTTTTTTTCCTTGTCCTCAAGCAGATAGTAATGTTCTGCAGTAAGATTATGGGAGACTTGTCTGTTCACACTTCACTGTAATATCTGTAGTCACTACAGTAATATTACTCCCATATTTTGCTAATAGCAGTATCTTCACTGTAACCTTTTCTGGAAAAGTAACAGGAGGTTGACGTCACTGCCTGAGCTTTGTTGGTATCCTCTCATTCTAACAGCATATCAGACCAAAATCTTTAAAATTTGGTTTCTCAGTAGTAATTGCAGGCTTGTTGTGAAATACTATGTGAAGTTTTCCAAAAAGAACTCCTTGATAATTTTTTTTTAAAGTGATGAAGTTGAGGTGTTTTTTTTTTTTAGGAGGAGAAAGCAAAACTGATGCATGGTAATAGATACTTCAACAGTTTTAAATATTTTTATTTTGCTAATATGCAGGCCAAGTTCTTGAGAGCTTCCCTTTCAAATCAATATATAGATACATAAACAAGATATTTTACTATAAAAATAGTGGGTTCAACAAATAGTCCAATATTTCTACAGTGGGATATCCATGGCATAAATTATACTTAATGTACAAGATGATAATCCACTGAAGGTGTATCCTTTCATAGTAAGGATGTATCATAGAATCATAGAATGGCATGGGCTGGAAGGGACCCCGAGGATCATAGAGCTCTAACCCCCCCTGCCACAGGCAGGGCCACCAACCTCAGGCCTGGATCTACACAAGGTTGCCCAGGGCCCCATCCAACCTGGCTTTGAACACTTCCAGGGATGGGGCATCCATTACTTCTCTGGGCAGCCTGTTCCAGCACCTCACCACTCTCTCTGTAAAAAAACTTCCCCCTAGTATCTAATCTAAACCTTCCTTCCTTTAGTTTTAATCCATTCCCCCTTGTCCTGCCATTGTCTATCTTTTTAAAAAATTGAATCCCCTCCTGCTTATAAGCTCCCTTCAGGTACTGGAAGGCTGCAATGAGGTCCCCCTGCAGCCTTCTCTTCTCCAGGTTGAACAAGCCCAGCTCCCTCAGCCTCTCTTTGTAAGGCAGGTGCTCCAGCCCTCTAATCATCTTTGTGGCCCTCCTCTGAACCCTCAGCCTTTGTCAGAATGACTGTTTTATCCATAGTCAAACCCTTAATTAAAGTGTGGCTGTAGTCTGTCTTTAGTTTAGATGTCAACCATTGATGCAAGTTATCATTAAGAGCTCTTGCCAGAACATAATAGGAATTGGTGGCTGGGGCATGAGAAGACCATACAATCAAAAACATTCCAGCTTTCTGCCTGCGTGGTTAAGGCAGCACAGCTAAATCTGGGATATTTAAACCATTTTTGTCCTGCAGTCATCTAAAAAATGTTGGGCTGGTTGATACAGAGCTGGCCTGCTGAATTAAAGATTACTGCCTTGCTTTACTTGTCTTTGAATACTTGAGAGGAAGCTAAGAGACTGCTCGAAAGCGATAGCACAAAGGTTGCTTGAGCACAGGAGTTACTTTCTGAAGAATATGCTTGTTGATGAGTTGAAGCACAGATGAGGGGGGAGCAACTCTGTTGTTCTTTTTCTTTCTGCTTTCCATCTGAATACTGAAGAAAAGCAGTGCATCACATGTGGTTAGCTGCTGCTTTAGGACAGTGTTTCCAGTGTGACCTAGACCCGGTGTCTATCAGGCTGTGTCTGCACCAGGATGTCGTTTTATTTTTGTTCTGCAGAGGAGGAGAGGGAATAGGAGTTGTGGTGTGAAAGGCAGTGGGGCTGAACAGGTTTCTGAGCAGAATGAAGATTACTGCTTCAGAGTGAGGATCTCTAGTCTTTTGTTTCCAGTAGTGCCTGTCAGTGTATATCTAGGGAAAACCAAGCACTGAGGAAGTGACTATGACATTTCTCCATAATACTTTCCTAGCTACTATTTCCAACTCAGGCAATTTCCTGAATGTTGAAATTCATTGTGGTTTGAATGAATCATTTTTCCAAAGCTGTAGAGAGACTATCTACCTAATATATGATCAGTCCCTCCTTGAACCCATGGAAACTTAACTGTGTCTGCAGCGTGCTTTGGAAGGAGTTCCACAAGTCTACCATTGACTTTGATTTGTTTGGTTTTGACTAGGTTCCACTTCCGTGTGAAGGTCCCCACTGTGCTGGAACAGTGTCCCCATCCACCTTCCCCATATTAGTGATTTTTATTGACTTTATGGCCCCCTTAATTTGCCTCTTTTGGGGCTGGGGCACGCTAGCCTAGTTCTTCATACAGATGCTGTCTTGGATCATCTTTGTACTACAGAAACCTTTACAGCTCTGATGCCATTTAGGGAGAGGGACCAGTACTGCATGCTGAACAGCCTGAGTGTGCAGTTGGTGCACAGATAGTAGTTACTCGCTTTTCTTCTTTATGCCTTACCTGATGATTCCTAGTACTTTGATTTCATGAGGGTTGAACTGGGAGTCAGGAAAGATTGATGCTTTTTCTGGTTTACTTGTGTAGTCATTTGGCTTCTTGGTTTCTTCTGCTTCTCTAAACTCTTCTGTTGATGTGGTTTAAGTGTGCACACTCCTGTGGAAAAGGATACTCAGTGTATGCTGTTTTAGTGGCTGCTAGGGCCCTGTCTCTCTTGCAGAGCAAGGTCTTATTACGTAGGGGGGATTGTAACATGGTGGTTTAGAAGGGCTTTAGAGTAATTATACCCTAGTCAGTCCCCAGTAATTTTCCCTTGCTGGTTTTGTCGCTATGAGAAATTAAACTATTGCTGCTTGTCATTTTCCCTTTTCTTGCTGGAATCAGTCTATTTTTCTGGTAGTCTGACTTGAGTTGTGGGTGGATTCAAATTGCCTACAATGAAGAGTATTTTTTTTATAGAACAGTTAGACATTACATGCTTAGTTAAGGTATCTGTGCATATGTTCTTAAATGGCACCCTGAATATGATAAGGAATAGAATGATAACAATGTACTGAATGGTTCTCTTTAATTCCAAGTGATCATGTGAAACAATTGAATAACTGAAGTATTGATCACTTCTGTTCTGCATATTTGGATAATTAATGATTGAAAAGTCACAGTTGATGGCTCCAGTTTTCTTCTCAACATGTTTTTTCATTCAATCTTTGCATAAAGCAGAAAATAAGATACTTTGCCACTTAGTGTATGTGTATTCATAATTGTTGTGCATTATTTTCTCTAGGGAAGCTTCTTTTGATTTGCAAGTAGTCCTTTAAACACTTTTTTAGCACATTCATGTTAAGTGTGAAGCAGTAATAAACCACAGATTGCTTTCAAAGTTTATAAAGACAAACTTTTTAAAGCTACATTACTGCAGAAAAGTGAAGCAAGTAGTTTGTTATACATATTTAGTTGAGCAGTGTTTTTAATAGTAATGGTTGATACAGTAATGTAGATTCTAAAAGCTATACCTATTTCTTTTCCAAGAGAAGGCTTAAGAATATTTATCTTGGAGACTTCTAAAAAACCCTGCTTATTTGTGTAATACCTTTTTAAAATAGCTAGCCAGATGGATCCAGGGAATGCTTGTGCATGTCACATATGTCTAACGCCTTTCCTTCTCCTGGGACCAAGCTACATTACATCATATTTTATGATTACAAGACAGAATTCTAGTGGAACTTAGCCATATGGTTGAGTCATCTGTTCTCTTCAGTTTTGGAAGGATTATACTAGCATCTTCAAAAGACTGTTAAATTTATTGGCTTTTTTAACCCATAAAATTTGGAAACCTTCTGCCAACTCTGGCAGTGAAAACTACCCCATTTTCAGCTTATCATTTATATAATCATCTTCAGTTATTAACTGAATGCTAAAGATGCTGTTACAGGATGCATAAAAGATACTCGTATGTTATTTTGGGTTTCTGATCTCATGAGATGGAAGGAAACCCCAAAGATGTGACATAGACTCCTAAAAGAAACAAAAAAACCCACCCCAAAACCCCACATTCTTTGAGTTTTTACCATGACTCACAAAGCTCTTAGGCGTTTTCTCTTCTTCCTTGAAGACTTAAAACCTGTTACAAATCCTTGCTCTCCCTCTCTCACTCCACCCCTTCACATAAATTATTGAATTGCATCTTTTGAAAAGGATGAGAATTACCTTGCCACTGAGTGGCCATTTGCTCTTGGGAATGGTCTGAATTTAGCAGTGACTCATTCATAGCTGTTGCATTAGATGCACTCTGCAGAATCCTGTATAGACTTGGTGTGCAATCTCCATCTTTGAAATGCATGTAGAGTACACAGAACCTGATGGGCAGTGTGACAGCCCAGGGATAGGCTCTCTTGTAAGCTCGACTTGTAAGCATCAAAGAGGTAGAAAGGCTTCAGGGAAAAGTCTTATTAAGACTGGTATTATTACTATTAGGCATTTCTCTCCTGCCAGCCTCGCCATAGACCCTGACGAAGGGGTTATGGCTGTAACAGAGATATTTTTCATGATGGGAAAGGGGCTGGTAGAACAGCAGGGCCACTCTACATGGGATTGAGTGTTCTGTCTCAAAAGAGGCTTTGGTCACTGTATCCTTCAGGTTTTTGCGTTTCGTCCATTTTTTCATTGTAGATTTTTCACTCACAGCAGCTTTGAACTGCAAAAGTGGCAATCTCTAGCTTGCAGAGCTGCTCAGCTTTCCTTACAGAAATTGTATATGGATCTTGTGAGGAAATTGGAAAACAAGCCAGGCAACCCAAAGCAGTGTTTCTTAATATAGCAGAAACAGTATCACTCACTGTAGAAGTTACAACGGGTTAACCATTGGTATCACTCATCTCTTACCAGAAAAGAGTAACTTGTTGATTGTGGCATGCAAATACAATCCAGCCTAGAAGTAATTAATAGGAGGCAAGTGGATCTTTAATTTAAAAAAATAATTTAAAAGTCTGTTTGTGACTTCTGTCATCTTGTATGAGTAATCCCAGCACATTTGTTGAGCTGGGGTGGTTGCACCAGGCAACAGCTCAATAGCTGTTCAAACAGCAAAGAGCTAAACCCCAGCACTAGCCTGAGGAAGCCAAAGCTGAGTTTCCACAGGCTGCCTGGAGGATGGTGTGCCAGCTGTGGCCCCATTATGATGAAAGGTGAAGCCATCCATGCCTGCTGAACAGAAAATCTGTGTAAAGGCTGTGCCTGTTGTTATTTATCTCTGGAGAAATGGAGCTCCATCTGCAAAGGAAGCCTAAGGGAAGGAACCAGGGTGAGTGCCTGCTTGTTCTTTCCTTTTATTTAAGGCCTGCCACGTGTGGGCAGTTGATGTTCTGCATACAGAGAGTCTGACGCATGAAAGACTTGTCTGATTCTCAGTGCATGTGATGTGGAGGATAAACAACGTGGGAAGATGTGGTGGTGTGAAATCTCACATGCTCTTCTCTGGCTGCTGAAGTGGGTTTTATTTTCATGCAAAACAATTGCTTGCTTTCCCAATTTCTGAAGTCCAACTGGGAATGTATTTTAGGCATAACTTTCCTATGACTTGGATTATCTTTCATTGCACCCATGGAAGTAAAAGCAGCTTAGCTTAGTTTGCTGCTTTAATACTTGATTTTGGAGACAGACAAATAGTAGATCTGGAGGTCAACCCATGACACAAACATCTATCAGTGGCCTCATGAAGATCAGACAGATAATGAAACTTTTTTGCCTTCTTTTGTAGTCATGAAGTACTTTTGGAGTTCGAGTTGAGCCCGTGAAGACTCCAAACAAAATAACTTCTTGGAACAGGGATTTATCTCTGTGTATGCACTGTTTTGTTTGGCTTTGTCATGGGTTTCAGAATAGAAAGCAACAACCCAGTAACAGTGGATATGTCCTTTACAAGAATGACAAATTAAACTATAAATAGACTATTTTTATACTCTGAATAGTTTTGAGATTTTAATACCTATTTAGTTACAAATTTTAAAATTGCATTGCTTCCCACAATGGCATTCCAGTAGGTATAAAAAATAATGTGAAGTTGTAAAAGCAACAAAGATGATGTCTGGCACTTGTGGAGAATAACAAGGTGATGGAGTTTTGTCAAGTAATCTACTTTAATCTTGCTGATAGAGAAAAAGAAAATAACAGTTTTCATTGTAAGGTAGGATATCGCTACAAAAATAATGCCGTGGTCATTGGTAGCTTAAGAATACATCTTAATGGCAGTAGTAATGCTGATCAATTGGTGTAATTCTGGACTGTGTGCAGTTCTGCTTGGTGTTGAACTTTTTTTGGTTTACAGACTTCATAATTAGCCTTTGTGTCTCTGTTCCCCATTGCAGATAACAGGGAGGAAAAAAGCAGCAACTCTAAACTTAATGCACACCAGCTTACTGTGCAGAAGTGGCAGGACAACCAATGTTTGGAGAAGTTTAGTAGTAGATGAGAAGAAAGATGGAGCCATGGGTCTACGAACTGTCAGCTCAAGTAATTGAGGTAGTGTTGCAGCTGAGTGGGTTCCAGCAGGATGGATATCCATTTTCCCATCTGGAAGTAGGAAGATCCATCAAGTACCCACGTTCTCTCACCGAATCTACTACACAACAGAAACTGGAGGGTGTTGCTCAAGCTAGTTAGATGTTGTTGCTTAGATATATCAAGAAGTAAGTGGTGCTGAATTTAAAAACAATCCATTATGTGGTATGTGTACGGTAGCGAATGTTGAAAGATAACAGGCTGTTTCTGGCACTGTCTGTAGCAGGGAGTTCAGATGTATGCCCTGGTCTTCAGACCCACTGATCCTCACAGACCATTGTGTCTAACACAGTATTGAGGAATGCAAGATAGTCAACACAATAGCTGAATAAACAAACGTTTCTTGCATAGTTGGCATAGTCCATGTATCTTGTGGCCTGCTTATCACTGAAATACATTTTCCAGTTAAAAGGTGAGCTTAGGGTGTTTGGCCAATTTCAGTTTAAATCTCAGGACTCCTCTTTTCCCTGAATGACTGTGAAGCAGTTGTGCAGCAGAAATCTTGAAAACTAGGAAGACCTTATGTGAGTTGCAGTTTGGCCTTGGTACATAGCTAAAATCTGTTGATTTGGTACTTCTTAGTCTTAAACCTTGGTTAGAAAGCAGAAACGGTTTTTTCCATGTATCCCATGCTGATGATCAGTTTACTGCTTATGTGTTTTTAAGACTAAGGAAAATCTGAGGGGTCTTTTGGTGGTCCTTGGATAACCATGTGAGAAGTGTGGGGTTTTTAATATCTGTGTTTTGACACTCCATGGATTTTTTTGAAGGGAAGAGCTGACGTGTGTCCAGCAGTAAACAGTAGTTCATTAGATGTATTTTAGTTTTAGTAACATTTACAGAGTTATTTCAAGATGAGAACAACAGTCATCTGAGTTTATTGTAACTCAAATCTTCAGAACAAAGAGAAGAGGTAGAACAAGGGGAGATGGTCACCTCTAACAGGATTGACATGGCTTTTTTCTTTTCAGAAAAGTCCCCTGTGTTAAGATAAACACTGTTTTATTTATACAAATATACACAATTAATTCTTGGCTTTACTTCTGTCTTAGTGAAAATGATTGGTGGTGTGTGTGGTTAATGCTACATCCTTTGCTATCTGAAAGTAAAGATAAATCTCCAGTTGCTGTATTTGTGATGTGTCAGATGATCAACAATGGGCAGTGGCTGGATGTGCTGCCAGTGGTCTGGCCCTACATTACTAATGATTTGGGTGTTGTTTTCTTACTTTGTTCTAATCCCACAGATGTTGCTAGAGTTTCGCTCATTGCTTTTCCTTTGTATCCACTAGAATGAAATTGGTTACTTGAAAATAACAGCAATTGCCTGGAAGAAACAGCTCTGATGTATTAATATCACCTAGATGTGATATTAATAACAAATCTGCTCCTCAAATGCAAAGATTGATTCTTTTATCTTGTTGAAAGACTTAAAAGTTACCTGAAGGGAAAAGTATATCATGGCCTTTACTAGGAAGCGAAAAGAGGAGCACGTATGAGCTGTATGCTTCCTAGCCCACACAGAACTCCACCACATGCCTCTAAGCTTAATAGATGTGAGCCAACTGTATTCCTTGGTCTGGATGGACTGTGTCATACCCTCTTGGTCTCCTTGCAGACTTTCTGGGCTCAGCCTCTTGACTTTATTACCCTTACAGAAACAAAATCTTACAACGGAGTTAAAAAGAGGCTGCTTATCCATGCTTTTGACCTCTGCAGATTCCCTGTGCAGAACTTTGGGCTATTCTGGATTTCAAACCTGATTGTGAAAGCAAACACAGGTCTGGAAAAAAAACACCACAAACAGAACAATATGAAGACAAGAAAGTTACCACCAAGAAACACAGTCATCTCACGAAAACAGCAAAGTCTTACTTGGATTTCTTGCTATTTTCATTTCTCTCTTGAGTGTTCTTGGGAGTACAGCTCTCAGCCTGCTGCAAATTCTGGGGGCTATTTTAAGCAAAGACTACACTAGCTTTTTTCTTACAGCTTCCCTCTACACCGCCCCCCTCCCCCAAACTTGCAGTCCCAGATGACCATTTCAGTCAGGTCATCTTTCCCCTTCTAGACTGGTGAAAGACCCTTTCATTTCACAGCTTGGAATCCCCTTTTGCCAGGAAAGTTTCCGGACAGCCTCACTGGCTGATAGAAGCATCCTGCTGAGTGACTTGCTGTTCAGTTGCTTATTCTGGGGTTCAGCATGAAACAGTGGTTTGCTTGGATAATAATCACTTCTTTATCTACAGAAGCTACCCAATGAATGGGTAATTATCAAGGTTTACTGAAATCTACGTTAGTCTTTTGTTACTGTTCCTTGTTCATTCACTCCAACTGCTTCCTGCCTGCCCCGTGGTGCTTTTTATGTCTGATTCAAATGGAATTCATGGTCTGACACAAATACAGCTCCCAATGTCAAACAGACCTCGTGCACTTTAGGCATACAGTTATCCCTACTGGGCATAGAAGCTAAAGGAGCAAGGGGAGGTACAACGGAAAAACACTCATGGTTGCAACTCATGTTCACAGGCTACTTGCATTGCTGCTGCTATTTCCACCTTTAAAGAAAAGCATGTGTCAGCTATGTGAGCTGCAAATGCTTTGCCTTCTTACGTAAATATAAGTAATATTAGCTGCCAGTCACCTAAAGTAGGAAACATGGATGGCCAACTGAAGTTGGATAAGACTCTTTCAGTTGTAGCAATTAGGATACTTAGATAATATCACTATGAATTACTTTCAAACCCATTGTCACACTTCGCTTTTTTGACAACTTTAATTAAAGGTCAGGACCTTACTTGTGGTGAAGTTAATGAAGATGGTGTCTTTTGGCAGGGCCTTCAGGGTGCTGCCTCAGTGGAGTGCTGTGCCACAGAGGTCAGCCTGCAATGCCACTGGTGCTATCTACATACGCACCATGGGCAGACTTTGAAAGGTGCAGGGTAGAGCTAGAGCCACAGTCATTGAAAAGGGCCTGGGAGGCAGCAGCCTCTGGTACCTCCCAAGTTCTGGTGGTCCTGGGGGCTGCTGCCACAGACTTGGGTAAGCCGTTGTTAACTTCAGCAATATCCATCTGCCTCTGCAAGGGAGATTTCTACTCCCACCACACCAGTTTGCTACTGGCATCTCTAAATTGTGGATGGAGGAGAGGGAAAGGTAAGGGCCGCTTACCCACGTATTACTGACTCCTGGGTTAATTACGTTCTCAAATAAGCCATTCTTCTGAGAAAAGCCACCATCTGTTGTTTGAACTTTTGAGGGATGTTTTGTCTAGTGAATACATTCCCTACAAAAGGATTGTTCTTGTTTTTAAGACTCTCTTGGCAAGTCCAGCACGCGCGGACTTTGGTGGATGACCTTGTGATGCAGTAGTGTTCAGTGTCTTTGCCATGCGATTGTTTGTGACGCCAGTCTTTAAGTATTCCTTTCCTTTTCAGACAGCGAGTTGCTGAGTTTGAAATTATCAGGAATTTCAATTTGCTACTCAGCTTCCCTGCAGTTCTGATTTCAGCGAAGATAACATAACTCTGTCTCCAGTGGGTTTGCAACAATGCAAGGTCACTTAAATCATCTCCTGTAGGCTTCCTGCCAAAGAGAAAGAAACAAAGTTGTTGTCCAGTTATGTTTGCACATGGAAAACACTGTGTACAAGTGCTAAGTGGAGCTATCACCTCTTGTTAGGGGTTGTTATTTCTTGCATGATACTTATTGGTGATCTCAAAGGCAAGCGAGTCTTAATATTCTGATGTGGCCTTGATGAAAAAGAATGAGTGCCTTTTTAAAACATTCTTCTAAATTCTTGAGCTTTTCTTCCTAGAAAGGAAAATGCTGACTTTTGTGACAGAGTAAGCTGTGTGTAAGATAGGTAGTGCAAGTTTTAACTGAAAAAAACCATAAAAATACTTTGGTATGGAGGTTTCTTCTTAGGCTCAAAGCAGTCTGTCAACTTGTCAGCACACTGTATGTGTGATCCCAATGGTGGAAGATTTTTAATGCGTGGTTTCATCCCCAAGAGTATGGTAACTACTTTATCGGTACCTTCCAACCATAGAATTATCTTTAGGTTTGCAGGGGAAATAACTTGTGTATAGAGGAAGTTTAGAGGAAACACACGGTCAACAAAACTATCTGTACAATTGCTGCTGCTGACTGCTCCTGAAGTCTGTGCCTGTGGCTGATGGAGCTGTGGTTTTCAGAGTTCATCCTATCCTGATGATGATCACTGAAGGTGTTGTGAGCATTCTGCATTTGGCTAGAGTATCACTCCGTTTTTAACTACAAATCATAAACTGACAGTGCAAGTCTTGTGAATCTGTTCTCTCCTGCCTTCTGCCCCACTCCATTAACCTTGACCAGATGGTGCTTTGTGAAGGAGTGGCTTTTCCATCCCAAGCATGGTTAGCTCTTTCCTGCCAACTTCTTTCTCAGGTTCCTAAATGTTTAAATATGGAAAACACCTAGCTGTTACCAGAGAGATGCTTCTGACTGAGACCAATCAGCGGAGTCTCCTATCTGAAAAATAAAAATTAAGACAGAAGAGCATGCCTGAGAGGGATGTTATTTTTCAGTCAGAAATTTCAACCCAGCTCTGCTAAGCTACCCAATGTTTAGATTTTGGCTTATCCTCTCAGCTGTCACTGGGCTGTATTTGTGTTTCCTTGCTTCAGCATGGCAGGTGATTGTTCCAGTTAGGGTTCATTAGGGATGATGGATTATCAGATCTCCTGCATAATTATAGTACTGTAAATAGGAAAAAATTGATTGATTTTAGTCATGACTGAAAATTTCTCAGTTTATCTGAAAACTTGTAGTTCTTGAGCTCTGCTCAGTTTTACTTTTTCTCTTCATACATAATGCTCACTATCACTACCTAAACTGAATAGTGTAAGTCTGTTTAAAGACAAACAAAACAGGTCCCTCCTCCCTTCCCCAACAAAAAGGTCACCCCAAACTTGAAGAGGTATTGAGTATTTCTTCTGTTACATGAAGCTGAAGCATGTGTTTCATCCACTAAGTTTTGTATGTGTTCACAAAGCATTGTTGCAGAATGTTAATTGTTGGAAGGCTGTTGATAACTGTTTGGCATGTGGCCTACAGAAGGGGGTGAGTGTGGAGATAAAGAAAGCCCACAATGTGCAGTCTTTTCCAGAATCAAATTCTTTGAATTCATTGCATGTGTGTTTTCCTTTATACTGAGCTGCCTAGGTTTTTTATTTGCATGCTACATGTAAAGTGCCATGTATCATGCTCTAGTGTGCAGCTAGCTAATTTGCACATTTCACAGAATCCCACTATGGTAGGACTTGGAAGGGACCTCTGAAGATAATTTAGTTCAAAGCCCTGCTAATGTAGGATCAGCTGGAGGGGATTGCACAGGGTTGTATCCAGGCAAGTTTTGAATCTCTCCAGAGAAGGAGACTCCACAGCCTCTCTGGACAGCCTGTCCCAGCACTCTGTCACCCTCAGAGAAGTTTTTCCCTGTATTCATCTGGAACTCCCTGCGTCCTGTTTTGTGCCTGTGGCTCCTTGTCTTGGGCACTGCTGGCCCCATTCTCTAGACATCCACCCATTAGATATTTGTAAGCATTTGTAAGATCCCCTCTCAGTCTTCCCTTCTCCAGGATGAATAGACCCAGCTCTCTCCACCTGACCTTACGTGCGAAATGCTCCAGTCCCTTCATCTCTGTACCCCTCCTGGACTGTCTTCAGTAGTTCCTGGTCTGTCTTGAACTGGGGAACGCAGAGCTGGACACAGCACTCCAGTTGTGGCCTCACCAGAGCAGAGCAGAAGGGAAAGGACAACCTCCCTTGACCTGTGGGCCTCACTCTTCCTAATGCACCCCGGGTACCATTGGCCTTCTTGGCCATGAAGGATGCTGCTGGTTCATGGAGAGCTCATTGTCCACCAGACTCCTGGGTCCTCCTCTGCCAAGCTACTTCCCAGCAAGTCAATCCCTAACCTGTACTAGTGCCTGGGGTTATTTGTCTCTAGGTGCCAGACCCAACACTTGCCTTTGTACAGCTTCATTAGGTTCACATTTGCCCTGTTCTCCAGCCTGTCCAAGTCTCACTGAACGACAGAACAACCTTCTGGTGGGTCAGCCCCTCCTGCCAGTTTTGTATCATCATCCAGCTTGCTGATGGTACACTCTGTCTCTTTGCCCAGGTCAGAGATGAATGTTTGCAACACTCTTAAAACCAGCAAAAAGCTAAAAGCTTCAGCTTTATTGCTTGCGAAAAATACTGCTTTAGCTGCTAGGGTATGATGTTTTCTGAAGACCCTGCTGCAGCTCTGTCTTAACCTTCAGTTAGTGGCTGTGAAAGTTTTTATTGGTGAAGCACTAAGAGACCTGCAGCCTTAAAATGCTTCCTACTTGCTTGCAACATCCTGGGTATACAGTGGTTTTGGGGTGTTGTGTTCTCTTCCAGACTTTTTTTGGTTTTTTTTCCTGAAGAGGGCCAGTAGTAGTGCTGCAATTCCCTATTGTAATGGATATTTTAAAGAGTCCATTACATGCCAATTATTTTATTAGCTGTATCTTTAACTTCTGGAATGCACTGTACAATGCTGAACACAGTGAAGAAGAAAGAAACCGTTCAGTCTATCAGAGGAATCCTTGAGCCTGGATAGTTGTTTCTTCTGTGTGGACAGCTTTATCCCTTATTTCATTTGGCAAATAAAATTAAGTCTGTAAACAGATTTATATAATTTTTTTTATAGCTAAATATTATAGATAAATGTCTATAGTTTTGAGACAGCTTAAGTACTAAATAAACATTTAATCTACAATAATGACACATATTTACACCTGAGAATGGAATCTTTGTTGCTTTAATGAAAAGTTGTGTAACTTCTATATGGGCAATACAGCATGATGATTTCGAATCATCTTATGTAGAACACAGACATTGTGGTTTATAAATAAGTATAACTGCTGCACACTGATGCAGGGAAACTGCATCAATCCTTTTGTTTCCAGGAGCAAAGTAAAACTGCTGGTGCGGTGGTATTAAAGATGTAACATCAGTGAGGAAATCTGAAAACATGCAATGAGAGGAACTAATGTAAGAGGATTGGGTATGTGGCAGTCTCTAAAATTATTTATTCCTTTAACAACTCTGAGTCACAGTGCTTAGAAAAGGAGACACTTAATTAGATATGGAACTGAAAAGAGGGGTCTAAAATGACTATTGAATACAAATTTTATTATTCTAGCCTTCAACCTCTACCATTTTAAGCAGGAAGAAGAATTACCAATTTTGTGTGAAAAGCAAGGAGATGTACACTGACAGCCTTTTCTTGACACTAAGATGAATCTGATAGAACTGAGGCTTTTCAGGGTCCCTGTGAGAGACCACAGTATTCAACAGTTTGCCCAAGTTTGGTTCTGTGTATTTTTTAAATGAGGAAATCTGTTCAGCTGTACAGGTAGGTTTTTTTTTCATAAGGCATTGTTAAATCTTTGTTTAATTTTGTTTGTGTGGGTGTGAGCATGTAATTTTTTTGTTACTAGAAAGGTATAAAGGTATGGCTGAAAGCTATAGAGGTGAATTAAAGGTCTCTGTTCTTGTAAACACGAAGCATCAGAATCACTTTCAGAACACTTTAGGCTTCCCCATTCAGTACCTGTGTATCTTCTAAGTGCAGCTTCCACATGAGAGAAATACTGAACGGGACCCAGCTGTGTATGTTTCCCTTGGGTCTGAGATAACTGTAATTATAGGCAGGGATATAGTTATCACAGCAGTTTCTCAAAGGGGAACCTGAGTCTTGATCTCAGTTCTTTCTGTGGGGCTTGTTAGTGGTGTGCTCGCTTGCTTATACTAGAACTTTGAATGTTGGATTATGTGTCAATAGTGTTTCAATTTGATAGTTGAATATTGGCAGAATATTCATGAAATTGCTGCTTGAAGATGTGGCCATTTTAGTTCTAAATAGCTTGAATGTTCTTCTGAAAGCCATTTTGCCAAGGATTTTCAGCTGGCCTTAATCTTAACATTTTCCTGTAGCTTATTCTGTTTTTTGCTTCAGAGGGAAACTGGTAATTTCAGGTCATGAAAAAAAAAAATCTTAAATTAAGTGTTCTTTTTCAAAGTATGGGTTAGTCTTAGATTAGACATGTATGTGGTGGTGGTGGTGTAGATGATTGTGTTATCTGCAATCTCCTCCTTTATTTTCCAAGACTAAAAAAAAAACAACCTACCAAAAAAGCAGAAGTTAGGTGCTACCAATACTTCATAGTCATCTTGGAGATTTGTGGGTATGGGTGAGTCATCAAATGTATCCTATATTTAAATATCTTATATGAATGAATAATAAAACCCACACAGGACAAATGCCAGAACAAAAGCCACAATGTGCTGTCAAGGAAACAGCATTTACTTTAAAGGTTTTTATTTACCAGTGAGACATTTTTTAACATCTGCTTTTAATGCTAGGCTCCCTTTAGAGCATGAAATTCCCCATATGTAGAATATGCAATGAGTTTGATTTTAGGTGGAGCCTGCTGCTTAGCTAGCGACTCATTGTCATGGAGTCTAAATATTGCCAGGGGAAACTTTTTTTTTTGCTGATGTAATTAATGCTTTGGAGTCTAGAGAGGTTTATTCTAGTGCTATAAGAATAATGAATATAAGCTACTTGATGTGTGTTTACCCACCAGTCATACCACTGCCATAACAGACTGAAATTGCTCTTTATCTTCTGTATGCTGCTTTCTAGGACAGAGTTGCCTTTCGTACTCTTGGTTGTGGTGTTCCTTCAGCTCGTGTCTGCTCTCTTATTTGGACTGCACACTCCCTATTTTATTTTTTAAGTTTGTGTTTTAAACAGTTAGTAACCTGAAACACTTTTCTCCTCAGGGTGTAGAGGGACTGTGGAGTTCATGTGTGCCTTGTACACTCTTCCTCACAAATCCTGACAGAAAAATATCAAGTTTTTTGTTCAGCTAAGGGCAAAAAAGTTCGTGTTAAGCATCAGGACAAAGTGGGTTTTTAAGTTGAGTATTTCTCAAGGAGGTATCAATGTGATTAACTTAGTTATTGTGAAAGTTTTGTAGAAGCTGAGTACTAATGAATAGGTAATCATGCAGAACACTGCCTGACTGATGTCATAAACAAAGCAATTGAAGATAAGTATCCTGAGCATAGTGAGGTGCTAACACTAATCCAAATACAGCTTTTCACTGCACCAGACTGCTCCTCCTGAAGACTGAGCCCTGTTACCAGTTCAGAGTGGGAGTGGATGCAACTTCCACTCATTTTCCAGAGCTTATTTTATTGTGAACACATGGTGGCTAGCTGTTCTCTGTTTTCTATAGTCCTAGATCCAGCTGGGAGGTCTGGTAGAGGAAATAGTCTGTATCTTGAGAGTTCAGAGAGGGTGGAGGAATCAGCATGTTAGGAAGTAGTGTCCTTTTACTGGTTCAGCTGATAGAATCAAAAGAATCATTTAGGTTGGAAAAGACCTTTAAGATAATCAAGTCCAACTTTTAACCCAGCACTGCCAAGTCCACCACTAAACCATGTCCCTGAGCACCACTCCATGTATTTTAATTACCTCTGGGGATGGTGACCCTAACCACTTCCCTGGGCAGCCTGCTCCAGTGCAGTCCCTTTTGGTTAATATTTTTTTTCCTGCTATTCAGTATAGACCTCCCTTGGCACAACTTTAGGTCCTTTTCTCCTATCGCTTGTTACTTGGGAAAAGACCAGCACCCACCTGGGTACTGGTCTTCTCCCGGGTCATGTCCTTGCAGGTAGTCTCTTTTCTCCAGGCTAAACAACCTCAGTTCCCTCAGCTGCTTCTAATCAGACTTGTACTCTAGACCCTTCACCAGCTTTGCTCTTCTTTGGCAGTCGTTGTCTTCTCCTCCCAGCTGCTTACAGAGTATTTTGTCTGCTTCATGATCCTGGTTGACTGGTGTATAAAAGACTCCTGCCACGATATCTGCCATGTTGGCTTTGCCCCCTATTCTTACCCATAAATAACCCTGTCATCAGCGTAATCAATATCTTGACAGTCAAAGCACTCTCTAATGTACAGGACTCTCCCACCACCTTTCCTTCCTTGCCTGTCCCATCTAGAGTTTATAGCCATCTACTGCAGCACTCCAGTTGTGTGAGTCATCTCTCAGTGTTTCTGTGATTACAACTATATCGCAGTTTTCCCACTGCATGTAGGCTTCCAGCTCCTCCTGTGTGTTGCCCATGCTGTGTGCAGTGGTGTAGATGCATTTCAGTTGGGCTACTGATCCTGCCGCCTTTTTGAGGGGAGAAGCTTTAATTGCTGTGTTACCATTTTTGGGTGTTTCCATAGTTTCTAACACATCAGTAACCCTTCTGTATTTGCTGGTGTACGGATCTCCATCCCCTAGCTCCACTGAGACAGGAGATGGAAGTACCTCACTAGCACATTGTCCTTCAAGCAGTGGTGTACTGAATATTTATCCCCTTCAAATCTAGTGTGAAGCTCCTTCAGTGAGCCCTACTAACTCCTGTGCAAAGATCCTTTTCCTTCTTTGAGAGGTGTACCCCATCTGTTGCCAGCAGTCCTGCTGTCATGCAGACTGACCCGTGATAGAAACCCCCCAATATTCTGCTGGTGACATCAGGCTTGGAGCCAAGTATTGAAGTGCTGGTGGTTCTTGTTTCTTCCTTCATCATTCCCTGCAACTGAAAGGATAGAAGAGAACTCTGCTTGTCCTCCTGATCTCTTAATCAGTCATCTCAAAGTTTCAGAGTGTTTCTTGATTCCCCTTGGACTTATTGTGGCAACTACATCGCTGCCTGTCTGAAAAACTGATGACAAATACCTGAGTGACACACCAGGGTATGAAGCTTTTCCTTCACATCTTTAACCCCTCCCCCCCCCCCCTTTTTTTTTTTTTAATGGAAGGAGTTTTCACACATGCCGTAGGCCAACTATATAATCTCATTTTAATCTCACTGACACCTACAAGCTAGGTGAAAGACTGCCTTTAGTATTGTTTGGTTCCACTTGGTTGTACCTGTACCTATTATGCAAGGGCACCTGGAAAGTGGGGTAATCACAGAGGAGATGTGCCTGCTGTACCCAGCAGGAACTTGTCACCATTGCACCCTGTCCCTTAAGCACTGTGTTCAAGCAGGTGTATCGTGTCCTTCTGTTGGGCCTGTCCCAATGAAGGTTCCAGTAGTTTATCTCTTGAACGCCCTGGTACTCTTCAGCCTCCTCACGTCCTCCCAGAGCTCTGCCACTAAGCTGAGGAGTTCCTTTACTCCTGAGGAGTAAAAAGATTTAGTGGATTAAGTAAGATTTAAATGTAGGCTGGCTGTCTTTTCTTCCACAGTACTGGGTATATGGCAACTGAGTGGTTGATTTGCTTGTTTTAAAGGCAAGCGTGGAGGTTAAAAGCTCAGCAAAGCTAGTTACAGTCTGCAAGGCTGAGTCTCTTAACCAGTTAATCTGTACAAAATGTGAGGTGGGAAAAGCCTTAAACAGGGGAAAGTTTTGTTGTGAGGCTGGAGAGTGAATCAGCTGAGACACCTCCCTGCTTATCCACATGAAGTATGTGATAAAGGTCCTCTGGGGCCAGTGCAACTCCAGAAACAAGGACTAGACAAATGAAGGAGTACTCTTTAAATGGAGTAAGAACAAAAGGATTTTTTCCTGCACTACTCTTCTATAGAGTTTCTGTGTTAGAGATCGTGTCCAGTGATCACTTGGGTGCTGGCCTGAGCCACTGAGTGCTTGGGAACCTGTGCCGTGCAGGCTGCAAATTACTTTTATGTGGCCTTGTCCCCCCTTTTTTTAAGCTGGGCTTTTGTTTCAGCTTTCAATGGTGATAAATGTGTGTAGGATCATTCAGAGACTCTGGACAGAGCGCTCATAGTAATAATATTTCTCCCTTTTTCTTTCATTCCAGACCAATGAGTGGAATAAGAACGATGATCGGCTGCTGCAGGCGGTGGAGAATGGTGATCCTGAGAAGGTGGCTTCATTGTTGGGTAAAAAGGGAGCCAGTGCCACCAAACAAGATAGTGAGGGCAAAACTGCGTAAGTCCAACTTAAACTTGTTATTTAAGCACAAAGGAAAGAGGGAAAAACTAGCCTTATGTGTGTGTGCCACTTACAGGAATTAATGAACCAGAGATGATCCTGAAAATGAAATTTTTATCTGAAGAATGTTACATTTGGGAAAGTGCATTCTGGTAGCCTATGTTTGTAATTCCATGTTTAGACTTCCATTTCAGAACCACAAGCACACTGAGGTAACTGGAAGCTGGATTGCTGGGTAGATTTGGGTCATTTTAGGATAGGGTATTTTGGGACTCAGGAATTTTATGGCACACTGCAAAAGAGCACGCTCCAAAAGGCATTAATCTTTGGGGCTATTTTTTTCCCATGGACATTAGTTTAATGACATAGAAATGAAGATAAATGTTTCTTTCTAATAGGCAAGTTTGAACTGAAACTATGGTGATTGAGTTTTTTTTTCTTGAAGATGCTAATGACTCATGCAACTGTTCCCTGTTTTGGGTGAAGTTTGGCCATGAAAGCTTTGTGTGAATGAGGTTTCTTTTGTAGTCTCAATATATTATTTATATAACATTTTCTTTTATTCTTACTTTTGTTCTCCTGTGAACATTCTGAATTGCAGAAAACAAAAGATTCTAGTAAGAAAATTACAGTTAAGAGATTGCTATCCTTAAAATTTCTCTTACGACCTAGAAAGATGATTAAATGGATGAAGGAGAAAGAGATATCCCATGATAGAAACAAAGCTTTCTTAAAATTCTGGATAAATGAGGGGAAAGGAAAACAGTCTTGGGAGACGCAACACAAGTCAGTTTATGCCAAATAATAAGTTCTAATGAATTACCTCTGGGCTACATTTATTGTGTCATGCTGTGCTTCTTGCTTGGTCTGTTTCAGTTTCCTGCATCTGCTCTATTTCTGTTTTGCATCTTAGAAAACTGAATGATAGCCATGACTCATAATAACCTGCACCTTCTTACTACAGCAGTCCAAATCCTCTAATTACTTCAAGTGGGCTTTGTCCACACTTTAAGATGTTTTTAATTTAAAAAGTTGCATACACGTGCTTTTTCTTTTGAACACAGTCAAAGCATGACTTCCATTGAATCTTCTGAATTACAGCTATATTCAGTGTCCCATGATTTTTCAGTCAACATAACTTCAGAGATAGATTCTTAAGCTGTGCTGGATCCAGTGTAACACGTAGTCTACAAGTTCAATATGTAATCTGGTGTTTTTTCGAGTGAGCTAATGAAGAATGAAATTAGCAATGCACAAGCCTCTTAACTCTAAGAAATTGTAATGTAACTGTAGGGATGTGGTACCATGACTTTCAGCTTTAGAGGGATACACTCCAAAATTCCCCTTTTTTGACCTTTTCTGCAAATACAAGTAAATTGATGACAATATATTTATATTAATTATGCTGTTAATATTTCAGATACAAGTACTTCTTTTAATTGGTTGGACCCAATATGAATTAATGCTGTGAAGAACTCTGCTGGTCTTTGTTCTGTATGCTCATTTAATTGTCATGTACTCATGACCCAGCAATTCTCTCCAGTATGGCTTATTTTATTGGTAATGGGCAGCATCTTGTCTGTGTTTTTCCCCTTTCAGACTCTGTTTTTTAGTGTGTGCAAAATGAAGTTCAGCCATCATTTCTGTGCAGGTAGGCTTGTTTCTCTGATAAATGCAGTGTGTTGCCAGTGCTTTGTTCCTGTGCAGTGGTTTTGGGTGCCTGAGGTAGCTATTTTGCCGTATCTCAGAAGCTTAGCATAAGAGGCACAGACCCTGCTGCAGTCCAGCACTGAGGTTAGTCTGTGTACCATGTAAACATGGTAGTAGTTGCTCAGCTACCTCATCTGGAACACAGGAGGCTTTCGTGCTGCGAAAGAGCGATCTGGAAAGGTCTTTTTGGGACAACTGGCCACCAGCATGCTCAGATCTCACTTGTTATTTCAGAAAGTGGTCTGCAGTTTGATGTGGGAAGGGAGGTATTTAGATGAGTGGCCTATTGATCCCTGTGAATATATATTGATGCATTTGTTTACATAATTAGGCTGAAGGTGACTAACTAGAAGAACATGATGGATTCAGTTAATTATATAACAACTTGCATAATGTGATTACAGACTTTGGAATGTGCTTGAAAGCAAAAAAACAATTACATGTTGCAGTACAGGTTTGTTAGGCCTGTGATTGCCTTTTCCCTTAAGGGGTGACATGTTCCTTTTAAGATCACTTCTTTTTCAGTCTTCTTGTTGTTAACCCTTCAGACAAAACTCTCGATACTGCCCAGATGTTCGTTTGAGGCACAGTAGTATAGTACATTATTTTAAACAAGATGTGGAGAGGACTCTAAATGCTTAAAAGAGGCATTTCTAGGTGTTTGTTGTATAATCAGATGGCTTCTTAATATAAAATGCTTGAACTGAGAGGAACAGAGGTCAGACCCAGGATTTTCTGTTTGTCCTGTTGAGTACCGTATGCATCATTCTACTGAGTCCTCCTACAGTGTGCTCCATCTCTGGCACACTTTTACACATAACTGCTTAAATTTCAGCTGCATCTTCTCAATTCTTTATCCTATAGGTCTCTTTCTTTGTGGTTTGCCCACAGGCAATAAAATAGAGGTGCTTAAATTAATGAGGTCTCGGTATGGCAAATGTCTTATTGGTAGTACAGATTTTCATCAGGGTATTTTACTCTCTTAAAAAAAAATCTTAAAAATATTGTCAAAGTAGTGAAATTATTACATGGCTTTCCATATTACCACCTTGCCTCTGAGTAATTTCTATAAACAATAAATCAATTTTAATGCTATGGAGCAAATCCACTTTTGGCATAAGTTGACACAGCCCCATTGTTGCTCCCACTTACACAGCACAGCCTATTGCCAAGCACACTTGTAATAGAACCTATCTGGAAATCTGATTCTGCCATTGTAGTCTTATTCTGCCAGATATTTTTGTGTGGTGGTGGTTTTTGGTTGGTTTTTTTCTTTTTTGTCCAGCTTCCTTAAATAACAATGGAGTGCTTTCCAGTTTGGAATTTGATAATTTAAATCCCCCTTAAACTAACAAAACTTCCTTGTCCTAAAGTTAATTTGTCTGCGTGCCAATCCATCACTGCTGTGTTTGCGTGTTTCTGCAAGGTACTGAACTAGAATTAAATGCTTATGGCTATTAAATGAAACAATAGGTCTCCTGATTTTTTTTTAACTGCAATTGATTCAAATGTGTTTAATAAAATGAATCTGACAATGGTACAAAAAAGCTTTAAAAAAGTCTACAAATGCACTTTCTTAATGACTCTTTTACTTGCTATTGACAATAGTTTTGTAACAGAAATTATGTTTTCATTTGAAACAATGTCCATGCCTTGGAGGCTGGAATGAAAATTTTTGGCTCATATTCCAACCCCAAATCGCTTTATTTATCAGGTGCATAGTAGTATTTTCTTTCTTTTGGATCTTATTGTTTATAAGGAGTTGGGGCAAGTAGCATCACTGTCCAAAAAGTAAATCAGCTTTTAATTACTTTTTAAGAGAGAGGCTTCCCTTGTACATAGTATTTATCTTACAGGAAGCTGTTGGAACAATACAAACTGACTGCAGTCATTATACTATTCTAGTTGAGAAAAACATAGAAGATAGTTTAGACAGCTGATCTTCAAATTTAGAGAAATCCCATGCACCCACTGCCCATGAAAAGGAAGAATTGTGTTATCCTCCCTTTCTTGACCCCAAATTGCTATAAGCTGTGTAGTATACTCAGTCTTTGCATTATTTTCTTGTGCACATGTTGGGGGTACCCAGTTTAATACCATACTCTACAAGACATTTAGTTTGGCTCGTTAACATGTCTTAAATGTTCAGGCAATTTTAATTGGAAAAGCATACTGGCATACTGTCTTTTGAAAACTGTACAAGGGTGGGGGCTGCAAGAAAGGTCTAGTGCTTAAAGATCATTACCTCTCTGGGAATGGAGTTCATTGGTGTTCCAGTGACCTGATGTGGTCCCTGACAGAAAATATATTTTTACTTACTGTTAACATGATATTTAATTTATGGTGGTCCAGATGGTCACAACAATGTCTGGGTTTCAGAGCAGGGACAAAATAATGAAGACCACAGTAATCCCCACCTGTGTTTTATCTCTACTTAACAGATGGCCAAAATCTGGTTCTCATTCCAAAGTTTCTTGTAAAGTGTATTTCTGGGGGAGAGTTGGGTGTAAAAGCTTTGTGTCTCTAAAACTTTACCGAAGTTCTTTTCATGTTCAGATCCAAATTGCTCCTTTGTGTTCACCATCTCCCCTTCAGCATATATTGTTATGAACATAATTCAATTAAGATGTTGATACCAAGATTTCTGAAGAATTACTTTCTACTTCAGACTCTTAGAAATGTTAATGAAAAAGCTGGGCATGGTTGGGTGAAGCCATCCTCTGCCAGGATAGTAAATTGGGCTAATTAACTTACTATTACATTCATCATGAGCCAATTGTTAATGTATAGTGACAGGAAATTCTTATGTCTCTATAATGGAGGAGTAATTCTTAACTTGGATTTTTATAGTGAACAAAAAAATCCATGTTTCATACAAATTGTACTTTATTTACAATTTTTCAGTTTTGAGGTCCATGGGGTGGAATCAATGTCAGTGGTTTGTTCTGCCTCTTGACTAAAATTCTGCATAGAGCATTTTTGATGGTTTTGAGTACCACTCTTCCTTAGACTCGGGGACCCACTGTGATCCAGGTTTTAGTTCTTAGCTGTATTTTTGACAGGACTTAAAATCAATAGCATTCAAGTTCTGTTATATGCATTTTGAAGCACTTTAGTGTTTTATATATTTATGTTATTAAAAAAAATGAAGAGGCCATCTTCTGAAGAGACAGAAATAACGGCTCTTTAGTTTGATATTTCAGTTATAGAGATCCTAAACTTCTGAAAAACTGAAGCTTTTTACTTTCTGTATTTAGTGTTTTCCTGTATTGTAAAACAATTTCCACTTATTTAAATAACAAACTCCCGATTTCATATAAAGTTCCTTGAGCATTGAGAAGCATCCCATGGGTTTTTCATCTTGTATGCATAGGTCTTCCTGCAGATAGATGATAGCTAGAGTTCAAAGGGGAAACAGTCTGTATTTGTTCTAGGAGCCTGCTTGTCTTCTGTTTTATACTTGCTTCTTCACACAGTCTGATAGGATGGCTCTTCTTAAATAAACCACTGCATTTCCTTATTTATTAGACTGTCATCTCAGGGTAAATGAAGTTGTCTTCTGAAGGGCCTCTGAAAACATGATTAGATAGACTGTGAGCCTCCTGGTCATGACTAGGAACAGCCAAACCTGTAATGCAGCATCAATCAGGTGCTGGTAATTCCCTATAAAGCAACTCTGTTCACAGAGTTACCAAATACCCAGCTTTTACCAGGCGTGGCTGGGTTTCAAGAAGTTTGCCAGTTGCCTGGATCAGAGCATAGCCTAAATAGTTGGAAGCTTCTGTGCATCTGGCTTGAAATAGATGGCAGTTTGGCTCACGTGGAGGTAGAACCTGGTGTCCCACTTCCACGTGAGGAACACAATGGCTGCCCCTTGCATTTGTCTTGTCTTATCTGAGCTGGCAGGGGAGCACGAGGCAGGTGGGTTGGGTTGGGACAGAACCAGACACACAAAGGCTGGAGGGGACAGGGCTAAGGCTGCAGTTGTTTTTCAGATTTATATCTACATAATGGGCTGCAGTTGTATTACATGTTTTTCAAAGACTTAAGTAACCAAATGAGCTGTACGTGTAGCATTTAATTAGCCCAACTTGCTGCAGCTGGCTTAAAAATGTACTCTGATCTAGGAAGGGAAAGGGAACAGAGTGCCAAAACAGTGCTATGTGCAAATGTGGGATTTTTTTGTTGTTGTTATGTGTTGGGTGGGGTTTTTTGGGTTTTTGTTTCAAAGTGAGGTCTTGGGCAATAGACAGTGCTGGTGATTGCTTATTTATCAGGCTTATACATCACTCTGCATTTTCTGCTACCTGCTTTACAGGTGCATTCTGTGTTAGGAAAGTTCTAAATGGAAACTGCAGGAAAGCACTGAAGTTGCCTTTATCCTGCACATGTCTATGTTCCAGTCCCTGCTTCTCTTCAAAAACGTGGAACCTTAAAATGTTTAGTAGCCTAGTTATTCTGAAATACAAAATAATTACAGTAATATATTTTTATTTAAAGAGTTTATAAAAAAAAATGTTAAGTGGTCATCTGAACCCGTGGTGTCCAAAGAGGGTGTTGCTAGTGGATTAATTACCGTAGGTATGTATTATTGTGCTTGGTCTGTAATTCCCTATGAAATGAGAGAAGTTCACTATAGAGTTTGTTTAAACATCACCCCCAATCCCTCTGTTGCTTCAAATCTGAAGATGTCTTAAGCATTATAAGCCTAAAAGGCACAGAAACTTCAAATATATCACATAACTGAGCCATCCTTTGTCAACATATGTCCTGTTGTGTAAGGGTATCCAAGCTCTTCAGAGCTTGGAGGACTAGATGGCTATGATGGCTCAGAATTTCCTTGTTCTAATTTCATGACTTTTCATGTCTGAGGTGGTTATTTGCATTTGATGGCCCATAAGGCAGCCATACCAGGAGGATTGTGTTGGAGTATGACTTTAAAGGAAGATGCTAGTCATTGTTATCATTTCTGGGCATAATTTTTAACTTTGAACTCTATTGTGGTCTTGCAGGACAGCATAGTAGGTGGCTAGCTGATTACACCTACCTTGGGGAGCAAGTTATATTGATTTGGGCACATCCATGGCATCCTCAGGCACTTCACCTTCTGCTAAAAAGATGTTTTGCCAGAAGGCATGTATATTGAGAAGCTAACTGTGCACCCCTTAAGGCTGCAGATGTGGGATCTGTTTTTAAAGAAGCTGTCAGAAGGAACCTTCCCTGCTCTTCTGCTTTCCCTCCGAACTTGGCTTTAGAAGCACAGGTGACGCTGCTTTTTGAGACTTCCTGTGTGTTGTACTTTGTCTGTTTTCCTACCTTACAACACCAAAAAGAAAAGCAGTATTTCAAAACTTCAGATTTTCTGTCAACACCTAAGAGTGCCCTGCAGCTTGCCCTTGGCAGGATCTCTGTGGCAATTTGCTGACGTTAGTTATTGAGGGACTTTAAAAATGGACACTCTGCAGGAAACTTCATATGATAAATCTAAATTGTGGGCACTTAGGTTTACAATTAACGGCACATGGAAGAAAAGTCTGTATGTTTCAGACTTGAAGTGGGAGCTTGTGGTAATGTGGTAATGGAGTTTGCCAAAGAAAACTGTGTATGAAAATGGAACTGCTGGAACACAACCTGAGAATAAAAAATATAAAGCTTCTGGGGATCCCAGAAATCTCTCTGAAAGAGCAGCTGGGTGGATATTTTTGCTGAGTTTGGAGGCTAAAATCAGGAGCCTGTAGCTTGCCAGCTCCTGTGTTGCATGGTGCAATTGCTTCTTTCCTGTTAAGAAAACAGCAGTTCAGCAGGCTTGCCTTTTATTAATGTCCAGTACCTCGAGGTGTGTATGATGGAAACAAGGCCTCTTATGCTATGAGGCAACGCTGTGAACTGTATATGAAAACTACATTGTTTGTTTGGCTGTTTTGAAAGTTGTCCCAGAGTGTATGCTAATGCTGAACTGGTGTGTAGGGTTTTGGCCAGAGGGTTTTGTGTGTATTGGGGGAGGGCAGATGCCATCTCGTGTTTAAGTAGAAGATAAGAGAACATCACTTTTGCAGCGGCTGGTTGTAAGGCGGGGTGGGGGTGGGGGGTGGGGGGGAGAAATCTCCCACAGCTCCTAGTAAAATCTATACCTGCCTATGTCAGATTCTTAAAATCTTAACCTGCCTGCACTCAGATGATGGTAGCGGCAACTCGTTGATTAAATATTTTACAAGTCAGAATAATTAACTTTCTCAGTTTGTAATGGTGCCAACTCAGACTTGAACAGAATGTATTTCCTTGCCGCTGCATGTGTGTGACAGGATCATGACACAGACTGCCAGCATTTAACAAAAAGCCATGTTTATTACATTTACTCTTAGGAGGAGATTAAGGGAGTTCAGTGCAAAGTGATGGCTTTTATTTAAAAACAAAACAAACCCCTTGAAAAAACAGACCAACACCCACCCAAACGAAAAAAGACCCACAAACTCCCCACCTAAAGAACTAATAAGTATTGATAGTGGTACCTGTAGATATTTTATTTTCTTTTAAGGAGTCTGATTTGCCAAACATCTGAATGGTTCCTCTGTAATCAAATGAGTGGTTGTTCATAAAACATGTATCTTCTCATATAAGTGACTGTCTTTTAACACTCTTGGGTTGACCCTGGCTAGAGGCCACGTGCCCACCAAAGCAGCTGTGTCACTCCTCTCCTCAGCTGGACAGGGGAGAAAAGAGATAACCAATCTTGGGCTGAGATAAGGATGGGGAGAGATCACACATCAATTACCATCTCAGGCAAAACAGACTCAACTTAGAAAAATTAATGTATTACCAAGTAAAACAGAGTAATGAGAAATTAATTCTTAAAACAACTCCCCCCATCCCTCCTTCCCAGGCTTAACTTCCCTCCCTATTTCCCTGCCTCCTCCCCAACAGTGGCATGTGGATGGGGCATGGGGGTTGCAGTCAGTTCATCACGTTGTTTCTGCTGCTTCTTCCTCTTCTGGGGGAGGACTTTAACACTCTTCCTCTGCCCCAGCATTGGTCCCTGCCATGGAGTGCAGACCTTCAGGACCAGACTGCTCCAACTTGGGTCCCCCACAAAGTCACACAAGTCCTGACAGCAAACCTGCTCCGGCGGGGGCTTCTCTCTCCATGGGGTCACAGATCCTGCCAAGATCTTGCGCCAAGGTGGGCATTCCCCACAGCATCCACCTCTTCCAGCATGGAGTCCTCCATGGGCTGTACATGGGTATCTCCTCCATGTGTTGCAAGGAAACAGCCTGCCTCATTATGGTCTTTTCCATGGGCTGCAGGGGAATGTCTGCTTCAGTGCCTGGAGCACCTCTTCCACCTTCTTCACTGACCTGGGTGTCTGCAGAGTTGTTCCTCTCACATTTTCTCACTCTCTGGATGCAAAAACTGCTGCTGGGTTTTATTTTTTTTCCTCCTTAACTATCTTATGCCAGAGGCACTATGACCATCATTGATGGGCTTGGCTTTGGCCAGCAGCAGGGGGGAGGTCCATCTTGGAACTGGCTGGCATTGACTCTGTTGTACATGGTGGAAGCTTCTAGTAGCTTCCTGCAGAAGCCAGCCCTGACTACACTCTCCCACCCCTGCCCTGCTACTAAAACCTGGTCATGCAAACCCAATACAAATGCAGCCAGTGAAAAACAACTTTCTTTGGCTTTCACAGGGAAACAATTCACACACTTTAATCTTAGTTTTCAGGTTTACAGTGAAATTCTACATGCTCCTGATAGTGTGCATGCCCTGTGGCTGTGTGATGAAACAGTGGAAGATAGCTTTGGTGTTCAGCTGATTTTGTTCACCTCACTTGTGCAGCTTACCTGCTGCACAAGTACCTACCTATGTCTGCTGATGCAGGGAAGAAGCAGAACTGGGCAGGTGCTGCTCACAGAAGCATAATCCTTGCTGGAACAACTACTTTGCTGAGAGCCCAGTCTGGATTGGCAGAGGAAGGCAGAAAACACCTCCAGCTTCAGAACCATTCTGGGACTTTTCCAGTCTTTAAGTCTCAAGGCAATAATTTTTCTTTGAATTAGATTCAGAACATGTGAAAATTGTGTTTTGTTTAAAAGGCTTACTTTCATCATTGTTTTTATGTTGATAAGAATCTTGAACCAGTCACAGAAAAGTTAACTGTGTTCCCTAATTGCTTATTGGCTACATGTGAGAGGAGACCACATTGGACTTTGTCCTGAGTGACAGCAGGCACTCCCTTCATGTAGGGAATATGCTGCTGGAGTGGTGCTCACCACCTTTCTCCTCCAGGTCGGGTCTTGGGCACTCTAGCACTGTGGAGGAAAAAAATCAAAAGCCAGATATCATCTAATGTATTTTTGCTGTTGTTACTGAGGTGGGAATTGAGGCTTTGAGAAATAACAGACTCTGTAAGCTAGGTGCTGCCTCTAAAATGTGTAAAAGCTCGAGTCAGTGCAGGAAGTCAGGCAGGTTATCAGTGGATCTGTCTCTTTGTGACTGAGCTGGAGAATTGTTGCCTGTCTGATCTGGTAGCAGTGAAGCCTGAGTATCTTCCATTCCTATATATTTATTTTTAGTCGCCATTACAAAGACACCAAGAAGCTCAGTATCTTTCTCAATCTTGTTTGCTTATTTGAAGGCATTGGTTGGTTGGGAAGCTATAGATCAATAGTTGACTGACAAGACAGACTTAAAGTTAATGGAGAAGGTCGACTTGCACTAAAAGATGGAGAAGAATGGTCTGACTGGAGGAGGGATGTTTTTACTCAAAATAAACCTTGACAATGAGTGTATGTGGGTTCATAGTGTATTTCAAACATTCTTGCACTTAAAATATTTTCAGAGCACTCAGATTGAAATGGGAGAGAACATTAGTATTATAAGTTTGCATATGAGTTTGACTTTGTTCCATGTTTGTCATAATAGAAATTAGCAAATACAATATTCACTTAGCATCCATAATTCAACCATGTTCTTTATTTGCCTTGGATTTTGGTAAGTAATGTGTCAGACTCCTTTCAAGCCCTGGAGAACATCCATGTTAGAGAGAATGCTAATTCTGCCCTGAAGAAAAACTTTGGACCATGACCTTGCCAAACAGGGATGGAGCCCCTTGGCTGGGTGTAATTTTTCTGCTTGTATTTTTTTATGTTTTTCTTTTCACAGTTGAAAATTTCCTAGTCAGAAGGTTACTGTCTTAAGACTTAATATTTATTTTATCTTATTTTATCATGTTCCACTCTACTTTTGTGGTATTTTCCCCAGATATATGGACCACCCAGTTGTTTTAAGCCAGCTGTCAAAATAATACTCAGTAAGAGGATTGTGCTCGGTTTTGCAGGATATAGTTGTGCAAATGGTTAACAGAGAACCTGGGTATGGCAGACCCATGTCTTATTGTGAATTTCACTTTAGCAAGTTCAACTAGCTCTGCTTTTACAAGCCTAACCTCCAAATGGGCATTAATTCTCTTTTACCTTTCTGCATAAGCAACCCCTGGAGAAGCACTCCCCTGCCCACCCCCCAGTGGTGCCACACAAACCACAACAAAATATTTTGTGAGCTAAGTAGTAAGAATTACATCCCTTTTCTGTTTGAGTTAAGCTGCCTGGCATTTAAATAATTTCTGGAAACACTCATACTTGGCCTCTGGGCAAAGACCAGCTTTATCTGATCTCGTGCTCTGTCAGACACTGATGGAAGAAGTTTCCATTCCCTTGCTAGCTTGACTTCATAACCAAAACATGGAAAAGGTCCATTGCCCTGAACAAGAGGTGGGCTTCTTTTAGGACAGTTATAAATGAGCTGTTTAAAACCATTTCAGGTGTGTTATATGCAGCTGTCCACTCTGTTCAGTCACCAAGCATTTGTCATTTTCTGGTCAGGAAGTCTGAGGTAGTGGCAGAACTTTGAGGTAGTAGTCTTGTAGCTGTTCTCCAGTGAACCCTGAATCTTGATGAGATTTTGCTGTCTGTTCAGTCTTACTCTCAAGGTCTGCTCACTACAACTGGTTTTTCTGTTCCTCCCAAGGAACGTAATGTTTTCCTTTATCTTGTTAAGGACTGAGTAGTTATGATACCTGTAGAAAAAGCAGGTGTCAGCCATATTTATCAGCTGCTGCTGAGGTGGGTCTTGAATGCTGACTTGCTTCATTTCTGAATACAGTAAGAAAGTCACTGGGAAGGGTAGCTGCTGCTCTGCTGTCCTGAAAGGTCTGGAGAGAATAATGAAAGAACATCCCACCCCTCGGGAAGAATATAAATGTTTTACAGCAGTAAAATCTACTTCAAATCAGTTCAGGCTGGGCTATCAAGATGTGGCTGTAAGTGGTAGTAACAGGCTTATCTACTGGGCTTGGAAAGTGAACTGTGTTGTAACTGGATTTTTAACCTGAGTGAGAATCTAGCTCTCAGTGTGGCCCTTGCTCCAAATCAAGCCTTACATGTTTGTTTTTGTTTGCCTAAGTCATTGCACAACCAGGAAGTGGGAGGAAAAGTTGTTTGCTTTCATATGCAAGGGAAGTTTATTCGTGAAAGATGCAAGTAAAAGGCATCAGTGCTTAAGGCTTCCAGATGGTGAAAATTCCAGTATTTGGAAACCTGCAGCTTTTGCCTCAAGTATTTTTGAAAAGTTTATGTAGCTTGTAAAGAATTATTCTGTGCTGAATGGAATGTCTACGGGCTCCTTTGTGTCAAGAACCTCCCCTGCTACACAGGAGGCCTCTGTATCTACTATGAAAACGTGTTTCTTCTGCTTTTTTTTTTTTTTTAAGTGGGTGCTATTAACTTTAAAATCAGTTACCCTTGATGAGTAATGCTACGTTTTTGCCCAGCACTGTGTAAACACTCAGATTTAAATGACTGTAATAGGTTTATCCCAGTCTGGAGTCATTCTCTCTTGAGTAGGGCTGATTTCCTGGTAAGCCCATTCATTTTACTAACCCAGGAGCTAACTAGCCATATTTGCCATTCCACTCCCAATCGCTTTTAGATTTTTTAAGTCAAAACATCTCACTACAGGGTTATCTGAGAGATGGTGGCAGTACGAGGGCACAGAGAATGGATGCACAGGAAGCAATTGGGAGACAGCTGTAGTAGTCCCATGGTGTTTCTGTTAGGTTGCTGTATACATTACCAAGAGTTAAACCTTATCTTTTCTTTCCATAGGACTCTCTAGATGGCTACTGGTTTTTTTTCCTCATTAGATCTTTACATCCTTCATACATGTCCTCACATCTTTCACATCACCTGTATGTTTTACAGATGATGTTTCTTTCACCCTATCATTTGGAGTGAAGCAATAATTGTAATTAATTGAGAATCGGTTTTGACCACACAAAAAGAAGCTTCTGGGTGCTTGATGACTTGGTGAGAATTGCCATGGGAATTGTTTGTATTGCTAGGACTTACCTGTTGTTCAGTGCGTAGTCTGAAAGGGGTTAAGTTCTTGTTCTCTCTTTGATGCTTTCTCTGCAGACTGATTTTACTAAAATAAAACTTCTTTTGCACTTGCATATTCGTGTTGCATTTGGCACCATCCTACATAGTCTGCCTACAAAGCCTCAGCGTCTCAGATTAAGCCAAACTATTACTATTCAGGTATTTATTATTCTTGAGAATATTGTCAGATGTCAGTGAGCCAAGCACATGCTCCACAGCCTTCTCAGTACTTAAGTGACTTCGTATTGTGTCTACAGAAATGCATCTGAACATGTTTCGGTATTTGCTGGGTATGTTGTGCTGGCTAAATTAGAAGTGTTGGAATTTGTCAGACTACTTTTGCATCCCTCCCCCAACCATTTTCCCAGAGCCTGAGAAACCTCTTCTTCTAAAGAAGAATGTTTACACAACTTCGCACTGGTCACCAAGTACACGAAGTTTTCGTTTTGAGTGACTAGAGAAGAGCCAGAAGCAGTGATTTTTATGCTCTTGGAAGTGTTAACTCTTCAGCTTGTTTATGGCAGCAGTAAGCATGAGGCTGAGCGCACGGGATATTTTTATATTTGCAGAGAATGGTGCAAAGCTTAAGCTTTGCCTGTCTGCCATTTGCAATCAGCAGCAGCCCGTGCGGAAGGACTCCTTGTAGGAAGCGAGGTAGTTGCTGTATTTGATAGAGGACTCTGTTCCAGGACTTTTCCTGTTTTGATTAATTCGCTCTGCCCTCTGCCAGATCTTGTCTCTAGGTCTTTTTCTCTGCTGAGTTTTCAGGAAAGCTGCACAAAAGTCTATGGCTTGGAGAACCACAGAGTTTCAGTTCACATACTATGTGCCAGAAATATCTGTTTCATTCCTGCCTGTTATTCCCAGTTTCCCTGGTTAGCAAGCTGAACTTTCAGTGTTAGTTTTAAAATTTAAAGGAAACAGTTGTTCAAAATGTAAACTCTTAAATACAGTGGTTGGTGTGGCTACATGATTTGTGACATTCCCTTTAGATTCCAAGAGAAAATCCCCTTAGCACAGATGCATGATGTTAAAAATTCATATCTCCTTGAAAAGACATTATAAAATAACCTGGGACTACTGGCTTTTTCTGTTTGAGGGATGTTAATGAATATGCAATTTTCACATGCAATTTAATATTAATTGGAAGTGGTTTGTCTTGATTTTTTTTTTTTACATTTCTCCTACTGGAAAACAGTGCTGTATATCAAGCTGATATTAGTGGGACCCACAGAGAAGCAGTGTGTCTGCCTGTGCTGTGCCTGTATATTGAGAATTCCTGTTGTTGGCACAATAGGCATCAAGAGGATATAAACTTACCTGTTTTCAGAAGCCTTTCTTTCATTTTTGCTTCCCAGAAAAATTAAGTCAACAGCATGTGTATAGGATGACTGCTGTGACTCTACACGTGCTGAGAATGTCAAACATAAACCTTTAGTTTTATAAAGGCTTGAATTCAGTATAACTTCTTTTGTTTGTTCCATAATTATATCTTTGGTAACTGATGTTTTTAACTATGTCCTGCCATGGTGTGGTGGGTGACCTCTGCTGTTTCCCACTGCTCAAACAAGCAGGGTGCTCGAGGTGAAACACAAAAACAAAAATGGAAAAAAATACATGCCTACCAGTCTCACAAATATCCATAGCTATGATTTCTCCAGGGGATATTCACAAACACTATGGTGTTCTCCCCCCCTCCAAACCTCCAATCATAGAAGAAAGATAAGCTATGGAAAGGATAGTGTAGAAGCATAACTTGATTTTGTTTAATTTAGGAGCTGAATCACCTTTTAGAAGAACTAAATTTTGTCCAATGAAAGGGGAAAATAAAGATTGGCTCGAATGACTAGAGCAAAGTCAGTGGGAATATTTTCTTTGCTGCTTCGCCAAGCCCAGGCATTCTGTGGGGATGTATTACATCACAAGGGATGTTAGTTCAGAAAATGGGTGGGACTAAATGCACATAGGGTATATGGCGTGGGTTAATGAGACAGCAAGCAGCCTGTGTAAAAGTATGACTACATCAACTTTTTGATGTGCTTCACTGCCATTATCTTCTTGGGAGGCAGGGGAGGGATGCTAATAGATCTAAGGACAGGGAGGGGAGAACTTGCTAGTACTTGGTTGGTGAATGAAAGAGAAAGGAGGTCTTAATAAAGGTCTCAATAAAAGTGACGTGTAAACATTCTCTTCCAGTTTTCACCTGGCAGCCACAAAAGGGCATGCAGAGTGCCTCAGGATCATGGTGACACATGGTGCAGATGTGACAGCCCAAGATGGTGCAGGTATGCCTCTGTGAAACCACACATGTAGCCTAATACACTACTTTTGCCTATGTAGCTCTTGATGTGCAGAGTACAACTACAAATTTAACACTGTTTTTCTTCACACTAGCACTTGTAACACTTGCAGGGTTAGACATACTTGCTTCTCTGCACACAGAATACAGACTCTAAAGCCCTTTAAAATTTTTCCCCCAATACTGTAAATGCCAGCATTTATAGTGGACTCCAGATGAAAAATAGTGGCTCAATTTTTATTTTTATTTTTAAATAAGTAAAAAGAATTCCCCCTCCCCCCCTAACTCTTTTGCTAATTTCATTTGAGACTCTCTGTAGGTCAAATCAAAATCCTCAGTGTTGCTTTTATGCATATCCAAGCTATTAACCCCATTAACAGTACAGGAGTTGCACTTAAGACATTTCCTCAGGATTATGACGTAGTGGAGAGCTGATACACGCCAAAACAGATCTGAGAGCTATTAAGTGTGCTGTTTTAGCCCTCAAAAGTCCTATGCCTTAATTACAGTTCCACTAGATAATGATGGGAGTTGAATTTGAAACTGGCAACTCTTCTTAATAGATTTCAGTTGACATATGTGTGGAATCTGTGCCCAGCATTCTCTCTGGCAAGTGGAGTCACACGAGTGAGCTGTCAGCATTCTGTCTCTCCAGTAATGATCTGTAAATGCTGGGCTCTGAGGTTCTCTCCTGGCCATTGATTGCAGCTTGAGGGAATTTCTGTCATACACGGAAATCATTTGCCTTATGCAAGAAGTGCCTGTGATACTGGAAGAAGCAGTCAGATTATACATAATGCTAATAAAATACACCTACCTGATACAGACTGTTACTGAGAATTCATACTTCATCGTGTCTCAGGATTTATTATTTGTTTGGATAATAAGAGGATGCCTGCTCTTACCTGAGAATGTCGACTCAGTGTCATTAGGGAAAGCCTTGTCTGTAATAGCCACGTTATTTACAGTGGCATTCTACTGTCACAAGTGACACTCTATATTAAGTACTAAATCTTGGTTACTTCTTTTCCTAGTTACATGGGTAATTTATTCTTTTGCCATCTTGGCCTCTAATTTTTCAGATGCTTTATAAGGTGAGGCTAGAGGAGACTGCAGTCTTTCACTGTAAATCCTTACCCATCATGTGTCGTGATAAAAACAAGATAATTCAAAGTTTTGCCTTTGTCATGAAAGAGTTTATATCTGTGCTTTGTTGTGGTTGAATTCTTAATTTGCTTTTATTCCTTTAGGACACAGTGCTTTACATCTTGCAGCAAAGAACAGCCATCCTGATTGCATTAAGAGATTACTTCAGGTAAAGTAAAAACTAAATTAATCTTGATTTTTTGAAGATTAAATTTTGTTTCCTCTAGACAGGTTCTACTAAATATTGACACATTTCCTACTAATGATCTGCTTCACACTCCTATCCTGTTGTCCTGTCTCCTTGCTTGAAAATAAAGACCTGTTGGTAAAAGCCAGCATGGTACCTTCCCTCTGTGGTGCACAAATACAGTTCCCCATGTGCAGCTGATTTGACATCACAGGGTTGGGTTTCAAACAGGTCACAGCTTCTGTCTAACTTCCTGTTTTGTCTGTGTGGTTGGATGGCTTGGAAGTAGATAAGAGATATGGCAGAAAAGGAATTTTCACTTCTGGAGAGATTTTGATACTGTTCCACTGGAATGCTTTCTGAGTTTAAAGTAAAAGGGAGAGGCAATCAAAGTAGTTCAGAAGCTAAAATGTGGACATTTCAAATCCTCAGTGACATGAGGCAAAGGACAGTGAAGGGTTGGGAAGGAAGGATAAAGAATGGGGAAAGAAAATAAAAACAAAAGTGAAGATGAGAAGAACGTTCTTGTGATGTTGAGGCCGCAGGTGTGAGTTAGTAGGCAAGGGGAGACATCGTCTCCGTTTCGGAACGGTGCTCCAGGTGAGTTTTTGGTGGAGGTTATCAGAGGAATGGGACAGATTTTTAGGAGTTTGAAGTTATCAGTAAGACTGTGGCTCAGACTGCATATAAAATAATGACTAACTGCTCAAGTGCAGTGATACAGAAAGAATAGATCCTGTATCCCAAACCCGTAATTGCTTTTCCCTCATTACCTCAGGGCTCTCTGGTTGTCCTGTGACTGACCCCGTCGATGTCTCTGACAATATCGGGTCCAGTTTCACGGGTTCTGCCTCCGTACTCGTTGCAAGCCGACTCCTCTATTCTTCCACCCGTGGAAAGGGTTACCATTACCTACTGAGGCTCCGTTCTTAGCGATGTCCACGTGAATATCTGCCAGGGCTAACACAAACCCATTTGCAGGATAAGCAGTGACATCCAGCCGTCACTGATGGTATTGCATGCAGCAGCGTGGCAAACACACGTCTCGTGGTGTTAGTACCAATTGCCTGCTGACCGTTCACTTGCCAGCCACAGCCAGAGCGTTTGTGTGGATATTTTGCTAACTTTCTGAAATTATGCAGATTTCTAAATATGTTCCTAAGAGCAGCCTCCTTGGTGTAGTTCTCCAATAAATTATTTGGGTTGCTTTCTTGCTTCTGTGGACCAGCTTGTTGATATCAGCTGTATGTGTGACGCATGTCTAATCTTGACCTGCTGGAGTTGAATTAAAACAGGCTAAAAAGTTCTTTACATGGGCAGAATCTTGACATTTTTGTTGTAATCTGTGTGGACCTGTCTTCCTAGAAAGCCATTGAAATGTTGAAGGCAGTGCTACATTTGAACTTCAAGAGCTCTAATGCTGTTTTTTGAGAAGCCTGTTATTACAGAGTTGTATCTTCTTCTGTCCAAAGAGCATCAGCAAAGCTGGTGAAGGCTCCAGAGCATAGGTCTGATGAGGAGTGGCTGAGGGAACTGGGTTTCTTAGCTTGAAGAAAAAGAGGCTTAGGGGAGAACTTATGGCTCTTTCTAACTACCTGAAAGCTGGTACCAAGAAAGGAGGGCCCATATTGGTAGGGAGGAAAGCCATGCCTTTCTGCAGTATTCTGTCTCTGGAGTAGCTCATAAAACTCTGAGAAAAGATGTTCAGCATCAAATGTTTTATTTTCTTGGTGTTTCTCTAATTGCTTTTTTTCCCCTTCTCCATATCAAACTGTGCAGAGTAAATGTCCAGCCGACAGCACTGACAATTCTGGGAAAACAGCTTTACATTATGCAGGTAACTTACTTGTCAAGAGCTTGTACTGTCTATTTTGTTGTGCTTGATATTCCCAGCTCTTCAGCCTGATGGGTCTTTTTAGGTTCTAAATGCATAAATCTAACTACTCCACCTGATAGTTTACAAATTCCAGGTGGTTTTTTTAGATAAATACCATGAGTATTGCATTTCAGTTAAATCACAGTTAACAAGCTTAACTTGCACACTTTCAAGTGCAGAGTCATTGCAATACTTAAGATTAGGTTGATTTGCTTTAATTTTTTAACGATTGTATCTTTTACTAATTTGGATGTTGAATAGTTGTATTTCTGCATGCAAGTTCATTATTTTAGTCTTTCTGTCCTTGCTTCTTAAAACAGAGAAACAGAGTTTAATTTGTTTTCCTTGAACATCATTGTAATGCTGCATTACTGATAGTGGAAGCACTAAATAGAAATTGTGAAAATGGGGTTTAATGGACTTTCATGCTTGTCCTTTTTTCATTTTTAGCTGCATGTGGTTGTCTTCAGGCAGTTCAACTTCTGTGTGAATACAAATGTCCAATAAATGTCAAAGATTTGGTAAGTACCTCTTCTCCCATTGTGTCCTTCAGATATTTCAGAGCTTTTACCAGCTTCTGCTCCAGTCAGTCTCAAGTGCAGCAGTTTGAAGCACTACTGTGCTTTCTTCTTGGACTTCCCTGGTGGAGGAAGTTTCCTCTGCAGCTTGCCATAGCAGAGGTGGGGAAGTACTTCTCAATCTAGTACAGTAGTGGCAGGATTTGCTGCTGCTTAAATTGAAGCATTGGTACAACTGGTGACAATCTGTTTGGATATATCCAAAACATGATTGAAAGTCTTCCCATTGACACCAGTGGGCTTTGGAGAAGGCCCATATGTGGCTAAGTCCTGTGAAATGCTCACAAGGCCCAACCAAAAGGATATGATAAACCTGAGAGGAAAAAATACAGTTGATGTAGTCTGAAGGTTCAGGGAACATTACATTCACTGTGGTGAAATGTTGACAAACCCGCAGGTCTGTTTTTTGGGAATGATGCAACTGCCTGATAGAAAACCCTCTGATGAGAAAGGGCGGAGATCTGACAGAAGTAAAGCAAAAAAGAAAGAAAGAAAAAAAAAAAAGGCATAAAAATATTTAAACTTGTTTTGTTTGTTTCTGACTTGGATCTATCTCCTCCTTATCTGGTCTTGCTAATAAAAAAAAAAAAATCTATCACAGAGGTTAGACCTAAACTTTCAGCAGATGCATTTTAAAAGCAAAAAGGTTTTTTCAGTCTTAAGAAGAGAAGCCTGTGAAAGTATGTTAAAAATGTCCTCAGCTATACCGTGGTTCATTATAGGGAGAGGGAGCCAGACCAACCCCAAATGTGCATGAAAAAAGAATGACAAACAATGGTCAGACTATGGGCAGTGCATCTATTGGGAAATTCCAGGGGAAAGAAAAATCTTACCATGAAGGTGGTCAGACACAGGATCTGGTGCCCAGAGACGTCATGGTGTCTCTGCCTTTGGAGATGCATAAAACTTGATTCCACAAGCCTGTGAGGAGTGTACTGTACCTTGGAGTTTGCCTAGATTTGGATTGAGAGCAAAGAGGGAGAAACCCCACATGACCTCTAAAGGTGTCTTCCAGTGAAGCTATTCTGTGATTATATCAAATGTTGCATTTTTGTCTTGTACTTTGCTAAAATAATACCTCTGTTGTGGAGCAACATTGTGTAATATTGTGTAGTTCCAAAATTATGGTAGCATTGAGCAAACAGCAAAGGGAGTATAAACTGCAAAAGGCATTCCTGCTGTTAATGCTTTGCATCCCCAGTGGTCCAGAGAGGAACTGAGGTAAACTCAGCTTCATTTAAGGTACTCAAGAAGTGTGTACTTACAGTGCCTTGCTTGTGCTGTGTAGAAACTAAGTTCCTAGGTGAACTTTAAATTTCATAATGATAATTGTAAATAGATGGATTATTGTTAATAGTTTTTGGTTTTTTTTTTCTCAAATGCATTCCTAGGATGGAAATATACCTCTACTGCTTGCAGTACAAAGTGGTCATACAGAGGTCTGCAAATACCTTCTGGATCATGGAGCAGACATCAACACCAGGGATAAAAATGGAAGGTACAGCAGGGTGACATGTTAATTCTTCTCCAAGGCTGACTGAAAAATGAAGCTTTCTTCTCAAATTCTTCCTAAAATAGTTGTTGTTAGGTGAAATAATGCCTTCTGTACTAGATAGTAACTACTGATTGCTGAGAAGCCTTATAGAATTCTCCCTGAAGGTGAAACAGAAACTGTGCAACTATAAAAAAACCTAGATGTGCCTATAAAATTTCCCTCGGGCTATAAGAGCAATGAATCCCATTTTAAAATTAATTCTGCAAGAATCTGATTGATAGCACTTACCCACACATCATTTTGACATCTTCCAGTTTTAAATGCTGCTCTTGTCTTGGTATGAGGTAGTTTCTCCAGCTTAAATCCCAAAACTGTTACTTGGAGCGACATCTGTGCTCTTTCTTTCTACCATGATGTAGCCACAACAGCAAGAGAAAAATACAATAAAGCCATTTAGTGTAAATGCTGTCATCTTACAAGGTGCCATTTAGAGATTTATTGCATTAATGGATAGTGTGTGTGTGTGTCAGAAAAGGGTTTTTAAAAAGCAACATCCTTGTAGTGAAAAATGCACTTGTTCTGGTGATGCCGATGAGGATCGAGAGGCTTTGAAATTTACGGGCAGAATAACAGTTGGTTAAACTGTGAACATAAAGTATGATGCTGAGAAGACTTGGCACATAGACCTGATAGCAGTCTTAATTACTGCATGTGCTACAATGCTCATATTGTTCTTTGGTAGCACCTGGGAGAATAAAACTGTGCCCTAACTTGTTTTTTATCAGTTCAAAGTTTATTAGTGCTCTCTGATTTAAGTTGTCTAAAGAAAAACCCATTGTTGTCGTGGTTGGCTTGAATGACCTCATCGGCACTTTGAACTGGAGGTGCTGCCCACTCTGTGAGCTCTGCCTTCTCCTTCACTCTTACTGTTTTAATTAGCAGGCAATGTTAAGGGTTTCGAGTTCAGTTGGATGAAGGCATTCCTGTCCTTAATAGGAATTACTTACATTTTTACTTTTTTAAAAGAAGGTATTGTTTGTAGAAGCAAGGAAATGATATAACATGGCATGTACCATTTTACTTCTCACTTTACTTCTGGTAAGCAGAGTGATTACTCCTGCATCCTGTGTTCATAAAAAGTCAAGGCTTTACTGGAAAAGGAGAAGCCTTAATAGGAGGAGAGGAAGGAGGTAAACTTTGAAAATGGCATCTCCAATCTCCTATCTTGTCCAGACTAAGTGAATTATTTTGGTAATCTAAAATCACACCTATGACACTGGAGGTAGCCTAGTTGCCACTCAGCACTGCTTTTTAGGTGCAGCACTGCAATAGCCATCAGTTCTCCAGGGCCTACCCATTACAGGGAGTATGTTTAATTCATCAGTGAAACGATTGTCTCAATATCTAGTAGCAAATACCACTGTAGCAACTTGTAGTTTCATACCTACAAGTATCATACTTCATACCACTGAAGAATGTGTTTGACAGCGAACTGGGTCCACCTATTAGGCATGTTTGCATACTGATGTCAGAGAGTTATGCCCAAGCAGGAAAGCAATATTAGAGCATGCTTGAAAGATGAGGATTCTTGTGTGCTTGTAATTATTCTGTACATCTCTTATGACCTCTTCAGGTAATTGAGAAAAACAGATACAACCCGTTGGGAAAACGCTCCTCATGTATGTTACCCTTACTCTAGGACCTGGCACTGCCTCACTGCCCTGTGAGGGAGAGGGAATTGATTGTGTTCTGCTTGATTTTTTTTTTAAATTTTTTTCTTAAACTGAGAGTAGATCAGGATTTAAAGTCAAACCCACATCTCAGTCTTACTGAAGAGCTTTGCTGTTTGTTTGGCTTCTTGGTTGAAATCTGTTTGTTTTGTCTCAAAAGCAAGGTGAGAAGAGCAGCAATGAAATACATTATTTCATGTTATACAACCACTTGCTGAGCTGTAATTGGAGTGTGGTAGTGGGATTTGATACTGCATCCTTTCCTACCTATGTTTGTCCTCTCAGCCTCAGGAACATACTTTTAGAAATATTTGGAGACCTGTGCAAAGCAGGCCATGTCTTTGCAGAAGGCCTGCCTGGGTAGTTTGGGGAAGAGGAGGCAGGGCAGGCAGGTGTTTTTAAGAAGGAACAGTTAATATCTACGTGTCAGTACATGTTGATAAAATCTTGGACTTTATTGCACAATAACTGTGCAATTTTTTCCCTGAAAAAATAATAATCTGCTGCTTAAAACTATGCTGCTGACTTCACTCTCTGTGTGTTTTGGGTTTTTTGTCTAGAACTGCTTTGATGATAGCTTGTGAAGCTGGTAACCTTAACATGGTGGAAGCCTTCCTTAAGAAAGGTGCAGATGCCAGTTTAGTAGATGTCTTTGGACAGAATGCCCTGCATTACTCCAAGCTCTCCGAGAACACAGGGATCCAGACTCTCCTGTCATCAAAGTTGTCCCAGGATGTGGGTATGTAAAAGATGCTCACCTCCAGTTTTTCACTTCTTGGTCTGGCTACTTGTATGTTCAGCAAGGAACAAATTTACTTCATAAGGTCACATGAGAAGTCTCAAAAGCCAACTTCAAGACAGTCTGGCTGAGGCTTCCAAAACCACAAAAATTTGCCATAGATGGTAATATTTAGCATGGGATAAAGCACTGAGCAGGCCAAAAGAGGTAGTTTTGGAGAAAGAAAGGGTAAGCCAATGTAGCTGCGTTGTGAAGTCCTGCTTACAATTTAGAGTAGATCCTGGTTTTGTTTCTTGGAAGAGTAAGTGGAACATAGAAACCCTCAGTAGAGGGACTGAGGAAGAAACTAGTTCAAGAAGACGGTTTTATGGTCAAACCAGGACAAATTTCTAAAGTAGAAAACTAATTTGCAAGAATGATAGAAGACTCATAGAAACACAATTGCCACAATTCCTTCAATTTTACCTCAGTCTGAAAGCTGAAAAGCATTGGAGGAAGGAAAATGGTTCAAATGGAATTTGAATATTAAAGTATATTTCTCAGATTTGAGACAGACATTTGAAAACCAAGCACAGTTATTGTGGTGTGGGAATTGGAGCTGAGAGATGGGTTAGGAATGGCAAATAACGTTTTATAGCTGTTCTTAATTCCATTTCTTTCCTACTTCACAGATGCAAAGTCACCAACAAAAGTGAAGCAGGTATTTGTTCTTTTCATTTAAAAAATACTTGAAATGTTTATATTTAAAGTGACTGGGATGACTAGAAACACTAGTAAATGTCACTGAGATTTGCTATCATTGACTGCTCTGTAGAATGAAAGGTTTTTGTCACTTACTTAAGAGGTGTTTCAGTAACATGGCTTTTAGATGTAGCTTCTCTCTTTAATAGCACCCAGCACCCTCTGTGGGAAAGGGAAAGGAGGGTGTGTGTGTGCCTGCATGTGTGCTGGGAAGATGTGCCACTTTTCCCATGGGCAATGCAGGAGCCTGGCTTTTGGACTCCTACCTCTGTAGAGAAGATGACCTAGGAAGGTTCCCTGTTTCCAACACATAATTGAAGGTTTTCCTTACTTTCATCATATTTGAGACCCCTGTCTGTGACAGTGCCAGCAGATTTAGCAAAATTAAATTAGTTTCTCACACTTTTTTTTATTTAGTATCATATCTTGAAGTGCAGGTAGACCTTGTAGACCTGCTGGTGGCTGGAAAGGGGAGAAGGGTGCAATGCATTGATTCATTCCTTCTCTGAGCAGAGAGGTGGGTTTTTCAGGGAGCTCAGGTGGAAGTTGGAGGAAAGAAAAGACAGTAGCTATTAAGAATGGCATAACTGGTCCACATATTTATAGAAGTATTTAAGATCACTAGTGCTAAACCTATTGTCAGCTTTTGCTTTTTCACTAAATCTTGTTTGTTTTCACTGAAGCATGGATTACAAGGGGACAGATTCTTATTGTCAGGCATGTTTAATATCTCTGTGTTACTATAGATGTAGCTTTCACATAGGAGGAAAAATAAGGCACTGCATGGACTGCTAAAGTTGATATTAATGTGGGATTTTATTGTTATTTCTCTCCTTTTTTTTTTCTTTTTTTATTTTTTTTTCTTTTTTGAATAAAACAACTTGCTCGGACTTTACTAACCAAACTAACAAACCTACTTTTTCTGGCTGGTGAAACTTTCAGCATGATCAAGGCTCTAAATTAAGTTCAGAAAGAAGTGGAACTCCAAAAAAACGCAAAGCCCCACCTCCTCCTATCAGTCCTATTCAGGTAAAGAAAAGACCAATTTTGAGATGCTTATAGAGGATGAAAAGCATTTTGAACTTTATGAATGACACAGGCTGAATTCCTGTGTCACTCTTCCTTTGTCAGCCTGTGTTTCCACAACTGCTTTTCCTGGCATTAGAGTGACACCAAGAAAACACATCTTGGTTAGGTAACCTGAGCAAAATTTCTTGAAATGGTCTGATAAAACTGTACAAACTTTACTGTACAACTGCTTCTTCCACCTAAAGTTGAAGGTCTCCTGTTTTTGCCAACTTCCATAAGTAAATAATAGCATATATTTTAATTATATGTATATATGTACACATTGTTATATGCACATATACATATGAAAGTGAAGTATTTAAATAGATTTATATAGGATCAAAATGCAGTTGACTGTTAGGTTTCTGTTAAAGTGTAATGTTACTTGTATGGCAGTTACACTGTGTATATAATTCTGAATCAGAAGAGCATTGAATCATTAGATCTGTTCGTTTAAGCTAACCTAGAGTAGTGAGTTTTGTTAGTGTAGGGAAGAGTACTCTAGTGTGTGTGTGTATATGTGTGAGAGTATGTACAGCTATACATATGTAACTATTTATGTAAAATCTTTGCAGCTTAGTGATTTGTCCTCTCCACTCTCATCAACTTCAACTCCTGTGACTGGAAAAGGACAGGCTTTCTTTGCTGATCAGGTCTGCAAGGTATCAGTTTCCTGTTCCTATGAAGCTTAGGGAAGGAAAGTATAGTATCTTAAAAATCTGTTCTGATTAATAATCTCTCTTGCTGGCTGCAGTACCTCCCATGACTTAATTAGCTGACTTCTAGTAACAACCAAGTCTATTTCAAGGTAACTTATAAAGCAAGTGTGGATTACTTTAAAATAGAATTAGTCATATATTAGTTAGCGTTTACAGATATGGTTATGAGAGTAAGTATTGATGCTGAGAGAGCTCGTTACCTGATACCAGTGAAGAGCATAGCATTTCACAATGCCAAAAGTAGAGGCTCTTTTACCAAAAGACATAAAGACATTAGGGAAATATCTGTCTTCTGTCTGATGTTTACATTATGATATTGAAGTTGTTTTTTTAAATACGTTACAGTATATTGATGTGTTTAATTACAGGGGCTGCAGTCTTCCAAACTGTCTATGAGCTAGTTGTCTGTATTTCATTAATTTATAATGAGAACTGGGCAGTGGGACTTGAATGGCTATAGCAGATTTCAAAATACTAGTGAGATGCTACAATTAAACAAGACCCCAGAAATAAGAGAAACCCATTTTGCTAGGCTTGATCCAGCAAGACCGATGATGTCTGTATTTCTCTTTGGTGACCTGTCCAACTATACATCTGCTTTCTGTGAAAACATTTTCTTTTGCTGTCTCAGCAGGAAGAATTCAGCTCCTTTCATCGAGATAATAAAGACAGACTGAGTGACAGCACAACAGGTACACAATAACAAGTCCTTATTTTTGTATTTGTTCAGGTGTTCTAGGTGGTGTGAAATGTTGAAACTTGGTCAGAAATGCTCTGTGCCTTTCTTCTTAGAATGTGAGGCACAGTAACTCTTGGGAGTAGTGTTGTGTAATTTCACTAGCACCTACCCACCAAAACCTCCTGCTCCTATTGGGTGATCTAACATGTTTTTGGGGAAGGAGTTTCTTGGAACAGTTTGCTCGCTCACCACACTCTTTGTGGTCATGGGAATAAATTGTTTAATTTGAAAGGTTAAAACAACTAACTGGACAGCATTTCAGCTTTTTGAAAGCCTCTGAATCTTTATTTTTTCTTCCCTCTCCAAAGGTGCTGATAGTTTATTGGATGTGAGTTCTGAAGCTGACCAGCAAGATCTACTTCTGTTGATGCAAGCAAAAATTGCTTCTTTGACATTGCACAATAAGGAGCTGCAGGACAAATTACAGGTGGAATATCTTTGTGCTGTTATAGTGCTCTCTTAATCCTCTAGCAGAACAAAGAGCTGCTTGCTTTTTTTTTTTCTTAAGAAATGTGCTGTGAAGATCATTTAACAAGCTGCTTAGTGGTAAGATCATGGAAACACTTCGCCCCAAAGGATTAAACCAGTGTTTTGATCTCACTTTTCCCATAAATTACTGAATAACTTTGTTTATTATGATAACCACATTCTAAAAGATGTTGTTAACAGTTGTGTTACCAGAATTTTAATTTGCATACCCTTGATTATTAGCTTATGGAGATCAGCCCAGAGTTTTCAGAGGAGCTTGGCACTTACTGCCTTCTCTTGCTGTAGATGACTAAATGGGAGCAGCTGGGATTTGAGTTTTTTCTAAAAGTCTCTTCCATGTTGCATTAATTGTCTTGCCTCTGTAGGAAGTAGTAACATTTCCTTGCCTAGCTAGCTAAAAAAAAAAATTATATATAAAAATGTCCTTGTTTTTATTGTGCAATTGTTGGGATTTCTTCTTGCACAGGAAAGAACACCTAAAGAAGTGGATTCAACTCTAGAGTCTTGCCATTCAACCCAAACAGAGTTTGAGCAAGTAACAGATAAACAAAATGAGTTCTCAGCTCAGGAGCTGAAGTCTACATTAAATGCCACCCAAATTCAAGAAAAGTTGGGAAGCCCCAGTGAAGGAAAAATGAAGTACCTCCAGGAAGACTTAAAGGATGTACAGAGGAAATTAGATAACTCTGAAGCCAAAATAAAGCACATAGAAGCTCAGGTCCAGTCCAGAGTCCCAGAAACAGAACACTTCAATAGCACAGATGTTTCAGAAAATGGTTCTGATCTTAACCTGAAGCTCCAAGAAACTCAAAACAGGCATGAGGAAACTGTGAAGGAGGTTTTAAATGCACAAAGGCAAATGAAGCTGGGTCTCATTTCCTCTGAAAGTGAAGAAACAAGTTCTGATCTGAGTAGATTGAAGGTTACATGTGGAGAAGTTGAAATGCTTAAGCAAGAATTGAAGAGAGCATTGGAGGAAAGTGAAAGGCAAAAAGAGAAAGTGAGAGAGCTACAGAAAAAGTTTGAAGAAAGAGAGCAGAATGTGGCAAGCAAATTGTCTGTGGAAGAGTGTGAGGAAATGAAGAATTCATACTGCTCAGTCATTGATAGCATTAATCAAGAGAAAGCGTTGTTGATTGAGAGATATAAAGAAGGGCAGGAGGAAATTAAAAGGCTACAGGACAAGCTGACAAATCAGACACAGCTGGAATCTAGTGCTGAAGCTGGAGAAATGAAAGATGCTATGCACAGAATGATAGATGAGCTCAACAGGCAGCTTAGTGAATTATCTCATTTGTACAAAGAAGCACAAGCAGAGCTTGAAGACTATAAGAAGAGAAAAACTCTAGATGATATAGCTTTGGACTACATTCCTAGAGATGAACATGAGAAATTGATGCAGGTAACAAATTCTTTGAAATACAAAGCAGAGAATGAGTTATCAGAAGTGAAATCCCAGTACACAAAAGTGTTAGATGAAGCAGAAGAACTGAAGCAACTGTTAGATGCTCAGAAACAAAACTCTCTGCCAATTACTGAACACCATCAGGTGATGAATGCACTCAGAAATACTGTAAAGGAGATGGAGGAAGAAATAAATGGGCTCAAAGGGCTGCTTACCAACAAGGAGAGTGAAATAAGAAACTTGCAGAAGGAATTACTGGAAGAAAAAGCTGCAATTAATGAAGTCATGGTACCCAAGGCCACATACGAGAAGCTCCAGTCCTCACTAGAGGGTGAAGTTAGTGTTTTGTCATCCAGACTGAAAGATGTAATCCAAGAGAAGGAAAATGTGTCCTTAGATGCTATGCAACTGAGAAATGAAGTTTTGCACTTGAAAGAAGAGAAAGAGGGTATGCATACTCTGCTTGAAGCGAAGGAACGGGAGGTGACTGGTCTTCACCAGAAGTACCATCAAGCTCAAGAAGATCTTCTTGAAATGAAAAGATATTCTGAAAGCTCATCAAAACTAGAAGAGGATAAAGATAAAAAGGTTAGTAATTCACTGCAGTGAAAGCCTAGTACCTGAGTTCAGACTGCAAAAGATGTTAGGTGGTATCTTAATAGACAATGTTATGTCATATGTTACAGAGCTGAGCAATTTTTCAGTGCATTTGCTCATTTAAAATTCAATTACCAGTGTCAAACAAATTTTGGGTATGCCTAGCTGTACTGTTGGCTTACTTCCTCTGTGGAGAGATGTGCATGATCATCATTTACCTCTTTAAATTCACACTCTTCAGGCAAAGTGAATACTTTGACTTCAAGTCAAAGGAGTTGGCTTTACAGCAGGAAGAGATTCCAGGGGAGGTGAAACAGAAGATGGACATTGGTGGCCCTGCCTGTGGCAAACCAGAGCAAACTGGTCTGTTCTTCTGCAGCTACTGTATCTGTCACTACAGGTTTCTTTATAAACAGCTATGTATTCTCTAGCTGTGAATAACTGGCGTACATTTGGTATGTTTCTGTCTTGTGTTCAGCAGCAGTATTTGTGAAGGTGGTAAATGCAATCCTTCTTTATAAATATTGCTGGCTTTCAGACCAAAACCCACATTTTTAATTGACTGGGCTAGGAGGAGGGAATAGAGCTTTGCTTACATGTCTCTGCCTGGCTACTGAGTTTATTAACATCTTGTTTTACCCCATGTCTTAAATTCAAGTAACAGATAACCCAGGATACAGTATGCCTTGCAGCTTTTCATGAAAACCTGTTTGGTTTTTTCCTCTTCAGATCAATGAAATGTCCAAGGAAGTTAGCAAACTAAAAGAAGCATTGAACAGCCTTTCTCAGCTTTCCTACTCAGCCAGTGTCCCCAAAAGACAAAGCCAGCAGCTGGAGGCATTGCAGCAACAAGTGAAGCAGCTGCAAAACCAACTGACTGTAAGTGTGGTAATTTAAATCCTCCATTATCCCCAGTTCTCTGAAGATATGCATGCCATTCTTCACTCTGCCTCATGTAAAATGGAGCACAATCAATGAGGAATTTTCATCTAGAAATTTTATAATTTGTTAGAAATCTGCAAGTGGTGAACTGCTCTTTAGAAAGAGTCTAACTAAGGAAAGCTCTTTTCCCCAGTATATTTCCCCAGTATATATATCCTCAGATCAATAGTGGAGCAAAGTTCCTGTGCTTGTATGGGAATGTACCAGCCAAACCTGCTGCTGAGACTGATTTGTGAAAAAAATATGGCCATTGTGCAGTGGATTTCTGTGTTTCCTCAACTACATTCATCACCTGAAGTGTTTTGGGTTTTTTAAAGCTAAAATAAGTTTGACTTTCTGGCATAAAGTCTGTAGTCGCTGAAGGCATGAAGCTTGAAGTCAAGTAGATCCATCTGTTTATAGGGAGCATAGGTTATTCTCTGAAATGCCAAACTGCTCAAAGATTATTTTTGTTAATGTATTTGTGCATGAAAGGTCCAGTCTTCTAAGCTGGGTTGAGTCACAGTTGCTATTTTGGAGAGGCAAGCTTGAGGGTGAGAAGGTGGCACTGCCCACGGGAGGCCTTTGCTGAGAGCTCTGGACTAAGTCTGGAAGGGTAACTCGCAGCCTGACAGGGCAGATGACTTAACCTGGTGTCTGCTTTCCTACCTTCCCCAGCAGACAGCAGGAGTCATCAGTACGGATGTGGGACAGAAAAATTCCCTTGCTGTGGGGAGAAATACATAGGCAGAGAGTTAAACAGTGCACCCTGTCACTGTAATGGCCCAGGCTGTTTCTTATCCCAGTGCATCAAGTCCAAAAGGACCCTTTACGTCTCCCACTGTGTAAGGACCAGCAAAGTAGCCTGAGGTGCAGAGGTGTGTGACACGTTAGGAAAGAAGGTAGGATTTAGAACAGGACAGAAGCAGTTTCCTCCTTGTAGGCTAACTTTCCTAACAGCTTCATGGTAATTTGGAAAGAGGGCTTCTGGGATGTGATGGTGAAAAAGGAGGTTGACTTTCCTTGCTCGAAGGTGTAGCAGTTAACTGAGGGTTAACTGAGCAGTTAACTGAGGGTTAAGACCTTTGTAAGCACCTCTCCCTGGGCAGGCAGTAGCTGGCAGACAGGTCACCAGCTTCAGGAAAGAGCTCAGTTGCAGTTGAGGGTTGATTTGTCAGAATATTGTTGGTTTTCCTCATTCTACATATTTGCAGCTCAGAGCTTCCTACAACAGATGTCATCTCACCACCTTTTTCATTGGGCTGGGTAGAATTACACCATTTCTATGGAACATGCTCCCAAGCAATTTATGTATTGGGTGGCTAATGGCACAGTACTGTCTGCACTGGTTTTTCATGCATATGTAAGATTATGCTTTTTAATTCCCCACAACTCTCTAAATCTAGTGGGGAGTTCTGAATTCAACAGTTCTGAATGATCCCTGACTTTCTGCTTAACTATTTTCTAGGAAGCAAAGAAACAACATCAGGAAATTGTCTCGGTTTACAGGATGCATCTTCTCTACGCTGTGCAGGTATGGTTGCACACTGTCAGTCACACAGTGTTGGTATATTAATGGGAGGTGTTTCTCCTGTAGATCCAGTAAGAAACTTTTGTAAGTTTTATCTAAAAAGGTCGGACTGTTTAAGCACAGATTTAACACTTGATTCCTTTTGGGAAATTGATCAAATTACGGTGCCTCAAAAATAATTTGCACATCATCTTAAGGACCTGAAAGATGCTTGAATTCAGTCACCTTCTTTCTCACTTTGTCTAGGGTCAAATGGATGAAGATGTCCAGAAGGTGCTTAAACAAATCCTGTCGATGTGTAAAAGCCAATCGCAGAAGAAGTAAACAAAAAGCCAAGAAAAACTCCCTGTCTTTATTAATTCTCTTATGGGTATTTAGGTTTGCCTTAACGTAAGATTTAAAATTGGCAATTTGCTGCTTTTGTGTTTTTGTGCTGTTTGTGAGGTGGATTTGTCTGTCTGTCTCTACCACTTCCCATGTGCATCTGCGCGTGCAGTAACTGAACACATGCCTGCTTTCCATATCCAAAATGCAAGTATCTTCCTCAGACTCTTACTTAGGCCACTCCATGTCATGTTTACCCTGAAAGTACTTTCTAGCTTCCTCCTGCAGAGGGAGGTTAACCTAGAGGAAGTAACTCTCATTGCCTGGTTATAGGTGAAATTCTCCCTAGGGTGTTTTGTACTGTTTATAAGCTGCATCTTGTTACTGGGGAGTAACTTAATTTCTTGATGTTGTAGCACTCTGATTCCTGACATTTTGCCATACGCAGTCTTTGGCAGAGCAGAAGTGAGCCTTGCAGCAGTGAGCAGAAGTAGGTATTTATGCTAAGCCAGAACATCAGCAGCTACACTTCTTTGTGTGGTGTTACTTAAGATGAACACACCGTCAGGTAGCTGTCCCACCTGTCCAATGCACTGAGTACACAGAAGATCACACCATGCTTCATAGTTTCCTTGAACTGCCTGGTAGTGGAACGAAACTATTTCAAAAGGTAAAATCATTAGTTTCTTGAAGCTCTGTACAAAGCGGTACAGAAACTTCTATATAAACAGCCCTTTATGATAGGTTTAGCAATCTATGCAAGTGTTGGCTATGAAGCTCAGGAACAAAACCAGAACATAAACTTTTTGGGGATTATAGTGAACACAAGATGTTTACAGTAAATGTCAATGCCTCATACTTCCTAACCTCACTTTTGTAAAGATCTTCTCTTCAGTATATTTTTATTGGCCCTTTAATGAATTTTTTGTAACTAAAGCATTTTTTCTACATAATGTTTGCATTAAGCTTATTAACAAATATTTTTAGGTAATCGTGGTTTAGAGAGTTTCCTGTTATACCCCCAAGTATTCAGTGATAGTGAAGCGTAGCGTGAGGTGTTTCCAGTTCGTACCAGGTCCTTGCAGAGTAACAGACCTGTCTGTCAGTGTGGTCCAGAGCAGCAAAGTTCAAAATACAATTGAGCCTGCTCTTCCTAAAGCTGTAAAAAATGATGGGTGGAGGACAACAAAAGGTGTCAGAAACTTCCACGTGTTGTTTCTAGGGGATAGGTCACCCATACAGCCTGTATCAGCACTTTTACATTTAAAATCAAATAAAAATGCCTGATGTATAGTACAAAACTATGGGAAAAATGTTTCTAAGCACACACTGCACTTGAGGGTACAACCATTCTAAGTAGCTTGCAACTTCACTATGGTATTTGTTTTATTCCTGTTAGTGGGTATATCTCTAATAGAGAAATCTTCTAGAGCTGTTTGACCTATGACATTATATAGAGTTATAATGTGACAAGAGTCAGCAGTGCCTCAGGCTGACTGGACACATAGTGCACTTATATCACATAATTCCTAACCCTGGCAAAACTAAAATGGATTTGAAAAGGAAAAATTAAAATCACACCTTTGCATCAGTTAGGCAGTGGTGTTGCCTTTTTTTTTTTTTTTGGGTAGTTTAACTAATCCCTGCTAATTTTGAACAGTATTTTTTTGTTAGGTGGTTTTGAAAATGCTCCAAAGAAATGTGAAAAGAATTTTTTGCTGCAGCACTTCAAAATGAACAACGAGATTTTAAGCATGCTGATGCTGCAAAGTATAAAACTTGATGAACCATTTGTGGGTTGCCTGATGGATTTAGTCTTCTACTTTGTTTTGGTTCGTATATTTATTACAATTATCCTTGTGGAATATTGGAAATTATATACTACAGCATAGCAAGTTTCTTTATATGTAATTTACAAGGTTTCCTTATGCAGCAAATAAACTATTTCAGTTTTTTTCATCTTTGTTCTTCCTGTGCCTTCATTTTATGTTGGAATTGCACCACACTGTTTTTGTGGTACCTAACACTTCATGTTAGGTACCTGCAGATGTACCAGGTTTTCCTCCTGAAAACTGCAAGGGAATCACTGACCTTCTCAGGTTGGGTAGAACCCACTCTGAACCCCACACCACCAGTTCTGGACTGTGACTCCACCTGATGGGTAGTTCAGAGCTCTGTGGACATCCCACTGGAGCTTTCCCACTCGTCCCATGGGACGGATTCCAACTGGGATTAAGGCAACGTCAGGGCAGTAGCACAGATTTGTGGGGCCATACAATCTTTCAAAACTGGTTGCACTTCACACACAGAACTACAGTGGAAGTATGTATATATATATATATGTGGATAGGCACATGGATATATGGGTATGTGTACTCCCCTTTAAAATTAGCAGTCGTTACGGTCAGCCTCGTTGCCTTTCTTCATCTCTCCCTCTCCTGGGTTTTATCTGAGAAGATGTTTTTCAGTAACTTAGATGCTAACAATATCTTCCTGTCTGAGGATGGAGCACACAAGTGGCAGGAAGCACATCTTTTTTGTTACATCCTGGGGGCTCAAGTAGATCTTAGGCTCTTATAGAAAAATCTCTGTAAGCATCTCAGTACCAGGTTTGCTTTGAAGAAGGCTCCTGAAAAACTGTTATGCAGAACCTGTTCTGTGCCAGATCAGCTGGCAATGAAGAGAACATCGACTTTGATGGCTTTCGAGCTGTCACCAGCAACAGGCCTCCTACTTCTGCCAACCCAAGTGGGCATGAGAAGATGGGGAGGGAAGCAGTTCAGGAGATGTTGTCAGCAATTGGGCAAAAATATCTTGGGTGTGTTCTGTGTCTCCTTGATGGACAGGTCTTTTGGCTCCAGTGACGTGCAATGGTACATAGTCAATCCTTGTGCTCAAGGGCAGTTGACCCTCTTAGATGAGCCCAGCTACCTGAGCACGCTCCACATCAGGACAGCAGTGTCCTCTTGTTCTGTTCCTCACCAGAGCATGTGCATGCTTCCAGTGTGGCTTGTGGCTAGAAAAAGGGAAGTGTTTGTTAGACCCTTGCTGTACCTGGTTTTAGTACCTCTGGGGTTTTTCCCCTGTACTGCCCTACTTCTGGAGAACTGAGAACACCAGTAAGTGCCGTTCCCATGGGGCTGGTGTTTGGGAGGAACAGGACATGGAGAGTAAACAGCTACCAGATGGTTTGTTCACGTAGCTCATGGATGGAGGCACAAGGTAAGAAGCTGGTATGTCCTCTTGCTGGCTGAGCACAGGGGCTCAGTGATGGCAGAAAGCCCAGATAGTTCCTCAGGTCAACTAAATGATGACTTACTATGTGTCTGCACAGGACAGCAAAAGCCAAGGAAGCCAGGCTGCTGTGTGCTGCAGCAAACAACAGCACGGTGCCCTAGTAGAAGTAACCAAGAGAAGGCCAGTGCAAAAGCTGGCTGGAAATCACTTGGCAGATGCCACATCACTCTGTGGAACTGCAATTTAGGTCTAAAGCTCACTTATGTGAGTTTTCCCAAGCAGTGGCTGGCTGGTGAGAGGAAGGAGGTGTGTGACCTCACATCTCTGGGTTCAGAGCTAAATAAATGACCATCACTATTGATTTGCTGCATTTAGGCCATAACAGCTGCTCCTTGGGGGGCTTTAGCAGTGTGGGGTACCAGCCGAGGTTGTGCAGGAGGCTCAGCCAAGAGGCTGGAGTCCATGTGGGTCACAGGAAGAGAGTTGCCCAGTGGCAGAGCCGGGGTGTTCATGTGAACCTTTGCCCATCTGCCCTGCCCCAGGGAGGCTCTGGCTTGGGTTGGACCAACCAAGGAGTCCTGGGGATTTTTGTGCACTGGTGCTGGCCTTGCAGGCACCAAAGGCTGAAGCAGTCTGCCTGCCAACACGGTGAGGCCCATGTCCTGGGGGGAGAATTGCTGGCTCAGGCAGTGTGGTCAGGCCTCCCAGCACGGGGCAGGCCCCGGAGAAGGAGGCTTCAGTTGTCTGTGAGGCCTCAGCCCACTGCTGTGGGAGGTCTTATGATCCAGGCTGCAAAGCAGCTGTGCTGTGGGTCATGGTGCTGCATGGGAAAGCTCCTGGAGGAGCAGAGTGTTGAGATTTCGGAGTCGCTGTGCGGGCAGATGTGATGTAACCCAGCATGAATGCTGCAGGCACAAGCACAAACCAGCATATTTTTTCTAACAGAAATGGCTACAAGGCATTTAGGAAAAATCAGTTGGTTTAAATCCTCTATTCAGTGTGGTTTTGGTCTGCCACAGGGAAGGCTAAAAGTGCTCCGAATTTAATGTCAAGCCACAGTTCCAGAGTTTGAGTACCTTGAAACCTTCATCCATAGCAACACTGTCCAGTTCCGCACACCAGGTCACGGGGGAGGCCATGGGTTCAAGCCAGCTCTCAGGGAAATGGTTCTTAGAAGTGAAGTTTCAAAATCCCTACCTCCTACTCTCCCTCTACTTAGAGCTTTCACTGATCCTTTTGAAAGTGAGAGAGGTACTAAGTACAGACTAGAACCCTACTCCATTTTGGTTTTGTAACTCTCTTCTCAGGACAGTAACAATTCTCCTCCTGTTAACAGTCATTTCCATAATCCCTGTCTTAGAATTATATACAGTGGTGAACTGTGACTGAAGCAAATTAAAATCTCTGATTTACTAAGTTGCCTCTTACTTGAAGAAACCAGAGATTCAGGTTTTTTGTAGCTAGAGAATAGTCCTACCCTGTTAAGAGAGCTGCACGCCTTGCCTGACATACACAGGTGATGGTTCCCCAGCTTACACTAGCGTGTGACAAAGCAGTCCCTAGGAGAAATGCTGGCCTCTGTCTCCTTGGACCTGACAGTGGAATCCTGGGGTCAGTTTTGCCCTTTGCACAAGCAGTAGAGGTCTCCAGTCCCACCAGTGGTTTCAAGAGGATCTGTTTTGTGATACAATTTCTGGTTCCTGAGGCATTTTGTGGCAACATACCTGTCCCTGTTTACAAACCTTTGGCAGCTCTTAAGGACTCTGATTTGATGAGTTTCACACAGGTATTTACACCATCATCAGTTTTTCAGTCTGTTATTTAAAAGCCTGCCTGCATACTGATCTGTCCAGCTCTGCACTGTTGGCTGTCCTTGTATTTTCCAACAGCCTGAAATGCTCAGACAGTTGGTAATGGGGCCTCCTACCAGCAGCTGGAGATTGGAAACAGGCACATCTAGGTGACATCATCGCCCGCAAGAGCTCCAGGCTGGAGCCCATCTCCCCTCATCCCAGCAGGGCAGCTGTCTGCTCCTGCCTGTCCAACTAGGCTCCACATGCTACAGCATGCTGCTACCCCTGCCTGGGAGTAATGCCACAGCTGGTACCCTGTGCTTGGCAGCTCTTGGGAGACAAAGCATCACCTGCATCAAAACGCAAGTGTGCTCATGGGAAGCTGTGACTCCTCTGTGGTCACTCTTCCCTTCAGGATTAGCTGACACGCTCTCTGTGGAGAGCTGGACTTGGCCCCAGCACTCTTCCTGCATCCCCTGTCCTAAAGCAGCAACACTCCTATGCCCAGCTGCATGCTCAGAAGCCCTGGCCAAAAATGTTTGGCTGCATTTGCTTTTCTGAAAGCAGTTTGCTGCCCACCATGAGCCATCCCTCAAAGAAGAGGAGCTGCATTTTCCAGAACCCCACAAAAAGCAGGGGAGGGACAGAGAGCTAGGCATGGGGCTCTTTCCCTGCTGGGCTGCCCTTGCACCTGGGAAACTGTGTGGGAAGTGAAGGCACGAAGTTCTGCATTGCCCCATCCCTAGAAAAAGCTCCTTGGGCTCTTGCTGTTCAAAGTGGTGCATTCAAAAGCTACTGGAGCCACAGCAGGGTGTGAGCACGGTTGGCCAGGTGCAGCCAGGCCTGTTCAGATGTTGACAGCTGGGTGCCTCGGTGTCTGGGGGAAGGCATGTGGGTGCAGCAGGGTCCCTGTGCCAGTGGAGAGGGCAGCTTGCACCCCAGCAGTGCTCGTCCTGCTTGTCCCCCAGAGCACAGCTGCAGGGGGGTGGGAGTCCTGCGCTGCCCGAGGGTGGCCGGGTGGTATCTGCATTTCTCACATTCCTGCCCTTGCTCCTGGGTGAAGAAATCCCATCACTGCTCATGGCTGGCAGGGGCAGAGCTGCCTCTCTGGCTGCTTCCCTAACGTGCCTCTGGCAGTGCATTCCCGTGCAAACATCTGCATAATAAAAGCCATGCGTGATCACCCCGTCCTGGCTGTAGTGGGAGGGCCTACAGCCAGCCAGCTGCCCTTGAGCAGCTCAGTGCACTGATGCCTCCCTGGGAGCCCTTCCCATAGCAGCCTGGGTTTACCCAGCAGGAGCTCCTCCAGGACCTGCTTCCTGCCTCTCCTTAGCTTGGTAGGAGGGGGATGTCTCCTACTTATTTTAAAACTGTGGGGAGAAGAAACGTGTTCTTGGTGAGTCATTGGGCTGTGCCTATAGAAGCAGCCAGTATTCTCAGATGATGGAATGAGACCACCCATCACTGCACTGCTGGGATGGGCCTGGCCATGGTGGTGTCCCAGCCCAATCTGCAGTTGTTGCAAAGAACTACCCAGCACGGGTCTGGATCAGCCCACTGCAGGTGGCCCTTGTGAGGTGAGGTTTCTGCAGTGCAGTCCCTGGCTGTGCAATGCCCCAGCCCCTCCATGTCCAGGAGCATCCTGTAGCACCTGCACAAGTATACACAGCCTGCAGCCCTCAACCTGCGCTGCTGGGGGCTGTGGAAGCAGCTTTCATGGAATGTGTTAGGTTGGAAAGGACCTTTAAAGGTTCCCATGTCCAACCACCTCATTTGTACCCCTATGCCAGCTCCTCCAGTTTCATTTTGGGGTGGCGCTGAGCTGTGTACATACCGGTCTGTCTCCTTGGAGAGCTGTCTGGTTCTCAAGCAGACAGAGGCACTGCAGTTTGGTGCTGGTGTGACTGGGTTGAGTGGCTTCCCCACTCCCTTAGTGCTGCAAATCTAGTGCTGCACTCTGCATGTATGGGCTGAAATCTGTACGTGCAAGACAGATTTGTTACCTGATTAGATAAATATAGGCAACAAAAAGAGGGAAGCTCTGTCCTACCCATCATTCTGTGATACGGTGGCTCCAGCTTTCTGATGGCTTTTTGGTAAACCCCATGGTCCCACCTGAGCCAGAAGGGTGGGAGGCTGCAACATTCTCCATGGAGAGCTATCATCACCCCTCAGCATCCCGCCTGAAGACCCAACACCACCCCAGGCACCTCCCCAGGCATCTGCAAGAGCCAGCCAACAACAAAGCAAGTTTAATGCCAGTTTTTTTCCTGGGGCTTTGATCTGCAAAACAAATTATGGAACTCAGGGAATTTCCAAAGTAGTGACCTGAGCTCACCCAATGCCACTGCACAGGGTGCTCTGGAGGGAGTGAAATTCCCAGTGAACCTCTGCCCTCCCTGGGGACAGATTTCAGTGGTACAGAAAAAGGGGAAATTCCCTGGGTTTCTTTGTTGCACAGTTCCATCTTTGTACACCTGCTTTGGGTGCATTTCTCCACAGAGGCCTGGGATACTTGCATGGAATTACATTCACATTTGTGGTACATATTCAAGCCCATGTCTCCCTGTCTATCACCTCCAGAAAGAGATTAGAGGTGTGTGTGGTACCCAATTACACTTCCCTGCAACACTTGCCCCCTTCCAGCACTTCCCTGTTAGTTGCTAGAGCTGGGCTGAAAGAGCAGCAGGTAGAGAGCAGCTGGAGCTGCCTGTTGGGATCCTTAGCTTCCACGTACACTCAAAAATAGATAATCTAGTCCCACACCCACTCAAAAATAGATTCATATAAAAATGAGTTTCTGTCTCAATGGGAAGGCATCAAGCCTCTACTCTGTAACAGCTCTGGTTTTAAAATTATTACACATTTGTTCAGTTTAATCAGTAATTTGTTCTGTTCTATCAGAAGAAGCACTGATTACTGCTACTACAGTTATTTATACAATTCATATGTATTTTTCCAGCAAGACCCACCTGCTGGACTCTTAGGGGTTTACATTCTGCTACAAAACTAAGTTCAAAACAGAGACCTACAGAAAAACAGCATTTGGCTGATCTCAACTTTTCCAACTCCTCTCTCTGCTAGCCTCACTAAAGACCCATCCAGTGAAGAATGTAAGAGTATTTTCCTTATAAATCTGTATGTACTTAAAGAGCCGATTCTTTCCCATGACTTAGGGGTATAGCACTCAAATCCTTTGAGGGAATTTTGTGCAGCATCAGCGCCCACATTACTTGTCTTTTGTTGCATGAAAATTGTGAGGACCAAGAGCCAAAGCCATTGCTTTGGTTTCTGGTAACTTGGCAGCACAGCCAGCGGTCTGCAGGCAGAATAAGAGGTGCCCTTCTTCAAGACTTGAGGTCAGTTCTTACTCTGAAAAGCCCACGTCAAAATAACTGGAGGAAAAGTCATTTGTTAGTTTTGTGGCCTCTGGGTTGCCCAGAGCCCCAAGTGCTGTCAATCAGAGCAGCCACAGAGCACCCACTACAGCTACAATGAACCTGGGTGGAAAATGCTGGTTCCAGTTCCCACCTCCAGGAGCCATGTATCGTTTACACTGCTGGTAAGTCTGAGTACTTGTATGTCCTGTTCTGTAAGAAAGCAGCTGGGCATGATGTGAGTTATGATGAGTCTGGCCTGTGATACTACTAAAGGAAAAAAACCAAACCAAACATTTCTTCTACTGCATGTCTCCCATTGTCTGCAAGGGGAAAAGACTAGCCCAGCAGAAGAGGTAACGTACCAAAGGTACAGTCACCAGAGCTCTGGATCTCCTGCAAAGCATGGCAGGAAATTAAATCTACTCCAAGAGCAGAGGTAAGCACAGTTCAATCAACTTGCCAGGTGAAAAAGATGCACAGTGGCTCTCCAGTCTTTCCCTTCTCCACCCTTTTCACCTTACTGTGCCTGATGGCAGAGGTGTAACAGAAGCCAATGTAGGTGGATCCTAAATCCACTCTGCAGCCCAGACTTGCCATGTTTTAGTCTGCCCACAAAGCAGAAGGTGCAGAGCACCTCCCCAGCCTGTGAGCCCAGGCCTCGCTCACTCCAGGTGGGTACAGACATGAAGCCTTCCACAAATCACACAAGCCAGCATTTGCAAAATGCAACAGTTACTTTCTGGTATTTTGTGGTGGCCTGACTTCTCAGGATACTATTTCCACGATTGCTGTTGGTGTATTATAGAAGGAATTGTCAGAAGTACTATTTTAAGAAGTAATGCAGTACATCTGTAGGCAATTATAGAGAAGTACAAATGTTAAGCCACAGCAATGTCCTTGAACACAACACAAGGAACTTTTCATACCCTAAAATAAATCACATTAAAAGAGTGATGTATTCTGTTTCATTTTTATCCTGTTCCCCTGAGATTATGTAAGTAATTAACATTTGGTAGTCAGGGATAACATTAGTAATTCCCAATGAGACATGATACTGGCTTTTTCACCAAAGAAATTTAAACAGAAAGTCAAAATTCACCTATACTGAATACTTAGAAGTTTGGGAAAAAAACCACCCAAACCCCAAAACAGTGAGTAAGAGTAATTTACACTCCTTGGTGTCTTTCCCACTCCTGTAGTAAAGACTCGTAATTATTTTTCAAATATAAAATGTATTGCAATAAATGAATGATCTGGACAGAAGACAACAAACCTCAACAGCTGACATAGTACAGTCTGAAAGTATATTCTTGCTGACATAAGCAGAAGATGTAAAATGGTCAAGAAAAGCATTCTAAACTTAAAATAAACCCAAAGGACTTGGATTCCATTGAACTGTGGACCAATCAACTTGGTAACACATGAACAGACTGGTTTCCACGTGTGCAAAGCAAGACCTCTTCTGACAAACAACAAAACCCAGCTACGGCCTAAAGCTGTAGAAACTACAGGCAGATCCCCAACTGCTGGATCACACCCAACAGCAGCAAGACAGGAAGGCTTCAGCCTGTCAGCACCATCGGCGGCCTCTGCATCAGGTTCAATGCCCAGCAGGTTGGGTGACCCCCTGTTCTGAGCAGGTTGTTCACATCAGGGAAGAGCAACTGCTGACCTAAGTACAGCCCACCTCACTGTTCAGGGTAAACTGGCATCAGACAAAGTTCTAAGGAACTGAGTTATATTAAGAATTAATCAAGATGAGGAGGAGCCCATTGGATTCACCAGCAAAACATGTCATTATTTGGCAGAAAGAAACCACCTGCTGCTGTTAAGAAATCAGTTTGAAAATGTCGTCCTCTTTAAGGACAGATTTGGTTTTATTTATAAGTCATTGAAAGTTAACTGGCTAGCATACAGACAGTATTCAGATTTTCCCTTGTGTAATCACTTAGAAGCCCAAGACAAAAAAAACAACAACAAAACACAACAAAAATTCTTGGATAACACTGTAAAAAGCAGCAACATATTACACCAACACCACTTCAACATCTGTGCTGCATCAGCTATAGGAGATCAACTCCTCTTTCTCCTTTTTTACTTCAGTTTGAGCCAAGGCTAAGAAATGTCTGCAAGGGAGTAAAGGTCTGAATTTCTAATTCCAGTGTAAAAAAACCCCACATTTAAAGCTTTCATATTTTTTAATAAAAAATATAGCATTTTACATATCCATAAATACAATACAGACACAAAACCATACACCTACAGTTCACCTTCAGCAACATCCTCATCAGGGCAACAGTAGTATTCCACAAAACAGATCTGTCCATCTTCATTCCTGATCATATACTGCAGTGAAAGAAATCCCCGTGCGTCTGTTCGAATGGACACTTTACAGGACAAAGCCAGTGCCTTTGTAGATGGTTTAAGCAAAGAAAGCTTGTACCTGAGGGGAGGGAAGAAGTAATCTGAAAGAATGCACTGTGCAAAGAGATGAGACATTGCTCCCAGTTAAAACCACAGAATAACTAAAAACCAACTAGCAACGAGCTAATCTTTTCCTGGTAACAACACTGGCTGCTGTTAGCGCCCAGTTTTTGATCACAGACACACTTTTATCAGATGGAAAGCATCTTTTCTTCTCCTGTACTAGCACAACAGGTTTTTATAACTTTCCATCAAGATCAGATGGCTGGCCACAGAGGGCAGGGACTGCTGATGCTAACCTGTTTGTCTGGGTCTGGTTACAGTGGAATGCTTCTATCAGGTCAGAGTCCCTAGGGTAGTCCAGATGTGTGCTGCCTGCATTTCCAAAGGTGGATAACCTGCAAGACAAAAAGGTGCCCAGTCTCACAGTACCTGGTCACAGCGCTCTCAAGATTTATCAGAATCACTCATCTTGCATATATTGATGACTGCTTCACAAAACACTGCTGTTTGTTTTGCTTTATTTAATTAAAAATGCTAAAACTGTCCCCACCAGTGTCACATTTACTAGAATGCAAATGCATGCATTACTATGTTAATTAGGTCACCCACTGTGATATTCATTGCAATTCTCCCTGAAACAAAAAGAGTGTTCTAAAATAGCTCCCCTTACTTCACCCTGTAAAGTCCTCACAAAGAGAGGCCAAGCAGGAACATGGAGTTGAAAGCAGAGTTTCCAGTACCTGAAGTAGGGTTTATCTGGGGACATGGTAATCTGCAGAACTTCACTGGTCATATCCAGTTCTGCAAATGCTTCTCGTAGACCCTCTGACTGCAGGATAATTTTATTAACGACATTGGTACTGCAGAAGTCAAAGTCTAGCAACTCATCAGGTTCTTGAGTGTTAATTTTGCACACTGTCACTACTCCTCCTTCTTCCAAGAAGAGCATCAGGGGATAGCCATAACCACGGTAACACATCCTAAGGGCCGTCGGTGCTCCTGAGGAAGAGAATGAAACACACGCTCTTCAGAGACCTTGGCAGCACCTCTGCTCACTTCAGAAAACTCACATTTTGCTGGCACATGGGGCACAGATCAATTGGATATAGCATGCTTTGTACAGGCTCCAATATGCTAATGTAGAAAGCTTAGTGTAGCCTCCTAAACACCCTATGAAGTGCTAATGGATATGCAGCAAAATGGAACAACCTGGAGCCCCTGCAGACTTCTTCACGCCCAGTTAGTCTGCACCAGAACACCTCCTAATTCATGCCTGCGCTTGCCCATGTTTCTGAGGGAGATGGATGTGCCAGGGTTGCACGAATCACAGCATAATAGGAGAGAAATCACATTCACTACAGAGCTGACACAAAGTTTTTTGTTAGTAAGACAAATTCCAAGCAACGTCTATTCTATCAGCGTGCTGATTTCTGCTACAGTTCACAGGCATTAAGTCAGCCTGAGTCCTTTGTAAGCCCAGCACCGATCCCCTGGGGCCTCAAGATGTACTGACAGGCTTTGTGTGTATTCAGCTCACAGTGAGCATGTGACCAGAGGCTGCCCAGCTTGCCCAAGCAGTGCTCTTTTAGCTGTACACTAAGGGTATGTGCAGCCTGTCCTCCTGCCCGCCCCCAGCCCCCCCCCCCCGAAAGCCTGTGACAGTGTGAAGTGCCATCCTCAGCAGAGGGAACCCCAGCACTCCCTACATCCATACTGACAACGCAGAGGAATTATTCAGCCAGCTGTGTCCAGGTTTTCTCCTTAAGTGAACTGCTCTTGGGCACAAATCTGCATGTGTGATGTGGGTGATCTGGGGCCCTGGGCTGAAAACAGGTCAAGAGGAAATGCAGTCGTGGCATGTGTCAGTCCTAGGGGACAGCACTGCCCTCAGAGTCAGAACTCCAGCCTAAACATCACATGACCTGCCAGAGCTGCCTGAACACCATACCTGACCTGCTTGCTTATCAAGACAACAAATAACTTGAGATGTTCAGCCCCAGAACACAGCACATGTATAAGCTGGGGCCATTCACTGGACCTCATGTCAGGAAAGGGTTCACTCCCAAAGTCAGTGGTTCTTTCGTGTCTTACACAGATCCAGGAAACATTAACACCCCTCTCAGATTTCTCAGTTACCCCTACAATATTGCACAGGCATATACCTTTATTGAGTCTTTCAATCTGAGTCAGCCTCTTTCAGCATCTCCTGCTGCAGCGGTCTGTGATGCCAGATAGTCTCACACCCATCAGCTCCCTTCCTCTCTCCATCGACTGCCATCACAGAACACACTGCTCTGATCTTAAGTAAAGAGGATGGACCCTGCTTAGCAGCGACAGCTGCCATGCTCAGAGGCACTTCACGGGTGGAAGTCGTAAGCTCTGCCAAAATCCCCCTATAGCTAGGTACAGGTCTCACTGTGTGATTATGTGTGAGACACATGCGCTGTTGAGGCCAATATGCACCATACCTGGTGAGGAACTAGTACCAAAAATGGTCAAGCAGTCGAGAAGAACAGACAAATTGATCCGCAGTATCACCGATTCCTCCTGGACAGTAAACTCCTGGAAAATTTCTGCCTGTAAGAGAAAGAAGAGACAGGAACACAGGTGAGTTTCTGCAATTATTTGGCAACCTACACTTACTTCCTTAAATTCAGCGCTTTCAGAGATCAGCAAAAGCCCTGAGCCATGCCACCTCCTGGCCACCCCCCCAGCTACGTACTGAGCAGGACATCACATGGTATGGAGTACCAAGACTGTCAGCTGTCCTCCCTCCCAGCATCTTGGGCATTCCCCTGCCTTTTCATTAGCAGGGTAGTAGGAGAAACTGAAAAGCCCTGACTGCTCGGCAACAACCGAAACATCTGTGTGTTATCAGCACTGCTCTCACCCTAAATGGTGCACTAACCAGGTGCTAGGACAAAAATTAATTCTATGCCAGCAATACAAAGTGATTCCTCCAAGTAACACGATATTAATTAAAGAGTAACAGGTCTTCGTCCTCAAAACTAGTAAAATAAATCAGGTTGCAGTTGAAACATGGTAGGATGGCGTAAGCATGAAACCCTAAGCACTGCTCTTTCATAGTTTAGAAACAAGACACAAACAGTTAAGGCTGAGGCTGCCTCCTTCTGGAGCTGGGAACATTCAAAGAACTACACAATATGACAACCTTTGACAGCCTTCTCCAGAAACAGTATTTTTTCTCCCCAGCCTTGGAGCATGAATAAAACACTTCAAATAATAAAAATACATAAGAACAGAACAGTGAGTTCACTACACTGAAACAAGCCTTTGACTAGTCTGATGTGGGTAAACTACACCAGGCTGCCTCATTTGTCACTGGTCCGTAGCTGCTTTGTGGTAACTGCCAGAACAGAGTATCTCAGAAATAAAGCAGGGTGATTTGAGCTGCTTTTGAAAGAGCAGTTATTTATTTTTACTGGCACCCCAGAGAGCAAACCCCATCCTGGGGGCATCAAACACAGCAGAACCAGCTGGCCAAAAGTGGGGATTGTCCCCCTGTATTCACCGGTGGTGCTGCCTCACCTGGAGTGATGGGTGCAGTGCTGGGCCCCACCCTTCAAGAAGGACGTGAAGGTCCTTGAATGTGTCCAGAGGAGAGAACAAAGCTGTGAGGGGGCTGGAAGGAATGACCTGTGGGGAGCAGCTGAGGACTCTGGGCTTGTCTAGCTGGGAGAGAAGGAGGCTGAGAGGCGACCTCGTGGCTCTCTGCAGCTTCCTGAGGAGGGGACATGGAGAGGGAGGTGCTGGGCTTTCTCCCTGGGATCCAGTGATAGGACACATGGGAATGGCTCAGAGCTGCCCCAGGGGAGGTTCAGATGGGACCTGAGGAAGCATTTCTTCACCCAGAGCGGGTCACACACTGGAACAGGCTACCCAGAGAGATGATCCATGCCCCAAGGCTGTTGGTGTGTGAGGCATCTGGACAATGTCCTTAACCACACGTTTAACTTTTGGCCAGTGCTGAGGTGGTCAGGCAGTTGGGATAGGTGATTACTGTAGGCCCTTTCCTAATGAATTATACAATTCTGTCCTATATGTAACAGCTCAAAACTCTCGAAGGAATCTCCACTCACTGCTTTCCTGCTCCTGTCCACATATGCCCACTGCTCATCCTGCACTAGCACATGCTGCCCATTTAATGAGTCGGCTTAACTCAAATACCAGGAAAAGAAATATAGCACTAGCATCTGGAAGGACCATGCAGCAAGGAGCAGGGGAACAACACACAGCTCAGGCTGCAGTTTCACAGATAGCAAGCACAGTCTCTGAAGGACAGCAGAACAGTAAATTGGGTTTGAATTCCTAACATAAAATAGTCCTTACCCCTTTCATTTACATCCCCAGTATCATAAATGCTTTCAAAACCAGGAACAAGTGATGTTCTTCTGATCAGAAATCACTCTTCTTCTGATCAGAAATGCTGGCTGTTTGGAACAATGCATTTACAAGCTGGATATGTGTTAAATAAAACCAAACAAAAACATCCAAAAGGTAAACCACTGTTAAAGGAAGAGAACTTTAAAAGCTCGCCTTAAAAAATGAAAACGAAGCAGAGCAGGTACAGCTATGGAAGAGGTAGCAGGGAGGCGAGCAAAGCTGCTTTGGGTATTGTATCAAATGCAATTTACAGAGAATTCAGATTGCTATTTCAAGCCGCCTACGCTGACAGCTTAGTGTCGCCGAGGTGCTCCACGTGACGGCCCTCAGGCACCCTTCCCGGGTACAGTCGAACCCCGGCAGACCAGAGGGTAAGAGCCAGGCGGGAAGCTCTCAGCTCCGCCCTACCAACAAGCCGTAACGACTGCCTGCGCGCGTGCGCTCTCTTTCAGTGTAAATTCCCCCTTTTTCGGCTTCGGGGCGAAGCGTAACAGAAGCGCTTCGCAAGAGGCCTCACTGCCGCCCCAGAGGGGAGCCCTGGGCCCGGCAGGGGCTGGGCCCGCGCCAACAAACCGGGCCCGGGGCCCGGCCAGCAGCGCCACGGACCCTGACGCACCCCCGGGCCCGCTCCCGCGCTGCCGCGGCCCCTCCTCTACCACCTGACTGGGGCCTCCAGCAGCAGCGGCCCCGGCCGCTCCTCCTCCCCCACAGCCGGGGGCCGCGGTCCCCACCTGAATGAAGGCGTTGGCCTGGATGCACTTGGCATCCTCCACCGTCACCCGGAGGCCGTTGGCCGTGGCGAAGCAGGTGGCGTGGTCGCGGAAGTGTACGGCCCTGAGGAGGCTGGAGAGGTGGCGGGCGTTGTCCAGGCTGGCGGCCAGCGCGTAGCGCTCGCCGCTGCCGGGCGGCTGCGCGGAGAACGGCATCGCGGCCTCCCGCCGCGGCCTCGCCACTTCCGGGAGGAGGCGGAAGGGGAAGGCACGGAAGTAAGCGGGAGACACGGAAGTGGGAGGTGTTCCGGAAGCGCGAGCGGCTGCGGCGTGGTGCGAGCCAAGATGGCGGCAGCCAAGAGGAAGCGTGACGGCCCGTCTGCGCGGCCGAAGAAGCGAGCGAAGAGGGCACCGGGCGCGTCTGAGCCGGGCGCGAAGCCGGGCCCGGAAGGAGCGGGCCCGCAGGAGTACAGCATCCCGCCGCCGGTCTCCCAGGTACCTCCCGGCCCCGAAGTCAGTGTGGAGCGGGCCGGGCCGGGCGTCCCCGCTCAGCTCCCCGCTGGGGACGGCCTTAGGGGGGTTCCTCCGCCTGCGCGGGGAAGGCGGCGCGGCCTGCGGCGGGCCGGGGAGGCGCGGGTGACCCACAGCCTTTCGCTGCGGGACGGGAGCGAGTTGTGCTGCCCCTTGTGCCGCCGGGCTCGGGGTGTCGGGGAAGCGAGGATGGGGCGGCTCCTCCGGGGTTTTTATAGCGGCGGTGGCGGCGCGTTGTTCCTGTCAGCACGGGAAGAGCGTTTCTCTCCGGTGTAGGTAAGGTGTTACCTCGATCGGAGGGATTTCGCAGGAGGCGGTAGTTCTGTTACGTGCAAAAGGTACACGCTACGCTTGTTTCCTTTAGGCGGTATCCAGAGAGGACGCCAGTAGTTGGGGTGTAGCTTGCTTAACAGGCCAGCGGGAAGGAGCACGTGGAAACGCGAGGTTCCTTCGTGTGCCTGTCCACCGGGAAAGCTAAACCGTGCCCTGAGGCCGTGGGGCACCTTTTGGAATGAAGTATTGCAGGTGGCCTTCTCGGTAGACGTGTGCAAGGTTTGATGTAGGAAGGCGCAGGAGCGGGATGGGTGGCAGCTCTTCCTGTGAGGACTCCCCCGTGTTCCTTAGGGAAGGCATCGCTCCTGCCAGGAGTTACTCCGTGTGGGCGGGGAGATAATAGACAAACCTTGCTGTGCTTTTCGTAGTTGCAGTTCAGACGTTTGTTGTAGCTGTGCTGTGGTAGTTTTAAGGCTGGAAATTTCCTTTTTCTGCTTAACTTCTGTATCTTTTCTTTTTTTCCCCTAGGGTAAATGGAAGAACAAAGAGCGTGTCCTTATTTTCTCTTCTCGTGGGATTAATTTCAGAACAAGACACCTCATGCAAGACTTAAGAACATTGATGCCTCACTCTAAAGCAGGTAGGGTTTAGGCATCTTCCCTAATTTACGTTTTCAGAGTAGTTTTAAACTGGGAACTTAGAACAACCAGCTCTTTTTAAAAATGTGGCATGCTGCTGCTTAGGTTAAACTTTTGTCTTAAACATAAAACCCTTTTTGAGCCAATAAAAGCAGTGGTTATCATTGTATCTTAATACCCTCTGAGAAGGGACTCCTGTGGCCACAGTCCTGTAAGTGCCCAGATACTCTTTGTGCTGTTTGTTTATTGCTTAACATGGCTGAAACAATTTGATGTTATACCCAGTAATTTTTTTGCAAAAGGACCAACTGATATAAAAACTCTCTCTGTTAATGTGCTTTTATAACCTTCTAAATGTCGTTCTTGTCTTCCAGATACTAAAATGGACCGTAAAGACCAGTTGTTTGTCATTAATGAGGTAATCCAGGATTTAGTGCTGCTTTTTTGTTTTCTTTCAAAATTCAATGTGCAAGATAAAAGGGCAACCAGGTTTAAAGGATCTCATACCAGGAGTTGTATAACTTCATAGATGAATTACTAATATTCAAAAAATGCCTGTGTTAAAAGAGGAAGTTAATTTTTGATTAATATATAAAAAAATCAGACCTTTCATTAAACATAGGTTACTGTTACAACGAAATAAAACTGAATGTGCCTTTCTGCACGGGTGAAAGAGGAATGACAGTTAATACCCTAAGATGCAGGGAACAAGGCTGCACCCAGGCCAGGGCAGTGCGACTTCTGTAGTTCTGAAACCAGAACCTAATGTCACAGCTCCTGCTCTGACATTTATATCCTGGAAAGCATGTCAGATTGCTTGTCATTTTAGTGACCTTATTAGCCCTGGTAATAAACACGTGTGATTTTTCAGCACAGCAAGTGCTTCAGTTTAAGTTTGGGTATCAGCAGGTATAATTGATTAAGACAAGACCTTTGCTTTTAAACCTAGTATTTTGAAGAGGGGAAGATACTGGAGATTGATGTGGAAAGTTTTTGAGTGTTTGTAAACAGCTGATCTCTGTGTCTTGTGTAGGTGTGTGAAATGAAGAACTGCAATAAATGCATCTTTTTTGAAGCCAAAAAGAAACAGGATCTCTACATGTGGTAAAGAAATGTTATATTTTTTTACATTACTGTGTATCTCTTGGGGATGCTTCCATGCTGTGTAAGGTTTCTTACTGCAATAATGAAGAAGCAGGAAATGGTGCTGCTCAGTTACACCTGTCCTAATCCCATGCTTCTGTTGGTAGTGCCAGGTTATGACGTGTGATGAGCTTTTGTAGACTTTTTACAAAAGCATGTTACAAAATCATTTAGAAAGCAGGTGTTGATACGTCTGTTAAAGGAATTCAATAATGCTGTAAAAGAACTGAAATTACATTGATACATAAATAACTGCTTGGAGTGTACTACAGAAATGCAGCATACCTTTGGCTGCTAACATTTTTGTTTTATCTCTTTCCCCACTACCTGTCCTCTGCAGGCTTTCAAACACTCCGCATGGACCCTCAGCTAAATTCTTAGTCCAGAACGGTAAGCTGCTTGATGCTGTTCCAGTTGCACTCATGCTTTCTTGTCTATACAGTTTGCTGTAAGTACTAAAATGATCTTCTTTTTAAAAATCACTGTAGTTCACACACTGGCTGAACTGAAGATGACAGGAAACTGTCTACGGGGTTCACGGCCCCTTTTGTCTTTTGATCCAGTAAGTATAGGTTCTATTTCATCAAGTATGCTTTTGCTTTCTCTACATAACTGTTGCATTTGCTTTCTCTACATAACTGTTGCATTTAGCCTTGTATGTAATACTAAATTTTTCCTTTGTAGACATTTGACAAGGAGCCACACTATGCCCTGCTAAAAGAGTTGTTTATTCAGGTCAGTCTATAGTTCTGCTCTCTAGTCTATCTTCCTCATTTGAAATGAGTTGGGTTTTTTTTTTGCTTAGCTTGAACTTGCAAAAAATCTTCAAGGGTTTAAAGTCATGTGATTAGAATTGCTGAGACACTTACTAAGTTTCAGGTTTTGAATCATCACCTGGGATCAGGATCTTAGTAAATGAAAGTTGATTAATAAGTGAGCCATTTATGTTTGGCCCCTTACAGCTAATTATAAATACTGCCTTTTATTACAGATATTTAGCACACCTCAGTATCACCCCAAGAGCCAGCCTTTTGTAGATCATGTTTTCACCTTCACTGTTACAGACGAGAGGATCTGGTTTCGGAATTACCAGGTTAGTGATCTCTCTGAGTTGTTCTTGTGGTGCTCAGTTGAGTAATGTTGTATCAAATCCATTAACTGCAATACAAGTGAGAAAAATAATTATTAATCAGGATATGCCAACACCTTGTGCTTGCACAAAGAATTTTAGTGTTATAAAACAACTTGCCTTTTCCCATGCCACTGGAGAGAGCTGGTTTAAGTTTCACATGCTTCAATGACACTCTGTTAGTTGTGGTTCTGCGAAGGTTGTCTTGGTTGTAGTAGTAGTAGCTAAAGCTGAAGCTTTGCCTGTCTTTAAACCTTGCTTGGTGACTTGCTAGCAAGCTGGAGCTTGCTAGGTATTTGTGAATTCTTCCTTTAGAAAGCAAGGTGCCTACAAGGTCGGATACTTTGATTCCATCCATGATGGAGTATTCTCTTTATTGCAGATAATAGAAGAAGATGCATCTCTAGTAGAAATTGGGCCTCGTTTTGTCCTGAACCTCATAAAAATCTTCCAAGGTAGCTTTGGAGGACCAACTCTCTATGAAAATCCCCATTATCAGTCTCCAAATATGGTAAGCTGCTTTGTCTTTTGTCTTCACTTTCACTTAGCAGTTAATTCAGAGACTGGCCTTGCGAGCTCTCGGTGCAGAACGGAGCATGCCTCTCCTTTGTGACCCTAACTGGTCACAACTTGAAAACAGACCACATGTCTAAAAATGCAGTGAATGCAACATTTAGGTCACTGAAAAGATGACCTTGCACTAAGGATTTTTACAGTTAGGCAGAGAAAATGCCACCTGTCTCTTTAATAACCCATTTCTTCCATCTTGTTTATTTGAAACCTGATGTAATTTAAATTCTTATTTTTGTAGCATCGGCGGCTGGTCAGATTGTCAGTGGCAGCTAAGTTTAGAGAGAAACAGCAAGTGAAGGAAGTCCAAATGATTAAGAAGAAAGGGAGTAAGGTGCTTATTGACGCAGATCCCACTGAAGTGGTCTTTGAAACTCCAGCTGAAGAAAAGCCAGTGGAAATACAGCTTGTGAAACCAGAATCAAAGCCAATTGTTAAAGACAAAAAGAAGCCACGCAAAATCCAGAGGAAGAAGCAAAAAAAGCTTTTCAGAGCTGAAGCATCAGCGTAAGTGTTAGAAGTGAAGAAACTAAGCAGACTCCAAAGTCATCTGTTGGTCTGGTATAGGTATAATTACCTGTATTGAATGATACTGTAAATACATGTTTTTATAGTCAAAGCTAACAGGACTTCAGTTTTAAGTGAACGGAATATCAATTTCTTTATTACATTTGAGTTTGCACTCTTTCATTGTCTTCTTTTGAGATATTTCTGGGTTTTTTAAAAACATGTCAGCAGGGAAGGGGGATTAAGACACTTCAGATATTCCTGCTTTTGAGAATTGGCCTTCTACACTTGAGTACTTCTGGGAAACAACTCATTCGACATGTACAGGGAGTAAAAATAACTGAAGTCATTGGTCATTCCATTAGCTGGAATTTAAAAGGCCAAGTCTCAGTCTTCAGCAGTAGAAAATCCTTTTACAAGTTTTAACTTTATAGGAATTCCCTCTTGGGGAAGTGGTGGTACTTTCTTTCCTCCTTGGATACCTAGGGAATGCAAAGGGTTATGGCCTCTTGGTTGCCTTTTGTATTAACATTAAAAGAGCTGCTGCTTTTGCCTGTGGTAGCTCCAGTCAGCTTCTCAGGACTTGAAACATAGCTGTGGGAGTGAGACTGGATAACAGTGTTCTAGCCCTTAATAGCAAATTCACTGCAAGTTCCCTAAAGGCATGAGGTACTATGGCGCCCAGCAGGGAGCAACATGCAATTCAATATATGAATTTTAGGTGAAGCCATTATTAGGTGAAATCACACAGATTCTATACCTACCTTACTGCAAACATGTCAAACTAAAAACCTGCTAATTGGTTACACACACTGTTCACACCGTATTGATTGGTTAGTAACTATAGCAAGTTCTGATAAGCCTATCTTATAGCTAAACAGCCTTAGTTTACCTTTAATACCTAAAAGCATCTGCACACCTGCTGTCGTTGACCATCTTGTTATGGTTGGTTCCTAACATGTTCCATTACTCCCAAATACCTTCCCGTAACTGCTTCTTGGTTTAGGGCAGCCTGTACCCCTATCAGCAAGGCCTCTGTGTTTTGAGAATGTGATTATTAGGATCCTCTCAGCATGAGTAACTTTTCCTTTCTCATGGGAACCGAAGAATATTGTCAGGGCCTAAATCCTGGGAGAAGAGAGCTAGGCTGCTAGCAGGCCTGCTGTCTTCCCCGACAAGGTATGTGGGGATGTACCTAAACCATACACCTACAGTTGCCTGAAATCAAATTGTCTGTGATTCTGTTCTACAGCAGCAGTGCTTAAAAGCAATAAATGTGTCTTACAGAATCCTATGCTTTTACACACATAGACATGTAAGCAGTTGTGTTTGTTTTGGGTTCCCCCCCACTTCCCCCCGGCTAAAAGCTGTCCTGGCAGCTTCATTAGGTATTGTTGAGGTCTTTGGTTTTTCAAAGTAGAATGAGTCCGTGTACACTTCTCCACGTAAAGTTGGCAAATAGGCTTCTGGTACTGCTTAACCAAAAGCCTTGGTTTTGCTTGTAGATAATGTTTGTACCCCAAATGCAGCAGCAAGTGTTGCACACTGATGAACAGTAGAAAGTGCAGAGTTTGGTTCACTGGAGTTCTTACTCCCTCTCTGATAGTTGGCATTGTCTCAGAGCTGCAGCACAAAGTTAGCTTTAATTTGGGGCAGTATTTTCATGATGCTTTTAAGATATTGCTGTCTGTAGCTCTGCCCTTTTGTCAGATCTAGTTACATGAGTCACTGTAAATTATTAGCTGGGGAAGTAGCGTACAACTTCTCTCACAGAAAATGTAAAGGCATCAGCCTCAAATTCCAACTGTAATTGGGCAAGCATCTCTCTAGTACTCAGCAAAAGTCTGATTCAAATGAACTTTTCTCCATGACGCTGTTTCTTCATTACCTTTAATTTGCTTTCCAGCTCTAGACCTCATAACCTAGTTCTTCACTGACTCTTCTGCTGTGTCCCCATTCACTCTTTCAGCCTCATTGTTTCCAGCCCCTAATGTCTTGGTGCTGAACAGATGCTGCTGGCACAATAAGGAGCTGATCTTAAAGTGTTAAACTTTACCCTACCTGGTAGGGAAACTCAGTGTTACCTCTGTAACAAGGTAGGCTGTCAACCGTCTGATTAGAAAGACTGAGGAATACAGGTATCTGCTCCATTCATGTAGTCTAATACATACAATTACCCATCAGGGTCATTGAGTCCTCCTCCCAGGATGACCTGAAACTAAACCATGTGACTAACAGCCTCCTCATAATGCTCCTCAATGTCTGACAGCCTTGAGGCCATGGTCATATCCTTGGGGACCCTGTTCTAGGGACTAGCCACCTTTCCAATGAACATTTTGAAGTGTAGCCTGAACTTCCCCTGGTACAGCTTCATCCCATTTCCTGGTGTCCTGTTGCTGGTCACCAGAGAGATCAGCACCTCCCCTTCACTGCCTGCTCTGAGGGAGGTGCAGACTGCCATGAGGGCCCCCTCGCCCTTCTCCAAGCTGAACAAGCCAAGTGGCCTCAGGTGCTCCCCTAAAGTCCTTCCCTCGAGGCCTTTCACCACCTTTGGCCACCCTCCTCTGGACACACCGGAACAGTTTGATGGCCTTATAATGAGGTGCCCAAACCTGGACCCAGCCCTTGAAGTGGGGCTGTACCAGTGTATGGCAGAGTGGGACAGTCACCTCCTTTGACAGCATGCTGTGCTGAGCTTGATGCACTCCAGGCACAGTCAGCCCTCTTGGCTGCCAGGGCACGCTAGTGACTCCAATTCAGTATTCATCTTGAGTTCAGCACATCTTGCCTATTCCAGAGCTCAGTTCACGCGGTGCCAACTGACACACATCGAACCCAGGGAAGAAGGTGTCTCGAGCCGACCCTGATACCTCTGGAAGAGCAGGGTGGCAGAAGAGTGAGCGCGGTACCCGGCACATGGGACCTGTGTCGCTGTGCCTCAGCCGCGCCTTCACAGCTCCAGCAGAGGTTGTGCGGCAGCGGGCGGCTGTACGCTCGAAAGGCTACGGCCGGGGACAGCAGCAGTCCCAGGCTTCTGGCGGTCTGCGGGCGGCACAAGGCGGGCTGCCGAGCCCTCTCGAGCGGGGGCTGAGGTCGAGGGGGGAGGCGGAGCCCTACCGCCACCCTTCCGCCGGCCTGCGGGACCGCGCCGCCTCCCGCCCGCCTCGCTCATCCCGCCCTCCCGCCTCGCTCCTCCCTCCCTCCCGCCTCGCTCCTCCCTCCCTCCCGCCTCCCTCCCTCCCGCCTCGCTCCTCCCTCCCTCCCGCCTCGCTCCTCCCTCCCTCCCGCCTCGCTCCTCCCTCCCGCCCGCCTCGCTCCTCCCTCCCGCCCGCCTCGCTCCTCCCTCCCTCCCGCCTCGCTCCTCCCTCCCGCCCGCCTCGCTCCTCCCTCCCGCCCGCCTCGCTCCTCCCTCCCGCCCGCCTCGCTCCTCCCTCCCGCCCGCCTCGCTCCTCCCTCCCTCCCTCCCGCCTCGCACCTCCCTCCCTCCCGCCTCGCTCCTCCCTCCCTCCCGCCTCGCTCCTCCCTCCCTCCCTCCCGCCTCGCTCCTCCCTCCCTCCCGCCTCGCTCCTCCCTCCCGCCCGCCTCGCTCCTCCCTCCCGCCCGCCTCGCTCCTCCCTCCCGCCTCGCTCCTCCCTCCCGCCCGCCTCGCTCCTCCCTCCCGCCCGCCTCGCTCCTCCCTCCCGCCTCGCTCCTCCCTCCCTCCCGCCTCGCTCCTCCCTCCCGCCCGCCTCGCTCCTCCCTCCCGCCTCGCTCCTCCCTCCCGCCCGCCTCGCTCCTCCCTCCCTCCCGCCCGCCTCGCTCCTCCCGCCCGCCTCGCTCCTCCCTCCCTCCCTCCCGCCTCGCTCCTCCCTCCCTCCCGCCTCGCTCCTCCCTCCCGCCCGCCTCGCTCCTCCCTCCCTCCCGCCTCGCTCCTCCCTCCCGCCCGCCTCGCTCCTCCCTCCCTCCCGCCTCGCTCCTCCCTCCCGCCCGCCTCGCTCCTCCCTCCCGCCTCGCTCCTCCCTCCCGCCCGCCTCGCTCCTCCCTCCCGCCCGCCTCGCTCCTCCCTCCCTCCCGCCTCGCTCCTCCCTCCCTCCCGCCTCCCTCCCTCCCGCCTCCCTCCCTCCCTCCCTCCCTCCCTCCCTCCCTCCCTCCCTCCCTCCCTCCCTCCCTCCCTCCCTCCCTCCCTCCCTCCCTCCCTCCCTCCCTCCCTCCCTCCCTCCCTCCCTCCCGCCTCGCTCCTCCCTCCCTCCCTCCCTCCCGCCTCGCTCCTCCCTCCCGCCCGCCTCGCTCCTCCCTCCCTCCCGCCCGCCTCCCTCCCGCCTCGCTCCTCCCTCCCTCCCGCCTCGCTCCTCCCTCCCTCCCGCCTCGCTCCTCCCTCCCGCCCGCCTCGCTCCTCCCTCCCGCCCGCCTCGCTCCTCCCTCCCGCCTCGCTCCTCCCTCCCGCCCGCCTCGCTCCTCCCTCCCGCCTCGCTCCTCCCTCCCTCCCGCCTCGCTCCTCCCTCCCGCCTCGCTCCTCCCTCCCTCCCTCCCTCCCTCCCGCCTCGCTCCTCCCTCCCGCCCGCCTCGCTCCTCCCTCCCTCCCGCCTCGCTCCTCCCTCCCGCCTCGCTCCTCCCTCCCTCCCTCCCGCCTCGCTCCTCCCTCCCGCCTCGCTCCTCCCTCCCTCCCGCCTCGCTCCTCCCTCCCTCCCGCCTCGCTCCTCCCTCCCGCCTCGCTCCTCCCTCCCGCCTCGCTCCTCCCCGCGGGGAGCGGCAGCGCAGCCCTACGGAAGCTGGGCCGGCGCCGCCGCCACCGGCCCCGCCTCCGCCCGCTGCCGGCCGGCCGGCGCTTTCCCCCACGCGGAGCCGCCACCCCCGCCGCCATGAAGTGTCACTACGAGGTGCTGGGCGTGAAGCGCGATGCCGCCGACGAGGAGCTGAAGCGGGCGTACCGCCGGCTGGCGCTGCGCTGGCACCCGGGTACGGCTGCGACGCTCGTCCTCCGCGGGCCCGGCCCGGCCGCAGGCCTGCGGGCAGGGCCCGGCCTGCCTCCACCTCGCTCGGCCCCGCGGGCCCCCATCTTTGGGGGCGAAAAAGCACCTTTACCCCGCGGGCGGCTGCGGGCGGTGCTCCGGCGGTGCTGGGCCGCCCCGTGTCTCAGACGGGGGCCTGCGGGGAGCGGGGCCGGGCGGCCGCGGCCGGGCAGCGTGGCGGCGCTTGTGGCGGCGCTCGCGGCGCGGGGCTCGGGGGGGCTGCGGCGGGCAGCCGCATCGCCGGCCGTCCCCGGCCCCTGTCCGATCGCCGGCAATTCCATTTCGCTGTTTTACAGATAAAAACCTAGAGAACGCCGAGGAGGCGGCCGAGCAGTTCAAGCTTATCCAAGCAGCGTATGACGTCCTCAGTGACCCCCAGGAGAGAGCCTGGTGAGCAGCGCGGTGCTGGGAGAGGCCTCAGCCAGCGCTTCGGGCTTGCGCCTTGCTGGCCCGGCTCTACGGCGGGCGCGGGCCTCTGAGGCGGGAGCCGCCACCGCGCTTCAGGCCGCGCCGCGGCTGGGGCCCACGCCGTGCCCTGGGGAGGCCCAGCGGCGCACCCGCGGCGGGCCCGCAGCGCTCGGGGGTGGTGCTACTCTGAGGGGACTTACCGGCGCTGGCCTCTCTTTCTTTCTCCCAGAGCAGGAGGTAGCACAGGTGTACCTCGGGTCGCAGCCCTCGGGGTCTCGGGAGGCAGGCAGTGTGTGTGCAGGCGTTCGGTGCGCCGATGGTGGCCGCAGGTGGCCAGCCTCAGCCACAGCAGGCACGCGTTTCCTGCCTGTAACAGCCACAACTTGAAATACACGCACCCCGTCCTTGGTTTTGGTTTTTTTTTTAAGAGATAGCGCTCCTTCAAATGCTTTGTGTAACTTGTTTTCCACAGGGGCTGAGGCATCTGCCGGAGTATGCAACCAAAGCCGCCCGCACTAAATTTGCCCTCCTTGAAAGGGAGATACTGTTTCTCAGCGTTTATATGCTAATGGAGGGCTCGGCTTTGGGGTGTTTTTGTGTGTTTATGTAAGCGTTGGGTGATTTCAATCATATCCTACCCGTTTCTGAAAGCTTACTGAGGCGTCTTGCTCAAGTGTGGTACCTTCCTGCTAGCAAATCGCTGGTACAGATTGTCATGGTTTGGTGTGGCTGGGTTCTGCTGGAGAATGGGGGGCTGCAGGGTTAAGTAAAGTTAGCTGAAGTAAGGCAACTAAAGGACAATAGAGAATCCTTGCTAGGTCTGTCTTTATCTGAAGACTGGGGTTATGAGAGAGACAGACTTTAGGCACTGGACTAAGCTGTACCTTGAGGTGATGCCTGTATTGTGTTAGCTGTCTCTTCACCAGCACTGGGGATTGCCCTGCTCTTGTCACCACATCCTTGACACTGTGAATTTTTGGTAGGTATGATAATCACAGGGAGGCTCTGCTGAAAGGAGGAGTTGATGGAGACTATCAAGATGATAGCTTAGATCTGCTGCACTACTTCACTGTTAGCTGTTACTCTGGATACGGAGATGACGAAAAGGTAATGGATTAATTAATCTTTAATGAGTGAATTTGAATTTCATGAAAAGTGTCAGCAGTTGCTTCGTGTTGAAAAGCTATGCATGGAATTGTTAGGCACAGGTGGTAACAGTGCTTACACAGATCTTTCCAAGGCAAAACGTAACGCTGGATATTCTGACGAGCTTTTTAATTCCTGCTTATTGTCCAACAATTACTTTGTCATGGTTGCTAACTATGCCATACAACTACAGAGTGTGTGTATATCTACGTTATATAGTGTATTATCCACGTTATATAGTGAGGTATTCTGTGCTTTGCAGTACCACCTGTCTATTCAGAAATATCTTTAACAAGCTAGAATACCTGAAGCTGGAGAAAAGCAATATAGTAGCAGTGCCTGGGGGGAATGTGCTTCCTGTAATTTAATTCCCTGTTAGATTTTAAGACAGTCATTGAAACATCAGGTGATTAGAAAAACCTCTGCCAGGGAAAACTCATACTTGTCTCTTGGTTACTATAGTAAACAACATCTTAACTTAATAATAACTAGTTCTAGATTTGAAACGTCCTCAAAACTTGTTCCTGTGTAAACATGAAACTTGCCGATGTCTCCAGCATGCTGAAACATTTTTTTGGTTTGGATTTGAATGTAGGAGTTGGATGTGTGAGAGAGAGGATGCAGAAAGGAGATGGAAATGGAACTGAGGAATGGGAGAGAATGGCAACTTGGTTAAACAGAAGAGCCTTGCTATCTAGGGAAAGCACTTACAAGGCCTTGCCCTGGGTTGGGCAAGGATAGAGTTAGTTTTCTTTCTAGCAGCTGGTGCAGCACTGTGTTTGGGAGTTAGGGTGAGAGCAGTGTGATAACACACTGATGCTTTAGTTGTTGCCAAGCAATCAAGGGCTTCACAGTTTCTTCTACTGCCCTGATAACCAGAAAGTGGGAAGTATGGGGGCGACACATCCAGGAAGCTGGGAGGGACACAGCCAGGAGAGGTGACCCAAACTGGCCAGAGGGATGTTCCATGCTGTGCCATCATCCTCAGCGTGCAGGCACTTGGTGTGGCTCCAGGACACTCAGATTTGGGACAGGTCTGAGCTGTACAGTCAGACTTTCACAGCTGGGTGAGGCACTGCATTGTGCATTGACAGGGTCGTGTGTTTTGTTACAAAATCCTGTTGTTATTTCTCCCATTGCTGTACCAGTGAGCTGTCCTCATCCCACCCCATGAGGTTTGCCTTTGTCTTCCCTTCTTTTCTCCCTCTGCCTTTTTTTCCCCTGTGGGGGAAGAAGCAAGCAGTCAGCAGTGTGGTGCTCAGCTGCTGGCTGGGGCTAAACCACTTACAGGCCTTTACCCTCACTTTGAGTTGCTGTTGCAGAGCTAATATTTCTCTAAAATACACTACTGTAGCTGAGCATTTGTACATCTATTATCAAGTCACACAAAATGAATCACTTCTGGGTTGTTTTTTGTCCTCAAATTTCAGGGATTCTTTACAGTCTATCGACAAGTTTTTGAAAAGATTGCTAAAGAAGAGATGGAATGTATGACCCAGGAAGATACTGAAGAACTCCCTATGTTTGGATATTCCCAGAGTGACTATGATACGGTAAGAGCAAGTGTAGATCTGAATTGAAAGTAGCACGTTAAGTCACTACTTGTCCCACACTGAAATCAAAGGAGAGGACTCTGCTGCTCTCCAAGCCCATGTATCAACTGTCTTTCACAGAACCAAAAGGATGGAAAAGACTTTTAAGATCAAGTCCAACCATTCCCATCCTGTGCTAAACCAGGTCCCTAAGTACCTCATCTACCCTTTTGTTAAACACATCCAGGGGAGGTGACTCAACCCTGTCCCTGGGCAGCCTGTTCCAGACCCCAATGACTCTTTCAGTGAAAAATCTTTTCCTAACATCTCCTCTGACCCTGCCCTGGCACAGCTTTGTGTCATTTCCCCTTGTCCTGTCTCCTGTCACCTGGCTGAAGAGACCATCGCCCACCTCTCTACACCTTCCTGTCAGGTAGCTGTAGGCGGTGATAAGGTCTCCCCTCAGCCTCGTCTTCTCCAGGCTGAACATCTCCAGCTCCCTCAGCCTCTCCTCATAGGATTTGCCCTCCTCCTTTGCTACTACTGTAGATCATTACTACAAAGGAAGCGCTGTTGTCCTGATTCATAACATTTAGGTGAATTAAGATTGGTATTTCCTGGTGGACTCAATTATTAGCCATGCTTTTAGTGTAAGTTGTCAGACAAACATTTCACAGGGCTAACCATCAATTACTGCAGTTAAACTTCACACCCAGTGCCTTGACTCCTTTATGAAAACTTCATAGGGCTTATGGCATAGCGCAGCCTATAGAAAGTGGGAGGCAGGCTGGTTGAACTGACACATGAGCTCATGCTGTGATACTCTTGTCATCTGCAGTTATTCTGTAGTAGGACTACATTTCCAAAATACCATGTACTACTTACTTTCTTTTATAGATTTAAAAAAAAAAAAAAGTGGAGGGACAGAGTTTAATTCTTCTTGTCTGGTTTGCTATTTGTTGTATTCTGTTAGTCTTAAAATTTTTTGTTAAGGTTACCAGTAGTCCTGTGTTGAAATTAAATGGTAAAGTAACATGTTCTGCAATGAATAACAGCACAGTGTCAGTGTACTCAAATGTTGCTCGCTGTCTGCTACTTCTCCCTGTCAACATTAGTAGAATTGTACTGTATGACTATTATTTATGAAATTTAAATTGATAAATACCCTGAGAATTAGTAATTTCAATGGTGCAAAACACGGCTGGAGTGGAAATGAAGTTGTAAATTGAATGCAAGTGTCAGAACAGGTGTTTGCATGTCAGATAAAATTACAGGATGGCTTAACAAATGGAAATTGTTCCCAGGGAGAGAACATTCAGTTTCTTTGAAACTGCTAAAATCTATCTTTTAATGGAGTTATCTTGAAACATCTTTTGAAAGCTGCTTGTTTTGAGGCCATGAGATAGAATGATTATAGACCCAAACCGGCTTTTACACTGTCAATTAATAACTGCAAAAATGGTTGGGATTCTAGCATTGGTATGCTTTGACATCTCCCTTGTTCTCACTGTTCCAGAAGTGGAATGCACACCTTTTTCCTGTGGGCTTGGTTTTTTTTTGTTTTGTTTGGGTTTTTGTTTTGGGTGTGGTGGTTTAGCCCTGTCTGGAAGCCAGACACCCACCAAAGTCACGCTGTCACTCCCCTTTTCGATTGAACAGGAGAGAGAACACATAGTGAGAGGCCTAGGAGACAAGGTAGAGATCATTCAAGGTAGCGACAGAGAGAGATCATTCCACAATCAGCATCATGGGCAGAACAGACTCAGCACAGAGTAAAGGAAAGAAAACTCTAATTGATGACCCTGCCCTGCACCCCCAGTGACACCAGAGTCGGGCAATGAGAAGCAAAACCAGATCTTAAAGCAGCTCCCCCCACCCCTCCCTTCTTAGCAGACTTCACTTTAGTCAGGATTTGGCTCCCTTCTCCCCCCCATTGTGGCACAGGGAGGAGCAGGGTCTGGGGGAAATGGGGGCTTCGGTCAGTTCCTCATTAGTTGTTTTCCTTCTTAGCCAGAGGGGGCATTCCTCACCCCCTTCCCCTGCTGCACTGTGGGGTCCCACCCACAGCAGACAGTCCTCCATGAACTTCTCTAATGTGAGTCCTTTCCCTTGGAGCTTCAGCTCTTCCCCAGCTGCCCCAGTGTGGATCATTGCTATGGGTGCAGTCACAAATCATAGAATGTCTCTCAGGCCCAGACTGCCTCAGACTGGTCCCCCACAGGGTCACAACTACCCCCAGCAAACCTGTTCCAGCGCAAATCTCTCTCTCGCTCATCTCTGTGTCTCTGTCTCTCTCCACGGGCTGCAAGTGCTGCCAGGATCTTGCTCTAACATGGGTCACAGCATCTCCTGTTTGTCTCCCCCTGCTCCAGCGTGGGGCCTCTCCACAGGCTGCAGGTGGGGTCTGGGCCTTTTCCATGGGCCGTGGGGGGACCCCTGCTCCACCATGGGTTTCTCCAAGGGCTGCAGGGGCATCTCTGGCACCTGGGGCACCTCCCCCCACCTGTCACTAGCCTTGGTGCCTGCACAGTTCCTTACATCTTCTCACTCCCTTCTCTGGGGGCAAAAAGCAGCTGCTTGTGGGGCTTTTTCTCCTAAATGTGACTCCCAGAGGCGCTGTGACCGTCACTGATGGGCTCAGCCTTGGTCAGTGGCAGGTCCGGCCTTGAGCTGGCTGGTGTTTGCTCTGTGGGGCCTGCAGAGAGCTTCTGGCTGCTCCTTGCAGAAGCTGCCCTGCAGCCCCCTCCTCTGCCAGAACCCAGCCATGCAAAACCATGTCATTGGGTTGGTTGGTTTGTTTGATAGCGATATTGTATGTGTAATAGTTACAGTTAAATGGGGAAGTTACTATCTTATATTCAGACAGGAAGATTACACTGTCAGAGGATTCCAGCACTGCAGTGCCTGCTTCTTTACTATGTAGGAATATTGTAGGGGAGGTACAGAAACTATACAAAGGTTTCAAAACCTGTGATGTGTATGCTCTCTGGCTCAATCTGCTGAGTTGAGTAACAAGAAATTTGGGGGGCTGTGCAGTCAATGCCAGGCAGCCAGGGAAGATGCTCCTAAGACTTAACAAGACTTGTTGGGAACAGAGGTCTTGTAAGTCAGTTAGATGCAGAAACAAAAGTGATCAGCTCCAAGTATAATAAGCAAAACAGAATATACCTATGTGTTCAGTAAGAGCTGCTGTATGGTCTTCTGGAGAGTGTTAGAGGTGTGCTTGTATTTCAGTTAGCTGCTGAGGAGGAAGACAGCTCATGTAGCTGTTGAAGGGGAGGATAATCCCCATCATCAACTGGTGGCTGTGCGTCCTTTTTCATGGAAGATGCCCCCTTCTGAAGCAGAAATCTGAGACAGGGAGTCTAATCTCATTTAAGTTACTGGATTAAACATAAATATTCATTTGTTAGTATAGACCTGAATTTTTCTGGCAGCAGAGAATAACTGCAGTGACTTTCCCTGCCAGAGGCCACAGCTGTGAACCTTTGTGTGTATGTAGCTCACTAGAAATGCCTCATTAGTGTTGAGGCATTGGTGGCTGTAGTAGTCCATGTGAGTGCCAGTGATGGAGGAGAAGAGGAGATACCCAAAAAAGGGATATTAAAATGTGAGGTTAAACAATTCTGTGAGGTATTACAAATTGTAAACAGTAGTGCATGAGGGAATAAGTAGTAAAAGGCAGCTTAATGAGGTAGGTAATATAAAAAAAATAAAAAGAGTTTAGGCATATCTTATTAACCTTCTGCATTTTGTATGTTCAGGAAATAATTATTTGGAGAGGGATAGGGAACAAACAAAAAAACCCAATGATGCTACTTTATTATCCAGCATTTACTTGTGAATAGTAAAAGGAAGGAGCATAAGAAAAGAGAATTCACTGTCCCTTTTAATGTGAGAGTTACAAGGCAACATTTTAACCTGTAGTAATGTAATTTGCTAACTAATTTAAGTGCACCTTTGTGTAGTCCTTTGTTAAACTGTAAGTCACAGCTCAGTGATACTGTATTTGCCAACAATTTACGTGGCTTAGTAGAAGAAATACTAAATCTGTGAAAAAGAAATCCATCAAGGACTATTAATTTTTCTCTTTGTTTTGGAAGCAGAGAGCATACACTGAGAAGAAATAGCATTATGTACATGTGTTTCTTCTATTGTTCTTTTTATGCTGGGCATTGGGAATGTATGGCTAACCATTGGGTGTAATTTGGTATGGTGGCTCTTGGGTAGTGTGTGTGTATCCCTGCTGGTGGACAGCATGTCTGGTTCTGATTGTGCTTTTCTGATTGTGCATATACAATTCTGATTGTGCTGACAGGAAAAGTACAGCAGCGCAAAGTAACTGACATCAGAGCAATCCAGTCCTGCAAAGGGATACTTTTTAATTGCAGTTTGGAATATTTTATACGGGGTCTCTGATTTATCATGGTTTGAAATTCTAAGGATGATACGAAAAGTTTCTCTAAACCTTCATGTGATTTCTTTATACGCTCAGGAGAAACTGTGGACTGTGAAGGAAAACACAAAGCTGCTACAAAAGTCCTGAATTAACCTGGCATGGTGTTTGCTCCCTCTCTAAACAAGTGGCTTGTTTGATTTGATTATTTTTTTTTCTTACAGGTAGTCCACCCTTTCTATGCGTACTGGCAGAGTTTCTGTACTCAGAAGAACTTTGCTTGGAAAGAAGAGTATGACACACGACAAGCCTCAAACCGCTGGGAGAAACGAGCTATGGAAAAAGAAAACAAGAAAACAAGAGACAAAGCAAGGAAAGAGAGAAATGAACTGGTCCGCCAGCTGGTAGCCTTTATTCGTAAGAGGGATAAAAGAGTACAGGCTCACAGAAAACTTGTAGAAGAGCAAAATGCAGAAAAAACTAGGAAAGCAGAAGAATTTCGGAGACAGCAGAAGCTCAAACAAGCCAAGTAAGTGAATGCTGAACAATGTTTTTTCTTAAACATGGCAAAACTATATATGAGGATACCTATAGAGTTAGGTTCTAATAGTAGCTCCTCTTAATCTTTTAAGTGTCTTTGAAAACTTAATGTATTAATTTTGGTCTCAGGTATGAGCTTTTTAAAACTCGAGTCTCTGAATTGTACTGACACGTAGAGATGTAAGATAAGGAAGGAATAGTTACCTCTGTGCTGCAGGTAACTGGTTGTAGCACGCAGTCCAGTATGCTTTTAATTACCTGTGGAAGAAATATTTAATGGTTGTTATGGTTCCTTTAAAGAAAAGGAATCACAGAGTGATAGGGCTTGGAAGGGACCTTGTAAGATCCCCGTCCCCCTCCCCGAGCAGGATCACCTAGATTAGGTCTCACAGGAACATGTCCAGGGGGGTTCTGAATGTCTCCAGAGAAGGAGACTTCACAACCTCTCTGGGCAGTCTCTTCAAGTGCTCTGTCACCCTCAGAGTGAAAATGTCTTTCCTTATCCTCACATGGAAGAACCTTCTGTGCTCCAGCTTACACACACTGCCCCGTGTCCTATCGCTGGCCGTCACTAAGATCCTGGCTCCATCCTCCTGACTCTCGCCCTTTAGACATTTATAAACATTAGTAAGGTCACCCCTCAGTCTCCTCCAGGCTAAAGAGGCCCAGCTCCCTCAGCCGTTCCTCATAAGGAAGGTGTTCCACTCCCTTCATCATCTTGGTGGCCCTGTGCTGGGCTCTTTCAAGGAGTTCTGTGTCCTTCTTGAACTGAGGGGCCAGAACTGGACACACTATTCCAGGTGTGGCCTCACCAGGGTGGAGTCGAGGGGCAAAAGGACCTCTCTTGACCTACTAACCCCACCCCTTCTAATAGACCCCAGGATGCCATTGGCCTTCTTAGCCAGGAGGGCACACTGCTGGCTCATGGTCATCCTGCTGCCCAGGTCCTTTTCCCCTTTACAGGTACTAAAGCTGCGTCTGCCTGCTAGTGTTAGAATCACTAAGTTATGCATTCAACGTAATTTTCATGATGGCAAATATTACATGAATGGGGAAAAAAAACCCAAAGAAAAAGAGCTGGATATTGCCCATAAGTTTCCTTGCAGGGAGAGCAGTACTCTTGACAACCTGGACTTAGATCGGCTTCAGTTATCCCGAGACTGTGCCTGCTAAAAAGAAAGTGTGGAAAAGAATGAGCCTAGTTTTGATTTTCCTTTTAACTTTTCAGTTGGACTAACAGGGTTTTTTTTAATAATTTTTCTCAAAATTCAGTAGAAGGAAGAGCGCATCTCCCAAGTGTAAGCACAATATGTTCTGCCAACTAGAGAGCTTTTTGCCTGAAAATGGGAGGAGGGAGATTAAATACTTAATAAGGCTGCACTTGGAAGATTATTTATTATTGATTAAAGTCCCATCATACACATCATGCAGAATTTCATTTTTCACATATATACATGTGCTTTTCCCCCTGAAGTGCAAGTGAAACTGAGGAATACATTTCCTGAGCAGTGGTTTGATAATGAGGAGTCCAGGAGCAGGCAGCTGGAGCAAGGTTCAGCTGCACTGTGTGATACCTTGGGCCATACCTGAGTTTTGAAAACCAAGCTGGTACATTGCCGCAGTGCAGAGTGAAGGAGTAATGTGCATGTGGTTTTCATGGTCCTGTACTGTTTGTGGGTTTCAGTCTTGCAGCAGGTAAGAGCAGCTGTGCTTCTTTGAGTACTGAGTTGACTTTTGGCTGTCAGCTTGATGCTGACCATGATGCGGAGCATTTTCTGCCTGAAATTCCAGCAGGATCCACCTACACCAATACATCTTCAGGTGCAGTGTAGATGTGCTCACAGACAATGTAAATTAACTGCTCAGGATTTCCAGGTTGTACAAACAATTGTTTACCCCATCACAATGTGGTCAGGACTTTCCTCCTAAAATACCAGAATAAAACAAGTTACCTTTTAAATAAAACTGTTTCTGAAATTCCCATCTCATCAACACAATGTAGAAGTCACTGTGTTGTTCTACTTTGAAGGCTTGCTGAGCAGTATAAAGAGCAGAGCTGGATAACCATGTCAGATCTGGAGAAAGAATTGCAAGAGATGGAGGCGCAATATGAAAAGGAATTTAGAGATGGATCAGATGATGAAGTTGAATTAGAAGAACAGGAAACAAAAGTTGACAAAGGTATGGGGTGTGGGGTGTGATCTACGGTGAGTTGTTTCAGCTTGAGTATTGTCTCACTGCACTTAAAGCCCTGGACTCACAGTTCTGATGGTAGTGCAGCTCCCTGCCACCAGCTGAGGTGTGCCAGGCTGGAGCCTGGCCCTCCCTGTTGTTGCCTTTCGAAAAGGAGAAGGCAGCAAGCTTCAGCTGCTGATTCATGACGGTGTGTGATTTGGTGAGTTGCTGTCTGCGTGTCGGTGCTGCGGAAATGGAGTGTCAGTGTTGCGGCTGTTTGCTGGGGCTTTAAGAGCAGCTTAACTCAAAAATCGCTCATCTGACTTTGTCTCTCTGATCCCCACTGATCTCTTCAGACAAACTGAATGATGAGACTGAAGAAGCTGAATTTGTTGATGGTCTGTACTGCCCTGCTTGTGACAAATTGTTAAAAACTGAGAAAGCGTAAGTGCTTGTGGCTGGGGATTTGGGGGCGGGGTGTGGGGTTTTACCTTGTGAAAACGTGTGTTTTAAAGACCTCTTACCTTCACATCATGGTCAGTGTCGTCTTCCCAGCAGAGACATTGTCAGGGCAGAATTTTTCCATACTTGGTAGTGACGGATAATGAGGCTGTGATTCATCTATATGTAAATAAAGCAACGTTTGCTCAGAGTTACCTGCCGTAACGAAGGATCTGCTGGTCTTTACAGCATGAAAAATCATGAAAAGTCAAAGAAGCACCGAGAGATGGTGGCGCTGCTACGGCAGCAGCTGGAAGAAGAGGAAGGGAAATTTCCTGTGTCTCTGGATGATGCAAATGGAACACATACCAAAGAGGAGGAAGAAGCAGAAGACATGCCCAAGCAGAAGTACTTTAAATTTGTTGTAATTTTATCATGACTAATGATTTTTAGTAAGTCTTGGAGACCCACAGAGGGAATCACAGAATCATAGGGGTTGGAAGGGATCTTGAAAGATCACTGGGTCCAGCCCCCCTGCCAAAGCAGCTCCCTAGCTCATACTGCACAGACAGGCGTCCAGACGGGTCTTGAATATCTCCAGAGAAGGAGACTCCACCACCTCCCCGGGCAGCCTGTCCCAGGGCTCCCTCACCCTCACTGGGTAAAAGTTCTTCCACATGTTGGCGCAGAACTTCTATGCTCCAACTTGAGGCCATTGCCCCATGTTTCTGGTGATTCTTGTGATTCCTAGTTGTGTTGAAACTCACAGTATTGTGCAAATTGGAAGGATTTTTCAGCATCAGAGTTCCAGTAAAATGCATGTGTTAGTATGATTGGTTTAAAATGTAGCATATAATCTCATACTTCCTCTGCTTCATTAAGTTACATGTTAAGGAAAAGCAGTGATGGTTAATTTTCAAACAGGTGAACTTGCACAGGATCAGTGCCTATTCCTTTGGTACGTTTTTTGTGCTTTTAGTTCAGTTGGATGCTGGCATACAAAAAATGAGTGTGCTTAAAAATGGAACTGATGAAGTAAGTTGTACAGCTCCATTTTTTGAACAGCCAGAGTGTAATACCGTTTCACTCGTGTCTTCAAGTTCAGTCCGAGCACAACAGAAGTTTTACTAGGAGCAAGGAGTAGTTTAGGGGCACTCCAGTTCTCATTTCAGGCATGAGTAATTTTCTGTTTGTGGCTACTGTTTCCTTAATATGGTAAGAGGATTTTTTTAAAAAATCGTAACTTGGTACCTTTTAAGAAATTGAGGTTTTTTCCTCTTTCAAAAGGATAATTTAAAATTCTTACCTTTACAGACTCTCGAAGAAGCAGAGAAAGAAACAGAAAACAATGATGGTATGTAGCAATATAATGATACCCAGGGAGCTTTACAACACAGTTTTATCTCTTAAGTTTTTTTGTTTCTTTTGAGAGAACTTGGAATTCTACAGAACGTGAAGACTGTTTTTAGATCTTTTTAATTCTTCTTTGACTGCAAATACAATTACTGTGGTCATATTTTGTGATGACAATCTCAAAGACCTTACTTTTTCCTGTTTGTGGAGATCATAATAAATGTGGCCCTTGCTCTAAAAATGCTACAGTCCACAGTTAAAAGAAAGCAGATGAAACAGGCAGATGGAGAGGGACCATCTGCAAGGAATTGATCAGGAAGACCAGCAGTGGCCTTAGTGCATTAGCAGCTTAATTTTTCTGGTGGTTGTTTTCTGCTTTGGTTGCTAGAGTTGGCATATTGTCTGGTTTGTAAGCCTCTAATTTAGGGGACAAAAAAAAAAAAAAGTAGCAGACTTTTGGCATCCAACCATCTTGTTGGTTGCTGGAACCAACACCTCCATTCCACCTTTCACTTGAATTGCAAACACGAGTTATTCCAGTCAGTTTCTGGTGTCCAGGGCCTGAGTCTGTGCAAGATATGACTGATCTGTGATGACAGCAGAAGGGTGAAAGGCAGGAACTGTGAGCTGTTTCATGCTTGAGTGGCAGGAGAGCAAACTCTTCTGCCTTGCTCAAGCTTGATCCTTTTCAGGCCTTACCTCACGTCTACTTACTACATCAGTCCTAGCAATGTCCCCTGAGCTATCTATACCAGGTTCTGCCTCTTCCAGTCTTTCCCAAGATTGTCTTCTGTCTTCCCCCAGCTACTCTCTCTAGTCTCCCATTACATCTTCACCTTCTCTGCCCTCTCCCACAGCGTCATGATTTCTTACCCTGAAGAACCTTCCACGAGACTTTCAAGCAGTTGAGGGGTTTTTTTTGTTTGCTTTGGCTGGTATTGCATAGTCCAGGTCAGTATTGGCTTCACCTTGTTTCTGTGGAGGCCATCAGGCTCCTGTTCAGCTCTTGCCTCCTCTGTTTGAAATCAGAAGGTCTTGTTCTCACTGTTCAGGTCACGTAGAGGCACCTCATCTCCCATCACAAATTCTGCAGCCCAGACGGTGGGTGCCGCAGTCGCGTAGCTTGAGCTTGAACCTCGTGCAGACGAGTTCTTCTGGAAACACAGCTTCCATCCTCCACTAAGCTTTACTGAGCGCAGGGAATCACTGTGGGCTTTGGTTAGTTTCTCTGAAGGTAGAGTAGCCTGCTTTTGGGAGCTGAGGTGTTTGGCTTTGGGCATGCTCAGGAATTATCTTTTGCCAGACTGCATGTGTTGATTGAGTCTGTGCTGTCTTACGGTGGGTGGAAAAGGCTGCCAGTGTTTCTGCTGTTAGGGAGGGAAAACACAGTGTGCCTGTCTGGGTTCAGTCAGCTCAAGTTATTCTGGCTGGCTCAGTTATTCTGGCTGAAGTGTCCTAACACAGGTGACTGGCACAGAAAACTTCAGTCTAAATAATTAACATTCTGTGAAGTTACAAGCAAAGCCACTGTCTTCTGATGTGAAATGGTAGCCCGAACTGAGTGAGCCCTGTGTATAACTAAAAGCTACTTTCATTTTCTTTGGTAGTTTAGAGCCTGTTTTTTCCCTTCACCACAGGTGGCTTCATGTTTCAGAACAGAACTAAGGTTTCACCTGTTACAGTCTCACTGAAAACACACAGTAAAATTTAGAGGGTCCATGGCTTTGTGTTCTCCCCACCCACTTATGTTGGAGGTAAATGAGGTATAATATAATTGCTAATGACCTCAGAGTAGTTAACTTGGATTTCTTCTCTTTGGACAGATTTACGAGGACTCTCTTGATAACAGTGCTGGTGAAGAAACAGCTGAAGAAAAGGAGGTGCCCTGCATGGATAAGGACAGTGGCTCAGCAGAGGAGCTGGTAGATGGTGGCCAAAGATGTGCTGCATCAGAGGATACAAGCACTGCAGAAGATGTTAGCCAAGTGATTGAGGCAAAAAGTGAAGTGAAAAGGTGGGCTGGCTTGCAGTGTTGCAGTCACTGTGTCATGGTGTGTCACGTCTGGTCCTGTCAAGTCTAGGTTGAATCACCAGTGCAAACTGGGGGCTACTCACTAAATCTGAGCTGAATAAATGTGCTGCCAAAAAAGGAGTCTTAGGCCCTGCTTTAAAAATGGTGTTTGACAGCAGGCCCCTGCCACATGACTTAGCAACTGCTAGGTCATCTAGCTGAACATTGAGGCCAACAGTTGATCATACAAATTGATTTATTTTTTGCTGGAAGCATTTGTGCTGTGTTGTGTGAAGGAAGAACGAGGGGAAGCAGCAAAGACATTGATGACTGGGCATCATCAGAGGCTCCTGAATGCTAGGTTGAATGTTCCTGTGCACTGATCTTGGTTTCTCTTTGTCTACCAGCAGTACTAAGCCTAAAGGGAAAAAAGCCAAGGATGCAAAAAAGTCTGCTAAGGCGTCTTCTGAGCACCCAACAACGGTATGTCAAATTCCTTAATGCTACCTAAAAGCTGGTGATCATATTGGTACAAACAAAGTTGGTTGTCTCATTAACTCCAGTCCAGTGTTTCAGGTTTTTTTGCTTGCTTTTTAGTAACACAGGTATTTCAGTCCCAGTGATTTTATTAAGAGCTAGAAACTGGAACACTGGGTCTAGTCACAGAGATTAGGACTAAAGTGCAGTTACAAGAATTACTAAAACTGTATCCAAGGCAGTTCAAACCAAGTAAATTAAACAACTGAAGACAGAATAGGTGACAGTACCTCGTCACCTTGTGCATCTTTCCCAATATTGATGCTTCCCTGAAAGAACACAATCAGGTAATAACTACAGCTAAGACACAGGAAATTCATGGAATCTCAGAGCGCAAAGTATTATGTGTATAGTTGTGTTTACTCAGGAGGGATCAAAAGTATTCTTTATCTTGAATTAGATTTGCAAGCCCTCTGTTCTTGTTCTTGGTTCTGCTTAGTTCTCTTTAAAAAAACTTCAAGAAGCTGTGTTTCATTTTTTTAAAAAACAAGTATTTCTCAATCAATAATGGAATATCTCTGATAGACAGTGAAATGTGCATAAGCTGCATGTTTCTAAGATAAACTGCATAAAACAGTGGTGTGTTGTATTTATTAGATACCCCATATGAATGTGAAGCATTTCTTTTTCCTTGTTGTAGAGTGAAGTTCCTATCCACTGTGTAACCTGCAACTGTGCGTTTCCATCCCGAAATAAACTGTTTGAACACCTGAAAGCCACAGGACATGCAAAAGCAACACAAGCACCAGTGGTAAATGGAGCCGTAAACACCAGAAACAAAAAGGAGAAACGTAAAAACAGATAGAACTTTGTTACAGTCTTCAGCATGGTACGTGACAACTCTCCCAGAACTGCACGTTGCCTGTGTCTGGAGTTAAGCAGAGAAGGCAAGCCCTGATCTTGGGGGGAATAAAGAGGAAGATGCAGCAAAAGGAAAGTTTCCATCTTGTGAAGGAACCTGGGCTTTCTTTTGGGTCTATGAGCCTTTCTTCAGTGACTGGATTTGACCTACCATCTCAGCCGCTTTCACACTGGGCATGGCAAAACTAATTCATAGCTGCTTACCTTGCGTTTCTGTAGAAACTTGCATGGATAAAGTACCCACACAGAGTAAATAACTTATTTTAACACTTGTGTTGCTAATCTCTTGAGAGGTCTTGGCCTGGGGCGAGTGTAGCCAATAGAAGGGCCTGTGCCCCTTTGATCACCTGTCAGAAATGAAACATCGCCAAGACATGGCAAAAACGGAGGCTTCTCTTCTGCCATCCCCAAGGGCCCTTTCAGATGACTGAAGTACATTAAATAGCAGGCACAAGGGAAGGATTCAACTGTTTTTGAGAATTCCTGCTGGTTTTGTACATCTACCTGCACGCCAGGGATTGGGAAAAAAAAGTCTTGTGGAAGGACTTTGCTCCAGTAAGGGAAGGGAGAAATAAATCACATTAGTTTATTCTGATTTCTAATGAAAAATAACATGGGAATTTGTACTGTACTTCTATCTAAATGCACAGTTGTAGCATTTGTTGTTTTGTGTTGGTTTTTTTTTTTAGGTGGGTAAGAAACACCTCATTTTGGAGTGGAAGGGGATTATACGATTATACATGGGGATTATCACTGCAGTGCTCAGCAAGGGCTAGGGTATGTTGTTTAGGAAACTCGAGTGAAATTTTCCAGAAGCACTGATCTTATATTCTCTAAGTCCCTTTTAAGTTTTGGCTCATCACACAGAATGCTCCCCCTCCCCAACTCACTAACACAGTACCTTTATTGGGTCAAGGAATTACTCAAATGATTAAGCTCTTCCTGCTGACTGTCCACAATGCCACTTTTGTGTGGAAACTGAAGGAAGGAGCTGAAAAATTAAAAGTAGCTGTGTAAGAAGGAAACCCACTTCTCATTTTGCCAGCCAGAGTGAGTTGTGCTCAGTAAGGTGTGTGCTGTGCAATCCCACAGCAGCAGGAAGGAAAGAAGAGTGTATTTCGGACGGGATGGTGGCTGGATTAGAGGCCCATGATATGACTTTCTGCAATTGGAAACTTTTCAACTATTGTACCAGCAGTTTTTTCATACTGTGCTAAAGCATATCCTGGTAATGAGGGTAAACAGTCTGAGACCTTCAGTTAGTGTAAAAAGTGCCAAGGGTTCTGCTCAGGGTGGTTCTTAGCCAGAGACTGACTATGCCTATGTAAATGCAATCTCACAGACTGAACCCTGCAATATTACTTGTTGACTTAAATTGTTATCCTTATTTGAATAAAAATAAGTATTTTATCATTTGTGTGGTTTAGAAATTCTTCTGTGTATTGGGTATAAGTGGCAAGGTTTTGGTAGTGGTGGTGAGGCAGTCGGGGGCTGCCCTGCTCCAGCCTGAGCCAGCCCTGCACCAGAACCGCTGCGCACGGGGAGCCTGTGCCTGTCGCTGCCAACGTGCTTCCAGGACAAAGAAAGGTGGCCAGAGCAGTGCTGGATCCACCCCCAGGGTGCAAAGTCCAAACAGCATGTTCTTCCCCAAAACAACTTTATTAACTCGCTGTCACTGTTTCTAAAAATTTCCAATTTTGTTATGACTTTCATAGGTGAGAAATGAGTACTGGTCTGCCTCTTCATCTGATACCTGGTTAATCAAACCAGGGGTTTCTATGCTAATGCTCGAAGAGATGTGCAGCTTATACACAACATCATTGCAGAACTTAGCTGTATCTTTACAGGACAGATTAGAGAGTATTCTTAATTAAACACTGGATCTGTTAGACTGCTCCTGTGATCCCGAACAAGTGTTTCATCTTCACACTATTTTATTCTCCTGTGCAGATTAGTGCAGAGTCTGGGTGGTGAGTATCAGGGGTTTTGTGAAACAAGTCTATTTTGCAGCTGCTCTTTCCATGTGTCTCTGTAAAGCAGAATGAAATACTTCCACAGCAAAGTCGACATCCTTTTTAGTAATGCACATAGGAGGTTTAATTCTAAATGTCTGAGGAGAAAGAAAAAAAAATCCTTAAAATTATATGGGAAGAATACAGTTTCAAGCAGCCCATCTAGATCAGCTATCACCTGCTGCCCCAAAAATCTAATCAAAGCATGGAAAATAATATATAGGAGAACAACAGAGCAGGGACTGAGGCTTCTGATAAATGCACTCTGAAGACAAGCAATTTGGAGCTTGACTGCATGCAACTTCCCCCCTCCACTCTTGTGACAATGCAGCTGCCTCCAAGAAAGACCTGACTAGGGGAGGTGATGTTGGCAGCTCTGTTGTTGCAGACAAAGCAAGTATAAAACCTTGGATTGGTTTGTACTGAGAACAGCGACGTAGGTGTATTTTCCTTTCTACTAGCTTTGCCACAGGGAAAAGTAGTATATGTATTGAGAGTGGCAGCCTCAGCACTATGCCAGCTGGTTTGCTTTCTCAGTGTTTTTTAAAGGCTTCTAATATCAAGAAATCGACAAATGCTAACTTTTGGGTAGGGTACTATACATTGAATGCATGTTGATCAGGAAGGGATATATGTACAATTTAACCTGTCAGGAACTTGGGTTGTTCAACCCAGATGTTTGATCTAAATTATAAGGTTACCCAAAGTATTTACCTTCCTTAAGGCTCTTTCATTTTTTGTGTCTTCACTTCCCAGGACTTAATGCAGCAAGAGGGGAATAATGATCTTTCCCACCCGCAGCACCCAGCCGCTAAACAGATAAACTCACAGATAAGCAGCACTCTTGTGGCCAGAACCAGATTCTCCTGTGCTCTGAGCTGTTAGTCTGTGACTTGTGGGAGAACTGGTGAGGTAACAGATGCAGCATCCTATTTATATTTATCTCCTGCAGAAGCTGTTTCTTCTGCATCAGAGGGCTTCACTGCCCTGACCAGCCCTGAGGTGTTCTCTGCTGTTGACTCACACACTGTGAACACCTGGTCACTCAGTGCCCTGGGTATAGCATGGTGTAGCTTCAGGTGGTGTGGGCTGATCCCCATTCACATGCCATCCTCATTTCTGAGCTGTGCTACTGAACTCACCTTTAACAACTTTATTTATTATCACACTGGTAGCACATTACCAGCTCTGAAAGAATGAGCAAGACCAAACCTGCTCTGTCAGCTGATAACCTGAACAGCCATAAAGGCTTAGCAGGCCTAAACATTGCTGATTTCTTCTAATGTACAGAGACTAAGGTATATTGCTTTTCCAGGGGAAGCTGTCCCTCTAAAGGGAAATTCCATGCTTAAAACTAGTTCAGCACACTTGAAAAGAATCAAATAGTCATTGCTTGACTTAGAAAATAAGCAAAATTAAAGAGAGATAGTTCTTAAGAGTATATGTCTTCTAGTTTATTTTACTAAACCAAAATTAATTGAGGGAGGATTCCTGTTTAGGGAATGGGATGTAGGTCACCAGGAGGGAAAACAAGCTCTATGTATAACTAGAGGTTTGGTACCTGACTGTAGAGACCTCCTCTGCCGATCAGAACCCCCATGTCTTTACAGTCCTCCCAGATCAGATTGATTTCTTCAGCTGGAAGAGGCTGGCGACTATCCTGAGGAAAGTCAACATTAAACTTGCATATGTAAGTCAGTTCTATGAAAGAGATGTATACTGCAGTCTCTCCAATAAACCCCACCCCTTTCTCTGCCTGAAAACATTAACTGCATAAGATAAATTTCTTTCCAAGATGAGTTTATGCAACTAAGGTACACAACTGTTTACTCAAAGCTTGTGAAATATTTGAAATACTGGAATGTTCTGGCTCATTTTTAGCCAGAGCAATGTTTTCTCACTTCACTAGCTGTTTTTTATAGAAAATCTGTCATTTCAACTCAATAAAATGTGATAAAGCTTTCAATGCACTGTAGGTCAACAGGAATAAAGTAAATCACTCACCTTATCTGTCACCATTTCTACTCCAATCATAAGTCCCTTGCCACGGACATCTCCTACAATCTCGAACTCATCCCGCAGCTTAGCCAGCTCCAGCAGCATGTAAGTTCCCACGTCCTCACTGTTTTTTTGCAGGCTGTCTTCTTCAATAGCCTGGTTAAAATGATGTACTATGACAACGCTGCAGGAAAAGCTTCCAGTACAGTCAGTTAATCCCCATTTAGTGACGACATGTTATATTTATCTCAATTCCTTGCAGACCACGTTCCTTCACTACTACAGTCCTTACATTTTTATTCTCGTACAATCAATCCTCTAATGACAATCATGCAATTGAACATAGTATTTTGAAACTGCAGTGGCACTTTTCACATTTTACTTCCTATTCCACAAACATAATCCAGTAATTTATGCTTTCATGTTGTCATAACTGAAAAATACATGACCAGCAGGATTATTTTCAGTATCCTACAGGAAGTGTCTTTAATTCTTTCTCGGTATCATGCAAGAATATAATCTGACAAGGCATACCTATGTGTACTAGGCAGTCTTCTAGGGAACAAGTTCAGTGCTTTAATTAGATTCATCAACACCGTGCTTTTTAATTACCATCTTTTTTTTTGTTCCTTACTTTGCTCTTCTTAATCAAAGTCAGCCAGCTATCAGAACTGACACACACACAAACCATTTTATGAACTTAATATTTCACATGAAAAAAAGCAACAATACAATTACAGAAGTTTAAGAGGGTGATTTTCCTTTTTATTCCCTCTCTCCTTCCTTCTCTGCCCTCCCCGCCCCTTATTCTTCCTGACTCTGGCAACTTCCTTGGATTAATTTCATTTCATATCCAGGCTACAAATTACTTCAGAGTCAAAAAACCCCAAAACATGGGTTCAGACTTTCTTATTTGTGAACTGTTTTTCAAGATGTGATCAACCACCTTATAAAATAGATTAAAAAGCTAACATGAACAGAAACAGTGTTTGCTGCAATGGAGTGAAATTGAAGGAAAAATGATACATTTGTCTGTACATGATCAAGACAATATATCTAGCAACTAATTTTCTGCTGAGAGAAATATGCTGCAAATTTTTCTGTAGTCTTTCTCATGAGGGATTTTTTTTTCTTCAAAAGGAATTTTGACCTTAAGTATTTTTAACAATCTGGTTGTTAAGTCTTTTTTAGGCACAAGGTAAAACCTGTGGGGTTAAAACAATTTTGTTAAGCATGTGTGCCAGAGAATACATTTGCTTTAACTGAGGACTTGTGTAGTCCTTTGAAAGAGTTACTCAAGACTTTTGAGAAAGTGCTTTCCTACTTTTTTATTAATGAAGTAAAAAAAATTCAATGGGGGAAAAAAAAAAGATTATTCTAAAAAACGTAACTAGAGGAGTCCTTGCCAGATGGATGAAAATTTAGTAATGAAACTAATCAGGAATTTTTCCTACACATAGGGCATGTTTGCTACATATGCATAAGACATGAATATCTTTATGCATTTTATACAGTTACTTAAAGAACCGTCCACATGTAACTTTATAGTAAGAATAAATGTAAACATTTTTCATCTTTTCCTACAAGAAAGAATGTGGAACACGTAAACCTATATAATGTTCTCCCTACATCAAGAACTGCAGCTCCAACTACGCAGGCCAAAGGGCTTCCTCCAAATGTATTAAAGTGAAGGTTTTGAGCCAAGGAACTTGCAATCTCTAAAAGAAAAAGAACAACACTGATGACTCTTACAGTTACCTTATGTTTGGCAACAGTACTTACCAGCTTTAACTCACCTGCCAAGGCAAACTGCTGTGCTTCAACCCTTATTCTACTAGAGACAACGCAAACAGAAGATTCCATATTTCCCCTGAAAGTAGTCTGTGCAAAACATGACTACCTCAAAGAACTACAGTGTCAAGCAGATGTTAAAAACAGACTTTTTAAAAAAAGTTACATTTCTAATGTATGGTGTCAGTTGTCCCCTTGAACTAACATCCACAAAGTTTCTTCACTAGATTCAGCCAGTCATCAGTATGAATGAAGTAGCTGCCTACCATGCTGCCTTATATACCTGCAGTACATTGATTAGGAAACGATGAATCCAGTGAGGATTTCCAGGATCTCTTACTGTCTCTACTAACGACGCCACAAGGTCATCCCTGCATCTTCATTTGAATAAAACTCTGCACAGGTACAGCACACTTTGTAAAATGAGCAAGGAATGAGAATTCCTTTGTCAAAAGACAGAATGAGATGAAGATGAGTAATAAAGCTCAGCTGTCTGAACACACATTTCCAGTAAGTAACTGTTGCATAGCATGTGTTTTAATTTTAAATTGTAGCAGTGCAGAACACTTACCTTTTGTTGTAACAACAGCTGCCATTGGAAAGCCATTACCAATTCCTTTTGCCAAAGTAACAATGTCAGGGACTATATCATGTGTTTGAAATCCCCAGAAATGGCTGCCTGTCCTTCCAAATCCTGTCTGTACCTTTGAAAAGAAAACCATAGAGAAATCCTCATCACTTTCTCATATTTTACAATAATGTTTATTTTTCTTCTCCATCATTACTGATTTGCATTAAATGGCAACTACACCTGGAGTTAACTTCTATGAGAATATGTATTCAGATGGCTTTGCCCAAAATAGTATTTATTGTAATTGGGTTTTTCTTTCACATATGAAAGAGATAACATGTCACTACATCTTAGGCTTGGTGGAATGCACATTTAAGTTGCAGATTCCATTTCCATTTTGCAATCCTCCTCATCAGTACAGGCTGGGAGATGAAGTGACAGAGAGCAGCCCTGCAGAGAAGGACTTGGGGCTGATGTGGATGAGAAGCTCCACACGAGCTGGCAATGCGCGCTCGCAGCCCAGAAGGCCAGTCGCATCCTGGGCTGCACCAAAAGCAGCGTGGCCAGCAGGTCAAGGGGGGTGATTCTGCCTCTCTACTCTGCTCTTGTGAGACCCTACCTGGAGTGCTGAGTCCAGTTCTGGAGTCCCCAGCATAAGAAGGACATGGAATTGTTGGAACAGGTCCAGAGGAGGGTCATAAGATGACTGGAGGGCTGGAGCACCTCTCCTATGAAGACAGGCTGAGAGAGTTGGGCTTGTTCAGCCTTGATAAGAGAAGGCTCAGGGGAGATCTTACAGCGGCCTTCCAGTACCTGAAGGGGGGGCTACAAGGATCTGGGGAGGAACTTTTAGAAGGGCATGGAGTGATAGGACAAGGGGGAAATGTTTTTTAATTGGAAGGGAGTAGATTTAGATTGGGTATTAAGAAGGAATTCTTCACTATGAGGGTGGTGAGACCCTGGCACAGGCTGCCCAGAGCAGCTGTGGCTGCCCCCTCCCTGGCAGTGTTCAAGGCCAGGTTTGGATGGGGCTTTGGGCAACCCAGTCTAGTGAGAGGTGTCCCTGCCCATGGCAGAGGGGTTGGAACTTTATGATCTTTAAGGTCCCTTCCAACCCAAACCATTCCATGATTTTATTATTTCAAAATGCAAAGGAAATGCAGTTGCTTACCACATTTCAAAAGCAACCCTATGACTGCTGGTTTCTACTACCACAACGCTTGAGGTATGTATCACTGTAACTTTTGAAGACTTGCTAGTATTTTAAAATTGTAAATTTTTTTTAAAAATAGCTAAGCAAATTCTGTTTATAAAATGTATTTGTGAAGTACAGCAATCAACTCCCTTCTGGAGATTATGTATGCTAACACTCATATGAGAAAGTGTTATTGTGACACATGTCACATCACAGTTGGCATTTATTAGCTTCCTATTTGTGTAAATTTACTGCTCCCACAAGGTAAGGACTGAAGAGTGCTACGAACATTAGCTGTGCCTAAAATCAGAATACCACATAGCAGAATAAAGGCAGTAAAAACCAATGGGGTCCTACACTTGGAAAGATGGACTGTGTTAAACTTAAGCTATGGAGTGTGTAACATTCCAATCAGATTATTTCCAGGATTCCACTTTGCCTTCATTTGGATTCTTTTACGATGACTTTCAAAGATACCCCAAAGTCTAGACCTCTTACGTAAAAATACCCAAAACTCACTTCATCTGAAATGCAAACACCCCCTCTTTCCCGTACTAGCTGATAAGCTTCCTTCAAGAAACTTCTTGGGTACTGAACAGCTCCATTAACACCCTGCCAAGACAAAAAAGACAACGTCTTCAGGAACAGACAAGGAAACAGGAGTTCCATATTATCCTACAATAGGATACAGTCCTATTTCCTACAAACGGAAAAAAATACCAGCAGCCCTCAGGGATTAGTAAGACTGTTGTCTTAAGTTTCTGTCTTCAGCTTCAGAAAGTTCCTGCTCAGGTCACTTGTTCCCATTCCACAGAGCAGCTTGCTGTTCAGTTAGTTGTGCTGGTATAAATGCCTGTGAGGCTCTATGGTAAACAGGATCACTGTAAGAGAGAGTTAATTCCAAAACAAGTACCTCAATGCACACTGAGAAAGCCACAAACTGTGTTTAATGTCAAAATTAACCACAGAATTTGCTCCTTCTTTGGTCAATTTGTTTAAAACATTGTTTCCTCAATTTCTGTTCACCTTGCCAGTGTTAATTTTGATCATAAATTCCACACTACATCTGGACTGCAATAGCTTCTTAGGTTTAGGTATGTAAAGGCTTAGAAGACAACAAAACCAGAGAACAGCTCCAGTTTCATTTCTGGTCACAATTTTAACTTTTTTTTCCTCTTCATATTTCCTGTTGCCAGGATTTAGTCTTCCTATTTAAGAACCAGTGATACAGCAGGTGTCAAAACAGGGTGAAGCACCAAGAGAACAAATCCTGTGGCCACCACTTGGTGGAGAGCTGCTAAAACAGGTGGACAACATGGCTGGGAAGATGTGGAAGGGAGATTGGGTTAGACAGTAGTGATAATAGTAAAGAGAAAAGCAATATGAAATTTGGAAGAAGGTATTAGAAACTAGACAATAGCATGCATCATATTTGCTACTTAAATGCAGAAAGAATGTGTATGTTTCATCATGATTCTCTGTTTAACTTCATGAGCAAAATTCTAGCTCCACTGAAATCAGTGACAAAAGCTGAAATTTTAGGACAATGCACCTATTTTTCAAATATTTGAGCTGTTTAAGGCATTAAAAAGAATACAAATCAGCAGAAGTCTACGTTCAGGATGTAGCTAAAGAGTATCAGGTTTGAGTGTTTTCACACTATTTTTGCTATCACAACTGAGAAATGGTAAACCACCTACTTGAATTGGTTCAGCAATAAATCCAGCTATTGATTTTGGGACGGAGGTATTCAGAGTGTCCTTGAACTGTTCAATGTACTGGTCCTTCGCACAACATACACCTGATCACAGGGGAAACAGTTAAATTGATTTTACTTAATAAGACATAAAACTAACTTTGAAACATGGCATTACACATCTAAGCAGCCAGTACTATCTGAGTGCATGGTAAGTATCACATCTCAAATACACAATAAAAGGCTGAAGATTAAAGGAGAAAGTCCCTTGTTTTCTCTTAATCCATTTGTACTCTAAGGAATGCCAGTTCCAAAACAGCAAGGCAAAGCTGCCAGACAGAACAATGTTAGACATTATCACAGAATCACAGAGTTGCAGGGGTTGGAAGGGACCTCGAGAGATCATTGGGTCCAACTCCCCTGCTAAAGCAGCTCCCCAGCTCATACTGCACAGATAGGCATCCAGATGGGTCTTGAATATCTCCAGAGAAGGAGACTCCACCACCCCCCTGGGCAGCCTGTCCCAGGGCTCTGGCACCCTCACTGGGAAAAAGTTCCTCCCCATGTTGGTGTGGAACTTCCTGTGCTCCAATTTGCAGCCATTGCCCCTTGTCCTGTCTCCACAGAGCACTGAAAAGGGGCTGGCTGATTCCCCTTGCATCCCATGCTTAAGATACTTATGAACATTGATTAGGTCCCCCCTCAGTCTTCTTTTCTCCAGGCTGAACAGCCCCAGCTCTCTCAGCCTTTCCTCGTAGGATCGATGTTCCAGGCCCTTAATCCTCTTCGTAGCCCTTCTCTGGACTCTCCAGGAGATCCCTGTCCTTTTTACACCAGGGAGCCCAGAACTGGACACAATACTCCAGGTGGGGCCTGACCAGGGCAGAGTAGAGGGGGGGGATCACCTCCTTGGGCCTACTGGCCACACTCTTCCTGATGCATCCCAGGATCCCATTGGTCCTCTTAGCCACCATATAGGTCAGTAAACTGTTGGCTAGAGGAAGTGTTTGTGAATCACCTACATCAGCAGGAGTAAGCAGACATTTCCTCAGAGGTTAATAAACATCAGCATAAGACACAAGGAATTGTTAGGTTAGCGAGAGTATGAGGATTCTGGAGAACACAGCTGTGTATATATGTGTGTGTGTGTATGTGTGTGTGTATATATACACTGAAATAAAGGACACAGGAATTAGTACAGCTGATACTCCCATTCACTAGGGAAAGCAAAGCCAAAAAGAAAACATTCTGTTATGTTTACACGTAAATCAAAACACTAAAAGGAGTGTCTGTTGAAACAGCAGGAATAAATTACTGCAATTGTTGTTAGCAGGAGAGCAGTAGAGGAGCTTTCATATTGTGTCATGTATGGAATGCTTTGCCTCATACAAGAATTTTTGTCTTCAAGGTTGCCCTTACTGTTCATATGATTCCAAAAAAACCCCAAACCTGGAGAGCAGTCAAAATTTCAGTAACAAGCAGAAAACACCAATCAACATTCCTGTTCTTCAAGATGTGCTAAACTGGGTTCCACAGATTCCAGAGTTGATCATGACAAATGCTGGAAACAAGGGCTGGATTTTTTGTAAGAAATCTAGGAATACAAGATGTCACCTGCCCAATTTTTTTCTCAGTGGGAAGCAGGTCCCTGACATTCTCTGCAGTACTTTCTTTGGTTGCCCTTGCCAATCCTAATAGAGGTCTACCTTTCTTATATCCTGGTTTTCAGCTAGGAGAGTTAATTTTTGTAAGAAGCTGGTAGGGGACACAGCCAGGACAGCTGTCCCATATTAACCAAAGGGACATTCCATACCATATGAATCATGTTCAGCATATGGGCTTGGGGGGGGGGGGGCGTGGGGAGCAGGAGGAGGGGTGGAGTTGCAGAAGCTGGCTGGTGAGGAGGGGTCAATGCTCCAGGACCAGACACCAGACAGGCACTGGGATTCAGGGCAGTGAACAAACTGCATTGTGGATCACCTGCTTTGTATATCCTTCTATCAGAACCATGGCTGGTATTTTCCTCTCCCATTGCTGTCCCAGTGAACTGTCCTTATCCCAGCCCACGAGTTTTACCTTTTTCTTCTGATTTTCCCCCCACTGAGGGGGAAGAGTGAGCAAGTGTCCCTGTGGTGCTCAGCTGCTGGCTGGGACTGAACCACCACAGTCCTTTTTGGTGCCCAACGTGGAGCATGAAGGGTTGTAACAACAGATCTGACCAGAGTGTGTTAAAGCACATTGGCTATATGCATTTATTTATATATTATATAGTTGCTGGTCGCAGTGATGGTGTGTGTGTTCACGTGGATGTACTATGTAAACCCTGCAGCACTGTGTATCTCCTCTGGGGAGGGGTCTGGATTCTCATTTGGCTGTACTGTGTAATACTGACTTAGGGTGTAATGTCATCACTGGCCATGAGGTGACGCTGGTATCTGGATGTGGCACTGCAGTCACAGACTCATAGCATGTGTAGGGTTGGAAGGGACCTTTAGAGGTCATTAGTCAAACCCCCCTGCAGTAAGCAGGGACAATCATGTCTGTGCCTCAGACAACATCTCTTGAACTGATTAACAATGGCACCCAGTCTATGGGGAAGACAAAGGGGGTGTCCTTATTTTGCTATTTTACGTCCTCTTTTTTCCTTCAGGCTGGTTACAGTAGCATTTGAGAACTTAAAACATCTTTAGGATGTTCAAGCTAGCATGCTTTTACTGCTATGTCTCCGGATTGTGTTCCAAGTCTTGTTTAGGGTTACAAAAACTTCTTTAAGAATAGCACCCAGAGATCTGTCCCAAGGCTGGACAGACATGGGTGTTATGACATGTAAGAGAATATAGGCAACTATCTAGAGACCTCCAGTGGTTTGGAACTTCACTCCCCAACAAATACAGGACTCTGATGAAGGGACAGAATATTTGAAAGGAAAATGTTGTAGCTATTCCCAGGAGGCATAATTTGCCACTCTGTGCTGGGCCCTGGCCAGTATCTACCAAACACTGTTCAGTATTAGGCAGCACTCTCAGTGGGAGGAGAGGGAACACAGAACAACAGGCCAACAGGCACTGTGACTACTCCAGCCCCCAAACAGGCACTGCAGCTGAATCAGAGAACCAACACATGCCTGTACACAAAGAAGTCAGTACACTGAGTGAAGGACGATGATGAACAGAGATCATCATGACAGCAGGGGGAAGAGGCAGAACCAGAGGAAATCCCCTGATCCCTGCCCCTGAATGAGCTGTGAGATGCCTGAAAATGCTTCAGCTGTCATCCAGGTAAGCAGACATCTGGCTGCTCTGATGCTGGGATAACTGGTCTATTAGCCTGGAATTAGAGAGTAGGGAGGCCAAGCAGCTAGGATCTCTGTCTATGGAAGGAGGCATCAACAGGGTGATGGGGAAAAAGTCACAAGCCCTCAGCCCCTGGAGGTAACTTCTGTCACACATAAGGGAAAGGAAAATCTTCAGTGAAGATGCTGTATGTTCCCAAGGGAAATGGACGACCATCAAAAGAGCTACTCAATACCAGAGGGAATTAATCATGAGGGAGATGGTTTATTATGACCTGGGCAACATGCAGGTACCCACAGGTCTTGATGAAGTCCAGTGTACCTGACCCATGTGGTGTATGCCAACTCACTGGCAGTAATGGACAGGGAAGACAAAGAGGCACCAACAATGGATGAAGTGTCTGGTCAACTCCAGCAATACAAAGAAAGTGTCTCTTCCTCCCTCATCTCAGCTGTGGAGAAACTGTACCAGGAGGTCCAGCAATGTGAAGAGAGTATGTCCTGTTCCCCACCTGTATGGACCAGTATCTCAGCTATTAGGAGTAAGTGTTCCCCTGCTCCAGAGAGAGTGTGTAGAGGGCACACACCACGAGGCATTCTGTGGTTTTACTTGTGTGGACACAGAGAGGACATGAGGAAGTGGAATAGAAAACCTACCTTGACCATAGAGGCAGGGGTACATTGAGCTACAACAAAGGCTTTTGGCACAGCTGCCTTGGAGATGGAGGAAACTGAAGAACTGTCTTTGCTCAGTCTCTCAGAGGACCCTTCTGTTGTGGGGTTGCTGAGGGTCAGAGAACAGATGCTGATCGCTACACAGGGTGCACCGGCAGCGATATCACACTGAGACTCCCTGATCCCCATCCAGAAGCTGATTCAGCAGCAGGAGGGTCAGGGAGTGGTCAGCAGAACCTGTTCACCCTTTAACAGTCCTGTATGGCCAGTGCCTAAGTCTAATGGAGGGTGGAGACAGAGAAGAGACTATGGTGGTCTGAACAAAGTCATGCTGCCAGTGAGTGCTGTTGTGCCAGAGGTGCTGGAACTTCAGCATGGAGTCAAAGGCGTCATGCCACAATGGATGCCACAAATGTTCTCCACCCCTCTGACAGCAGAGTGCAAGCCACAGTTGGCTTTCACCCCATACACCTGGAATGGACTCCCCAGGAGTGGAAACAGCCCACTATTTGCCATGGACTGACCCAGACTGCACTGGAACAGGGCAAAGCTCCGGAGCACCTGCAGTGGACTGATGACATCATTGTATGGGGCAACACAGCAGCAGGTTTCTGAGAAGGGGAAGATAATGATCCAGATCCTTCTGAAAGCTGCTTTTGCCATAAACTGAAGTCAAGGGACCTGCCCAGGAGATCCAGATTTTAGCAATAAAGAGGCAAGATGGATGTCATCAGATGCCAGTGGATGTGATCAACAAAACAGCAGCCACATCTGCACTGACTGGCAGAAAAGGAAACAGCAGCTTTCTGAGGTGGTGTGGGGTTTTGGAAGATGCATATTCTAAACTGCAGTCTGATTGCAAGCCCTCCCTATCAGGTGACCTGGAAGAAGAATGACTGGAAATGGGGCCCTGAGCAACAAGAAGCCTTTGAAGAAATCGAGCAGGCAGCAGTCCATGCAGGAGCCCTTGGGTCAGTCTGGGCAGGCCCAGAGGTGACAAACATGTGTTACACTGCAGCCAGGGAGAATGGCCCTACCTGGGGTCTCTGGCAGAAACCACCAGGTCGACCCCTGGGGTTTTGGAGTTGGGGGTACCAAGGATCAAAGTGCTGCTACACTCCAAGTGAAAAAGAGATACTGGCAGCACATGAAGAGGTTTGAGTTGCTTCAGAAGTGACTGATACTGAAGCCCAGCTCCTCCTGGCACCCCAGCTGCCAGTGCTGGGGTAGGTGTTCCAAGGGGGGTCCCCTCCACACACAGAGTAAGTGGGTCACACTGGTAACATGGTGGGCTGGAAATGGAAATCCCAATCACACAGGAATTCTGGAAGTGGACTGCCCAGAAGGTGAAGATTCCAGAACGTGGCCAGAGGAGGAGGAGGTGACACATGCTGAAGAGGCTCTGCCGTAGCATCAACAGCCAGAAGCTGAGAAGCCAGACCCCTGTTGACTGGTGGGTCGCTGTCACACTGTGGGAAGGCATCGGAAGCAAAAGGCTGCTGCATGGAGCCCCACACAAGTGCAAACCTTGGAGACTGAGCCAGCTGCAGAGGTGAAAGCCACCCAGCTGGCTCCAGATGTTGCTGAAGGAGAAAAGGGGCTGATGTCTGACCCCTGTACTGAGCTGCACAGGTGGTGCCAGTGCCCTGTGGGGTGGCTGCAGCAGTGGCAGCCGAGCAGCTGGCAGCACAGAGGCAAAGGACCTGGGCTGCTCCAGTGGCAAGGTACTGCTGCCCAGCTGGAGAAGCTGGCTGTGAAATGCAGATTCCTATGTACCCAAGATGTGGGCCACTGAGGAACGTCAGGACAATCAGCATGTGGATCTGGCTGCTCAGACTGAAGGGCCTCAGGTAGATCTGGGCTGGCAGCATAAGGGTGAATTATTCATAGCTCGTTGGGTCCATGACACCTCAGGCCAACAAGGAGGAGATGCAAGAAACAGATGGGCTCGTTACTGAGGGGTGGACTTGACCACAGATACTATCTCACAGGTGATCCATGAATGTGAAATTCATGTGCTGTAGTCAAGCAAGGCTCTCTGGTATGAAGGACAATGGTTGTAGTGGAAATACAGGAAGGCCTGGCAGATTGATTATGTCACACCCCACAAACCCACTGAGGTAAGTACTATGTGCTTATGGTGGAAGCAACTACCAGATGGCTGGAAATGTATTCTGTGCCCTATGCCACTGCCCAAGCACCATCCTGGATCTTGAGAAGCAGGTCCTATGGTGACATGGCACCCCAGAAAGAACTGAGTCAGATAACAGGACTCATTTCTGAAACACCTCTTGGACACCTGGGCCAAAGAGATGGCACTGAGTAGGTGTTCCACATCCCCTGTCATGCACCAGCCTCTGGGAAAATCAAAGATACAATGGTCTGCTAAAGACTCCACTGAGAGCAATGGGTGGTGGGACCTTCAAACACTGGGGTACACATTCAGCAAAGGCCATCTGGTTAGTTAGCTCCACGGGGTCTGCCAGTCGACCTGGCCCTGCCCAATCCAAACTTCCATGTACTGTGGAAGGGGACAAAGTTCTTGTAGTGCACATGAAGAACATGTTGGGGAAGACAGTCTGGGTCATCCCTGCCTCAGGCAATGGCAAACCCATCCACGGGACTGCTTCTGCTCAAGGACCTGGGTGCACTTGCTGGGTGATGCAGAAGGATGGGGAAGTCTGATGCAGAAATTTGGTTCTGGGTGAGAGCAGCCAGTAATTCAATTGTATGAAGTTAATTGCTAAATAACCCTGCCACTGTATGTCATCACTACTACAACTGCTTGTGTCATATCAATGGTATTACAGTAAGAATCACCCCAATTAATGAAGGATGACCTGTGATGGAACCAGAGTACAGCACTGGTGGAGCTGGAACTGACTTCAGCAACCAGTGCCCAGCAACTTCCTCCAAATGGACATTTTCACCCCGCAGACCGTGGGCACACACCACTCTGGATACACCAGCCCTGAGCTCTGGATGCAGAAGCCAACAAACAGTCCAGCAGCACACAGCATCCTTTCTGCCCTGGGAGGCTGTTGTGACAGACTGAGCCCAAAGTCACAGGGTTCATGAACCTAACAGACATTTCTGAGGGGTGGCCCACAGACTAAGGGAGTGATACCTCCATGTGAGTGTGCGTGTGTGTGTTTGTATATATCTATACATCTCAAAGACAGGAAGAGTGGTGGTGATTAACCGTATAGTGTAGGATCTGGGTGTGACATAGTATAGAATAAGGGTTGGATAATATCCTGGTTTTCAGATGGGACTGAGTTAATTTTCACAAAAAACTGGGAGGGGACACAGCCAGACAGCTGTCCCAAACTAGCCAAAGAGGTATTTGATACCACATGATGCCATGCCCAGTACATAAAAGGGAGGAGGAAAAAGCTGCTCAGGGAGAAAGAATCGCTGCTCAGAGACAGGCTGAACATCAGGTTCCCAGCAGTGAGCAAATTGTATGTCTCCCTCTGCTGTTCCAGTAAACTGTCTTTATCCCAACCCACAAGTTTTACCTTTTTAATCTGATCCTCTGTTCCATTCCACTTGGGGAGAAGAGTGAGCAAGTGGCCATACAGTATTTAGTTGCCAGCTGGGGCTACATCTTGAGGAGGTAAGTACAACCTATTTCCACAGTCCTCTAATATTCTTTGCTCTAAAAGCCAAATGCTTTTTGCCATTGACCAACCTTCAGAACAGCTGCATTTTCGAACGGTTTGCACTGGAGAATCTCTACAATGGCTGCCTCCCCATGGACCACGAAAAACATCTGGTAACATTGTCTGTCAAGCATAAAATAAATAGCTACAGATCTCACGGCACATTTCTGAGAGATGTTTTGATCAGACTTAAGGATGATTAATGCAAATAACCTTAGAAAGTCTGTTAGAGTCAAAGTGCACACCTAGTTCAAGCAATTTGTCTGAAGAATACTTGTGGAATAACACCAAACTTCCCCCTCAAGAAATGGCAGAACAGAGACTTGTCTGAACCAAGAAGTTTAGACTATTCCAGCAAGTCGCTCAATTCATGACCGCCTTTGTTTTTTTCTTTAAGCTAATCAGCAGTTTTGGTTATCTAAGATTAATAGCAACATTTTTAGTGTTGCTGGTAATACTTCAATAATCCAAAGTATGATAGAAAACCTGAAAAATACAGGGAAGCAGGCAGATATCCTAGAGTAATTGCAGACTTGAAACTGGGAACTCCAGCTTCCTAATCCTGATTTTCTCATGAAATACCACCATGACCTCAGGAGACTCCTTTATTAAGCCAGGTTGGGAGGCTGCTGTAAAGAACACTTTCGATAGCCAGTGCTGTTGCAATCACCAGTACTGATCAGAGTAGCCAATGCCAGCTTTTAGCAGACAGAAAGTCATGCCCATCTGCTCAAGGGCAGGAAGATAATATATTGCCATTTAGGCCCAATGAACTCTGGAATGGATGTGTCTCCTGTCTTACTGAAATGAAGGATGTTATAGGGGTTTTTGTTATTCCAAAGGAGGACCTACTTCAGAGCAGTTGAAAGCAGCTTTTGCACAGATTTGCCAAAACAATCTTGGGAAAAGGGGTTCTGAGCATTATTATTTTGCACCTTACACAGATGATGATGCAAGCACCAAGCATATGACTAAAGGTCTGTAAATCATGACCACTCAGGTCATGGCTGTCCCAACTCCAAATTAGTGCAATGAATTACAGGGAGAAGGAATGGGTACTCTGGCTGTTGTGCTTACACAGCCGGAACAGCTACACTGCACTTTAGTTAGTGACCATAAAGCACTCTGAGGACAGGAAATGTACTAATCGTTGAAATATTAAAATAAACTGTTAGTTACACAGATTACTAAATAAAAATATAAAAATCTCACTGTTGAACAGCCAAAGCCATTGGCAACACCATGCTTATAAGGACCAATAGATGTCAGTCCCAGTGTGTAAGGGCTGCCTCCATGGTATGCTCCTCTGTGCAAACAAACAAAGCACATGAACATCACTCATTTCCAAGAACAGAAGCAATATTAGTTCTGAGAAGGCATGCTTCTAAGCTACATATTACTTGGGAAAATGTGCATTGTTACAGCCAAAACAAGAAGATTCCTACTGCTGTTTTTTGCTTTGGTTTTGGAAGATCCGTGACTGCCCATCTGTGTTTTCCTGAAATTTCAAATGTTAAAATTGCAAGGTAATGTTTGCAAGGAGAGGAGAACAATGATTGGAACAAACAGCCATTCAGACAGTGCCTCACATAGGTCTGCTGAGCACCTGAGCCCTACAAGAGTAAATACCGCTGTTCTTTGAATCCTGGGAACTGCTGCCTCTCTCCAAAAGAGATGCTGCCAATCATTAAACTAGATGGTGGTCTGCTGCCAGTTTTATACACAAATAAAAAAAAATAATTAATGAGAATATACAAGGTAGGTGGGTTCCCAACATTCTGGTGAATAAAAGATGAGAAAAATAGAACTCTTCACAACAAGGCCTTTTATTCTAAAATTTGAGGTTGCCTGGGATGCATGGTAAAGACAACTGCTTACACTGGTGCTTGGACAGTACTCAAACCTGCACCAGCTCTGTCATTAAGCCAGAATAGCTGTCTGTGTATCCATGCAGTGAACTATGGTTCAGGGATCTAGCCAAAAAACAAGGCAGCAAAGCAAACAAAACAACAACAAAAAAGTGCCCCTGCAGGTTAGCTTTCAGCCACAGCAGTTCCCTGCTGCAGTTCACTGCACTGTTAATTCGAGAGGTACCTTTGTACCCCCACAAAGAGGGGCACTACAGGGGAGGAATGAAGGAAGAAATTAGCCATTGCTGAAGTCTGGTCTGGCGCTAGGTGAAGGTCTAACAAAGCATACCCCAAACAAATAGATCCTTTTCCAAGTAACAAAAGCAGTAATTGCATGTGGTGTTTGTAAAATAAAGTAATTTTATAGCAGTCCCCTCAGCAGATCTGGGGTTAAAGAGTTATTATTTCTTGGTTTAGGCATATAGACACTGATTATACACAGAGATGAGATCTGTAAGGAAATGTCACTGTTACCTGAAACAGATGATGTCGAAGTTACGTGTATATAGCCTTGCCATGAACATAGCCAAATCATTGGCTTCTGATCCACTGTTGGTAAGATAAACCACCTGCAGAAGAATGCTCAGGATCAGTACAGTGCACAACCACCACACAACCACCATGTTATTACTCAGCATCAGACCACATCACTCAATAACATCATGAGCTATAACCAAGCACTGCCACAAGGTGACTTCACTGCAATAAACTTAGTGTTACCCATAGGCTACAGAGAACTAAACTAGGATCATCCTGATCTACTTACGAATAGTACAGAAAAATCCTTAAGAGCAGAGATCTTCAGGTTTTCCTAAGATGGAATAGTTTTTCAAAGAAAAATGGTGTCTGTGTCAAACTGTGTATGATGGATGGAATAGATATAACCTGCACACAGGTAAAAAGGGCTGTACAGTGTCCCTGCACATTAGTTACTAGGAGTGACACACACAACGGTGTAACAGAAAAGGTAAGCAGAGGTTGCCTACTGAGAGCAATGAGGATTAAGGGGATATCCTGAATACAAGTTCTGAGATTTGTACACAGTTCAAATTCTGGTGTTACTGCTTTTAGTTTTCAGAACTGATTGAGATTCTCCACTGCTTGAAGTATGCAGACAGTTTATATTTAATTATTTTTTACTTTCCTTCCATCTCTATGATTGTGATATCTTCACAGCTTTCTGCTAGCCCAAGTTCATTTTGTCATGTTTATTTTACCTGAAAACAAAACCAGTATTTTTCTCACTGTTTCTGGGCATACAAAACACAGCATTTATGTAATTTAATTATTTAAATGTCAGTAGAGCTCACTGTGCAAGGTACTATCAAATATTTCTCTGTCAATTTTCATGAGATCAAGCAAATTAAAACTAGCTACATATAAGAATAATTAAGGTCATCTTTATTACTTCAATAATTTTTAAGCTGGCAATGTCCCTTCGCAGAGGTAACTGGAGGGAGAGAACAAACAGAACGGGAGCTTGGGATGCTGTGCTTGTTTACATCTGGGTGTGAAAAAAAGGCCTAGAGGGTCATCAGGTTCTCTTCATCTAACAGCTTTTAGTCCCCACACAGGTTTTGTATCCACAGATACTGCAGTTCTCATTTATTTAATAAACATTTTTATATGAGATACTTCTTATCAACAGGCATGCCTTTCATCACACCACTCCTGTCAGAAGCAAAGTACCTTGAGTGGATCTGGAAAAAGAGAAGTTAGCTTTTCAGCATACTCCTGGATCGATGGGTGCATGTAGATATTAGTGGTATGCCACAGGCGAGCAAGCTGTTTCTGGGTAGCCATAGTTACCTTCCTGCATGAAGCACAAGAAGAGACAAAGGGATTCAGTTCCACACACACTTGTGTTCACACATGCACACACCCATCCACTATTAATTCTGAAAATGCACCATTTCCCAGATAGATAAACAAGTAGACAGAATTAATTAATTCCTCAAAATCTAGTAAAAATTGACCTCAATGTAAGTGATACATAACAATTTAGTGAATTATACTAATAGGCTTACAATGCTGTGGATTCATGAAGACAAAAACCAAAGTGGGCAGCTCTTTCAGCATAAATCAAACAGTAATCAACTTACGGGTGACAGTGACCAACACTGACAGTGACAATTCCAGCAAAGAGATCAAGGTATCTTCGTCCCTCATAATCAAACAACCACTGCATATGTCCCTGATGCAGCAACAGTGGCTTTTTGTAATACATTCGCAGTGAAGGAGAAATATTTTGTTCACGAATCTTCTGCATACGTTCATACGGAAAGGACTGAGTGGAATAAAAAAAAAACCCTTTATTATTTGTTTATGCTTTGTGAAGTTCCAGACCAACGGAGCTGTAGTGGATCACATAGATTACACAGCTGTCTACAGCAGCTGTTCACAGAACTGAGATTTCAACAAACTTTGGCACAAAGAGGGTTCTACAGACCTCCGAAACTCAGCTTTTGAAAAATGCTTAACTCTTCCATAGAGATTTTCAAATCAACAATTTAATCATAAGTTGCAGAACTATCATACAGGTACATCTATAGGTTACATCCTGGTTCTGACAGAACTGTTTCTTTTTCCCAAACAAGCAAACGGTATAATCATATTTAATACATTCACTATTTATAGCAGATGAGCCTGTCCCTCAAATCTAGTAATTGGGAGGTTGGACTCGATGATCTCTGGAGGTCCCTCCCAATCCCTACAACTCTGTGCATCTGTGAATAATTCAGTCTTATGTAAATTCAGTGTAGCATGTATGACTTACTTCGTATTTTTCAGGTACAAAATCGCAAGGAGGCATTTTTGCTTGTGTGGGTACAGAGCTTTTCCATTTCTGCTGCCTAAAGGCAACTACAAAATAGTAAGAATTATCAAACAGTTATCAAAGTGCACATCTGAAAGGAGCTTCTCAGTAAGTTTGTTCAGAGAACACAAGCTACAAAGTTTTTTTATCGCCTGAGATTTTCAGGAGGGGAGGTAGGGAATAATTAAATACTGTCTCTGTAAAGGCAAAATAGAAGAATTTAAAAACAATGTTTAAAAAGTGCTTCACTGCATGGACAGAAAAAGGCTTTAAAAACACATTACAAATTCTTATCTGAGAGCAACAGGAGCAAGAATCCTCTACATGGCAGTGAGCTGGGAGCCCAGGGTGACTGCAGCACAGGCAGTGCTCTCAGGGGCCAGGGTGCAATCCCAGCAGATCCAAACAAGGTGGGCAAAGCTGAGCTCACTACGACTGCCCAGCGTAAGTGGAAGAGGTGAATCTGGTCCAGGTCCACCTGCCCAGTCAGGAGCAGCAGCAGATGGGGCCAGACACGGGGCTGGAGAGAAGGCTACAACAAAGGTCCAAGGTCCAGGAGGTGTCAGAAGTTGTAACAGTGGCCAGGCTGTGCCCATGGCACGGCTGAGCCGGGGAGTGAAGGCTCAGGACTGAGCTGAAAACAGGGCTCCTGGGCAGTGGACACAGGCGGAGGGCCTGGCTGAGGCTGCTCAAGGCAGGCAAGGTGTGCTCAGGGACCTGACAACTCTGCCATCTCGGGCTCTCTTTCCCAAGTCCTAAAAAACACTGCCCTGCCCTACTTCTCATTTAACTGGAAGCGTAATTAAGCCGGTACCAGAAAAAGCTGCAAGTCAAATACATTCTCCTTCTGCACCCCCACCTGCTGAGAACAACATGCGTGTTTTTACATGCCTAAGGTTCTAGACGAACTCCGAACCCCGTAAAAACGTAAATGAAGAAGTTTCCTGAAGTAAGGTACCTAGGATGTGCCCTCCCTTACCACCTCTAATGAGTTACAAGCACCGACGGAGTAACCGCCGGCAGGAGCCCAGTCTCACGAGCACTAATGAAGACCCCGAGGTTAGCGAAGCCCAGCCGCTGGAATCAAGGGGCTCTACAGCCATACCGAAGGCGCTTCTTTCCCCTCCCGCGGTGCTGCAATCGAACACCCCCCTGAGCGCGACCGCCCCTGGAGATGGGCTGACACCCACCCCCGGCCTTCCCCGTCCCACGCGGCGGCCCCGCCAGCCCCCACCGCGGGAGGTGCCACCTCAGCCCCTCACCGCCCGGGCAACCGCGACTGCCCCGTCCCGCCGGAACTCGGAGGGCCGCTCCGCCACAGCCGAGCCGCCTCCCTCGATCGCGCCGCTCCCTTACCGCCGCCGAGCCGGCGGCCGCAACCCCGCAGCAGCTGCCCGAGCGCCCTCGCCATGCCTCCCGGTACCGCGGCGGCGCCAGTCGGCTGAGGCGTAGCCCCGCCCCTCGCCCGCCTCGCCCCGCCCTCGCGGGGCCCGGCTGCACGTGCCCGCGGGAGCGGCCGTGGCTGCGGTCTGGCGCGCGGGCGGCGCGGGAGTTGGGCGGCGTTTCGCGGGTGGCCGCTGGGCTGGGCCTAGTAACGGTGCCGGCACTGTGCCCGGGCAGCTGTGGGGGCCAGCCGTGTGTATCCTGGGGTGCGTCAAGCACGGCACGGCCAGCCGGGCCAGGGAGGGGATTGTCCCGCTCTGCACTGTGCTGGGGCGGCCTCCCCTCGAGTGCTGTGTGTGCAGTTCTGGGTGCCACAGCACAAGAGGGACATGAAGCTACTGGAGAGTGTCCAGAGGAAGGTAATGAGGATGGGGAAGGGTCTGGAGGGGAAGTCCTACGAGGAGAGGCTGAAGTGCCTTGGTTTGTTCAGCCTGGAGAAGAGGAGTCTGAGGGGAGACCTCATCATGGTCTGTGGCTTCCTGACAAGGAGAGGTGGAGGGGCAGGTACCGATCTCCTCTCTTTGGTGACCAGTGATAGAGCTTGAGGAACGGCAGGAAGTTGAGATGGGAGGTTTCGGTTGGATGGTAGGAAGAGGTTATTTACTGAGAGGGGATTGGGCACTGGCACAGGCTCCCCAGGGAAGTGGTCACAGCCCTGAGCTTGTCTGAGTTCAAGAAGTGTCTGGACAAGTCACTCAGTCCCATGCTCTGACCTGGCTTTCCCTGTCTGGAGCCAGGAGTTGGACTTGATGATCCTTAGGGGTGCCTTCCAGCTCAGGAGATTGTGTGATTCCATGATTCTGTGATTCCAAGATAATCTAATTCTACCCCATCCTGAGCTGTTTTCTGTGCACTAATCAAAAAAGTGTTGGTGTGTTACAGAATGGTGACAGCCTGTGTGAGCATGGCCACCCTCACGCAGCAGCACGCTCCTGATGTCCAGATGCAGCCTCTGCTTGGCCCAGGCAGCATCAGGCATGAGGCAGAGCACCAAACCAGAGCCACATTAGGAAAAAAAAACCTCCACAGAAAGATGAGTTATCTTTAAATACAGCTGGGTGATAAGAAACTGAAAGGCCTAAGGAGAGGGACAACTGATGACATGTTGCTCCTTTTTTATTAGTTTCTCAGCAACTAGCACAACCTCCTACAAGAAGGTGTGCGTTGCCTTCCTCCATTGCCTTCCAGTTCTGGGTACTAAAGATACGTGATGGTCTTCCCTAGACTGGTAGTTGGCAAACGTAATTAGACACAGATGGCAGCAAAAGATGTTTCACTGTGATTTCAGTGACCCTAGATGTTTTTAGGGCAGAAGACCAACTACCTATTTCACCTACCCTGAGGGGCAGCCCAAGTTATCCAGGAAAACTGCTTGATCTTGCTGCAGCTGATCAGAGATTTGGACTTTCTACTAACAATGGCAGTGCTTACGTAGCCTAGGACTCCCAAATACTAACCAAATACCCCCAAATCTCGATCAAATTTTACTTTTGCTAACCTGAAGTCCCTGAATTTCAGTGACAATTTTCATTAACACAGCCAGAAAGAAGCACAAGCATAGCATGGGGCCTTCCACACACACAACAGTGGGACCCCGTGCTAGATGTCAGGCCTTTGCTTTTTCTTGTTAGATATTCTATACTGGAATTGGTATATTTCATGAATTTCATGAAAAAAGTGTGTGGTTTGTTGGGTTTTTTTTCAAGAGGTTTTATTAAATTGAAATGCGAACACCACTGCAAAGAGATTTTACAATGACCAAAGACTGAAAAATCCATCAGAAAGCTACAGACTTCAGTAACAATATTGATCTTACATGTGAAATTGCTAACAGATTTATTAAAGCCAGCATTTTCAATATTAAGAACTTAAAAAATACATTTTAATGCATTTTCCTTCAAATAAACATAGAAACAATGAAGAATTCCTGAGCAACTTTTTTATACCAGTATTCTCCAACAAATGTACATCTGCATATGAAATCTACTTTATATAATTCCTTAAATTTTAGAAATTTACAAAACATTTGGATCTGGTTTATAGAATAATTGTGCTTCAAGTCATTCTGTTGCTACAGTAATGACACTATAATAACTTGGATGTTACAGATTGCATACAAATCCTGAACTGTAATGAAAAAAATGCCTACCTGGTATTGCAAGGCTAGCAATGAAATGGTTTATGCAAATGGAAATACATTTGCTTTAAATATGGGATCAGCTCTTCCTCTGCTGGCAAGTACATTGTTTATACTGCATATTGTTCAGAACATGCAATTTAATTTATAAATGCATTTCTTTGAGAAACCTGCTGGCAGAATTAAAGGTGAGGAAGTTCCAGAGACTTTTCCTGCACTTAGTGGCATGGCAGAAATTTGGGGAAATACAGTTAATTAATACCTGCTGACATGTTTTTTTTCTGGGTAATACTTTTTTAGACCAGCACCCCCAGTGTTGTTGTATTTTACACAATGGCAAAAAATACATACATGTATGAAGCACAGCATAAAGATTTCAGAAGCCCAGAGAGCACTGAATATCTCTGAGCATGTCTGAGCAATATAATGCATATATGGTTGTGTTTTTTCAGATGATGAATTGTATTTGTAGTCAGATTTTTAAAAAATAAAAAAATTAATACTAAAGCAACCCAGGAACTCTTTCTGAGTATAACTGAGCAGTAGTTTCATCTTCCTTTTGGAATGAAGGATATAGGGATGAGAACTAAGAGTAGTCTACAGCATTAGGAATATTAAAAAGTAGCTTTTGACATCATTATAATTCTGCATGTATTCCACTTGTAGAAAAGTCTGCCCTGTCCTAGACATGTATAATTTTCTGTCCTACTGAAGGGATGTTTTCTACAAGTGGCTTCTACAAAGATTTCCAGCATCCTTTAATAACTCCACTCACTGCTACATGTCTGCAAAACTGACCATTACAGACTTTGTAGGAAATTCAGGTGAAATCTTTCCATTACTGATGTCAAAACAATGGGAAGGTAGTCAGCAGCTCACAAAAACCTACCCAGAAGCAGCATTGTCCAAGGAAAAAAAAAAAAAGTCAAAGACAGTGTCCAAGACAAGCAGGATCACAAAATAGAATAGGATAATAAACCTTCCAAAAATAAAACAGAAAGATGCGAAAAACGACTTCCTTACATCTAACTTGTCTATGCACCTCAGCTTTTAGCCTAACAGTGCTGCAAGAGGCTACACAACTAAATCAGTTTATTTATTTATTTATTTAAATTACATTTGACAGATACAATAGTTTCTCTTAAATGTGAAAGACCTATTTTAAGCCTGACTTGGTAATTTTCCAAATTTATCACCAAGACAGGGACTTACTTTCTGAGTAAGGAAAATGTTAACAGATACACAGTCACAGGTACAAACTAAACAATGCCCAGAAATGCCAAGAGACCATTTACTAATATCCCCAAAATATTTTTTTCTCTTGGACCTTCCAGGTCATTATGTTATTTTTAATAAATAAAAAAATAGAAGAATGCTTAATAATAACAGGCATGTGAGACAATGCAAATGGATAAATACACCATACACGTCATCTGTAAATCTGTCTGAAAAATCGAAGATTGCTTTTAAAAATAACATGGTACAATTAGTTTATCTGTATTTTTTTTCCCTTAGGAATGTAGGAAATGCAACAGGTGATGAGATGAGGGCTCTAGCTCATCACATACTCTGTTTGCCCAGGATAAATATCAGAATACATGAAAGAAAATCCCGTAACTGATGGAAAGTGAATGACCACTTCTCATGTATAGCACTTTCCTGCTCATATATAATAGCTCATGCGTAGCCAATTTCAGCGTTTTGCCAACTCTTCAGCATTTAATAAGGCTTATTACTTTCATAGACTATCTCAGGTAGCTGGGCATATTTCCCCCCTTTTTTGTTTTTGTTAAAAAACTCATTAGCACTCCTCTCAGTTCTACTAGTTCTCATTTTTCTCCTGTCTACTCTTACACTTGATTCGTTTTCTACCATTTTCTGTTCTCCCTCCCTTCTCTGCTGTAATTAAAATGCATGTTTACTCCATCTGATTTATCTAAATACCTATGTACTATCCTATAGTAACTCCTCTTTCATTCTGCCACATGCAGCAACCATGTCCCTCTTCTCATCATTGTTTCTCTTTCTATCCCCATATAGTATGTATTTCTGTCTTCCATTTGTCTTTAATCTCTTGCTTGGCATACACAGGAAAGATGAAGAAACTCCCTTAGTTGTTTCAAAATGATTTTCAAGGCAGGGCCACGAGATTGTTCCATTTAACGCAGTTCAGTCTGTCTTTCCACACTCACAGGAACTAGAGTCTGAATTTAGTATGAGGGTTGGAGATAGTTGGGAGCAGGGCTGGTCCCCATTTTCACTCATTAAGGAACGGAGTTTGAAGATTTACTTCTCAGGAACTCAGCTGAAAACAGGTCTTTCTAAATAGCAAGTATCCAGAAACGCTTACTCCCATTGCTGAGATCCTGAATTAGAGCATCTTAAGACAATTCAGCTCATCCAGTCCTAGCATGATGAGCACACGTGCAGTGGCAAAAACCTCTCAGCCCAGGAAAGGGACTGATGCTTGGCTGCCAAGCTGGTCAGTATGCCTTTCCCTATAATATGGAAATTTATCTCTTATTTTTCCATATTAAAATCATTTAATTTTGCTGCACATCTCAGATATCCCATCCTAGTACTACTAGTGCAACACAAGCGGATTCCATGACAAGCTGTTAGTTAAAAAATAAAGTTGTACTTTACCAGTAAGATTTTATCTTGATAAAACGATTCACAATTTGATATGCAAAGTGAAATGCTTTTGTCTGCCTTTTTAAAGGGAGAAAACAAATAATTCTGAGGTAGCAGTTCCTTGAGAATATGATGCTTGTTCTCGTGACACTTTTTCATTTCATTTGTCTTTATGGCTTTGCAGAAGATGTCTAATATCCATCAACTGGCTTAGATGACTTTGGTTTCCTTGCACAACACCTTCAAATTGTTTACAGTTCATGAAAGATTATGAAATACAGTTACAGGCTTCATGATGTGAACTCCACATATGCAGTGCTTCAGAGATCACAAAAACAAATCTGCTTATTTATTCATTTTGAACACCTGCTGTTACTACACTTTAAATACTTTAATGACATTTAAAGCAACTGTATATTTTCCAACCATTTAAACATAGACACATAAACAGATATTCCACAGAATTCACTGCTTTAACATAAATCAATTATCATTACATATTTGTTTTACAGTTTGTTCCATAAGCACATATATCCTCTTACGAGTATTATATAAGGTCAGTTTACTGAATTTTATAGTCTTTGTAGCTATATAGTATCATGACCACTCTTCAAGCCTGCATTTTTTTGTGACAGTGAATTTTGGGAGCACATGTCCCACTGCAATAAGCCGTATTGTTTTAAAAGTTGGGAATATAACAATGAAATACTAAAATTGTACATCTAATATGTCTTTTCTAAAGAAAAATGTCTAACTAGAAACCTTAAGATAATGACTAATTTTTGTCAATACTGAAGATAAACTTAATAAAATTAGTCTGAGTCCAAAGGAAAGGTAATTAATTACAAGTTTATATATTCAATTTTATGAATTTTATATAATTCATTACTTCTTGGAAGCTGTAATGCTTCCTTTTAGGGATTTTTTGCTGCTAAATGTAATTCACACTTATGTGGCACATGCATAAATTTGACATTGAAAACATGGTTCAAACTTTAAAAATAACTATTCCAAATGAGAAATTTGATTAATGGTATAAAGGCTAATCCCTGTTTTTGAGGTAAATTCTGTTACATACGTCATCCCTCTGTATATCAAAGGAGGTGTCAAGAGACTGTTATTCCCCACTGGCATGTTATAATTTTACTATAATTGACTGTGCATAACTGCTGCAAAATCTCATCTATTTCCTAATAAAAAGGAAAGAGCTGTAAGCAAATATATTGTTGCAAAGAGAAAGAATTAAATATTTGAGCACCCAAAGGCCCACACGCTTAGATGAAGGTTATTCTGATTTTGCAGAACACTAGTTTATTTTCTTCTTAATGTAATTTCAGAAGGTGTTGCTCCCACCTTGGCAGTAGCAAAGTGTTTTGGAAAACAAAACCAAATTCAAGGGGAAAAATAACCATCCTGCACATTTGTTCCATTTATAGAATTAAATGTATTTGTGAAAATTGTGTTAAAATTGTATTTAGCCAGAAAAATCCCTTAAAAAGCTTAGCTACCTCAGAGCTACAGGCAAATAGATGTTTTCCATTCTGGCTGAATTTCCCTTTTCACAGAAAGCTGTGATGATTTGGTGTATCTAGACATTCGTCAGCAAAGGTGAGGGAAAATCGATGCCTCACAATGTAATTTAGACTGCAGCTATTTTGCAGCTTCAGTACCAATTTATGGCAAAGTATATAAACTCTTCCACTCTGTTCTGTGTGCAGATTACTGGAGGCATATGTAGGGATACTTACAGTCAGGCAGGATGAATCTACACTTAAAATCTGGTAGAAGTTGTGTCTGTTTGCCTCAGGTCCAAAGTAGCTGGTAATGACATCAGCAACCTGCTGCTGCCATGGTATCTCATGCTTTCTTTGGTTGATGATGTCTGTGTAGTCACCTGTGTTTTACCCTAAGAAATCCACTACATAAAGGTTAAATCTTTAGGGTTTGGCTTGATAAGAGTCAACAGCCTCTATGCATCACCAGATGCACCATGAATGTCTTTATGCACAGCATTAGGAGTAGAAAACAATGGTTTGGCTCAGGTATGTCTATCTGTGCAAAGAAAGAGATCGTGTCTGATCCAGATCAGCTCTGTCATAGTCAGGAAACTGAAATGTAAATGAAGTACTGTTACTAACAGTGTATTATTAGACCACACACAAGCTGCTGCCCTGCAAAATGTTCCAGTTTTGACTGATAGATTGACAGTTTCTTTGCAGTACTTTTAGCATCTCTATATAATTTGCAAGATACACAGTAAAACTATGCTGTAAAAAAAAGTTATGTTTGCATTCTGGAGTAGTCACTTCATGCCTTCAAGTGTTAAGTAAATGGCTGAATTAAGAATCTAAGATGCCTCCCTGTACATTCAGGAGAGCACCCAGACTGCTCTGATCAACCTCTGGAAGGTGGCAGTATGCTGCCTGTATAGAGGACACAGGCTCTAGTTAGTGGAAGAATACACTAACGTTCATGTTTATAGACACACAGGCAATTAGTTAAATCCTGAAGTCTTGCCAGTGGAAGGGCTGGACAGCTCAACTGATCTGTACTTGAGCAGTTCCATGGCATGAAGGTAAACAGTGAGAATCTGATTTGCCAGATTAGATGTGGCCTTCTGGGACCTTAGAAAACTGAGTGTCTATTTTGGCTGGCTCTGCAACAGGTTACCTGATACTGCCTGGCTCAGTGCAGAAAAACATTAAAAGCTGGAGAAATGTAAAGCTGTTTAGAAGGGATAAGAACAGATGAGAGCTCATCTATAAACGCACTTTCCTTCACATGTACAGTACAATTTCCCTTACCTTGTTTCCACTTTCCACTGAAGTTAGTGATACTTGCTAAATACTTGGCCCAGTTTTAATCAGTCATCACTTGGCGATCCTTTTCTGGAGTCAATTACACTTTTGTTCCAAGAAGGAACCACAGTAAGTTCAAAGCCATTCCAGTATCATTTTGATTCTGCCTTCAGTTACGTGGGATATGAGGAAACCTCACTGTTCCCACTGCTGTTCCGGGGACAGGAGGAACATCCTCAAGTCGTACCAGGGAAAGTTTAGACTGGATATTAGGGAAAATTTCTTCACCAAAAGGATTGTCAATCACTGGAACAGGCTGCTCAGGGAAGTGGTGGAGTCACCATCCCTAGAGGTATTTAGAAGATGCAAAGATGTGGCACTTAGGGACGTGGTTTGGTGGTGGATGAGACAGTGTTAGGTTAATGGTTGGACTTGATGATCTTAAAAGTCCTTTCCAAACTAAATGATTCTAGAATTCTATGACATCTGTCCAGCCCAAGTACATGGACTTCTTTCCTCATTCCTGCCACTATTTCAGCAGAGTTCGGACTCAAACTTTATGCCTCCCATCTTTGACTTTGGAGGTTGGACTTCAAAACTGAAGTTGATAAATTCATAATGAAAAGTCAGAATTCAAAATTTCCTTCCAGGCTCAGAGAAAAATGCGATGTCTAAGGATGCAGGAGAACACCATTCCATTCATGATTGGCATCAGAGTACAAATTCAATGGGAAAGGAGTTTGCACTCAAAAACCCAGATTCTATTTGAATTTTATAATTACAGGTGATAAAAACCATGTGAAATAAATAATTTACAATTCAAATAGTAATACATTTGCAATATATTAGAAATATAGTTTAAAAATAACTTCATAGTCTTAATATAAGGTTTAATTTTATGCTCTGTATAGAAATGGTAGCTTTACTTGTTACTGCTGTTTCAGCAGAAGGAAACAGAAAAGTTTCTAAGTAGCTAAATAGCACTGGGAAATTAAAAAATGTTTTATTTTGCTCTTTTTTTTTTGGTAATAGAAAAATAGCCTTTAAAAATACATTGTTAAACATATGGGCTTGTAGTAAAGTAGAATTCTATATTATGTACAGTAAGGCAGTGTATCAAACATCCTGCTATTTTTTTCATGCTTGGTTTGATTAGACTAGGATATGAATGGGCTGCAAAGTTTTCCGTCACATTAAAACAAAGCAAAAATATATTTAGAAAATCTTGTTATTTTACTGTGATTTGTTGAGTATGTTCTCTTTTATAGATGATTTGTCATACAGAAGAGCTTTTTTCCTCAAGGATTGAGAAAAAAAATACAAAAAAAAGTTAATCTAGTAAATATAGTATCAGAAAGCACTTAGAAAATGCACTGTAGATCAGAGTGCTGTTGTGCAATGATTTATCTGATTTAGGAACTGCTCAGATTGCTATGGTGCACTGACTGACTTGAAATAACTTTCATCTTTGTTTAATCTTCAACAAAATTGAATTCCTTCAATTTAATCAACTAACAAGCTGTGCAGAGCTGAATAATTAGTTTACAATGTATTTTTCCTGGCAGATCCATTTCCTCATTTCCCTGTGTCAGAAACATGTGTTAATGATCCAAGGTTTATTTCCATGACCATTACCTCAACCCACAGTTTATTTTATTCTCTGTATAACACACATAGGAGGCTAGGATTTTTTAAGAAACTGTTTGCTATGTAGCTTTGTTTTACTGTACATAACTAAGTATGTACTGTACTACTAGTTACTTAAAGGAGGGCATAAAGGAAGATGGGTCCATGTACTCTGATCCACTGTTCTCTCTTTTGTGCTCACTTGGACCTGTCAGACAGTAGCTCATGTTTTTCTCATCTTGACCTTGCTGAAGGTTCTGACACATTTCTGTTGTAGGTTCTTGAGACGCAGATGGGCGCTGGAGGCGCGAATCTGGCATTAATACCAGAACATTATGGTCCACAACTGTTGAGACCTTAGTATACTCTTTGGTGGTTCTTGGGACAGTATAAGTTTTAGTGTTTCCACTATTTTCTTTATGTTTCAGTAATACTGCTGGATCCTCATTTTGTCTGACTTTGTGGACTTCAACATAATCCATCAGTTTAGGATTCAAAAAGGGTGGCTTGTCATTAGGTCTGTTGTGTTTGACCTGCACTGTGGTTTGGTCAGTTTTGGAGAGCGAATTCTCCATCTCTCTTTGCTTTTCCGTGTTGTCACGGACAGTTTCAGTGGTAGGATAGTGTGACTGATGCTTTTCTTCAATTCCCAACAAAACTGGTGCAGTGTTCACATTAGTGGTATTCAGTGTTATCTTATGTGCATCTATAGTACTGTGGTATGCAAACGCCGGGGGCTGGTTATTAGGTAACTGAACGGCAGGCCATGTGGATGATTTTGCACTCTCGTTGTTAAAAAGGATCGTGTTCTGTTCTGAGGTTGTTTGTTGAGTGTCCCAGCAACTTTTTCCTCTGTTATTTTCTTGGACATCCCTGATGTCTTGTGTCTGAAGTGCTGATGGAAGGGCGTGGGACTCCCTGCACTTCTCAGGAAGCAGAGAAGGGCTATCACAGCTCCCACGGCCCGAGTCACTGTCTGTTTCCTTAGGTATCATTTTTACATTTTTACTGGGATGACCCTTGTCATGGCTGGGCATAAGTTGCTGATCCTCACTGTCTTCTACCTCCAGATATTCTATCAGTAGTTCCTCACAGTCTGATGTTGGAGGGAAACCATGGCAACCAAGAGCACTCAATAATTCTTCAGATTTTCCTGTCTAAGAGCAGGATAAATAACATGGTTTTCTTTACTGTTAACCTTACTCTTTATTTGACTAGAATAACTGTGAACAATCTACATATTTACTATACAAATATTTTAAGAGTTGTGTCTCTAAACCTAAATTGAATTTCTACTGCTGCAGAAAACAGTGAAAGAACAGAAGAAAATTTCTTGAGTTCCCTCAGTGGGGAGACACAGTCTCAGAAATCATGTTTACAAAATCGGAGGACTAGGGAGCTTTTGGCAGGTAGTGGGTATTATAGGTTTAACAAGAAGGAAATGGAGGAGAGTGATAAAGCAGCCACGTATTGCCTCTTCAGTATGGCACAAGGCTGTCAGGAGCAACTTCTATAAGAACTACTAGGAAGATCACACAGGCATTGGCTCTTGTCATGTCCCAGGGGACAGCTGTGGTCACAAGCCCTGTTCTCAAATGACCCCCTACTACTGCAAGGCAAGACTGCCTCACACATACCCTCCACAAGATAAACGTTGCTTATTTTTAACACTGATTAAAGTAACTGGAGCTGGTTTGTTATGGTAATCGGGTTTGCAAGTATCTAATTGGGAAAAGAACATAATGGTGAATTCTTTTGTTGTTATCAGTGGTACTCACCTCTAACAGATGTGTATCTATGCCTTTTATCCTTGGTCCCGGAACTGGTGGTAGAATAAAGGCTATCATTCTGAAAAACCAGAACAAGCACACTGTGTGTAAGTATGAGCGCTATTTATTTGTTCTCCTGTTTCCTTGGCCTGACACTTTAAACACTTCTCCCTTATCTAATTCTTCCCTGTTGGACTTCTGTTTCCTGCCTGCCTCTCTAGCTAGGTAGTTTACAAATGCAGTATAGAGTTCACAAGTTACTTTAAAATGTATTTCTAAGAAAGAGAATAATACAAAACTTGTTATTCAACTGGAAAAGTAACACTGCTAATGTCCTTTTATTATCTTTTGTCCCTTAACCTCCAGTAATCTAATATCACTGTAACTTCATTGCTGGCCAAGAAACAGCTATGGGAGGCACAGTTCTGAAGGACTAGTGTGCCTGTGTGTACACATGTGACTGTCAGCTGTCTACTGCTCAACAGGATTTAGGATGAATGACTTCAGATGGGTTTTCCAGCCATGGATTCTATCTCTCTCTACTCAGCTGGGATTTTTCACAAGACTTGTACAAAAGTGATAAACTTTGTGACATCTTTCTCTTTCAGGTTTGGCTGAAATTAGCCAGTGTTCTGGTAAATTATTTGGGGGCTTGACAGACATGTGGACAGAAAGACAACCTCACAATATAATCTTGTTTCCTGTAGAAAATGAGGCCACAACCAAAGGGCGCATTTTCTACAGGAGCAGGGATGCTCCAAATGATGTATGCTGAATGTTTATAATAAAGATGTCATCACTAGAAGAGAATTTAGCCTGTTTTCCCTGAAGAACAGAAATACCTCTTTATCAGTGGTGAATTTAAAATAACAGTTTATAAGAGAACACAAAACCTATAAGAAAACGAATCAAATTTTAGAAGTCTATTTTTTGAAAAATAGGGTTTTTAAAGGTTTGCTGAGATTTTTGACTCCATGCAATTGTGAAATTGCTGACTTACCTGTACCCTTTCAAAACCATTGTCCAGCTCATGATTATACATACAAGAGATGATAAGACACCAACAACGATCCACACAACCATATCTTTTACTCTAAAGTCTAGGAAACAAACAGAATTATTTAAGGACACATATCTAGCATATGCATAGTCGGCATGCAAATAAAAGTCTGAAATTCTTTTATTTTAAAAATTGGCCTAAACTGCCAAATTTAGTATTAAATGGAGAGGCCTTTACTAGCATAGATGGATCTCAACAATCATTTTAATAACTGATAGGCATACTTTTTATTAATGGCACTGTGCAGGAAATAAACTTTCTTGAAAAAATGACAGAAAAATGTATTAAGAGAGAAATTTTGCCACGGCCATTATAGAAATTGGGGTCAAATCCAATCGTGCCAATACTGTAGTCATTTCACTATCAAACATTGATTAAATAATGAGCTAAATTATCTAGGTCTAGATATTTTAAAGGATTTATATTGTAACATGACGCTTCTTACATTGAGGTGTTAATTTCAAATTCATTCCAGATAAAAAGTATTGAAGAGCTGTCACTATCTGAAGGCAGACACTCTTTGTTGTCTATGTAGCAGTTACCAGTAATCTCTTAATTAAAAACTACTATCATGAGAACAACTATCATGAGAACAACTATCATGAGGCAATGAACAGAAAGAACATGGTAACTAAGTAAAGAAATGTCTTAATCTTCTTAACTCCAAAAAGTAATGAAGAGGAAACCTAACTGGGTGTGGTGCAGGGATGCTGTGAATTCAGTTACCTTAGCAATGATATCTTACCTATCCCAGGGAAACTGGGATGTCAATCTTGACGGGTGCCAGAAACTGCTAAAAAAAGTATCACATGAACTTCCATGTAATAAAAATTACTGAAGGAATGCCTGCCCACTCACCAGTAGGGATCTGAATATATTTTTCTGGGCTCCATTCACTCCATAATCCATGGTGGTCTGGTTTGCAGTGAATCTGTACAATGTACTTCTTTCCAGGATTTAAACTAAACATTTTATATTGTGTTTGCTGTCCAACAAAAACAGTCTGCAAATTGAATAAAAATCATAAAATGAATATAAAATTGAGACATTTTCCTCTGAAATTCACAGCTAGATTTAAGTCTTGATAGCCAAGTTGCAAACATAGAATGAATCTGGATGGCTTCCTAGTAATTGTTATGCAGGCATAGAACAATTTTATTCAGAACAACTTTTATTTCTGTAGTTCAGCTTTCTAATGGAGTTCAGTGGGAATGAGATCTGGCTCTGCTATGCTGTGCAAATTAAACTACAACAAAACCACATCACAAGCGAATGGCAAATAGGGAGGAATCATGTTCTGTGATTCCATGAACTGTGGTAACAGTAGGAACGGTGATGGTGAGAGAAGAAGGAGGCAAGAAACAGAGAGGGGGTAAGAAAATGCAGAGAGAAAAAAAGCAATATGGAGTTGCTGGATCTACATAGGATAGTGAAAAGTAGATCTGGCAATGGCCAGGAGGTGGGGAGATGCAGTGGCAGGGAGAAGGAAGTAGACAGAGAGATCTCTGTGTGGGAAGTCTTGCAACAGAGAGGAAGAGGATATAGCCAAATATGAATAGCTGGAGTTTTTAATTTGCTGCCCAGTTTGAGTTGCAGATGCTGGCTATAGACAATTATTATGATTATTATGTAGTCTTACAAACTATCCTGAATAGCTATTTGTACAAATATCAATGATTTTACATAATATCACTGAGCTTTCTTTTACCTAAGAAGTGGTTGTGGTTAAGACCAAATTATCACAAAAGAAAGTTGACTAAGTGAGAACAAACAATTTAAACTGTAACGCAGTATGATTAATATATAATGGCCACAATTAAAAATAAGTGCTTTAACACCTGCAATTGCACAACAGTATCTGAGATACCAATATTCTTAGTAGGAAATCACAGATCACACAAGCACTTTGTAAAAACGATGAACTGTTCAGTGTGCCTGCTTCACTTCTTTCAGACATAGGACCTGGCTGACAAAATCTAGTTGATCAGAGAACATAATATAGCAAAAACTTGCAACATCCTTACCTCCCATTCTTCTCCTTCTTCAGGCTTTAGTCTCAACTCATATTCAAGAGTAAGCCATCCAGATCTGACATCAGCCAGAGGGGGTGGAGACCACGTCAAGACCAGATATGCCTTTCTATTTATTGGCTTTTTTAATTCCAGGGTTACATTCACAGGAGGATCTGGCTGTACTGTTAAAATAAAAGAACTGACAATAAGAGTCTAAATTATTTTTCCTTGCATCTTAGGAAGAGCTATAAAATGGTGTGAGTGGTGAGTTGCCACATCTACTGTGCCTAGTAATTTAGAACTGGTGCTGGAATACAGAGGTCAAGAAAGCATGGATTTAGGGAGAGCAAGATGAAGAGCTGTAAATATGTTGAGCTGACACTGAGATTTGCGTTACTCATTTATCACAAGAAATATTTTTTTCTTGCACTACCATTTATTGTTTTTCCCCACAACTATGTTCCAGAGTTAACATCTGTGAATTGTGTTCAGTTTTGGGCCCCTCTGGTCCCCAGAAGGACATAATGATGCTGAAGTGAGTCCAGAGAAAAGCAACTAAGCTGATAAAGGGACTGGAATGCAAGTCTGATGAGGAGTGGCTGAGGGAAGTGGGCTTGTTTAGTCTAGAGAGGAGAAGGCTGAGAAGAGACCTTACCACTCTCTACAGCTACCTCAAGGGTGGTTGTAGTGAGGTGGGTGCTGGTCTCTTCTTCCAAGTGACTAGCCAAAGGACAAGAGGAAATGGCCACAAGTTACATCAGGGGAGGTTTAGGTTGGATATTAGGAATAATTCTTCACCAAAAGAGTCATCAGGCTGTGGAACAGGCTGCTTAGAGAGGTGTTTGCAGAATCACAGAATCACAGAACATTAGGAATTGGAAGGGATCTTGAAAGATCACCTAGTCCAACCCCCCTGCCAGAGCAGGATCGCCCAGACTAAATCACACAGGAACACATCCAGGCAGGGTCTGAATGTCTCCAGAGAATCAGACTCCACAGCCTCTCTGGGCAGCCTGTCCCAGTGCTCCCTGACCCTCGCAGTTAAAAAGTTCCTCCTTACATTCACTTTGCTCCAGGTTGCACCCGCTGCCCCTTGTCCTATCGCTGGCCATCACTGAGAAGATCCTGGCTCCATCCTCCTGACTCTCACCCTTCACATATTTATAAACATTAGTAAGGTCACCCCTCAGTCTCCTCCAGGCTAAAGAGGCCCAGCTCCCTCAGCCGCTCCTCATAAGGAAGGTGTTCCACTCCCTTCATCATCTTGGTGGCCCTGTGCTGGGCTCTTTCAAGGAGTTCTGTGTCCTTCTTGAACTGAGGGGCCAGAACTGGACACACTATTCCAGGTGTGGCCTCACCAGGGTGGAGTTGAGGGGCAGAAGGACCTCTCTTGCCCTACTAACCCCACCCCTTCTAATACACCTCAGGATCGTGTATTAGATCTACATCAGGATGCCGTTGGCCTTCTTAGCCAGGAGGACACACTGCTGGCTCATGGTCATCCTGCTGCCCAGCAGGACCCCCAGGTCCCTCTCACCTACACTGCTCTCCAACAGAGCTGTCCCCAACCTATACTGATACTTGGGGTTGTTCCCGAGATGCAAGACCCCACACTTGCTCTTGTTAAATCTCATTAAACTTCTCCCTGCCCAACTCTCCAGCCTGTCTAAGTCTCACTGAATGGCAGCAGAGCCTTCTGGTGTGTCAGCCACCCCTCCTAGTTTTGTGCCCTCATTAAACTTGCTGGCTGTACACTCTGTCCCTCATCCAGGTCCCCAGTGAATCGACTTAGTAGAACAGGTCCCAGTATCGACCACTGAGGGACTCCACTAGATAAAGGCCTCCAGCTAGACTCTGTCCCATTGATCAACACTCTCTGCCTTCTTCCCTTCCACCAGCTCTCAACCCATCTCACTACTCAACCTTCCAGACCACACTTCCTCAGTTTACCTGTGAGGATGCTGTGGAGATGGTGTCAAATGCTTTACTTAGGTCATGGTTGACATCTACTGCCCTACCATGATCTATCCATCTGGTTATATCTTCATAAAAGGCTATTAGATCAGTCAAACATGACTTCCCCTTCTACCTCCCTTTTTTTTGACTTCTTTTCCATTGGGATGCTCTGATATTGAGCTTGGAAGAAGTGGTCCTTGATTATGGACCAACTATTTTCCACCTCTTTTCCTTTCAGTACCCTATCCCATGAGATTTCCCCCAGCAATTGCTTGAAGAGACCAAAGTTTCCCTTGCTGAAGTTCAGGGCTGCAGTCTTACTTCCTATTCTCTTCCTACTGCATAAGATCTTGAACTCCACCATTTCATGGTCACTGCAGCCCAGCCTGTCCTCAACCTTCAACTCTTCAACCAGTCCCCCTTGTTAATAAGTACAAGATCCAGCAGTGCTCCTCTCCTAGTATCCACCATTTTCATTAGGAATTTATCATCAGTGCACTGGAGGAACCTCCTGGACTGTGAGTGGTGGCTGTGTAGGCCTTCTAGCAAATATCTGGGTAGTTAAAATCCCCCATAAGAACCAGGGCCTGCGACTGCAAGGTGTTGGAATCACTGTCCCTGGAGGTGTTAAAAAAATAAGTAGATGTGGCAGTTTGGGACATGCTTTAGTAGACATGGTGGTGTTGGGTTTATGGTTGGACTTAATAATCTCAAAGGTCTTTTCCAACCCTAAAGATTCTATGATCTCTAATTCTCTCTTACGAAACTTGTGTTTTACTATAATCTTAGAAAATTTGACATATATATTTAGGAATGTTGAAAATACAAGATGTAGCTGATTAAATTTATGCCTCCCCCATCTTTTACATTCAGAAAACACAACAGCATAATCCCTACAATCATACATCAGAATAAAACAACAGTGATGCTGAAGCTCTGTCTGTATCTCAAAACCAAAATGGAAAGCAGGTTTCTGCTACAGTCAGGCTTGCAGCTTCCTCAGTTCAGAGGTAGAATTTCTGTACATCATGCATGTCTTTCACCACTGTTTGATACAAAACTTCATCAGGTAAGTAGTCAGGGCAGAGAGGTAAAATGTAAAGCTTTTTCTCCAGGAGTTCTTTTCCAGTTACCAGACTCCTGGCAGCCAGATACTTGATAACAGAATGGTTACCCATGATAATGTTCCATTCCCTTTGATAAAAACCTAAACGTTTTTCCACAATCACTCTCTGGAAAAAGTCTAAGAAAAGAGATTATGAGTACACCGATATAAAAAGCATTAATTCATCTTCTCTTGGGTCTGGAAACTACTTTTAAGTAATAAAATTTAAGTATTATTAGTTAAAAGATCAAATTGATTTCAGTTGCTGGTAGAGTGGAAAAAGATTTTAGCTGGGCTTTGGCTTTAGCTGAAAGAAATATGGAAAATGAATAAATGGTTGTCTGAAAGCAGTTTTAAAGCTTTTAGCAATTTCAGGCTTCCTTTGAAAATAAGAATGAATATTAATTTACTGTTGCACCAGAGAAGATCTTATATGTTCTTACAAGTTTTCAACTTGGATATAATGCTATATATGAGAAGAGCTGAAATTAAAATTCTTGTGTCAAAGCCCATAATTTTTAATTCTTTTCCACAGAAAAAACTTTTAATGTCTCACCTATGTAAGTCACATCCACGTAACGAGGGTCAGAGACATTAGTTCCTATTTCATTAGTTGCCTTCACAGTAATATTGTATATGGTCCAGAAAGAGGTGTGCTTTTTATCGAAGTAGCATGAATTTGGGCCCGCAGTTCTGTAATCTGGACATTCATAAATCTGTTCTTCTCTGAAATAAAAGAATCACAGTGATTAGGTTGCACTACTTCTATGTCAAATTATTTAGGTTGAATCATATTTTTCATGGCTGGCAATGTGAAGATAATCAGAAAAATGCTTTCAGGCTAAAGAGTCAATGGACAATTCTGGAAACCATATCAAGTATTTTCCCCCAAAAATAAAGACTACAAAGCTGTTTTGGTCTTTTATCACCTCTTCCTCAAAAAACCCTTCTTTCGCTCTTGCCCTCCAAATCTGTTCCCAAGGTTCCCATAGGGAGCAGGGACAGGAGAGGAAGTTGAATATGGGGTTCTTGTTTCCAGGCTCCCCTGAGGTGTACAATATCAAAAGAAAAAGTTGTGGATGTGAATCCTGGACTCTGCCCTGACTGGATGTATCAGCATCTCGTTTTCTGCTAAGACCTGGCTCTCAGCCTACAGGTACAGAGTTTGGCATCCAGTTAGGTCAGTCCTAGACTGAGGAGTGTTGGGTGAACCAAAAGTAGTTCACAGGACCCCAAACAAAATATTGACTACTCCTTTAAAATTAATGTTTCGCACTTGAACTCAGTTTCAGGACCAAGATCACTATATAAACCAGGAGGCATTCATGGCCTATGAATACTTGTACAAAATACGCATTATCAGAAGATGAAAATTTTGGTATCTGGTCACTCTGCAGGGCTTTATTACAAGTTATTTTTGTATTGCATACTATCACACAGTTGTTGCATTGTGGCTAATTTCAAGGTAGTCTGTCTTTCAAGGCAGAATAATTCACAGAAATTTGAAAAACATAATATTATTATGACGGCCTATTTCAACCTTAAATGTATTGCTTGCTGCTACAGATATTCCAGAATAAGTCACCTAGACAAAACCATGTGCTACGGACATCAACTTCTCCTAAATCCAAAACCAATCAAGACTGACTTTCAAGGTTCTTCCAACAAAACACTGAATTATTATACACAGCTTTTACCCTTCTTTGCTGTAATGTAAAGTGTAGTTAGTAGCATGTCCTCCATCTGAACCAGGCTTCCACCAACAAGTAAATGTTTCCTTTTCCGGAGAGCGGCATTTTATTATCGTAGGCTTTTCAGGAGGGGACTCTCCTACAAGAAAGAAAAGAAATTAACTAATTAGTAAGTTGAATGCATTATGTTAACTCTGAATTCATAAACCAATGTCAAGCAGAGCAGAGGAAAATGGGGGTTTTTTTGCCTACCAGCTTTCTCTTTGTATTAGCACAGGAAAGGAAGGACAGTTCAGTGTTTGGGGCAACAGCCGGCTACTTTGATCTGGCTTCAAAATCCTGTCCCACTGCGTCTAAGCTGAAGAACTATGTTACAGTTCCCTGGCTGTGGCTCTTGGCTGCTCCCAAATTTGATAAGAGGTACTCAAATACTGTCATAGCAAGTTCCAGAAAATGATTTGAAATATACTTTGCTCTCCAATCTATTCTATACATAAACATTTTTTCTTTACAAAAGGATGCTTTTGACTGTTTAAAAAAAAAAAAAGAAAATGCTGTCATTTGTTTTGGCTTTTACAGAAACAAAATGCAGAATGTGTTCACCCATTTGTTTATGTCCTTGCCAGTAATTCTCTTCTGAAGTACCTAAACTGAGCTAACTCCAAAGATACAAAGAAGCAGCTCTCATATTTCCTTGCAAAGTGAAGTTATCCTCAGAACTCAGGCTACTTGCCTGATTGCTGCCAAGCAATTTATAATTATTTGGATTCCTGATGATGTTTTTATAGTTTCAAGCAAAGCACTTAGAGTAGGACAGAAGAAGGTGCTTAAATTTTGAGAAGGATGATGCTGATCAAAGCCCTGATGTGACTGAAAATTTTGCAGTTACGTATTTGTGGCAAAATATGGTCCTATTACATCAATAATAAATATTTTCTACTATTTAGACTAGGGGAATTGATTTTCCAAATTTCTAATTGCCTAAGTCAGATCTGAAAATGGGACATCTAAAAAAATATTTTTCTATTAATAGCACTTCAGCAATGTCCACATCAAATAAAGAATAAGACAATTAGCGACAGAAGAAGATTTGAGACGACCTGGCTAAAGTGTCTGAAGGTAAAATACGATGTCATGCATATTTAATGTGTCTACTCAAACCCAGAAAAACACATATAATCATTTCCACATGACCATAGCTGCCAAGTGTTACACTGTTAGACATGGCAGCGCTTTCAGCCCAGTTGCTAATGAACAAATGAATGGTTCTTAACACAAGGACCATCACCTGATACTGATAGCTACAGATGAAATCAACACGATTTTTTAAGAAAGAAGGACAGGAACAATATATTATTTAGGCACCCCTGTATCAGAAATGAATTCCTAATAAATCCTGCCCCATTTGTCATAACCAGAGGGCCCTGAGCGGATCCACAAGACTAAATATGCAGTTACACACAAGGTACGGTAAGATGCATTAAGCTGTTTCTCCAACACTACAAAATATCTGCTTGAGGAACTGGGTTTTCAGGGCTGCCTTTTAAGGACCTTGCACAACACTGGACTGGCCAGAATTTAAAAGCACTTAACAGAACAGGAATCAGCTGCTTACCTTTGGGGATCTGAATGCATCTTTCAGAGCTCCACTCACTCCATTCTCCAAGGTCTAGCATGCAACGGACCTGAACAACATATTTCACCCCAGCTCGTACCATGATTGCTTTGTGCTCTGTCTGCTCTCCAACTGATATTGTCTGAAAAAGAACATGGACTGGAAAAATAATAAAGAATTGGGCTCCTTTAACAAATAAGCCATAAAAGAGTAGGTCTGTGTCACTGATTTCTGAAAGATAAGGGATTCAGTTTGGCATTTTATAAGATTACAAAGAAGATTACAAATAAGAATTACAAAGAAGCAATGGTAATGACTTAACAGGAAAACTCACTTCAGTGGCACCGAGATTCCCATACTTGAGAACATTTTTAACTGTGGACTAACTGTGTGTTAGTACTCCACCAGATCCACAGTGCAAAGAGCATTGTAGGTAGTCCAACTCATAGATAAAACCTCTGTGTAAGGCTTCTAAGCAGCTAGTTTTATTGCTGGTTATTTCACTGCACTCCAGACATCATGGGCTGCAGCAGGCAGGAACCCACACCTGGGTGCATGTGTGTGACCATCTGGCTGCTTTCTCACTTATGTGCGTCTCAGTAGGTTTTAAGATGGGATGTGGGTTGACATGAAGTTAAAGCATCCCTTTCTCCTGCAGAAGTGGGTGTAAACAGGGGAGTTGGTACTTCCAGGAAGGTAGTGTGCACTTGTAACCTACCTATCCTGGTAGAGGGGAGTTTCTCTGTATTACAGTGTATTTCTGGGCCTAGTTGTGGAAGTCCTTCGGTATCTATTAAAATTTTTAAGTCCCTGGTATTTTGATTTATCTTTTGTATTGCTGCTAGTGACCTTGACTGCATAGTTAAATGATTGCTTGTTAGTTACATCTTAATGAATCAAACTGCTTTGATCCTGATTTGGTTTAAACTGTATGAACTGAGCAGTCTTTTAGCATGACATTCGGGAACAGACACATTGATGAAAATTATAATTAAGTATTACATCAGTGGGCTAAGTAAGGTTTTTTTTTTAGTAAATAACATTAGCACAATTATACAACTACTGTGAATTTCATTGTCTCTACAAAACCCTACCATATTTTTCTTTATTTAATCAGATTTGGTTACATTTATTTTGCTATCCTTAGAGAAACTAGGGGTTTTTTATATATATAACACCAGCAAAATTCAGGCAAGAGAACTCACAGAAAAAGCATTTATACATTAAATATTTTTTCCATTACCTCCCACTCTTCCTTTTCCTCAGGTTTTAGTCGCAGCTCATAGTGATATACGTATGAATTCAAGCTGACATCAGCTAATGGAGGGGGAGACCATTTTGCCCAGAGGTACATAATGCTAGCAGATGGTTTTGCTTCTAGAGAGAGGTTCACAGGAGCATCTGGCTGAACTGTATAAATAAAAAGTTTATCATAAATGATTTGGTTTTTCTCTCTGAAAATGCACCTCCTTTACAGTTTCGTATTTCAGCACATTAATTTCATATTATTCAGCACTTCTGCAAGGGAATAGTAAAGTAGTCTTTTTTTTTTCTTTCTCCCTGATAATGTTTAACTGGCTACTGATTTACCACAGTACCAGCAAATCTTAGACTTCACTCTGAATTTGTCAGGCTAAGGGAATACTATCATAATTTCATCAGGCCACTCTTGCAAAACTAAAATATCAGATGCTTTGTAGTCAAAAACACCAAGTACATTTATCATTACAATGTGTAGGTTATGTGTATTCAGAAAGCAGAATGGAGTTAGGGTTTGAAATATTGCAAAAAGCCTGCAGAGTGCTTACCCATTTACTTTTACTGCTCCAAGGCTGCAATACTAGTTGCTGGAAAGATGCTTACATTTGGAAAATTTAGATATCTTAACCAAATTTCAAAGTGTTATAATCTGCGGTGCTAGGAACCTACAGGACTGTCATTGAATCTAAATGAAATACTGGGTAAAACTTCAAACTGAAGCCAAATTTTCAGTCAAACTATGTAGTTCCTTTATTTATAAGTAAAATGCAGTTTTCATGTAAATTAAAGATTCATATTTTAGGTCATCTGTAGATAAATGCTCCTGCACAGCAAGTTTTACATCATGATGAAAGAAATCGTTCAGCATTACTTGTGCTGGGATTGAAAACCACAGTCATATCCAACTCGTTTGTTGCCCATTTCGTTCTTCCATTTTTACCTATGGAGGCGACATCCACATACTGAGGGTCTGAGCTGTTACTTCCAATCTCATTCGTTGCCATTACAGTGATATTGTATGTTGTCCAAGGATCAGTGTGGTTTTTATCAAAGTAGCAGGAGTTGGGACCTGATGTTCGGTAATCTGGACATTCATACGTATTTTCTTCACTGAAATAAAATGATTTTAAGAGTTAGAAGTGTAGGAAATGAAGCAAAGCAGATAATATTCTAGTAATGGCCGAGGTTCTGCAAAGAAATTTGAAACGTTTAACTTTAAACCTATATATAACCCCACCTCTGTGAAACATTTTGGTGAGTGTCAAATGCTATTACTCTAAGTGCTTCATCTCTATTTTCACCGCAGTTGTTCAGGATGAACGCTTCCATTCCCTTTTTTATACACAGGAATATGTCAAAAAAAGAATGGAAAGGCAAATTTCCAGACACAGCACAAGGCATTAAAAAAAAAAGTTGAAAAGCAAGTTAAAAGGCAAATTAAACACATACATTTTGATTAAAGAAGAAAAGTTGGTAAATATCCTTTCTTCTTTACATTTTTCCCATAGAAAGTAACCTGACACACTCTATGGTAGAGGAGTGTTTCATTGGTGGTGCTTTTTTTGTTTATTTTCAGCAAGATGCTAACTTATCTGTGATCTCCATCACAACTGTCTCAACAAAAAATATTCCACTAATTCATGATGTCTTCCATGTGATCTTGATATCAGTCCTTGCATGTTTTGTACTCAAAGTTGAACTGGGATATAAACTCAGAGCCTATCCCAGGTGTGAAGAACTGTGCAAACCCAAAGCACCAGATTTGCACCCAAGGATGCATTTTAGTCCCACTGTTATGCTCTATGCACTGATAATAACAAAGTCACTTTGCTTCCAGTCAGTTTTGTCCCACAAATTAAAAATGGGAGTAAGGTAAGTGTACCTGAGAGACGATGAGCTAAGATAGACAACTGTAGCCCAGATCTGGAGAGCTCAGTGGTGTCTGGTGTTTACAGCAGATTAAGGAAATTTACAAGCACTCCTATCCACCCCTAAGCAAGACTGACCTGGGCGGTGATAGGTGTGACTTAAGCTTTTCATTAAAATTTCTGTTTTGATCGAGATTGAAACATCTGGACTTTTTCATAGAAGAAAAGCTCTCAGATCATTGTTGAGCGTGGCAACTTCGTGAAAGGCTGCATCTTTCCTCACCAATTAATACCAAATGATTTGGAGGCCTTTTTCACCAAAGCAGAGAAGCCTGAGGCTTTACCTTATCTATTCTGAACCTCACTCAATATATTCAAAGAAATAAAATCTTTGAGCCTCCTTGATTACTTAGCTCTATTCTGAGACCTCATGTTTTCAGGAAGAGAGGGTAGTTATACAAAGAAGCACAGGTTAAGCAAGGTTGCTAAACATGGATGTGTTTTATTCTTAAACAGGATTGGAGAGTCACAGACTACCAAAACAGTAACTTTTGAGGTGCAGTGCCTATGTCTGATATTACTCCATTTTAGGAACCACAAGGTTGGCTATTAATCCAGAAAGGGAAGCAAAGATTCTGTATTTTCTCCAGATGGGGATCTGCTATGCACAGCAATGGAAAAGCTCCTCAGTACCACCAGCCCTCGATGCCCCTGCCCAGCCTCCCCAGCGCCTCCTGGCGAGCAGCCTGGGGCCCAGGTCCCCATTTCAGACCAGCACAGCTCCCCATAGCTCTTCCCAGTCCTGGGTCCTGCCAAACCAGCCTGAACCCACAGGCTGACTGAGGTCTTGGACCAGCCCAGTCTCAGCTCGTCCCCATCCCCATGGAGGGCTGTGGTGCCCAGTGGTGGGATGGGCCCTGGGTGGAGGCCCCACCCTGGTGCATGGAGGAACCCTCATGATCCCAAAGTGTCTGGATGCTGCCCAGGGGAACCCCCATGGTCTCATGGTGTCTGGATGTTACTCTCCTCAAAGAAGTAAGCCATTCAGCTAAAAGCTGTGTGCTTCCTGCTGAGATGGACAAACCACATTTGCCAGCATGTCTTTAGACCAGTCAGAGGAGTTTCATTAGGGACTGCCTAAAGGCTCAGGACTGGTACTATTCATGTTATCTTTCAAGAAGGTAAAGCCATTCATCTCATGTAGCCCTTGTTGGCTATCTGAGGCTTAGCATGCATTCATAAAAACACCATTATAAATTAATGTTTTCATCCTCTCATTTTGTCATAATCATCACTTAATCACTTACAGATTACATATGCACTGCTTGTTACCTGTTCTTGCTGTAGAACAGAGTGTAATTGGTAGGAGGTCCTCCATCTGAGCCAGGCTTCCACCAACAAGAAAAGGTTTCCTTTTCTAAAGAACGACACCTTATTATCTTAGGTTTTCCAGGGTATGATTGACCTATAGAAGTGTAGAAATCCATCTAGTTATATTAGAGTTGGACAATCTTTTTTGTTGTTATTGTTGAATGATAAATTCAGCAAGGAATGTTTGTTTTAAGTCAATAAAATTACTTGAAACTATGGACTGCATTTGACAAATAAATGTGTCTGGGAAAAGGCTTTCAGAAGAATAAGTATATTACCTCAAACTTCTAAAATAGCTACTAAAATGATTCTACTTCTGTTTTTCAAAGGAAAGTTTCATTTTTACCTAAATTAAATGTGTAGGTATCTGACATTAAACTAAAGAGCTTGGAAGTAAATTTATGATGTTTTGGGTTTTCTTCTGGTAATATTCAAAGTTCTTATCTTCAGATTATTTTAAAATGTAATGTCACCTTCAACTTTGTAATAGTATCAAAGTTCCACTATTTGCACTTATTTAGGGTAAATTATAGTCAGTAGTAAAAAGAAGGAATCAGTAGACTGGATGGAGTATTTTGTGCATTGGCAGCCTGAATGTATTAATTAATTATTTTAATATTCCCTAATAATCCCAATGCATTTAAGAATATATTCTGTTAAGACTACTTCCCCAACATTGGAAATTTTTGAGATTTGGCTGGACAGGATGGGGGCCCACCTTGTTTAGACCATTTTTGCTCATAAAAGTTAGACCAGATGTTGCAGTCCTTCCAACGTGGCATTCCATGGTTCTATGATTCTTTTCAATAACTTCTAGCAAGAGCATAGACCACAAATTTACATACATTTTGATATGAAAAGCATCTGGCCTTTCAAACTAAGCATAATCTTTACTTCATTAAAGTTCCATAACATTATCTCTAACAGTGTTACTATTCATATGATACTAATTTCAAGGAGTTGACATGCATGGAATGAGTGCAGGGATGGAGTGAGTGCCTTTCATCACTGTCCCCATATAACCATTAAATTACTACCATAAAAAGAAAAGAAGACTCAAGACATTTTCAAAATCTCCATATAAAACTAGAAGAAAGTAGAATCATAGAATCCTAGAATGGTTTCAGTTGAAAGGAACCTCAAAGACTATCCAGTCCCATTACCCCAGCCATTGGCAGGGACACCCTCCACTAGCCCAGGTTGCCCAAAGCCCCATCCAACCTGGCCTTGAACACTGCTAGGGAGGGGGCAGCCACAGCTTCTCTAGGCAGCCTGTGCCAGGGCCTCACTGCTCTCACAGGGAAGAATTTCTTCCTCTAATCTAACTCTACCCTCTTTTAGCTTATCCTATCAAGCCATGCCCTATTAACTACTTCCTCTCCAGGTTTCTTGTAGGTCCTCCATGTCCTTCTCCTCAGGGTTGCTCTCAATCCATTCTCTGCACAGCCTGTAGCTGTGCTTGGGACTGCCCCAACCTATGTACAGACCCTGGCACCTGTCCTTGTTCAACTTCATGTGGTTTGTATGGTCCCACCCAAGCTTGTCAAGGTCCCTCTGGGTGGTATCATGTCCCTCCCTTATGTCAACCACAACACAGAGCATGGTGCTGTCAGCAAACTTACTGAAGGTGCATTTGATGCCACTGTCTGTCAATAACAAAGAGGTTAAACAGTGCTGGTCCCAGTATTGACCACTGAGGAATGGAGTAATTGATCTCAACTTGGACACTGAGAAGTTGACCACAACTCTTTGAGAGTGACCATCCAGCCAATTTCCTTATCCTCCCAGCAGTCCCTCTGGTGAATCTATGTCTCCAACTTAGAGTCAAGGATGTCATGTTTGGTGGTGTCAAATGCTTTGCACAAGCCCAGGTAGATTATGTCACTCACTTGGCCCTTAGAGTAATTTAAGTACTCACAGGCTCCTGTGGTGGTCAGGATAGATCAGGTAAAGCCTCAGACTTCTGAAGAAAGTGTTTTAAGGAAAAGCAAATATTTTAGGAAGTGTTGTACTTACCAGTTAGACCAACTGCAGTCAGAGCAAGTAGCAAAATAATCTGAACCGATGATGTCAATTTCTCCTTCATGATGTCTACTTCTCCTCAGGAGGAAATATCAGATCAGGGGCTCACTGAAAAATAGGACATCATGCAATATGTATCACTTGAACAAAATAATTTTGGAATTGCACATAACTGAATCCTGCTGCTTCTCAAAATAAACCTACAGTCCCACTTCAGAAGCAGAAAATCTGAATCATGGAATAGAAGGTCTTCCTGAAGGTCTTCGAAAAGTTAGCAGTGCTAAGGATTATAATTCCTTAGCATTAACAAATCTTGCATATTTATTTCATGTCTTGGGGTACTGGGTTCTTTTCTTAAAGCTCTGAGTTTAGGACCTAATTATTTACCTGAGATATCAGTCTTTAAGTAACAAGAAAATGCACTTTTATCCCTATTGATACAGAGTATTTGAACTCTGAGAGTCCTGTAAGCAGAAGGCAAATAGAAAACATGGGAAATACATTTAGGATTTTATGATTTTTGAGCCAGTGACTTCTGAATGTCTGGGACTGGCAACGTTGAATTCTGGATCACCAGAGCCAAAGAATGCTACTCTTTCTGTGCACTCCACTCATTGCTTTTCCTGCATTTGATTGTGCTGTAAAGTGGAAACGCCAAGATCAGAGGAAAGAATCCAAGGAAAAAATATAGCCCAGGTTCACAGTTAATTCATCAGGTGAAAATGCCAGGTGGGAGGCAATTATTCCTCCTCCTTCAACCAGTAACGGCTGGAGCAGTGTTGGTGAAGCACAGAGGTGCCCGTGAAGACCCGGTCCCTGCCCTGGGCTGCCGCCACTAGATGTCCTCAGAATTCAGGTTACAGCTCGGGGCGAGCAGGAGTCCCTGTTCCTGCGAGATCTTTGTTGAGCCTGAAGAGAAGACGGAAGGACTTAAAGCAAACCTCCTGCTTCTCCCACCAGTATGCTTCCTGCTTGGAGATGGTGACTGGAGTCGGCCAGTACATCCTCGGTGGCCAACCTCGCCGTTAGAACTAAAGGACAGCTTGCTATCTGAATAGGAAACTCCTTACCTCAGATTTCCACCCCTACCCAGGGTATCTGACAGGTACTTGTACGCCTGAACGCCACTCAGTGCAGCGCAGCGTGGGAACAAGCTGACTCTTTGCTGAGGAAAAATTCTCTGTGGTTTATCAGATGACTCAATTTTCATTATGCAATTCATTTTCTGTATCATGAAACTATAATCTGTCGCCATATGAACTTTTTCAAGCCCAAAGGCACATGAAGTATCAGCTAATTTAACTGACTCTGAAACATCTTTAGTCTGGACAATGTGGAGTGTAACAACATTGTTGGCTGCATCTCCATCTACCGCTTCTGAACATCCAGGCGCTCGTGTATCTGAGCTGCCAGCTGCAAAATGGCACCTGGGTTAGTTTTTAAACTCACTTAGAGCAGCCTGTGCATGCACAGCAAGCCATTTAAATAGAAACTCCAGTTTTGTGTAAGGACATGCAAATTTTATGGCAGTAAACAGATCGCAGGCACCAGCATAAGTGTTTAACCTCAGAAATGAGCTGGAACCTTTGTGTTACATAATGCAGAGCACAGACCACTGAGCTCATGCAAGAACAAGGCGCATTTTTTTTCAGCTGGAGGTGACATAATGAGCTAGAAACAGCGACTGTTTCATGTACACATGATAGCACTTACAGTATTTATTATGTCTAAAACTAGTTGGAAGATTTGCAAAATACAGCACTTTCAAGCTGAGACTCATACTGTGCTTCCCCATAGGAAGCTGGTGCAATTTTTTTTTTTTTTTTTACTTTTACAGATACATCTTTTCTGTTTGAAGAACTGACAGATAAGAGAAACTGATTGCACTGAGTAGAAGGATGAAAATTGTCAGTAAGGCAAAAAAGAGAGGCATCATCAAGAAAGAGCTCTATTAGAGCACTCTGCAAGGAAAATAGGATAACTTTGGAAACTGAAGACCCAAAGAACCAAATTAATAGAAATAAGATGAAAATAATGCATTTAAGCCCTAGTATTTTTCCTTGGGACCATCTCTTTCTTTAAAAAAATGAGATCATTGTGAACCACTTCTGTAACATCACTGTGAAAAAGAACAGGAGAGATACAGGGGAGGAATATGGACCTATTAGTGCCATAGACTAATCTCAGTGTACAGTTCTGGTCACCTATAGTTGGAAAAAAACCCAACAGGTAAATCTAGAGGACACAGCTATGAAATGAGCAGGGGACACAAAGGCTCTCATGATCATGATTTAAAGAATTGGGTTTTTACTCCATGCAAGGATGGTTGTCTTCTATAAGCATAGCAGGAGATTATCATCAAAAGAGGGAAAACAGAATGTGTAAAGTCTAGCAAATGTTGGAACAAAAATAGGTTGGTCTAATCAATTCCAAAAATTAGAGGAAAATGTTACCATCACACAGCAGTGAGTTTCTGGAATAGTCTACCAAACACAAAAATGCCATTTAGTTTTCCCAGGTAGTCTGATCTATGACAAAATATATATGACATGGTAGGTTGTGATAGCCAAGGACTGGACTTTGTGACCCAATATATTCTTTCCAGGCCAATGTTTCAATTCAAGGTAAATACACTGAATTATTAACAGTAAGAAAACTCCACAGAAGTATGAGATAGCTGGATTTCCTATTTTACATTCAGGATCTAATACTCTCAAAATACTTCTGTTAAAGAATTATCACAGCCTCTGTTTACTTGAAGATCATGCTTAAAAGCATCTCAGAAAAGCTTCATTCTGATATTTGTATTGCTTTTTGAAGGGATATAAGCAACAGCAGAGCCGTGGCTGGGAGGCTCCAGGCATATTAACCATATTTGAATTTTTCAGGTGCCCATGTTTCTACGGTTGTCTGCTATTTGGTATTTGTGGTTCATATATCATTTATAAGATTTATAGAGATACTCCTTGTTTGTTTGTTTTTTTAAAATACTTGCTTTAATAGAAAAAAAAATGGTGCCCATTGTGTCTTAACTACATCAAAAGTTATGTATCAATTTTAAATGTTTTCATAAAAGGGTAATTTGTGTTACTGAAGATGCTGTGAGGGAATGCCTCACTTTTAGGACTGAAAGCATTCCTTTATAAGGGACACAGTCGACACTGATTTCCCAGAATGTCATGCAAAACCAAGGGTTGAGTATGAGTAACTGATTATTAAAAGATCATATGCCTCCTATTTGAAGGTTTTGATTTATTTGTAATGACGTTATTACATTCTGAAAGTGTAGATTGATTTCTTCCTTTTAACACAGCTGCTACATAGTATTCAAAAACTGCACGTCGCACCCCAGAAAACTGTGCCTTGATGGAAATGGCAATGATTACTGGGGTTTTAGATGCCTAGAAGGGCTAGATATTCCTGTAAAGTAACCCTACTCTGCAATTGATAATATTATAAAATAGTAGGTTTGAAAACTGTTCTTACAATACTACTAGATGAAGCTGAATGTTAAATACCAATACTGAAATCAGGTGCTGTGGAGCAGGGTGGAGAGAAAAATGTCCTTGTCCTAATTGAGTTCTAGTTCTCACATTCTTTTCTCTCTCTTTCTTGGCTATGCTGATGGATAAATGATGTCTTTAAATTGACATAAAAGTTCTTACTCCATTCTGCACAGATGGAAAATTTTTCTATCTGCAATGTTTTTCAGGCTTTCAGGAAGGGGAACAACTGTATAGCACCCACTGGCAATGACATTATGTCCATCATAAGCTTTGTCTGTGCTGCTAAAGAAATCTAAAGCCCAAAGTACTTTACCAATCTGTGCTGAACAAGATTCATATTCCCACTAGTTATTATGATAAACAATGTTCATCTTTGAGGCCTGGGGAAAGGCGGTTTTAGGAGTCTCAAAACACCACAGTTCATTACCATTTGAAAGGCTGAGCTACAGCTGTATGAAACCAAGTACAAATAAAAAACAGAACAAAGCTAGAATGTGGCAGCCTGTATGCGGCCATCCGGAATCCTACTGGCCATACATTTCGACTATGCTGTGGACATTGCATGAGTCTGCCTTCCCACGCCGAGTTCCAATAGATGTTCTTAGCTAAGAGCTGGGCATTGGTGTTACTAGATGTGTTTCTGAATGACAGCGATGGTTGGGACTCCACCTACAATTAAAAGCTGTTGATGTGCAGGGTGTCCTGATTTGGAAGTCTCCAAATTCTGAATTGCTCAGGCACCCAGTTCAGCCTTCACGGAGATGTACAGGCTCCAGAAAAGACAGGGAATTCAGATGTATCTCTGATCTGAATTTCTTGTGACTGATTCCAAGTGCCTACTTTTAGCATGTAGGTTTTGAGGAGTACTTTGTGAGGATGCTTGGTTCCTGCTGTTGGCTATGTAAGGGAACCTAGACATTCAGCTAATAATGAGACCAAGCACCTCATATTTCTGTGCTTCACAGAGTGGAAGCATCTACAAGTTCTTTTAGGTTCCTCCTGAGAAGTTTACATAAGGGTTTCTAATTATTTTTCCTAATTTTCTCTCTTTAATGAAACTTCTCCTAGGGACCCTTTGTAGCCCTTCCTTTGATTAGAAGTCAATATGTGATGATGAATGGGCCAACTTCTCTCACCCATGGAGATGTGCTCCTCAGTCTGAGAGGCTGAAGTAATTTTTGAAAATGAAAAATTGTGAAACCCCAGATTCTTGAAAATACTTTAGACATTTATTTCTCCAACAAAGTATTTATGCACTTAACTCCTCTTGATTTTACAGAACTGAGCCTGAAACTCTTTTTGAAACTCTCAACATCTGAACTGACAAGAAAAGCCAGGACAACAAGAAGAAAACACCATTATCCCTACTTCATAGATGAGGAACCAAGATAGAGAACAATCAAGTACTCTGATCAGAATTGTACTAGAAATGTAACAAAAACTAAAACCAGATCCTTTCCGTTGGTTTTTTTTTTTCTTTTCTGAAAACCACCTCTATGTGTTCCAAATAAACCAGGATTTGGCTTACAATAGCAATCTTTCTCCATGAGTCTCACAGCTCCTGAATATTCTGTTTTCTTCCCTGGTGGTCTGTACATTTAGCCATAATTTCAGGATTATTACTTTCATAGCAGTATTTTACAGACAAGAAAAGTGTAAGCTGTAAAGAGTAAAACCATAGAGACCGAAAGTCAGAATTTACATCAGAACTTGAAATTTGCACTTGAAATAACGATGGAAGTTCATCGCTACCAACTCCACAGTCCTTATCGTGCTATTTTAACAGCTTAAAAGATTATTATGAAAGCATAGCAATGAACTGTGAAGTCCATCTTCCTACCTAAAGGATTCATGTGTGTGAGGAGGAAGATTTTTGTTCCCCTCTTTCATGAATGTCAGATGACTTGATAATCTGCAAGAGAAAAAAAAAAATCCCAGGATTAGTGTATTACTGAAAGTGTCACTAATGTATTCCTAAAACATAAAGAGCAAAAAAGGTCTCTTTAATTGCTGATTCAGATACTGACACTCCAATCACTACATTTAAATGTTGAGAGCAATAGTGAGTATGGTAAAATACAGTGTTACTATTCAGTCTTTCCTTTATCCACTTCAAAAAAAGCAATTTAGGATGCAGTTTAGATTTACCAACAGACTGTGCTAGACTATGCGATTAAAGGCTCATCACCACCTACACAAAGGCCAGGCCAGGATCAGATAAAATTTGATGGGGTCAGAGGTGGAACTTTAGCAGAAAATGGGGCATAGGGGATCAGCTACATCGAAGCACAGCTAGATCACTGTCCCTTGTGTGGAACCCACCAGGAAGAGTCAATAAAAGAAATCCCCTTCCCCATGTGCCTCACAAACCGAAGGAGGTATAGTACTAATTAAAGGAAACAGGTGGGGGAAGAATTTTGGGAGGAAAGGAATGGATGAAAGAGGACTGGGGAGGCACAAGCATGGAAAAATTAAGGTGAAAATAGGAAAAAAAAAGGTGTCAGTTAAGTGTAAACTAGTGGCTTGTCTGAGATACGTGGCTGGTCACTGTAGTCCACCCTATTAAGTCCTATTTCTATCTTCTCTCCAGGTGTGCTTTGTTCTGAGTGGACACATTTGGATGCTGGTGAATTTTCAGCTGGAATAGCCAGCGTGCAGTGGGACTGCAAACCTCCAGGCTCATATGCAAGTCTCCCACAAGTGGGGAGACCAGAGAATCTGGTGCCAGATACTGGGTTGACCAAACATCTAAGACCTGCTACTAGAATGAACTGGGTTTTTTTTCTGTTGTTGTGCAAATACACACATACATCTGTAAGTATATATATTAACATCTCTGTTGGTGTGTGTGGCCTCTCTGTGGGTTCACTGTCTGTCTGCCCACCCACTGGCAGCAGCTGCTCAGCTTTGCAACTGTCAGAACCTGAGAATATGGACCTCCAAGAGTCTCACATCTATAGGGCTACCTGATTCAGCAGCCTCTAACTGACTGAAATGAAATGTTTTACCAAAAAATGCCACTATGTTTAACTAACTGTTCTTTGTAAGCCTGTATGAATACACTATGCTATGAAGACATAATTCAGGTGAGTGTCAACAAGCAACTTATCTTCCAGAGCAAGAAAAACTATTTATATATTAAATTGCTACCTTTGAAATTATTCACTTCAGCACACTACTTCTTGCAAAATCTTTTCTCTTTAAAAAAATCTTTTAAAAATCTGAAATAATGTAGAATGTTTTTTACAACTAACATTAAGAATCATCTGTGTCACCTGGAGACCAGTTGGGAAGCCATATTACTCATTTACTAGGGTATTCCTTTGTTTGGCTCCATTTCAGTAGAGTTAATGAGAACAAGAAAAAATACCATTAAATTATTTGGCACCTAGACATTATGCCGTTACAGAGGATCAGATTTAATTGAGGGCAATAAACAGTTTCTTTTTTATGTGCCTATATAAAATGGCATAGATAACATACAACTCAATGCAGCAGAAATAATGTTTGCAATGAACTTACTCAACCATGACATAAGGCAAAATGTAGTTTAAAGATGGAGCTAAATAAGTGCTCTTTGTTTCAGAGAGGACAGGAATCTTATTTTCAGTGTGCATGCTGGGAATGCAATTTGACTCAAGATTGGCTAAACAGAAGAGTTCTCCTAAAATACAAACTGCCTTGTAGATATAGATTGCTTTAAATAAGCGTTTTAATACTTATGCAGTAGTTCCACACTTAAAAGAAGGCCTAGTTCTAAGAGAAAAATCTATGGTTGTGATAACGAAATAAAAATTAACTTTCCTCTACTTTTTCAGATTGCTTCTTGGTACTGCACCAAAACATACAGTTCTATCTTACCAGAGCTTTTTGTTTTGTTTTGTTACTTTCATGACTGCTTTCATCAGGAAGTAATATCATGAACCGGTGACACATCCATATATAATAGGACTGACATAAACCATGGGTTTTTACCAATCCTACAGTAGTGCAGTAAGCACTATGGCTTGTTCATATTAGTGCTTGGAAAAGGATCCTGTTAGAATTCACCCTACCTCCTCTATTAACCAGGACAATGACTCTTGCCCAAGTATCTCTACATCAAACAATCATTATTCAAACCATACCACTTATGATAGCCCTGAGAACACAGACAAAATCCCACTCTCTTTGTACTATACAAAGAAGAGTTTCTGATCTTAAGAACTGAACATGCAAATACCCAATTAATAATACAAAGTGGAAGAAAGAGATATAATAAGCAGGTCAAAATGTCAGTATTTTTGGTTTGAAACCAAAGATTATTTTAATTGCAAACTGGAAACAGCCTGTAAAGAATCCATTTTAGAAAATTCACTGTTATGTCTGAATGTCATAAATTCCCTTTTTCAACCAAAGCCAATGCATGGAAATTTTGAGAATTACAAAATACCAAAAAATATTACCAAAAAATCAAAATACCACCAAATAGCAACATAAAGCACTTAGCTTTCAAATTTTTGAGTCGAACATTTTCTGAAATCTATGCAAATAATTGCAGTTTTATCACTTTTTTTTTCAAATGAAAACATGTTGTGATGAAAAATTTCTGATAATCTTTAACTTAACTGAGAATTTCAGTGAGGAACACAGTGGTCCAAAATGTTATGCAATTTTGATATTTTGGGGGGAGACATGCTAGGGAGGAAGTTTATTGCAGATACTAAAACAACTAAAACTTTAGAGGAGGCAAAGGAGCAGGACTCTGAAAGTAGGAAAGAGAACACGGTAATGGAGAAAAGCGTGAAACAGTAATGGAGTGAACCTGAGAGAAAGATCAATGAGGAAGGACACAGAAAGAGGAAAGCCCAAATAATCTGCTGGCACTGAGCAGATAAAGTGTAATTTTGAATGTATTCCAATATTCCCTTTGAGTTTTGAAGCTGCATGCACCACATGCCATCCCCAAACAGCCTTTTCTTGGTCAATACAGGTGATGGGGTTGAGTGGAGGATAAGCATCCTAGTGCCTGCAAGCATCAGTAAGGTAATGCTGAAAAAGCCATGACCTTAACTCTAGCACAGTTTCTTTATTCCCTCTCACTGAGACAGTCAATTTTGGCTGAGTCTGTGTCTGGAGTCCCTCTTCAAAGCTTTATGACCGTGGTAAGACTGTAACAGAAAAGAACCTGGCTGCAGGGGAATAAATGTTCTTGTTCAATCACAAATTTGCTCAGTAATTAACAATATCAGTGGGAGCAGAGAAATCTATTGGACAAATAATTGTTTTTTGTTTCAGTGTTCTCTTTTTTTCAGGAGGTCCTCAGTATGAGGTCATAAGAGTAGCTGTTTCTTTGTCTCTTTCTGAGCACATGCTGTACACTTACACTTGAATTGCTTAAGTGACTGTAGAGTGACTCTGAAGAAGAACATAATTACCAAAAATTACTACTCCAATCAAACTGATAAAAACACTCAAGGTCCTGTTATTTGTGAACATGAACATTTCTCAAACATATTTCCTGAACTTCAAACCTATAAAGGAGCTTTGTGGTTGTATGCTAAAGGCCACATACAGATCAAGTGGCAAACTAGTTAGCTAAAGGAATGAAATAATGTTATCCTGGTAATTTCAAACCCAGGGAAAAATCTTATTTTACAATTAGAACTAGAAGGTAATGGCAGATGGAAACACACACCTTCCAGCTTCTCCCATTCTTGTAGGAGGTTGTGCTAGTTGCTGAGGAAGCAAAAAAAAAAAAAAGAAAAAGGAAAAGAATAAGGAAAAGAAAAAGGAAAAGAAAAAGAAATGGGTCATCAGTTGTCCCTCTCCTTACATCTTTACTTGAGAGAAATTGCTAACAATAATGGGAATAATATATTTAACCTTCAACCTTTGCTTTCCTGAGCTTAATTAATCTTTTGACACTTCTAACCTTAAGAATTATTGTTCTATGATTTTATGATAAACAGGTTGATATGCAGAGAAGTAGCTTTATCCCTATATGGTGGCATTTTGTAGATCTCCAGTACCTAATTCCTGAATAAATTAGTATTTAACACATTTTATAAACAGGATATTTTCCACAGGTGTTTACATAGGTGGCATCATTAATGTCAGTGAAAACCACACTGCTTCCTTATAAGGAGTATCTTATTACAGGAAGTCAAATGTTCAGACTACTCCTAACTTTCCACATGCCAAACCAGCAACTGTATCAGTACTCCTATATTACAACCCTGTTAATTTCAGTTCCACACAGATTCTCATCCCCCAGAAAAAATATCTTTATTTAATTACAGCTTTGCAGTGGAAGAATACCAAAGCTCCTCTAAGCTGCAATCTACATTCTGAAGAAACTGAATTCAGCCTTTGATCAGGAGGATGCATGTCCTTTGTAATTTCTTCATGATGAATACATAAACTGAATGAAGTATAACGCTGACCTGATCCACCCCCTAATTTCATCCCAGGCTTCTATTCCTTGGACATTCTCAGTCATGGTGTTTGGGGGGTTTTGTTTGTTTTGTAGTATAAGGAAATGACTGTGAGGTTGCAAACGGTGAGACTTTCACAGACTTGTTTACAGAATAAAGACTTACACTGCAATCTGTGAGGTTAAAGGTGAATTTATTAATGCATTCATTAACCCATACATTCATTAACTTGCTCACTCTGTTCTTCAGAAACTGCAAGGAGAGTATTGTGTCTCCTACTGATGAATGAGTTTCTAACAGGTATATTTAGGTAGTATTTGCATCTCTGACAGAGTAAATAAAATGTGCCAAGAAACTCCTTGAAGAAATTCATTTTGCAAGGAGAGAGAAATCACTATGCAGCAAAGGCAAACAAATGGCTTCACGAGTAAAGATTAACTAAACATGGGATATTAGGTTTTGGACTAGCGATAGTATTTAGTTTTAACAAGCCAATGACAGAAGAATCATAGAATCACAGAACAAGGGTTGGAAGGAACCCTAGGGATCATAGAGCTCCAACCCCCCTGCCACAGGCAGGGCCACCAACCTCCAGGCCTGGATCTACACAAGGTTGCCCAGGGTCCCATCCAACCTGGCCGTGAACACCTCCAGGGACGGGGCATCCACCACCTCTCTGGGCAGCCTGTCCCAGCACCTCACTACTCTTTCTGTAAAGAACTTCCCCCTAATATCTAATCTAAGCCTTCCCTCCTTTAGCTTTAATCCATTCCCCCTTGTCCTGCCATTATCTGCCCTTTCAAAAGTTTGATTCCCCTCCTGTTTCTCTGCTCCCTTCAGGTACTGGAAGGCTGCAATGAGGTCCCCCCACAGCCTTCTTTTCTCTAGGCTGAACAAGCCCAGCTCCCTCAGCCTCTCTTTGTAGGGCAGGTACTCCAGCCCTCTAATCATCTTTGTGGTCCTCCTCTGAACCCTCTCCAACAGTTCCACATCTTTCTTGTATTGGGGGCCCCAGATCTGGACACAGTGCTCCAGATGGGGCCTCACGAGGGCAGAGTAGAGAGGGACAATCCCCTCCCTGTCCCTGCTGGCCACCCCTCTTCTGATGGAGTCCAGGATCCCATTGGCCTTGCGAGCTGCAAGAGCACACTGCTGGCTCATGTTAAGTTTCTCATCCACTATGACACCGAGGTCCTTCTCAGCAGGGCTACTCTCAAGGAGCTCTTCTCCCAGTCTGTATCTGTGTCTGGGATTCCTCCAGCCCAAGTGCAACACCTTACACTTTGCTGTGCCTCTCCCTTACTTCTGCTGTAACACCAAATACGTCAAATTAGATTTAACATGAAAATTTCAGTTTGCTCCTCTGTGCAGTTCCTTACTTCTTGGTTAAATAATGAAGAAATAGCTACAAAAAAGAATTTGGAGAATAAAAGATTTGAAGAAATAAAAATTATATTCTGTCCTAGAGTAAAATCTCTTTTAACACTTTTCTTCAGTATATTATTGTTATTTTTTGAAAAAAAGACTCAGAATGAGATGAGGGACTTCTTGATTATTGCCTGTATCAATGCTTCTGGGCTGTATTGATGCATTTTTCCAGTAGATGTGCTCGATTCACTGTTTATTGTGCTCCTTCAGTGGCTGTGAAAGTTTTCCTTATTTGCATTCAGTCTCAGACTGGACCTATGTATGTAAAATAATTACCAAGTTTCATAAGCCATATTATACTGGGTAATGACTGCACCTTGGAACATTGGAGTTAACACTGGAGACCTCTGTCTTTGAAATGGCATGTTTCTTCAAGGTTGTCAGACCACCAAGCAGTTTAGGGCCAAAGGGGAAGGTATGAAGTTGGGATGTCAGACTAGTCAATTCAGAAGTGCTTGCAAGTAAACCTATCTGTATTTCACCTAAAAGAAAACTCTGAACAAAATTCAAAAGTTTCAATAACAACAGGTAAACAAATAGGACTTCTTATGCCCAAGCATCTGAAATGTCAGATCTGCATGTTTTAATCAGACAAAGGCTATCTCATAAAAATGTCAAAAAGTAGAAAATGTGAAGGTAATAAATCTTCAATATCAATGCTATTTCTTTCAGAAGTATTTGGTATTTAGAAGGAGTAAAAAAAAAAGGTATAAGCATCAGGTGCCTTCCTGTTTCATCAGGAACCTTCCACTTTGTGGCTGGCTTCATGGTGAATGGCAGCAAAGTAGTAAATTTTACTAACAGCTGAAATAATTTTAAGCATGGTAATTCAGGTCACTAAAAATCCACTATCGACTCTATAATTAACATCAACCCATTTTGTTTTATAAACTTCAATTAGTAATTTTTTGTCAGCAGCCAGTTACCCAATCATATTTCAAATGGTAAAAACATTAATTTTGCATCTAATCCACAGTACTTCCACAATGCCTGAAATAAAAACCTTATGCTGACATTTATGAAATGGCAGGAGGAAAAAATGCCGTAACTGTGGGCTTTACTTTAGGTAATAACAACACAGGCTTTTAAATCCTTGCTTACATAAAGCCTGACCTTTTCACTTGATATAAAAGTCATTTTTATTGAAAGTTGAATCCACACCTTCAACCATTATTGTTACCTGCATCTTTTCAAGTTGTCTTTTCAGTGATGCCTTTTATGGTTAAATGCCTGCACTTTCTTGGCTGCATGCCTTAGGTAGCAGCACATTTTATACAATTTGAATGGAAAAATCAGTGAAGAATAAACAACCATGTTTTAAATTACTCTTTTAATTTAATCCTTGAGTTGCTCCACTGACAGCATGTTGAATGTATGATCTGACACTGTTTAATAGATACTGGCACCAGACTTTCAAATCCAATTCAGGTTGTTAGTTTAACTGGGCACGGTACAAACCTTGAGCCAGAACAGTCAGATCTCTCTGTCCCTTCAGGTCTGCTTCCACTTGAAATATTTGCATCCTTCAGAGTGCATGAGAAAAGGGTGGTTAGACCTCTGACAATGCTGCCAGTACAAGAGTCTTGGGCGGCTATTGCCAGAACACAGAGAAAGCAGCTGCAAAGCAGCTCAGACACAAAGAAATTATTAGGGCTCTAAGAACCAGCCATGAAACTGGGAGAAAAAGGCACCTTTCCTTCCTCCGCCCTGGAATTTTGGCCCAGAGACGGTAGGGAACCCAGCTTGCAAAGCTGCTGTGTGGATGAAGAAGGGGTTTGGAGGGTTGCCTTCAAGGCGGCATAAATAGCAATGGGACCAAATTAGTGGGCAAATTGGTTGCAGGCAATATGGATGGGCAATTGAGGCATTTTGAAATATTAAAGATAAACATACAGTTTAGAAAGAAGTAGATCAAGTGAGTCTGTAAGTCACCAATATATATTAGTCTATAAATAGACCAATATATCCGTTGGGTTATAAATACCATTTTTCTGCTTTTTTACCCTCATATTTCTTCAAACTAATCTTTACCTCACTTTCGGAGCCCTAACTACATTTAAACATTTACTGTCTTTTCATTTACATGGCCATCTTCTATGAAGTACACTGACTGGTACAAAAATTGCTAGGTTTTCAAGAATACAGATCAATACTCCACAGCCAAGTCCTGCTGAAAAATACACACTAAAGACACCATTTAACAACCACCTCTGCAACATTCCTAAACCGCTTCAGATGCCTACTGCCAATGAAGCTGCAAGCCAATTCAAACTTCATTTCTTCATTTCTGGATATAGTGTGAGCTACTCAGGGCAGGCATCCAGAGTCACACCGACTGAGAGACACACAACCACTGAAGTCATGTATGGATATGCTGCTGCCCTTCAACAGAGCTGTATGTGCAATCAGAAGGCTGTGTTACTCTATACAGCCAAGAGATAGGCAATGCCCCAGCTGCTGGAAGGTTACATAAACACAGGAACATTGAGCCATTACTCACAGTCCATTTTGTCTTTGATATGAAAACCAAATCAAGAGAGCAGCTTTTTTAATTGCTGATACATTCCTCCAGTGGTGCAAAAATGCACTGTTTCTGCAAGTTGCTGATGCTCAGTGTATTTCAAAATCTACTCCATGATTTCAGTTTCCAACTCTAATTCTCAATTCTTCAGTAGCTTAAACAAAATTCATTCTTTGAAAGGTGAAACTGGTCCTTGAAAATACAGATATATGCATGGAACCATATGAAAGGAAAAGGTCACGAGCTCCCTTTTAGGTCTCAGAAATTCTGATTTGAGCAAGAGTGTTTACTTTCTGTAACTGTGCATTAGAATTCTTTCACAATTATATGTATAACACAATATATATACAGACAGAAGATCTCCAGATCAACAAATGCACAGTAACAACCATGTTGCTACACAAAGTATGACCACTTATTCTTTATTATTTGCTTATTAGCTTAGGCTTACTCCTTTTCACTTCAATACTCAGTATTGAATTAACCTGTCCTTCAAAAAACTTGCAACACTCAAAATCTAAACAAATGCTGTTATTCCCTTTACAGGATGACATTCTGAGAAGATGTATTTGTGGCACTAGATATACAGGAACATCTTCCTTGTGCATAGTATTAAAGCTGTGCTATAAGTCAATGATGTATTCATTGGGCAACAGCAAATGATGCAGGAAGAAAGCAGTCTTAACATCCTTTATGTGGCAAAGGCAAGACTCTTCTACGGAAGAAAAGGCTATTAAGACCACTGGTGTTTCAGGAATCATTTGTTAAACAATTTTTCCATGTGATGGATTTTCATATCATTAATACTGCATTTTCTTCACATGCTCCATCCACATCTGGTAATTTCATCCATTAAAACTCACTCTTGTGAGAATTTCAAAGGCCAGACACATCTATTTTTGCTATTATTACCAAACATAATCTCTAGCAATTATATGCTCATACTTCACAAGGCTCAGCAATGAAAACATATGGCCTTAGTCCTTTACTATGCTGTCTGTATGAACCCCTGTACTCTGTGATGAATGTAACAGGAGTTACACACTACTTTAAATTATTTATATTTTTCTTTAACCCTAAGTATCATAGCATCTGAGGGTTTTTTTAACATATAGTACTCACAAAATATGAATTGCACATGTAAAACGTAATTTTAAGTGGAGTCTTAGAACAGCTGTACATGAAATGGATGTGAGTTATTGGAAAATTCTATGGAGTAATTCCTGATTTGACAGTTTTTGCTCAAATTATTCAGGAAGTGAGTATTTCCTGCAGAAGCCTGAAGGCTTAGCAGCAGATTCTCAAGGACAGTTTTGCTATGGAACTCAATTCACTAGAATACACAGTAATATGAAGTAATTTTTTTCCCCCTAAATTCATGCAATTTTGCTACTCAGTGAATTACACACTTCTATATACTTAATTCATTGTTAGAAACAAAAAGGAATAGGAAACAGCTTGTGCTTTTGGTATGAAGACAGGGCAAATACTCTAGATTATGGGCTAAATGCATCGACTGGATATGTAAACAATCAACAGGAAGCACTGCTAGTACCAATAATATCATTAACATATAAAACACTGCAGAACTGTTAAAAATCAGAGGCATTTCTGCAGGCTATTTGCAAGTGAAATTGATAGGAATCTCCAAAAGCTTTAAAACTAGGCTCTCAGTTTAGAGACTTGCTGCTGCTGCATACAACCTAATACTATTTTCATTTTCCTCGGCGGAAGCATAGCTTCTGGAGCACTAATCTGGATAAGAGAAGAAAAAACAATATTCAAGGGCAGAGAATTGTGGAGGCTGCCAGTTCTCCCAGGTGTCATCCAAGAGGTGGGGAAGACAGAAGTATCAGAAAGCAGCAGGATGTTCTGCTGATGAAGGAGGGGGGGAATTAGAACTCATCTGCAGAGTTTTGCTCCCACCCCTGCTGATAGCTTAGCCTCTGAGATCTTGGACATCTCTTGCCCACCTGTAAAATGGGCAGACACGAAATCTCACCAAGATGTCTATCTTTTTAACTATAATTTTAATTTCCATATTGATTAATGTTTCCAAGACAGATCAAGAATTTTAGATTAAAGGGGATTATTCATGAGCAGAATTACTGCTAGTAGCAATTTCATTGTAAGTAATAAAAAAAAAGCCAAAATCCAAGTGGCAGAAATTTTAGTAAGCATTTCCAAGTACCACAAATGGATGAAGCTGGAAGACTGTCATAGATTGTATAGTCTCAGCCCAGTGCTTAAATCAGGGTCAACCACAGCTGGTCAGAGTCATGTTCAGTTGGGTTTTGACTATCTTTAAGGATAGCAAATCCACAACCTTTCTGGGGAACCATTTCTACTGTCTGACTGCCCTCACATTAAAAAGGTGTGTTTTTTCTATGTTTAAGGGGATTTTCCTATATTACAGTTTGTGCTCATTGCTTCTTGTCCATTGAATATCAGGAAAACCCTGGCACCATCTTATTTACTTCCTTCATCAGGTATTTATTGATGAAAGCCTCCTGAGCCTTTTCTTCACCTGGCTGAACAGTCCCAGCTCTCTCAGCCTCTATTCAAGGGAGAGGCGCTTCAGTTTCTTAATTATCTTACTGGTCCTTTGCTGTACTCATTCTGTCATACCTATGTCTTTTTTCTACTAGAAAGCCCTGAACTGGACACAGAACTCCAGGTACTTTAACACAATCTAACCCTTCCAGACAGAACTTGTAAAACAAAGCTAAAATACAGAAATAATTCCATTCATTGAGAAAAGGAGAGATTATGAGGCCAGTTCTGAGAAGGACTTTGCATTAGAGCTCCACTATGCTCATTTTCCGCTGGTAAATATGTATAAGAACTGGCAAGTAGGCTCAGGAATTTCTGGTTCTAACCTGGAATCTCTTTTTATTTTCTTTTATATGATATTTTTCCATTAGTCAAAATCTGATTCTTTTTTTAGAGAAACTGTGTTCATAACAAAAGCAGCAGCCAATGACGAAATTCCTTTACAAACCACTTTATTTTTTTACTTTACAGCCAAACCATTAAATAAGTCATATAAACTCTCAACCTGGGAACAAACTGTCGTTCTTCAGAATGTTCATTTGTTTGTGTTTGGCTAACTGCATGGAAAAGAAAAGCTTTGTAATTTCTTTATATTTTGTTCTCTCCCTCCATTAGCATGCAGGTTAGTAACCCCTGACAAGAATTATATGTTTGGCATTTCTATCTGAATGACACTTTCAGTGATTGCACTGAAATTACATCCCAGAACATTTTAATGATTATCACTTTACGAAAAGCTCAAAGTGGCAGCACAGTTCTCCTTACTGAGGAACATGAGTCTTTGTTCTATTCAGCCTCTACAAAATACACAGGCCTATGTTTTTCCTGCAGCTTTACTTACACAACTATGTTTGACATTAAGAATCAGTAAAGCCTCCTACTTATATGATGAAAGCAGTACTCGGTTATGAAGTCAGGGTGGAGTACCTGACTAAGGACATTTTGAATGGAGGACATGAGCTCGGTGCCAGCCACCACTAAGGCAGCACACAGGAAGAGAATACTCATCCTGGTTTTTCTAATGAATTATGTACCATCCTCCTTCTCAAGTCTGGAGATGAGGTTTGAATCACAGGCAGCTGGTATGCAAAAAATTATTTTCAAATAGTTCCATTCTACACAGCGGTATTGACCTATGTTCACAGTGCCAGGTTGTGATGAGTGGCTTAGAGACATTGCTTATCCCTTATACCCTCAGTTGCATCAAACATTTATCGTCCACTGCTAACACTTTGTGCTCTTGAATGCAGTTAGCCAACCCTTTGTGCCCTTGAATACAGTAAGTCTGTAGTTTTGTGAGAACAAAAGCTCTTTCAGGAATAGTTTTGCTATGCTGAGTCAACAGGAGTTAAGTTCTAAAATGTGGCCATAAAACATGATTAAAGTTGAGACCAGCCTGGAAAAAGACCCCATGATTTTCCATGAGTAGTGGAAGTCATAAAGACTGATTTTCTAAGAATTTATTTCACCTTGCCACTGTAATACTGCTTCCTTCTTCCTGACATCCTCTACTGTCATTCTGATACTCCACTGGCCAGGAGACTGACAGGCTATGGCTGGGCTGGAGGCAAACTTACACTGATGGGGTGGCTTCTACATGAGTTGGCTTGAATGGCTAGCACGCGTATGCTGACAGTCTAATGGGGTTTTGCCAAATGGAACACAATGTTAATTAAATTATGCACAATTTTCCTTTCACACTAATTAGAGCCTCTCTTTTCCATTCATTTGACAAATTTCAGAAAAATTGTATGTTTCTTCTATCTTTGGGAATGTTACCCTCTTTTAAATTTGATTTATACTGGGCAACTGGATAATGCAATACTGGAAGGAATGGGACCTATGCACTCTGAGGTTAGTTAGCCTCACTTCCTTAATAAGCTAAGAGCAGTTTCACATATCAAAATCTCCAATGATCATTTCCTATTTTTAGAAAGATTTAAATTTAATTTTTCTGGTTAATCTCTAAAAGTGTTTCTGTTCACTCTGAGCATGCAGTTCTCCTTTATGCTTCTCTTCAGCTGAGCAAACAGGGCACAGGCTTTTTTAAAAATTTGGGGACTAAAATTTATTGCATCACTTGGGTAAAAATAGATCTGTTTGGTCATTTGTCCAGAAACTGTGCAGCATAATATAAATTATTCCCTCACTGTAGGGAAATTCAATCCTAAATCTCTTATAGCATAGAGGATCTGGGCTATAAATGTTCTCTACCCTTTGTTTCCATTCTGGCTATGAATGCAAGAGTTACAGGGACATAAAACGACAACTGGAACAGAATGACTACTGCTTAGTGTTTAGAGTACTTGGTTTTGAAAGAATAAGGTTTGCTTGCTCCTTTCCCAAATGTTCTGTTTATTGTACAGTGGCTGCTTAATGTAAAATACATGCAGAGATCTGGTGGTCAGGAAACACAGTATTTTAGAACAGCAACACGAAGGAATGTGCAAGACAGCCTGGATCTGAATTCAGATGTGAAAAGTGATTTGCTGCTTAACTGGCAGGGTGGTTCAGTCTTTTACAGTAGTTAAGGAAGAGTGTGGGAAACAAAGGATTTGGGCACTGATCAGGAACTGTCCTGAATCCCATCCTAGCTCACTCAGCTGGTGAGAAATTCACAAAGACATGTCAGAGAAACAGGCCAATATTTTATTTTTTGCACAAAAGGCAGAAAGAAAGATTTGGAGATGTAGATTAATGGGTAATCGCAACAAAGTTGTTGAATCAGATGATATTCAGATGAGATGAAAAATGAGATGTGGAGGGAGAATAAAATAGGATCAAGAGCAATACCCTGCAGAGAAAGAAGAGAGAAGACATGCTGTAGTAGTCAGCAGAATTATGGATCACAGCGATAAAAGGAAAACAACTGTCTCCTGTTGTGTGTGTCTATACATGCACACATGCTGAAGGGAGAGGAGGCTGAGGGAGAAGACTGTTTTAGGTGAAAAGGGTCAAAGCAATTTGTCTTTTTCTGTTTTTTAAGAGAGAAATCAATTACTCCTTAACTTAATTCATATTACACAAGCTGAGTATTAAATGGTGAAAGTTTGCATAGGAGAGCTAGTGGAGTCACCATCCCTGGAGGCTGAAATGAGCCAACTATCTCTGTTTGTCAAATTAGACATGCAGAAGCATATGTTTGTTTAACTTTCCATTCAAAATAAATGTTCTAAAAACAGTCCTGAAGAACAAAGCAATTGTATTTGCCTGAACACAAGTAAGAAAGCCAAAAAAGTTAGTTGGCCTTAACTCTAGACGTACAACAGCTGTTTAAGTTAGGAAAGTGGAAAACCAAATACAACGTGTTTGTTTAGAACTCCATGAAATACTGTGAACATTTGGAGCTACCTATTATATAGTAAACAAAGGTTTATTGTTTAGGAATCACGGTATCCACATATTCTCCCACATGTGTTCATTACACTGAGGTAGATGAGGCAGGTAAATATTCTTTCCAAGACTAAAACCACCAGTTAAGTATAAGCTATTTAAATTTTCCTTCTTACTGGGGTTATTGCTAATGAAGAATTTGAAAAGCAAGTGGTAACTGCATGGGACACACACAGAGGAATCACTAAATTCAGGAAAGGCTGCACACAGAGAGACACACCTGTCTGTATGGAAGAGGATTGTAAGAAATGCACTAAAAAAATGGAAAACAAAAGCGAGTCACCCAACTTTCATGGGACCTATCACAGTTAAGTATAACAGCATAGAACAACAGACTCAAAGAGTAATTCAGGTTGGAAGGAAGCCTAGATGTCTGTAATCAATCCTCTAGTGAAAGTAGTCACCTATGAAAGCAAACCAGGTTGCTCTGGGCTTATCTATTCACACTTTGAAAATTTTCAAGGATCTACAACATCTCTGGGCCATCATATCCACTGCTTAACTGCCCTTAGGGTGAACAACTAACCCCATATGGAGTTAGAACTGCTCTTGTTTCAATATATGCCTGCCATCTTTTGTTCTCCAACCATGGCACTAGAGCAAGAGACTGTACTCATCTTCTAAAGAACTTCCTTGTGGGTACTGGAGACAGCCATCAGGAAAATGCAGGCCCATATCTTCCTTTCTCTTTATAGCTCTAATGTCCTATTGTCACTCTCTGGTTGTAATCTAAAACTTGTACTCTCTCTTGGACTTCTTATCTGAAGTTTAGGCTCACCTGATGTAGTAACTGTTTACTCATTATATTATGTCTGTGGCACTTTCTCCCCCCTAGAAGTAAACGAAAACAGCGTAAACAAGAAAGTGCAGCTCTTTCAGTCACACTGACCAAGTCACCAATAATGAAGGAAAAAGAAAAATGCATTTGACCCACATAAAAATGGGTATGTCAGCAGAAACTTAATAGGAATATGTATACCATTACAAAAGGAAGCAAAATTCAAATAGATCATGAAAATGAACCTTAGTGAACTACCGCTGTTTCTTCACAGCAGTCTCAACTTGAAACAATAATTTTGATTGATTTGTCTGGAATGAGTTATATAAAAGAAATCTCATCAGCTCCCATAGAACTGCCAACTGAGATAGCAAGTAGATCTAAAAAATACACCATAATATTAAAAATAGATATGTGTGAGATAATTGCCAAGTCACATTTTGACACTTAACTATTAGCCTTGTTACACTGTGCATTTTGATAATCACTCTCATCATATCATGTGTGTATGGATGCAGTTAGAAATCTAGTTTGCTGCAAATAAGCTAGGTGGTGTCAGTAGGGAGGTAGGGTAAATAGCACCAGGAGATCAACGAAAGCTGCAAACCAGACTGTGGACTCATACCCTCAGGAGAAATGGCTGGTAATGGAATAGCCTGGAAATTAGGGATTTCATTATATACTCAGCAAAGGACGTTACCTTTTGTCTGGTATAATTTATCAGCCTTTTCTAGCCAGTTTGGGATGAATACTCCAAAAATTACACAAGAATAAGCAGGCAGAAAAAAGTGCCAACTCATTGCTAAAACAAAGCCTATTCAACCTTTGTGTGCAGAAGAATTGGTTCAAGAACATTTCATGCCTATTGAAAAAGCACTTCTTTATACTGGCAAGATTATAAAGAGTTTAGATCAATGCAGCTGTCTATTGCTTCAGATCTAAAAGGTCAGTATAGGTGGGAATTCATTTTTCCTTGTCATTTTCATAAGATCTGCATGTTCCCAGATCTAGTTCATTCCTTTTAACGCTACCCTCTCCTTCCCTGCAGGTAGAAATATTCTGCACATACTCATTAAAATCTGCAGTTGCAGAGTAAGGGACATTTTGCTGACTAGTATTAGCATTTCACTAAACGAACCTGAGTTGGAAGGATGGAGCCTATGAAGTAAGATTTGCCTGTTAATAAGATTGCTAGATAAAGAATGTTTTAAATTGCTGATGTGAATGCAGTTGCATCAATTCTTAATTATCAGTTCATTGTACCTGAGATCCTAAGGCTCAGGACACCTTGGCACTGGGAGCACATACACTGTTCTTACTCTGGGAAGAAACTGAAGCTACTTCCTCAAGGAGGGACACAGGAAGTTTTATGTGCAGAGAAACGCTGTATCTTGCCTTTACTCAGCAAGAGAAAATACAGTAAGGTTTTGAGATTCTCATACACTTTCTCACTTTTTTTTTTGGTGGGGGGCGGGGCTGGGTTGTGCTTATGTGGTATAAGTCTTTCAAGTTTTGCTGATGCTGATGGTAAGGGGACTGCACACCCTTTTTCTCATTTAAATAGCTTGTGAATACTTGAGAAAATACAGAAGTTGCATTCTGACTCAAAACATATTCTAGACCACAGTAAATGATCTTTATTTTAAATAAACCCATATTTATTTGGAAACCGTCTGAAAATGTCTCAGAAAGATTCTAATATGATAATGCAGAAGGGGTGCAGCAGTACCTTCAGTCATTAAACTGATCTGAAGATAAAAATAATCTATTCCTCTTTCTGTGTATAAACAGCTGCAATCAAAACCCAAAGCAGTTTCTTTTTCCTGTGGTATAAAATAAATACAACATTAAGATCCCAGAGCTAATGTGACTCAAACAGAAAACTGTCCTGAAGATAAAACTTGTGAGATTAGAATCAAACAAAAAAGTAACCTAAATTTGACTTGGTCTTTTCTGATTTGTATGACACTCTGTTCAATGCAATGGCAAGATAACCTCTGGCACTTTGCACACTCACACAGCGTTGCCTATTTAACAATCCAAGATATTCTGTACACAGTGGATATCTTGTTGCTAGATGAGCCCTCCCATCACCTGACTGCTGGGCTGGGTCCCGGTGCACTGTACATTCGCTTTCTTCACACCTGTCTGTCCTGAACTGACCCAGCTTTGCTTGCCCCATGACACAGTCCCAGGGTACAGGCTGCTGTTGGCGCTCTGACAGAACATAGCCTGCCAGCTGTATGCTCCTGGGAACACTGTTGACCTCCATGGCATCACAGCAGGTAGAACCCACTCTCTTTTGGATGGATCAACATGCAGAAACATTTCAGCTTTGCCCAGGGAGTCTAAACACATCTTCTGTAGTCAGAGGGCATAAAAAGAATAGATATAGAAGAAAATATCAGATAATTTAATATATATCACAGCATTTTGTCCCAGGACTGTTTCATCTTACCTATCGTTGGAGTTTATCCCATAGTTTAAGAAGCTGAAACATAATGTAAAACCTTATTGTAGGTCCTTGGGATTCCTTTCTTAACACATGGGCCTGCTTCGTTTTTTAATGTCAGTATCTACATATTTGTTCTTTCCATTCTCTGTTTGCATTTGCCTACTCTACATTTTCTGAGAAGACTCTAGAAGAACTTGTAGCACCAGCTGCTATAATTTTTAAGATGCTTCCCCTTATTTAGGTAAATAAGGAAATATTTATAAATAAGCTCAGACGTTGTACATCTCTTACAGTAAAAAACTGATTACCCTGCCACTGAGGTAATTCTAATTAAAAGAAAATAATCAGAACAACTTACAATTTCCCCTGCCAAATTAATAACAGCTTCATAATTTCTCTCACACTTCATAAACTGTACAGCAATTAATGTTCTTTACATTTTCTATGAGGGCACAGTGAATGAAATGCATTGAATACAGATGAAAATAAAACTTGAAAGTTTATTTCACCATCAAAGCTTGTATGGCAAATATTGTGTATTACTTCTTGTATAGAGAAAAGAAAGATTAAGTAAAAACATAACCTTTCCTTTAAAAATATTTGCTTTATTTTTTCAGTATGTTTTTAAGAAGATGTATAGTTAGATGATTTTTAAAGATTAAATTGAACTAATGCAAACTACTTTTGCTCTGAATAATTTTCTTAAACAAGCTGATGATAAAAATAATTCTTATAACATTGTACGTTTACATGCTATTTTCCAAAGTTCAGATTAAGATGCACTCGAATGGCTAATGCCTTACAAGCTAAGGAGGATCAAGCAGAAAATCACAAATTAGGAAGTAGTTTGGAAGAACTGCTAAAAGAAGTAAGTGTTGATAAAAGTATTCTTGGAAGCAGAGAATGGGGAGGCTGATTCTTCCATAAAAACCTCTGTGAAAGAAGTAAACCTGAATACCACAAAACTCAGATTATAAATTCAAGTCATCACTGACTTCAAGTCATCACCTCAGCCAGATCAAGTATTATCTTGTCCCTTAAATGTTTTTTTTATACTGAGGAGGAAAAGCAGAAAAAAAAAGTTATGTTGATCTAAATGCATTTGATAGAAACAGACCCAGAACAATAACCTTGACAGATGGTAGCACGAAAGAGGGGAGAGTGGAGCCACAGGTTAGGGAGGAGTTTTATGAGTAACTGCAGTGAGACACTGCATAGTCCTCAAGGGTGAGGACAAGCTGCTTAAATTCTCTTAAAGGAAATAAAGGCCCTTAGTGGACTGACTCCAGGAGAACAGGGTGAAGCAGGTAAAGAAGATTAGTTTAAGCAGATTCTTTGCATTAGCGGCTTTTCAGTAGCTGGATTTGTCTATAAGGAAAAGGAGTATTTATATTTATATTTTTAACATACGGTACATATAAAATATCAAATCCCAGATGTAATTTTTTCAACTAGAGATGAGATATTGCTGAATTTGAACCTTTACTTTGCTGTAACCACATGCCCTAGATAAATGTAAGCACTACGTACTTAAAAGGTAAGCTGACTACTAACCACACATACTCTTCTGTTAATGATTTACACATCCAGGAAAAGGAGCCCTCAGATTTACACGCACCACCACTGTAAAGCACATTTACAATAATTTCTGCAGCCATGAGAAGAAAGAAAGTATTTTCTTTAACTGCTGTGACTCTACGAAAGCACCGAAACCCGTCTCAGTCACAAAATGTTCGTCTGTCAGCTCTCACCAATCCGAGCTCCTTTAGAGTAAAGCAAGTACCTCTGTTCCGTCACAGGAGAAAGCAAATCAACAAGGTAAGAAGGAGCAGAAACTACCAGGTTGTCCCGGTTAGTCCAATGCCCTATTGGCTAAGAGTGACCACGTAGACAAACAGAAAGCTGAAAGCAAAGCAGCAGATCAAATTAAGGAAGCTCTGATGAAAACTGGCAAGAAAATAAGTAAGGAAAGACAACTATAAAGTAGTCGTAGATAAAAGCATATTTGAAGCTCAGAACTCAGAGTGGATGTAGCATAAAAACGCTACAAAAAAGTGAATCTCAGCAGCAGAGAATTCCATGCTATAAAGGGCAGACTTTCAGCCCTTCCAACAACACAAAAACAACTGCTGCCTAAAGCACAGGTCTGAAAAATGTTCTGTCAAAAAAGTGAAATGCATTATTACAAGCAATAATTGTGTTTCTAGGTTTTCCTGCTTTATGCAACTACCTGCACCTTGGTTACAAGCTCACCGGTCCACTCAGCTAAATTTCTTTTTCCTCAAAGAACCACTGAAGTCCAGTTTAATGCAGAGGAATACTGCTTTAATGCTGGAACTCTTTCAGCTCTGAATACAGACATTTGCCAACAGGTGAACATGGTGCCGCATAAAATACCAATGAATGGTGTGCAATAACATATTTCGGTTTTATTATCATGACATGCCAGCTTTCAAACATTTGTGTTTTCTATACCTAAAGCTGGCATACAGAGGAGCAAAAAATATGGGCAAGCTGCTCAAAGAAAAGAGGTTACTTAATGATAGAGGCATAATTAGAGGCAAAACATTCAACCCCCTGGATGTCTTATCTTCCAAAAAGCCTTGGAAAAATCTCTATCAGTATCTTGTTAACCTTGGTTTTATTTAAACTAGATTATAAATCTGAAATGAACCAGGACATACTGATGCAGAATATGTAACTGAGGTTCAATTAAAATAACAACTATGTCTTAAATACTGATGAATCAAAGAGCTTTTTCTGGCTGACAAAGCAAATCTCACACACTTTCGAAAAGGAAGCAATATTAATTAGCTTTGGACCTGGATAATAAATTGCAGCTTGCAGTTGTCCAAGATTTGTGGACTTTAGATCCCAAGTGTTGATTTTGTTCCACTGTATTAGTGGTTGCGCCTGGCAGAGGAAACGCTGCAGCAAAGGCAGGGCAACAGAGACTCAGTAAATGCTCACAGATACAGGTCAACCTCCTGCAGTTCCTGCTGTTAATGCTGCCCAGAAAGAAACATCCAGAGATGGATCAGCAAGGCAGCTGGGCAGCTGAGGCTGCCACAGGAAAATCCCAAGGAATCTGATATGTGAGAGAGGAGAACTGTCCTCTGTTATTACTACAGTTTGCTAGTAGGACCAAAGGTTTGAGCTGCCACCTTTAAGGATACAGTTGTTACGAATGAGACATGTTTTCAGCATGCTGGATAGTGTCAGTCTTTATAGCTACATCAATGGCATACATGCAGAAGCCCTTTAAGGTTTAACCCAGGGAACTCAGAAGCACCTGATGGATTTTGCAAATGATGGATTTACATGCTTTGATTTTTCCTAAGTGCCACGCTGGGTACCTACAGACATCTGGAAATCTTGCAGGACATAGTTCTGAAAACCCTTCCTATCTGAAGATAACATACCCTACTAGACACAAATAGTACTTTACTCTTTTCTGTCTGCTTCTTACTGGTACCTTCCACAAGCTTGAAATCAACTCCAATTTGGTGGATCATCGTATTTTTCATTTCAGGAGCCTATTAATTATGTAATATAATGAAAAAAAATCTTTATTATCTTGCCTAAAGCAAATTAGTAAGTCCCTGGTTAGTTTCTGACATTCCAAATAATAATTTAAATAGTTACCATCTTCTATTCTGCTTGGTTATACTGATACCTAATAATGAGATTACCATGATAAATATGATAATCAAAAATACTTACAATTAAGATTGGTGTGATGCAAGATCAGGATATCTGATCTTAGATGAAGATTTGAAGATGGAAAAGTTTAATTATGATATTGCTTGGCTGAAATGAACACATCTTTAAAATGTGTTAGTTTATCTAACATCCTGGTTGTTTTTTTCCCCAAGAAAACACTGTACATTTAAACAGTGAATATTTATTTCCTAGTTCTGTATTAAGAATACAGATTGTCCTTTTTGTGCACATTATTTCTAATTAAGCTAGCTATTACAACTGTTTCTGACAAAAGAAGTGTTGGCTTTGAAGTACCTTTACATGAGAATAGTGCCTGCAAGAAGCGGAGCTCAGATCCACTCTAACAGGAACACTACAAGAAGGCTGCGTTGCCCGTAAGGCTATTTACATAATTTGCAGTTCTGTCTGCAGTAACTAGTGCTGTCAATATCAGCATTACTAGAATAAAAAATGGCAACTCAAGTTAAAATAAAGACCCAAATTTAACAGGACTATATAAAGTGAACCTGGTCTGGAGGGAGTGTGTCGCTGCACATGGCTGAGGGGAAACTACATGAACTTTAAGGTCACTTCACGCCCCACCCATTCTATGGCACTGTGATTAGTAACAGATTATTCCTTCCATGACATTGCCAGGACCTGCTTTTAACCCCAAAACTCAAATTCAGTACTAAAATATTCCATGAATCCTGAAAAAGATCACAAGTATGAATCAGAAAATAAAACGTATGCCAAAAAAAAAAAGGACTTCAATGTCTTAACTTTCCCCTTTTATATTGCAAAGCGTTTATTTGGTCATTTCTCATTGTTAGTTCACTATTTTCAGTGTACTGTGAATGTTAGCTCATGATTTTTCCATTGAGAGAAGTAGGATACGGAAATTACATCAGCAGTTGGTAAGCATGGGAAATTAGGTCAACTAAACGTTTTAATTAATGGGTAAAGAATCTGCAATATTGGGCCTACTCTGGTTTTAATCAATTCCTTAAGAATACTGTGGTGGTGGGGAAAAGAAATCCACATACAGTTTTATTTTGTGAACCACTGCACTTTTCTAACTGGTTAGACAAAAGCTTACCTGAGCCATTACTTTATCTCTAACAATGACCAGTATGGGTCACTGGGGAAGCAGTCTTCCAAATTAAATACTATTTTATTTTGCCAGCTATACCAACACTTTAATCTCTTCTTTTTTCTGCACTGTCCACTTTTCAGACCAGTATACACAGACAAATCTCAATGAACTTCTGGAGCAGAGTCAGACTGGAGGCCTGTGACTAGCGGTGTTCCCCAGGGCTCAGTGTTGGGTCCAGTCCTGTTCAATATCTTCATTGATGACCTTGATGAGGGAATAGCATCCACCCTCAGCAAGTGCCAATGATACAAAGCTGGGAGGAGTGGCTGACACGCAGGAACACTGCGCTGCCATCCAGAGACCTGGACAGGCTGGAGAGCTGGGCAGGGAGAAACCAGATGAAATTCAACAAGTGCAAGTGTAAAGTCTTGCACCTGGGGAGGAATAACTGCATCTATCAGTACAGGCTGGGGGAGGTCCTACTGGAGAAGAGCTCTGTGGAGAAGGATCTGAGGGTCCTGGTTGACGACAGGTTGGCCATGAGCCAGCAGTGTGCCCTGGTGGCTAGGAGAGCCAATGGGATCCTGGGGTGCATCAGGAGGAGTGTGTCCAGCAGGTCTAAGGAGCTGATCCTCCCCCTCTACTCTGCCCTGGTCAGGCCCCACCTGGAGTATTGTGTCCAGTTCTGGGCTCCCTGATATAAAAAGGACAGGAATCTCCTTGAGAGAGTCCAAAGAAGGGCTACAAAGATGATTAAGGGCCTGGAGCATCTTCCCTATGAGGAAAGGCTGAATAAGCTGGGACTGTTCAGTCTAGAGAAAAGAAGATTAAGGGGAGACCTAATTGGTGTTTACAATTATCTTAAGCATGGGATGCAGGGCAAGTTAGCCAGCCCCTTTTCAGTGGTCTGTGGAGACAGGACAAGGGGCAATGGCTGCAAATTGGAGCACAGGAAGTTCCGCACCAACATGCGGAGGAAATTTTTCCCAGTGAGGGTGCCAGAGCCCTGGGACAGGCTGCCCAGGGAGGTGGTGGAGTCTCCTTCTCTGGAGATATTCAAGACTCGTCTGGATGCCTATCTGTGCAGTATGAGCTAGGGAGCTGCTTTGGCAGGGGGGTTGGACCCGATGATCTCTTGAGGTCCCTTCCAACCCCTACAATTCTGTGATTCTGTGATTCTGTAACTTAGCATTAGCTTGAATACAGACATTACATCCAGCCAGTTGTTTTCTGCTTCGTTGGGCAAAGCATAAAAAAACCCACAAAACTCAAATAAACAGGTTTTCCATGAAACGAAATGTGTGGAAAGCTTGCACATTAGCACATTAATTAAAGAAAACCAAAATCATAGTTTTTGACAGAAGACCAAGAGTATCTCCCTGATCTCACTGCCACTTGTAGCAACTTTAATTGGAGTAATTCTAACATAGTAAGCAGGGATACACCTTCAAGCAAGAGGAAAATTATGATGTAAGAAAAAAGAACAATTACTCAGAATTTAGGAAACAAACCATGTGATGGCTGCACCCATATCAACACATTCAGGGTCGTTCTTGAATGTAAAACTGTTAAGTATTTGCTAATTAGACAGGAATTCCAATCAACTTTTGAAACTAAGCAAGTCCTTTTTTATTTTGCTGTCAAATCATCAACTCTTTCTCATTCTGATGAACTGCAATTCAAAAAAGTTAATAATGGAGGGATATTTAGTAGAGGTTTACCAAGTGAAAAAGTTTCAATTCTTTTTTTTTCAAGAATGACAACGGTGAACATTTGTCACTGCTATCTTGCATTTACTTGACAATCAATCCAAAACATCCACATCAGCTGAAATCCTCACTACTTGGTGTTCAAGATACAGATTTAATGTGAGACTTCCCATTTCTTTAATTGTGTTTAGAGATACCTGAAATTACAGCACCTTGACGCTTGCCATACTGTGGCTCAGGATCAACTTGTATCTCAAATTCATATCCATTTTTCGCTAAAGGTATAGCTGTCCTCTACTGTAGCTCCGTGTCCCTGTAAAAACAGTATTGTCATTGCTAGTAACATGCTGGAGACTGCACCAGTTTTGCAAGTCCACAGGGTCGAGGCTTGTCAGGCTTACTTTGAACATTTCTTGGCCTGCCTGCACCTTTTTGGGATCTTGTTTAGGCATAGTAATATTTTTCCTAATATATTTAACTTTTACTTCTCTTTTTCTTACACTACAACTGTACTTTTTATATACAGTAGTGACATGCAGTTATTCAGATATGATGGAACATTCAGTAATGGCATAAGGTACCAGGTAGATGAATACAAGCCTGGTCTGGTAGCAGAAGCCTTGAGAAAGAGAACAAAGGGTGTAGTGCAAAGTTGTTGTCATGAGTTGATACAAAAAGGTGGAGAAGCTGGCATGGGAAATCCAAGGGCTATAAACAACTCATCAATAGAATCATAGAATCAGCTGGGTTGGAAGAGACCCCTTAGATCATTGAGTCCAACCATAGCCTAACTTTGACTAGTCCACCTCTAGATCATGTCCTTAAGGACTTCATCTACATGCCTTTCAAATACCTCCAGGGATGGTTACTTCACCACCTGCTTGGGCAGCCTATTCCAATGCTTGACAACCCTTTCAGAAAAGAAATTATTTCTGATATCTAACCTAAATCTCTATTGGTACAATCTGAAAACATTCCCTCTCATCCTATCGCTTGTCACCTCAGAGAAGAGACCAACCCCAACATCTCTGCAACTGCCTCGCAGGTAGCTGTAGACAGCGATAAGGTCTCCCCTCAGCCTTCTTTTCTCAAGACCAAAAAGTTCCAGCTCCATCAGACTTGTGCTCCAGACCTGTGTACCAGACCCCTCACCAGCTTTGTCGCCCTCCTCTGTATGTGCTGCAGCATCTCAACATCCTTCCTGTAGTGAGGGGCACAAAACTGAACACAGTACTCAAGATGCGGCCTCACCAGAGCAGAGTACAACAGAGCTATCACTGCCCTACTCCTGCTGGTTACGCTATTCCTGATATAGGGCAGGATGCCATTGGCCATCTTGGCCACCTGAGCACACTGAAGGGCCAGTTAAAGAATACCTACACTGAGCTGAGCAAAATGAAGGTAATAACGGACTATATCCAAAATATGTAAAACCTACCAAATACAGTCAACTTGGATGTAATGTAAACTGGCAGACCAATGAATAAATAACAGGGTGTGCAATATTAGCAAACATATAGAGATGGCTCAAAGTGTATCCTAAAGAAGGGGAAGTAAACCATCAACACCAATATCATACTGCATGTAGTGAAGAAGAGCAAATAACCCCAGCATCAACATTTCACTCCTCAGTGACAGACTTGGAGCACTGGTGGTTTGCAATGTTCTCTCTTCCTTTTTCCTCAAGGCAGAACTAGCATTGCTGACCTTAGCAAGAAGAGGCAGTGAAAGGATCAGCAGAGAAAAAGAGGCAGATTCCAGGAATCATGTGCACATCAGTTTTCTTTGTGTTATTTGAGACTTTTTCTGAAATTGTATCCTTTATATTCTTTTGCTCTAACAATTAGATCTGGACTAATAAGAACTCTTTGATTACATGCTTCTATTATACTAAAAATAAATTCACAGCTTTACATAAGAAGTGTTTCCTTTTTGTTCATACCAAAATTTAAAACACAATACCCATCATCTAGAATTTATTTAAACATTTAAATTTTATTTACAATTTCATGACTAGTGCTCCTTAATGTCTCATGTTATTTTTCATGGCAAGGATGTTTTGATAGCTGTTGTCAGATGTAATATTTCTACTTGATTTTCCTAAAACCTGTATTATCACATATACAGGAACATCACATGACTGAGGATTGCAAATACAGGACAAAGATGCATAGGTGACCACAAAGAACCAGCTCTCAGCTTTTACCTACCTACAAGGCATGTTCTTTTTCCTCAGTGCATGCATATAAAAATGGTATTTGTACTTGCGTGGACAGGGAAATTTGAAAGATTTATGTATGGACTTTAATATACAGAAACAACGCTAAAACAAATCAATGGAATGATTTCTTGTGCACATTCTTCTGCTGGAAGTGCTTATATAGTCAATTATCTGTTTTGCCATTTGTTTCTAATAGTCTTCATAATGTGTAAACTATGCTTTAGAAAACAAGACAGTTGCTGGCCTGGACTACTGACTAATGCGTAGTTTAGTGTGATGTTGCTACAGCAACCAAAAAGATGGAATAGCATGCCATATATCATTTACACATTACTTGGAACATACAGCTTTCTAAAAGCCATTAACCAAGCAGAGGTGCTGCAATGGAGGAGACAAAGATGTCTTTAAAGCATTCTAAAATAGTTTCCATTGTTCTGAAGGTCCAGGGAAGTAAATCAAAGTAATATGCAGTACAAGTAAGAGTTAACTATTTAAAAATAAAAGAGCCTTCCTTTTTTTAACCCATGATATGAGCATTTCTCAGGTTCCAGTTGCCAAAACATGCTGCTAGATCATCAACAAACCAAGACTTTTTACTTTAGACTTCTAAGCAGTGATTCTTTGTGGACTGCCCTGTGGCATGCAGAAATCCTGTAGACCCCATGTTGCACACAGCAAAACAGCTCCTGTCTGAATGAAAGCTTGAGAGGTTTACAAAATGGAGTCTATGACCTTGCTCCAGGGGTCCTCCTCAGCAAGTACATATACCTTCATTGGTCCTCCAGTACAAGCTAATCTCCTCTTTTACTGCTTGGATATATGCAAACTAACGTGAAAACAAATACAGTATGTGTTTGTGTGATGGTAGTGGTGGTGATGGGCAAATGTAGCAGACAAACTGGGAAAAATCACATTGGAAATTTTCATATTTTAATGAAGCTGTTTATGCATTGAGTTTGCACGTGATCTGGAACACATGCAGTTTATAATAGTATTGTGAAAAAAGTACCCATGATCGGGTTAACATTTTAGATTCACCAACAGGGTGCACATTTTGGATAAGAAAGTGAACAAAACATCTGGGAACAAGTCTGGGGATGTTTTCCAGACCACAGCAGAAAGATTAATGACCTAAGTCTGTCAGGCTAAAATGGAAGCTTACAGAGTGACTGGATAAGGTTTTGATTTAAGAAAAAAAAGAAGAAGAAAGAAGAGCAGTAAAACAATCTATAGAGTGAATAGGCCTGCTGCTCATTGTCAAAACTGATATAATTATTTGCTTATGTATAAACACAAGAGTGTTTCATAATTATGTAAAAGGAACATTTTGTTCTGCCAGCAAGAGAAGAAATTCTGTAAGCAATGGAGGATGCCCAGTCTTTTTCTACATCTGAAGTACCAGAGGGTTCCTGGCAGCAACATTCAGCAGAGAGACAAGTTTCTGCATGTTCAAGACACTCCTAGAGAGCGCCAGTGAAACCTATTGAGTGCCCAGTGCTTACTATACTTTCCACAGCATCCTCCTACACAGTGGAGAACATGCATCCCTTTCATACATCGTTTCAGGGATGAAGGCAAAGGCAACATGAATCCAGGTGGAGTATAGCACCTTCCTTATTTTAAGATGTCTGTGCAGGTAGGATGAAGTTTTTGAAAATGCCATCTACCACATAGACAATGGTGCCTGTATGCCACAAATGGACTGGACACAAGGGAACTACGAGTACCACAAATCTGAGGACAGGGACATCTGGAAGAGGAGTAGGGAAGAAGAACTCTAGGTAGAGGTTCTCATTTTGGGGAAAACTACACTGCGTGTAACCATGCATGAATTCATAACCATAATGTGATGGAGAAGAATAAAAAGGTCTTTCAAAATATACTGAGGTATTTCCTCAGAGAGTAGTAGCAAAAGTTCTATTCACACAGCTGTTGGTATCCTTTTACCATGATACATCACTGTTCCAACAAAATCTTCCCTAGCCACCAACTCATCTAGGTTTACAATTGAGAACCAATAAGATACAATTACCAGCTAAATCCATCCAGCTAGGACACCCCTGTCTCTTCCTGGCAAGGAATGTCATGTTGTAGAGTCTACTACAACTACTTCTACTACTGTGGAGCCTCTACCCAATCTGTTAGTTGGCCTACATTCCATTCCCTCTGGAAAGAGATATCTGACAAAATTTAGCCAATGTCGAAAAGTGCTCCAGTGAGCCTGTTTCATTATCACCCAACACCAAGGACAAAGATCCCAAGACAGTGCAACAAATCATGGCTCTGGAAGGAGTCCCTAAGGATGCTACAAAGGGTGGGGCAGAGCACTGAATCAGGACAGAAGCTCAATGCCATGCCTAGTCATGCTCTTAAAGCAAAATCTCCACTGCAATGCTTGCTGAATGTGCTTTGAGCCACCAAGGAAATCGTGTGCTAGCAAGTAGGTACATGCTAAGTTGTCAGAGATGCTCTGGCCAAATGGAGGGGGCTGATTAGATTGACAAGGACTGGCAGCCTTGCCACATGTTTTTTCCAAAAAATTATTTCAGGTGGAGGCCAGGGACCCTGTCATATCATGCTATCTTTTCTTGTAAGGCATTCCAGGCTGCAGACGTAAACTCTTTGCTCAAACACTGATACACAGCCTGACAAAGGGACTCCTGGCTTTGCTTGAGGGCATCATGAACTGAAGTCAGGCCCACAGTGTCCTAGAGAAGATAGGGCACCACCAGTTGTACATGCTAGAAATAGCATATACAGGTACAGAGCAGCAGAACAGGGTTACACAATGTAAGGACCGATATAAATGTAATTTTTGGGTCTCTACTGAGTTTCAGCTTTTTAGGAAGCTGCTTTGTCTTTGATAGAAAAGCAACATGGAAGCAGGAAGGGTCTGAGCAACAGTGAAAAAGGGAAAGGAAAAGGAAAATAAAAAGGTAAAAAGAAAAAGAACAAAGAGAAAAAGAAAAAGTAATGTGAAGTGAAGAAGAGAGAAGAGAAGAGAAGAGAAGAGAAGAGAAGAGAAGAGAAGAGAAGAGAAGAGAAGAGAAGAGAAGAGAAGAGAAGAGAAGAGAAGAGAAGAGAAGAGAAGAGAAGAGAAGAGAAGAGAAGAGAGAGAGAAGAGAAGAGAAGAGAAGAGAAGAGAAGAGAAGAGAAGAGAAGAGAAGAGAAGAGAAGAGAAGAGAAGAGAAGAGAAGAGAAGAGAAGAGAGAGAGAAGAAGAGAAAGAAGAGAAAGAAGAGAAAAAAGAGAAAAAAGAGAAGGGAGAATGAAGAAGGAAGAAGGAAAAAGGAAGAAGGAAGAGGGAAAGGAAAGAAGGAAAGGAAATGGAAAAAGGAAATGGTAAAAGGGAAAAGGGAAAGAAAGGAAACACTGCTGGCACAAGCCACTACAGGCAAAATCTCATTCAGGAACAGCCAAATGTCCTATGTGCCCCATTAGACTACGTCTTGGGCTGAGCATTTTCTGAGCTCATACAGAAATTAAGGCTATCTAAGCGTGCATGTTAAATCTAAGCAAGTTCTCATTTATCATAAAAAGGCTGAAATAAAACCCAGGAGAAAGACTATTTTCTATATCACAATGGATTGACCTTAGTCAGCTGTCAAATGCCTACTGAAAAACTCTGACTTAAACCCCTCTTCAACAAAACAGGAGGTAAAAATAAGATGAAAAAAAGATAATCAGGTTGAGATAAAGACAGGGATATCACCTACCAATTACCATCTTGGGCAAAACAGATTCAACCACAAACCCCTTTTTCCCAGGCTCAACTTCACTCCTTCACTCCTGATTCCTCTACTCCCCATCACCGACGTGGTCCATGGGATGTTGGGGTGAGGGGGATTATCATCAGCTTGCACTAGTTCATCTTTGACACTCTTCCTCCTCATGCTTTTCCTCTGTACCACTCCTGTGCTCCAGCAAGAATCCTTCCTTTGGGCTGCAGGCCTTCAAGAACTTGCTCCTGTGTAGGTTCTGCTACAGGTTGCAGTTCCTTCAGGAGATATTAATCTGCTCCAGCATGGGGTTGCCCACTGGCTGCAGTATGGTTATCTGTCCCACTGTGCTCTCTTCCACAAGCTGCAAGGGAGTACCTTCATGGTCTGCAAAGTGTTAAGCTGCCTTCAAATAATATTATGCAGGCTACTATTAAGTTGATTTTGTGGACAATACTTGTAAACCTTATATGACCAGACAGTGCACCCAGTAGATATGGAATTGTTGGACTGAGTCTAAAGGAGGGCCATGAAGAGGATGAGAGGGCTGGAGCACCTCTCCTATGAAGACAGGCTGAGAGGGTTGGGCTTTTTCAGCTTGGAGAAGAGAAGGCTCCACAGAGATCTTATTGCAGCCTTCCAGTACCTGAAGGGGCCTACAGGAAAGCTGGAGCAGGACTCTATCAGTGGTGTAGTGATAGGACAAGAAGTAATGGCTTTAAACTTTAAAGTGGCTTTGAAATTTAAAATGGCATTAAAACTTTAAATGGCTTTAAAAGAGGGTTGATTTAGTTTAGATTTTTGGAAGAAATCCTTTCTTGTGAGGGTGGTGTGGCACTAGCACAGGTTACCCAAAGAAGTTGTGGATGCTCCCCTCCCCGGCCTCACCCAGCAGTGTTCAAGGTTGGGTCTTTAGGCAACCTGGTCTAGTGGAGAGTGTCCTAGATCATGGCAGAAAATTGGGACTAGATGGTCTTTGAGGTCCCTTCCAACCCAAACCACTCTATCATTCTACGATATATCTGATAAGAAGCTGTCATTAGAATGGGGGGACAGAAAAGCTAAGCATAAACAGTAAGAATCTAGGTCACAATATACATGCCCTAACTGTAGATCTCTGTCTGCGTGGGAATGAGTTAACAGCACAGTCCTACAGGGAGACACTGAAGTCCTGAAATACGTGAATCACAGTATTTAATAAAGTATATAACAAAGCTGAACATGAATTGCTTAGAGTAGCTTGTAAATTACCAGAGTATGATGCAATGCTGTCAGGACTTTTCCAGAGAATAGCTATTGTTATATATATGTCTCAAGAAAACCTCTAGCCCAACTGGTCATGTTGCCTCTGTGGAAAGCAGCAGTAATGTCAAAAGCAATGAACAATTAATGGATGGCTTTGAGCATGTTTGCTATAGAAAAGTTATAGGAGCAGAGCTTGCCAACAGTAAGTTAGCCCCAAGTCTTTAATGAGTACATTGTGGCCTACTCACTTCTGGATCAGTATGGGTACCCAGGAACAGCTCTGAAAAGTCAAAATAGCAAATCCTGAATTCATTAGATAAAGCTAGGAATGGCTTTCCACATCCCAAAATTATTATCCTGCTAGTAATAATCCAGTACCTAAAAAAGAATGTGGTCTAACTTCAAATGCTAGTGGGACCTCAGTGTTGCCATCCTTCTACACTTGGTGTGCTGTGTGTGAAAATGTCAGGGAGCAATTTTTGCATCAGAGCCCCAGAAATACTGAACTTGCCTGACTTTGCATTCAGCCAGCCTTCATTGTGTCCTTTTCCAGCTTCACAGGCACCTGGCTTGTTGAGAGTAAGCTGACACAACAAAATCAAGTGTGGACATTTAAGGTAGGAAGTAGGGCACTCTGAGGCTTATGCGTGGAGATTATGGAACACAACTAATACAAGAGAGCAAGTGCTAGGTGGATCTTGCTAGAAGGAATGCAAGATTTCTACAACTGCTTTTGCTTTACCTAATAAAATGTCACAAGTCTTCTCTTTTTTTACCCTTCCATTTCTCTCCACCACCCATCTGCAGGGAGTGAGTGAGCAGGTCTGTGTGGCTGAGCTGCCAGGTGGGGTTAAACCACAACACGCCTAAAGGCCCTCATCCTGTTTGGACAGAGCTGATGGAACTTGGAGGTGCTTAAGCACCTCTAAGCAGCTTAGATCCCATAAGATGAAGCAGTTGTCTCAATAACCATTAACTGCCAGCATCAGCACTAGGAGGTAAGGCAGCTGAGAGAGATGTACATAAGCCCTGACCTGGGGAGACTGGACCCAACATATCTGTTACCAAAACACAAAGAGCAGGTACTAAGCCCAGTGGAAGGATGATCTCCATAGGGAAAATGGTGCCTAATCTACATGGTGGAGTACACAGCCTAGGCACAACATTTCGAAAACATGTGCAGTAGTGATTACTAATGGATTTTAACAGAGAAAGATTTAATCAACAAATTCAAATCCTGAGCTACTGTGACAGCTGAAAGCAAATGGAATTATCAAGACATTCCTCCAAAATGAGTATGTATCAACAGTAGGCAAATATATCAAAACTAGTAAATAGCAGCCTGGGTTAACAAAAACAAAACAGAATTAACCAAACAAAACCAGTGCTATGGCATTAACAAAAAAAGTGCGCTCTAGTACGGGAGGAGTTTTTGATTGCCAGGAAAAGGTAAATAAGTGTTTATATGGCTTCAGCTTTTTCCCCTTGGACATCAAGACAGCATCTGCATCCTCTAAAAGCAATGGTTTTGGTAAGGTGTGACTAGTCAGCTCCTGAACAGCAATGCATTACGTCTTGGATTGCCCCATCCTAGAAAGTCTGTTAACACACTTGCTTTCTCTAAGCCCCATCATCTCCTGAGAGCAAGGGAAAGCTTCACCTGATTTCAGATACCTCCCCCAGGACCTGAGACTGTTCAATGAGAACATTGCCTGACAAGTATATCCTCCTATTTCTGAATCCAAAAAAGTTTTTTGTATTTATTTAGTGCTCTTTTTTTCTTGTTTTATTCCCAGACTTGACTATACAACTATGTCACTCTGCCACAGTCCTAGAAATGCATTACTGTAAAGAAAGCATGATCCTCAAATGCAGACACTTCATTTTCTCCAGGTCTATTGTTCTTACAGTTCGTGTAAAGCTTAATGAATGCACACTCACAATAAATTCTTAAAGCCCAATCTGTAATAGTTGCACTTCATGGGCTAAGCATATGAAGTATTCATAAAGTCATGACATTCTTTTTAGATACTCTTCAGCAATCCTCTATGTATCACCATCTTTTCTTGACACAATAAAACTGAAAACCGGGACACCTCATGCTCACACACAGAAAGAGGAACAGCTGCAGACATGGCAAGGGTTGCTGTTGATAAATTCATGTCAAGTCTGATTGTTAATGTAGAGAATGGCATCAATCAGTAGCTATTTGCAATTGCTTTAGAAAAGGCTTTTCTTTTTCTTTTTTTTTTTTTTTACTTTTTCTTATTGGTACTACCATCATACAGAATAAATCTGATCTTGATCATGCTGTTCCAGATGCCCACAGAGATTAGCCTTATCTGAAAGAGTTTATAAAGACTCTGAAAGATGTTTCACTCTTTGAAGTTTTCTATCCTAAATGACAAAAGCGAAATCAAAGACTTTGTACTTTGAAGTGGGAAGTTATTTCATCACTGTAGACTGGAGACTTAGATAATGGAAGACAATGATCAAAAATCTTTGAATGTTACACGAGGGAGAACAGGAGCAGAGAGAAGACTGCAGAGAAACACAGGTTAGTATACCTTTAATTAGTGGTATTCTTATGGAAATAAGGGCAGACTTGGAAGGTCTTGTAAATTTAAGTTTCAGACGAATAGGACTCTTACAAAACTCAGAATATCAAAAGCTGCCTTTTCTAGATTCAAATCTCATGTACAGGCATAGCGAATTTGAAGAGATAAATATGTTTTCATCTTTAGAAGCACAACACAAAAGTGGATCTATGTTTTAAATTTAATTTAAACTGATCAAGTTAAAGCAGCCACTACTAATCAAGTTTCACTCTTCAACAACTAAGTAACTAAAGTAACAACATGGCTTGTACAGCAAAATATAGAGAGAATTGTTTTGAACTTCACACATTTACATGTCATTTCTACTTCAATATAAAGCAACACACTTTTTATAATTTCTTTAAAAATATGAAACCTCTAGAATATTTATTCTTTAAAGTTTTCTTTTTGTTCTATTCTCCTGTAAAGAAATGTCAGGTGTTTTCTAACTGTAGTGAAAAAGATTAATCACCTACACAAGTAAACTCCTAAGAATGACTCGGATACAACCTTTTTCTTCACCTGTCATAATCTAGACTTGACTGACTTTCAGGATACTGAAACTCAGGACAGTGGGCAGCATGAACAAGGAATTACATCAGTGACATTCTGTAAGACTACGTCAAGACTGGTGATGGACAGTCCCATAATTATTTACTTAGTGACTAGAGTGTCTCCCACTCTAGTCACTTAGTAAATAATTTGAAATTTGAAACTTTGTTCTTTGGGATAAATACAGTTTTAATATGTTAATGCAGAATAAATATTGGAAAATCTGTAAAATTAAACCAGCAGAGAGTTCGGATCACCCAAAGACTTTTTGAGAGACCAAGTATATAATTTCAATTTACTTTACAGAATAATTCCACTGTATTATGATGACAAGTACATTTTTCTTCTAAGGCCAGCTCATTGTAAATGTAAACTGTTTTCAGATGAGATTTTTCTTTAAATATCATACTTCATCATTCATTAACCATGTTATTGCCCTGTACATGCTAATTGAGTGAAGGCTAGAACTGGAATTTGTTAAATATATGGGTTTTTTTTAATACATATGATCTTTTAAAAGCTTTATGAGTTTCAATTAAAACCACCATCCCATATGAACTGCTACAAATTCTGTTGTGTTTTTTTACAGCTGGTTAACAAGTATGTGAAAGGGAAGATTCAGGCTCTTTTCCATTCATAGCAGATAGAAAGCAGAGCACAAGACTGCCTACTGCTAATGCACAGCATAGCTCATCTGTGAGAATGTTCCATTAACTGTGTGTGAAAGGACATACCATAAATTATGCTTATGATCCCCACGCACTGGGTAAATCCAACTCTAAGAAAATATCCATCCTTCTCCAAACACACCATATTCTTGTTTCTGGAGACAGCAAAAGGTGTTTAGAGTTGTACTATTTGATTCTCTATCTACACTACTGAGATCATAAAAATCAGACACTGTAGGCACTGGAGGATAAGTTTAGCACACTCTGGTCCCATCAAAACATTTAGTATTTCACTGCAGTTACAGCTCTGAGCTAATGCAAGCTTTTACAAAGCTGACAGAGCTCTGATGCATCCTTTCTCTCTTCTCCCTGGCTGCGGATTTTCTTGCCTGGGCTTAGGTCAGCTTCCATAATGGTGGAAACACCTAGCTTTTAGGACAGGTTTTCTAGAAAGCTCTGCTGAGAAGCCTCAGTGGGTGCTCTCCCCCCATTTTGCTCCACAGTACCTTTTAAGCTGAGGGGCTCATACTTGGCCACCATATGAGCTATGCTGCAGTGAAGATGCAGCTCTGCCTGTGCTGGGCAAGGTACCCACTGATCTGGATGCTGACCTTGAGCCTTGAATTCAAGCTCCTGGCCTGATCTCTGACCTGCCTCATCTTTATGGATTTCACTGGCCATCTGGACTGATGGCTGAACCCGGTTACCATCACTAGACTTATTCAGGCACTGTGGGGCTGAGCCCTTGCACAAATTATGAACACACCTAGCCACGACACAGTCACAAACTTCTGTCTCTATCTAGTTTCTTGCTGGGCACTATATCAGGTTTGAGACTTCAGCTGGGGCATTTTGACAATAGGGCTAAGTGGAATAGTGAAGTGAGATGGTTTCACTTCCCTCACCCTCTTTGCTTCTGGGCACGTGCTCCCACATCTCCATGTGCCAGATGAGCTCTAAGCTGACAAACAACTAATTTGACAAAGAACTTCTGTCAGCTTGGAGAGTTAAATTGGCTTTGCATGAGGTCCAGTGAGCACCTAAGATGGTGCAAAGAAGGTAGTGCTCACTGGTGTGTAGGAATAAAGGAGCAGAGTGGGGAGTGGATAAACAGGACCTCCCCTGCTACAGAAGATGTCACTAGCTTAAATGAGCCACTGCATCAAACCTAGAATTTGCATGGCTGACCACTGTGAAGTAAAATTGTGATGTGTTACATTTCTTGAAGAGTTTAAGGGAGACAAAACAGAGAAAATAGTTCAGCTCCTTGAACAGTATGCATAAATGTACGTGTTCTCACCAGGCTTTCTAGACAAGTAAGTTGGTAGCTTTGGGTAAAGTAAAAGCAAAGACTGAGCATGGAAGCAAAGGAAGACAAAAAGGTTGATTCTTTACTTTCCACCAGCAGGCAATGTCCAGCCGCTTGCTGGGAAGTTGGTCTTCAGTACTGCTCCAGAAGGCAAATGCCTAATAATGACTGCCCCCACCTCTCTTCCTTTCTTTTAGCTCTTATTGCTGAGCAGACACTACCTTGTATAGAATATCCCTTTGGTCAGCTTGGTTCAGTTGTTTTGGCTATGTCCTCACGCAGCTTCTTGCCCACCCTCAGCCTACTGGCCTTTGGAGAGGGCATGTTAGAGAGGCAGCCTTGATGGTGAGTCAGCACTGCTCAGCAGTAGTCAAAACAGTGGTATGCTACCAACACCTTGCTGACTACCAGAGCACAGCCACTCTTAGGGCTGCTATGGGGAAAATTAACTCCATCCCAGCCAGACTCAATACACTCAGCCAAACCAGCCTTTCCTCACCTTATCAATGACTAAACATATCAGACTGCACTCCGCAGAAGCCAGGCAATCTGCCTAACCCACCAAACTACAGAATCTTGTTATGTTTTGATGATTAATGGTTATACAGTTTTCTTTATTGAAGAAAATTATTACACAAGGGCTCCAAGAGTTCTGTGGGAAATGCATTAACACCAGAAGTGTTTATGTAATTACTACTCCCACCCGTGTTCACGTTGCGTATTTCCACTGTGTTGAACACAGTGAAGAATGTTACCAAATGCCTGATCAAAAAAAATGAGGTAAAGAACTATGAGAATAGTGTGAAAAGCTTATTTCCATTGTACAGTGTTGGGCTATGGAAACATGTATAGCACTTCTCCATCCTTCGTTATTTACTCTGGCAGTTAAACACGCATGTTCTCTAAGCAAAGATCCCAAAACCTTTAACAGGAGTTATACACATAGAAGAAAAGCAATAGTGCATATAAAGAAAAACACATGTTCCCAGCAATTGACCCACTTACTGATGTAGTAACCTGCACCAAAAGGTCAACAAAATAGAGCGTCATAAACTCATTAACAGTTAGCACTAGCATGGGCAAAAGTGAACTCTGAAAACGAGTCTGGAAGTTGGTATTATACCTCATTGTCTTTTGCCTTTCCTCTAATATTTTCCCAAGGAACTCCCTTCACTTGCACATGTTTGGAAAGACAGTCAGGAAAGCTGTGGGAACACTGGCCAGACCTGTCCTGCCAGTGCCGCTCAACCATCCTAACTGAAGTTAGGATTGCTTGAGGGGATCTTGGCTTCCCCAGCTGCAATTCCTTCCCACCACAGGCAGCACCTTAGCCTCACAAAGGCATAATTAAGCTTTTCATATTTGTTACTGATATGCTAAAAGCCCAAGAGTGAGAAAATCTAATACCCCTGCATACATGAACCAGCTCTGACCACTGCCTAGACCTGCCATGAAAATATGTGCTTCAGGCAACCAAAAAAACAGCTGAACCTGGCAATTCCAAAGAGCTGACACTGCTGTCATGGTTCAATTTAAAAAAAAAATTTTTTTTAGTTAAGGTAGATCTGTAATGTATCAGCAATGAGTCATCCACAGGCTTCTCTGCAGATCCACCCTCACAGAGGTAACATGGAAAGTAGAGGCTAGAAGAAACCATCTGAGTCAGCCAAGCCACCTGCTATTATGAACAGCCATATTGCATAAGCCTGTTAATGATCTAATCAAGATACATTTTAAAAGTAGCTACTTCTTTGGCCCTGACTGTTCTTATTGGGAGGCAATCCAGTCTTTAATTGCTCTAACAGAAAAGAATCATCTTCCAATTTCCCACTAAAGTTTATTTTCTATTTACATCTAATTGTTTTTGTGGTTCACAGTTCAAAGAGTTTTTCAGTTTCTCTTCCTCCCTGTCTTTACTGTTACACTATCCCCTTGGTATTCTTCCTCCACTGTACAACATATTATGGAGAGACAGCAGACAGATGGATGGGGCTCTGGTGTGTCCCTGCTCATGGTCCATTCCAACCAAAACTAATCTATGGTTCTGTGATTTTATTCATTTGTGGACTTGCCAGGGAAAAAAGATTATTTTTAAGGTATCTTCTTGTAAATAAGGCTACTGGACTAGAAAGAGTAGAGCCTTTCTTTGCATCAGTTTTTATTCATGTTTCTTGAACAAAAATGAGCAGAACTGTACAAATTTTTTTCATGTGTTCACTTGAATTTTGCATAACATCACTAACACTCCTCTAATTCTGCTAGAAATAATTCAGCTAGGGAAGGCCAAAGATCCTAGGACTCTACTTGCCAAAGTAACTTACCCGTGTTTCAAACTGATGTTTATTTTTATTAGTCCACAATCAGACCTCGCATTCCACTCCACTGGATTTGCATTTTGTACTACTGAATTTCATCTTGTTTAGATTAATGTAGTTCTGAAGGTCACCTAGTTATTACCATACAGCACTTTGGTGTTGAGAATGCATTTTGCGTAACTGCGAAATTTCATCACAATATTCCTAGCTTTTGTGCCCAAGTGATTAAAACAAGTATTAAAGATTCAGATCCAACACTCACCCTGAGGAATTTCAAAGTTAACCCTCTCCTACAGAAGAGCTTCCCTTTCATTGCTAGTTTTATTATCTGCCGAGGTACAGCTCTGCAAATCCTTTTCTAAATCCCACTTTTCAATCCCACAGTTTCCTATGTGTCAATGAAATGTAACTCATCTAACTTTACTGAAGTTAGATGAGATTCACTACACTTCGATGTAGACAGGTTTCAGATTAGTCCAGCTCAAACTATTTCTGCATTTCATTCTACTCTCCCTTTGTTTCTGTTCTTGTCTTTACCGTAAAACAGTTGTTATAAAGTTCTGCATATTTTCTAAATTACTCTGAGTGCAAAGCTGTTCCCGTCTTTTTCTCCTTAACCCCCTTCTAATATAAATTCTATATACACAACATTCTTGAGTCATCTTGTAATATCCAAGAATGAGCAGACTTTATAATTACATGCTCTGCTTTCTTAGACCTCTTCCACACAGCTATGTGATGGAGATTGCCCATGACCCTACATTAGTAGATGACTTGGAAACTCAACAAATCATTTGTAAAAAGAAATCTTGTGTGAAACCTTGAAAACCCCAAAATACCAAGTGATTTATAACTGTAAAAATCAATGCTGGAGAAAGGTTAAATATATTCTGAATTCTGTATGAGTTTATGAAATGTAGAACAATGTTAAAACCCGACTGTGAGTTGCTGTGTGTTAGCAATTTAGGGCAGTGTTCTTGGATCTGTAGGCTGTATGTTTTGTATTAGCAGCCTGGCTTTCTGTCACTGTGTCTGAAACATCCTTGTTTTTGTGGTTCTCAGATCTTTAAAATTATATTCTGGTATTGTCTTACACAGATTTGCTTTAGCCCAGATGTTTGTCAATTCATCATTTCAGTTGCTTCAAAATTGTTCTGCAATTTTAAAAGCAAATGCTTTGTTTGGGTTTGGGTTTTTTTTTAAACTGAAATATCTTATTTTTCACATACAGAGTATCAAGCTATAAACTCACACATGGCTCTTTAGAGAACAAACTGTTGTAAAAAATCCACTTTTTTTTTTTTTTCCTCTGGAGATAATAGTTTCTAAAGAATAGAAACCTTTCATATAGACTTTCAGGGTTTGCTTGCCCAACTTTATACTGTAAACCTAAGGAAAATACTTGAAAAGAAATCACTTAGCATATATAGATGTAGCACTGCCTAGCTCAAAGAAAAAAACCACAAATAGTGAAATAACAGCTCCATTTCAAAGCCACAGGATGTTTCATGATATTAAGTAAAACTGACTTGCAAATATTCTTTTTAAGTGGACTTGATCCTAAATCTGCTTCTTAACAAAGTCTGAAATGTTTTTGCAAGTGTTTCCTCTGAAGACTTTCCTGTATCTCATTTCATTAAATAGAAAACCTAAATATTTAATAACACATAGGTCATTTATTCCAATACTTAAACTGTGCAGCAGGTACATTATTAAATTTAAAACACTGGGAGTTACTTTTCTTTGAGCAATGTTTCATTTAAAACTCAAATTCAAAGTTTCTATAAATTTTTTGGGTAGTAACAAGATACAGAAATATTCTGCAAACCCTAGGCTAACAGGAGTTTTACACCAGCAGTACTTTGCCCACTGATTAAGTTTCTAATCAAATACTCGTAGCAGGGATCTATCCCAGCACTCCACATACCATGCTTCTTACTTAAGGAATCCTCAAGCTGTTTGCAGACACAGAGTTCAAGGACAAATGGAAAATTCAGAACATCTAGTACTATTTGCACATCTGAGGCTAATACATTTAATCAATTTAGCCAAATAATTTGAGATAATATGTATCATCCAGAAAAAGGACAGAAGTAACACTGTTGTCTTACCAGGCTCTGTTCTCAAGCAGCCTCTGCTGATCTCAAAAACCTTCTCTGACTTGAAATCTCCTGGCTGAACTGCAGTGCTGTGGCTTTTCCCCTATCAATTCACACAAAAATACGTTTTGTCATTTTTCAACTTATGCTTTACTTCTCCCTATGGATGCCAACCAAATACTCCCTATTTAGACATAATCCCTGATAACTTATTTTGGAGGGAGAATCATGCTCAGAACAGAAATGGTATTGTTGACTTTAAGTTTTCCTGGGTTTAGCTTCTGGTCATCTGTTCTTATGACTTAAAAACTCAGAAGAAAAGGTTTTAATATTTTTTTCTCTATATGCAATTGCTTAAAAATTAAGTCACCTATTCTTTCTGAATAATCAGACTGAGAACCTGATGCTCCTCACATTAAGACGCCAACTTCAGCTCTCCCACAAATAGTGCAGATCCCTGCACCTGTCTTTCTTTAGCATGCAGGAATGTAGGAACATACCAAATACATGAGAATCCTTCTTGGAATGGTATACAGAGAGATTGTGAACAAAATTATCTTGTTATGGAGGCAAGGTTGGTGAGATCAGACAGTACCCAACTTGCTTGTCCTCTCTGAAGTCTCAGCAGTTCTCAGAATCAGTGATACAGTCTCCACTCTGTAAAAATTACCTTCATTACTCCTAGCTACTTGCCATTTTGTACCTAACTACTCTTATTGCACCATACAGCTGCCATGTGACCCAAACTGCCGTATATTAGCGCCTTCTTCTCATCCTTATTTACCTCCATGACAATCGTTGGCCTCTTAACTCTGGAGTGATTTAATGATTTCCTTTATCATAAAAAAATTAATCAGCAGAAGCAAAAGCAGTGTTGGTTGCTCCAGAGGTCTTCTGGAAACACCTCTAAAGAAACACTATTACCTTTGGAAATTAGTGTGTGTTTTAATCTATTTTTGAGGCACTCACTGCTTTAAACAGAACTTTGAAGAGAAAACTATGATATTTTCCAGAGAAAATATATTTCCCTGAACATTATATCATTAATGTAACTGAGACCTTCAAGAACACTTCCAAAGAAATCTTGCTTTGGCATTTAAAGGGGGCCCTATAGCTCAAGAAGAGCTTAGGATTCTTGTCCATTTTGGATTTGCTGTGGTTAACAAAATCAAATTCAGAACCAACTGATGTAATATGAATTTCAGCTATTCTGTGTTAGATCCTGTGACCTGTTCTGATCCAGCAAAGCTTGACTGCCAAAAAAAAGTTGGCTTATCTGTGCTTTTACACTGAACTCAACAGAAGTATCCCTAATGCCTTCTGCCTGCAAGATCACGTCCACTTTCTGTGAGCTGAGAGGATTAGAGGATATAATATAATTTCTCATACAGAAACATCAATGTATATTTGAAACAAAAATACTCGAGGACATGGACAAGATGAAACTGTACTAGTATTGAGCCCTTTAAAAATGCTTGTGAGGAGCCCTTTGTCTAATAAAAAAAATCTGAAATGCATTTTCATTCAGAAGAAAAGCAGTCTTTTCTTGTGAAAATATTTGGTGGGAAAATATAAGATCAAAATGATTTCTCATAAATGAACTACCACAAGACCAACCCTCAGACTTGGCCTTCAAGGGTCACTATGATACACTTTTTAACAAGAATGTAGTTGTTTAGATCTACAGTCTTTGGACCAAATTTATCCTTATTGACTTCTATTCAGTTGTAACCAGGTCAGACTATTTTTAAGCTGTAGAGATCAAGTGCAGATTACATTTGTAAACAGTTTCCCAGCAGCACACATACCGGTAAATCAGTCTTATTTCAGGATGTCTCCAGGGGATCTCTACGCTCAGCTTTAAATGGACTTTTGAACAGACTGCACTTTCCATGCACCTGCAATCTTCATTGCTTGGTGCCATGCCATGGCTTACTGTACCATGTGCCTTGCCCGTGGAATTCTCCAACTAGCTAAACAAAGTAGCAGAGTCTTTGCTTGACTGTAAAATTACCACGGAGTCTTGCCTTTGCATTTTTAACTTCAGAGGTGTATTTTAGGCACCACAGAAGATAGGTTCAGTGCAATTCATGTCATTTGATTTCAGTTTGGTTTACACTGTACGACATCTGCTCTGTAAAATGCTCCACAATGTTTCATTAATAGGTTCTCTAAAGAAGAATATGACTGCCTTCTTGAGGTAAATCTTTTTAGCACACCTGGGTACCAAGCTGTGAAACAAAAGTCAGAGAGGGGCATGCACATCGTCTGCCCCATATGGAACACTGCGCTTGGCAGGCCAGCGGCTGCAGTGACACACATTGCTGCTCTGCATTGTGTTCATTGTCCCAAGTACTGGGAAATGCTCATGCAGCCTTTGGGCTAGGACAGAAGCCAAGAGCTAACTCTTAAACTACCCCAGTTTAGGAGTATTGTGCTGCCTGATGAACAACCCATTCTTTGGACAAGAACACCTGGACCTGAGTTTCAGGGTGGATAGAAAATTAGCCTCCCACCAAAAGAAACATGGGAGGTTCCCCATGGGGAAAGCAGCAGAACCAATGAGACCGGAGGCAGTTTTTAATCTACCAGTGCTATATCAAACCCAACTAAACTTTTTTTAGCATGGTGCTGATTTACAGAAAAGCTTCTCACTTCAGCTTAACCTTCACTAGTGTCTACACTAGCAGGCTGTGAACTGGATTAGTGGAGGAAAGGAAGCAAGTTTAACTGACTCTTTCAAAATTATGTGGGTGAAATAATAATAATAAAAATAATGGTAACAAACTCATTAATTCATTGATTTAATCTCTTCAATTTTTCCCATGAGGCAGCTTATGTGGGAGTTAATGAGCTGCCAGTCATCAGTCATTGGACACAGACATTCAAGAGGCTGATTAAACAATATAGGTGCTTACTTCTTTCTGGCAGCACAACAGGATTGAGATTATCAGTTAGGAAAGAGACCGAATTTTTTGAGCAAGGGAGAGGCAATCACACTAGTTATACCAGTCTGAAGTTATTCTCATAAAACTCACTATAATACTAGCTTTTTTCTCATATGAGTTAGAATAGAGGAAAATACCTAAAACCTGGAATGACATAATAACTGAAACAGGGTATAGGATTTTAACATGTTGGAACAGAAAAGTGGGTCTGTATAGCTAATGGACATCTGCTAGCTTCAAAAGAATTTCTTAGAGAAAAATTGTTAGAACAACCTCTAACCTAATTATAAATTGTGGATGTCAACCTATGGAAAAAAAAAGTTCACATTTTGTAGTAGGTGATAATTTTCCTCCAGTCTTTCAGGGGATGCTGAGCAATTTAGTCGGTTTATATGCTATAGTTCTGTAACTTGAACTAATTTCAGCAGTCCTGCCCAACAAACTCAAGACATTTCTACCTTCTCTGCAGCATCATTGTTAGTACTCACATGAACCTGAAATGAATCAGCCCAGAGAACTAAAACCAACCACTTTTCCTTCTGTAAAGTTATTTTTTGTTATTTTAGCTACTTGAACAAAACAGATGAGTATCAGTCAAAGAAAAAGGGAGGAGGTGGAAATGGTTTAAACACTTAAGCAATCACACTGAAACCAAATCTCTTTAAAGTACCTTTGCTTCAGGCAGACACAGAATAATCCCTGTGTAGTTTTAATTCAAGCATGAGGACAGAGCTAAAAGTTAACATTAAGGTGACAACGTTAAAGGTAGTTTAAAACTAGAAAAACTAGTTCTTTACTGACTGCTATCAAAGGATTATTAAACTATGTCTAGCCATTCTTCATAGCTATTAAAGCTGTCTATACATAGTTGCTGACATGTTGAATCTAGTCTGATAACAGCAGGTAGGTGAAAAGCAGAACACAAGAATGGAAATAGAGTAACGGCATTTTTCGGGTACTCCTGAGTACTGCTTGTTACCCGCAACAAGTTTCCCTCGTGCCTGTTTGAATGAAGAAAGATCATGCTACAAATCCTAGTACAACTTTGATGTTGTTATCTAGATTTTCAGAGTTACTAGGCAAGAGTTGTAAAAAGAGTCCATTGTTCAACTGAAGTAGAGTTTCCAAGCCTGGATGACATGTGTGGTTCAGCTACCTGTCTCTGGAATCATAGATAAGAGTGACACACAGCCCTGTTAGCTGGGGAAAGTTAGTTAAGTGTGGGGCAACAAGGAGACTTTCCTGAGAGGATTGAAATCCACCAAATACACAAACAGCAACTTTTCTGCAGTATGCTGTTTATAGCTAAGTAGCAGCGGGATGTCCATTTAATGGAATAGCATAAGGAAAGTCTGAGAGGCAAAAAACTTGGCAAGATGATGTTGGTCCATAAGGTGTGGCTACTGGTCTTCCCACAGTCAGAAAATGATAGCTTTAGGGTCTGGTGAAAAAAAGTAATCAGGAGTGTGGGAGACACACAGAATCCTTAAGATCCAGTGAAAATAATCTAGTCCATACACTGTAGGCTGTATCTACTCAGCTTTGGATGTGTACATAGAAAGTTGTGATTTCTTGTATAAACAAACTTGAAATCTCTTGTGTTGAGCACCACCAATTAGCAGTGGTCAGAATGAAGGCCGCTGTTCCCCAGCTGGGAACCAACCAACAGGGTGACAGTTCTCAACTCACAGTGTAAGGGCCTCTCGTCCAAACACCATGGGTGTAATTCAGCAAGTTATGGTGCACTTATGTACATCAGTACCACTATCTCTGTAAGCTTTCCCAGCTAAACTTACTGCCCTTCCCATACTGCAGTTTCCTATTTACTCAGCTGCACTGATACAGCTGCTTATGGGCCTGTGAGACAATCACAGAAAGGGTCTGTACTAAATAATAACCTACAGTTCTTAAAGCCTGAGTCATCTCAGTGATTATTATCTCTAAACAAACAGCTGCATTGGCATGACAGAGAGGCACTGAATTGGGGGACAAGGTCAGGAAATAAATGTGTAAGTCTGGAATTTCTTTAGCATAGTGGAACTACTCTTTAGTTGACACCTGTTCATGGTTGATATTCTTTCTCACCTCACATCAAACATGAGACCAAATCCCTACAAAGCAATGGGTGACTTAAAGTCACTTACCCTGAAGTCATTATGCTTGTGATCATACTGTATCTTAAATCTCCAATACCAGGCATTGCCATTGAGTCAACTGAACTCTATCTCTTGCACCACCAAAAAAAATAAATTCAGTTGTAAGGGGACAGGCAACCCTTCCACTTGAGATTGGTGCCTACACTCCAGAATAGTTATTTTCTCCCACGAATCCTACTTTCTGGTGTTAGCTGGTAACTCAGTTTAGTGTGCTGCTGCTTAGCTGACTGTGAACAGGAAAAGGGAGGAGAAATGCTGCTTTTCTCCTTCTAGAGCATTCCTGAGTTCTGGTTAGAATTTGCTTATTAATTTTTGCTGGGACCAGGAAATAGCTATCAGGTGTTCACCACTCCTTTGTTTCCAGGACATTATTAGCAGTGACAGCATGTGATGTATTTGATTGCACACTGACCTGCCAGTTTGTACACAGCAAAGGCCTATGTCTCAAAACTTTGGCCAGAAGTAGAGAAGTGAGATCCTTTGGCATTATTGTGTCTTGAAACAGAGCTTTCATTGCTCTTAAATAGATTAAGCTTTGAAGGAGAAGGAAAACAAAGATCATGACAAGTTTGTCCCATTAAGGAAAACATATTTTCCCAAATATTCAAACAGCACAATAGCAGATCATAAAAAAAAAGGCTCAAGATGTTCAGTTACTTGATTCAGATCAAGAACTGGTATGCAAATCGTCTCTGCTGCAGTGAGTTACTCAACTACAGAGCTCCTGGCTTTAGTGGAATAGTTGTCTCTACCTTTTTACTAGTAATTCTATCTTGTTCTGATGATACCTTTATCTATATGAAGACTTGAATGTGAAGTGTCCTGGCGTGCCTTGTCCTTGTTTCTTTGGGCACAGTCCAGGTACATTTCTCCCTCAAGGAACTGCCTTCAAAAATGCTGTATTGCTCTGACACAATCCTTTTGTACTATCACTTCCTTCCACAACAATAAGAAAAATTAAAACACTCCTCAATATGGATTAGCAACCATTTCTCAGAATGATTTCCAGAAACCTCTCATGGGATGCCTCTTAGTTTCCATACTCCAAGATTTAGACTGCTATTTCTACCAGACATAAATTCTCCCAGACATGTCCATTTCTAAGTCCCAGGCCTCCGGGCTGCTTTATTTTGTAGAAATCCCTAAATCCCACTGGAATGCAATTTTAAAAACCATCTTTTCCTATTTTCTTCATTGTTCCTTCCAAAGGTTCATAATAGTTCTTGTCCTACTTTCATAGTACTCCATGATTTTAATGTATCACTAGGTCATATCATAGCTTATCACATTTCTAACCCTTTTTGAGATTTACAGAGCCCATCACAGTTCATTTTCCACAATACAGCACCAAACCAACCTTCCCTCCATAAATGTGTTCAGTTTTCCTTCTTATACCACTCCCTGCCTGCCACAGGATGTACCTGCAGAAATGAAGTCAGACACAGCTGATTCAGTGTGTCTGTTCTTTACTTCACTTTACACGACCCTCTCATGGCTCCTATCAAGAGTATGCATTAGATTAGGACTGGCCCTTAAAAATTCCAGGGAACCTCAAATAATCTCTTCAACCCCAACCAATGCCATTACTACTGAGTTATACATGAGCCTCTCAACTTATATATCTCAACTCAGCCTGCCTGAACAGTTTGTACAGTTCTTAAGTATTAATTGAACCACAGAGCAGAAGGCAAAAGGTAATCCAGCAGCAAAAAGATTCATGTACAATGATGGACAGCCAGGATCCCTGCTACTGTTTACACCACATTATTTAGAAAGAGTGGAACTAATGCAAAAAGAATTAAACTACTTAATTTCTCGTAAATACTGAATATTGCCACTAGTTAACTACCTAGCGATGTGCGGTGAAACAATTTTGTAATAGCTACTCAGACTTCTTTCAAACTGGAAAAAACTCCCAGTGTATCATAGTACTTTTATCCTTGTGGATAAGATAAAACATTTAGGGCATAAAATACTGTAGTTAAATCACAGAATCACAGAATTCAATACTTCTTCGTGTATGTCATGATATTATATGTTCCATTAAGCATCAGGATGTTGGAAGGGGGACTTGAAAGAACCTATATTGAAAGAACCTAGATAATACTATGGAAAAGACAGAGAAACATGCAAGTTTGCTTTAGAAATAAAACAGTTTAACTTAAAATAATGATAAAATCATTAAAGATGCTACTATGTCTTTTTTTTTTTTAAATGGAAATAATCTGTAACTGCGTTTAGAATTTGTTTGTGGAACCAGATATTGAATGACATTATTCAATAGCTGCATTATCCCCTCATGCTCTTTACGGAGTCAGGTGGTGCATTGCTTATGGGATTGTGTCCTTCTAAAGACCTGAGTCTCATAAAACTCACCCTGCTTTAAAGCATCAAGCACCTCTTTAACTCAACAAGTTCAGCCCTGATTTACATTGTTGTTGTGAAATCATTTTCAGGCTTCTTGTTTCTGAAACAAGAAATCAAGGTTTTTCCTGTCAGCGTCATCCACAGATACCAAACTAGTTCTGAGTAAACTAGCTTGAGTATTTAAATCAGTATCACCGCATTAATATAGCCCTTCACAGCAGCTAATATATTCTGCTCTTTAGCACTGGGTAATGTAGACAATTCCCATTACAGTTTTAGTTAATGAAAGACTTTTCCACATTTTCGTCCAAAAGCTGTTGTGTAACATTGCTGTGTGCTGTAAATAGCTTCCCACTTCCATCTGCTGCCTGAAGTGTCTTCTCTAAACGGCTTCGGTTTGTAAAGTGTTTGCTTTGTAGTTCTTCAGGGTAAAGCATTTGTTAGCCTTCTCACTGTGTATCATCTCTTCCTGGCTACAGCAGCCAATAAACACCATGCAGTGACATGTAAATGTTATACTGTTAATACAGCACCTCTTTGGTGAAACCCCATCTTGAGTACTGCATTCAGATCTGGGGTCTCTGGTACAAGAACCAGCGTGGAGCTTTTGGAGTGAGTCCAGAGGAGGCCACAAATATGACCAGAGGGCTGGAGCAGCTCTCCTGCATGGACAGGCTGAGAGATTTGGTATTGTTCAGCCTGGAGAAGAGAAGGCTCCAGAGAGGCCTTATAGCAGCCATCGAGTGCTCGAAGAAGCAAGACTACAGGAAGGCTGGAGAGGGGCTGTTTACAAGGACATAGAGTGACAGGACAAGGGAGAATGGATTTAAACAAGAAGAAGGCAGATTTAGGTTAGATATAAGTCAGAAATTCTTAACACTGAAGGTGGTGAGGCCCTGGCACAGGCTGCCCAGAGAAGCTGTGGCTGCCCCCTCCCTGGCAGGGTTCAAGGCCAGGTTGGATGGGGCTTTGGGCAGCCTGGGCTAGTGGAGGGTGTCCCTGCCTAACACAGGGGTTGGGACAGGTTGGTCTTTGAGGCCCCTTTCAACCCTAACCAGTCTGTCACTCTATGATTCTTACTAGTTAATCAGAGTCTAATAAAGTAAATGTAAAAAATAATTTTAATCAAGAAATTTCACAACTAATTGGACATTGTTAATTTAGGAGAGTATTCCCCTTTATCAATAAGTCTAACAGCTACTACACTTTCTATGACTGTATGCCAGTTAGAAAAACCTTACGAAATCCAACAGCCCCCAGAGTTCAATGGCACTTAGTACTATCAACCAACAGATCTCAGTACCTCTTGCTCAGTGCTCTGTGAGAAAACAAACTTTAAAGGCCCAGCCAGTCTGATATGGGTAACAGCAATTGTTGACTTAAATTGAGTTTGTGACTATATTGACCAAAACACAATAAAATGCTAAATAGTGTCTATGATGGCTGGTATCTATTACAGATCATATCAAAACAGTGATATTTTTCACATTAGCCAAGATAATTTGAATGATGCCAGGTAATTCTGAGACATGGTTGTATTGGGTTTGCATAGCAAAGTTTTGAAAGTGTGGGAGTTACAGGGGTGGTTTCTGTGAGAAGCTGCCAGAAGCTGCCTGTAGTTCCAACAGAGACAGTGCCAGCTGACTTCAAGATGGATTGGCCACATGCCAAGGCTGAGTCCATCAGTGACCACAGTAGTACCTCTGGGATAACATATTTAAGAAAAAGTAAAAACTTCTGGACTGTTTTTCAGGAATGAGCTGCCATGCTGCATCAGGGGAAGAATATGAGGAGGAAGGAGCAGCAGAGATAACGTGTGATGAACTGACCACAATCCCCATTCCCCTTCCCCCTCAAGCTGCTCATGGGGAGGCAGTAGAGAAATCGGGAATGAAAGTGAACCCAGGAAGAATGTAGGGGTGGGAAGAAGGTGTTTTTACATTTGTTCTTATTTCTCACTATCCTATTCTAGTGTTAATAGGCAAGAACTTAAATTAATCTCCTCAAAGCTGAATTTGTTTTCCCTGTTATGCTAATTGGTGGTGAGTGATCTCTCCCCATCCTTATCTTGACCCATTAGTCTTTCATCATGTTTTCTCTTTTCTGTTCAGCTAGGGAGGGTAGCGACAGAGCAGCCTGGTGGGCAAAGGGCAACCAGTCGGGGCCAATATACACCACCACTGATAGCACAGTGGCTCACAGTTTTACAATTATGTTCCAACACAACATGCCGATTAGGTATCTTTATTACTATGCAGTCTCTATAATGACTACAGTCTCTAGCCTCGGATTGATCTGCTGTGCAATGTACAAATACAAAATATATGGTTCCTGTTTCAAAGAATGTGAAACCTAATAATTTCTTAAATAAAAGTTTCTCAATTAATCATAGACTAGAAGAGGTCTCAGGAGGTCAGCTAGACCATCAAAGTGCAAGGAGGGATTAACAACACTAATTTCATTCCTGATTTGCCTAATCTGTTCTTTAAAATTTCTAATTAGGGGGCTTTCACAATCTCCTTAGGTTATGTAGGTTACTGTTTATTATCTTTATTATTAAAATGTTCTTAATATCTGATCTGTATCTTCCTTGCTGCAACTTAATCCAAATACTACTTCTGCAGTCTAAAAGCAACAAAACCAGAGTACTCCTGTCTCTTTGCAGAGCTAAGAAACACTAAACACTTTAAATATATCATGCTTGTCTTCTCTTATTTATATTTATCAGTTGCGATTAATTTTCTCTTATGCCACATTCTCTAAAGCTCTAAATCTTCTTGTTACTCTCCTGAAAACTCTCTGCCTATCTTTCATGAAGCACCGTACCTCAGAATGACTAAGTATTTTAGCTGAGGCCTTGTAAATACTGAATAGAATAAAATAATCACTTTGCACACCTCAAAACAGACTGTTTAGAAATCCTGGCATGGTATTTACTTTTTGCACAGCAGGATGCAATTACCGACTCCTCTTCCTCTTGTGTACCATTCGAATCCTCATTTATACAAAATATCTTCTTCAATCCTTGTTACCTTTTTCCTGTATTTGTTCAATTGAGTATCTGTATTTAAGAATAGCACCTTGGTTTTGTTCCTACTAAGTAACTTTTTCTCATCAGAAACAATACAGGAACCTATCAAAATAACTGCTTTCTCTTCCTCTTCTGTAAACTCTCTTTTCACTGTCGTCTGGTAAATACACTTGGTATAACACTATCCATGTCACTAATGAAATACTGATTTGTTGCCACACCAAGAAGCTAGCTCTGTGCAGATGGTTTCAATGTGTTTTTTCGCCCTGACATGAACCCACCAATATCCACTTGTGAACGGTTTTCCAAGGACCCGAGTATCCCATCTAGACTATGTGTTTCTAGCTAATTTATGAAAATTTCATGGAACTGTATTGAAAGCCTGACCATAGTGTAGATTTATGACATCACTGCTGCCCTTGTTGGCCTTCTTTAGAAGGAAACTGGAGTGCTTAGTGAAGACTGTTTGCTTTTGGCAGGAACTTGTGTTACTGTTGCGTATCTCCATGTTCTCTAACGTACTCATTTCAGCATCTTCCAGCAGTTTATAATCAAGTGATGAAAGCACAGATGGTACAGGTATATCAGTTTCAATTTCTTAAGAATGGATGATCAAGAGAAAATTGCACAATTCTCATAAAAGCTGTTCTTCACTCCCTTGTCCCTTAATCACATCTGTTAAACCTAAATTATCTTTGTTATAAATTTTCTCCTTCTTGTGACTAGACACATCCACCAGTTAAAAAATGTCACACAACAGAAGCACAGAATTACTAACTGCAAGCAGATGACAGAAACTGATGACGGGGTATTCTGTTGTCTAAAAACCACAGTTTGCCTCCCTTTCACCCAGTCCTTGTTTAGCATCTGGAATGGGCAGGACAATTTTACAGAAGGTAAGACAGGGAAAATGCCCTCTCCTGCTCCAAGTCCGGGCCCTTGTGGTCACATGACCCCCCTGCCCCCCAACTAGGTCAAGCTGCCCCAAACTACCTCACTGTGCCCGTGTGAGACCACCATTTTGACACAGCTGTAACCTATGTCATATCAGCACTCCCTGTGACTGAATGGCAGCTGAGGCCAGGCCTTGGTCAACCCAGAACTATAGGGAGAGCAGAATATCCTCCCTCTGCCCAGCACAGGGCTGCCATTTTGTCACAGCTGCCATTTTGCTAACAGTATAAACCCCATGATCTCACCATACCTTTTAATCATTTAAAGCTGAAACCTGTCCTTCTCACTCATGTGGAAGCTTCTCAAGGGCCCTCACATATTCTTGATGCAGATGATCTATAGCCATGTAAATATCTCTATAAATATACACAGAGTATATAAATATGTAAAAATGCATGCATACACTTCTAATATACAAATAAGAATGTGTATTTGCAAATGTTTACATATAAAAGATTGCTTTATCAGAGGTACTGACATTTAAAATGTTTAAATATGGATACTAAAAAAAAAATAGAAGAAAATACTGTAATGGGATCACCAATTAACAAGACTGCAGAAAATGCAACCAGATCATGTACAGTATTACTTGGGCAGTCTTTGGACTCTGTGCTGTGCTGCAAGATACAGGACATCAAAGAATCACAAAATCACAAAATTGTAGGGGTTGGAAGGGACCTCGAGAGATCATCGGGTCCAACCTCCCTGCCAGAGCAGCTCCCTAGCTCATACTGCACAGATAGGCATCCAGACGAGTCTTGAATATCTCCAGAGAAGGAGACTCCACCACCTCCCTGGGCAGCCTGTCCCAGGGCTCTGTCACCCTCACTGTAAAAAATTTCCTCCGCATGTTGGTGCGGAACTTCCTGTGCTCCAATTTGCAGCCATTGCCCCTTGTCCTGTCTCCACTGACCAAAGAAAAGGGGCTGGCTAATTCCCCCTGCACCCCATACTTACGATATTTATAAACATTGATTAGGTCTCCCCTTAGTCTTCTTTTCTCCAGGCTGACAGCCCCAGCTCTCTCAGCCTTTCCTCATAGGGAAGATGTTCCAGGCCCTTAATCATCTTCGTAGCCCTACTAGAATGTTGCTTACTAGAATGGAAAACCATTAACAAAAATTCAACTTTGCAGGAAACATGCAGGGGCACTAAGAAAAGTTTTGAATAGGTTCTCCTAAAAATAGCTGGGTTACAATTTATGAAACAAAACCAAATTGCACAGTGTCACAAGAATAAGAGATTACATGTACCAAATAGTGTAAATGATTCATCCTCTCAAACCTGATGCAGCAGTGAAAATATTTCCTGTTAAGACAGAAGACGAACTCCTGAAAGCAACTTCCACCTTCATATGCACCTTACAGAGCAGACTGTGCCTTACAAACTCATAACAAGGATATCTCCTAACATAACTTATATCTGGCAGAAAGTATGTGCCAACAAATAATTAATCAGACTCACTCTTCAGCAATTTTGCAGCAAAGATCCAGCATGGTTGTTCAGATCTACACAAGATTTTCTGCTCAACTCAAGGGGGCAAATTGTGTTATAGCTGATAAATAATGGCACCTCAATGAACATGCTCTTCTTGATGTTCATCAGCACTGTGTGAGTTTGGTACATTATTCTTAGCAGCCATGAACAAAACCCAGCTTTGTTTATATTTCCTTTTCTAGTCCTAGAAAAGCACTAGACGGACAGTCATGCTCTGTAATTCTTATTCCTTTTCTACTGTTCAGTAGGGTTTGTTATTCTTTTATTTCTTCTTGTGGCTGTAATGCAGTGTGGTGTTACCCATCCTTTCCCTTTCAAGTGTGTGAGAAAGGCTGTCCCTTCAGGGCTATGTTGTGTCTTTCAACAACCCGTGAGACTTCCTATTTTGCCAGCGTTTGCAACTTGGCCACAACGGCCTGGGAGACACATCTGATCACAACTTTGACCACGTTTTCAGCCACACTTAATATATGGCTTAATAATTTCCAAACTCTTTTAGAAAAATAATACTGCTTTTGAAAAGAAGCTGTAAAATATAGCTTCTACTCCACTTGGGCTCTTTAATAATTCATGTACAAGGAGGGGGTCCATTGAATTCTTTTCCTATTCTCTTTGCTAGTTTTTCTTTACTACATGATGGTGTGCTTTCTTAAATATCATAACATTCCAGGGTGGCACGTGCAACTCCAAAGCCTCCTTTCCACTGTTAAATAACATGTGTTTATTTTAATTTGTATTTTTCAATGTATCCTATTAATATGAGGTTGCTTCACTGGCACATAATGCAGCTTGCACTGTGTTGCTGTACTGATCTCACTGGCTATTATTTGCCAGAACACAAACATGATAATGGAACCAATAAATCTCCAACCAGCTGGTGCTCAACAAGGTTTTGTGTAGAAGTAGATTGAGATAAACCTTCCAGGCATGTCAGCTGGAAAGGGAAACTGTCACTGGAAAGCAGAGAAGAAGCTTCCAAAAAAATCACTTGTTTCCCAGCTGTACAAAAAGTACAAAAAATTTCATCTGCTTTAAGTTTTGTTTTTCTACTTCCAGGATTGAAGACCGGGCCTATGGCTGGTCAACAGTTAAAGCTCTGTTGGTGGAACTGATCAGTGTTTATACATTCCAGTAATATGCATATGTATGGATAATAGACTTGCTGCAAAGAATAATGCCATGTCTTACCCAGCAGCACTACTAATATTATTCCAGCTGTCAGGGTATTGTATTTCTGCAAACCCCATCTCCTACTGGCCTGGCAGCTCCCAGGGCCTTTGAATAGCAGTTTGGTAAAGTTCAAACTGGTGTTTTGTGGGGAAATTCTGGTGCAAGCATTGTTGGGGAGCATGATGTAGAAACTGTGGTTTACCAACCCTCTTTTCTCCCACTGTAGCTCCAACTGCTAAACATCATGGACTTGAGAGCCTTTATCCAGCTGTTAAGTTTCTAGGACCAGCAACACCACTTTACAAACTACTGTTTCTTGCTCTTTCCTTGCTTTTTTACTGTTAGAAACTTTTCAATTTTGCAGGTGCTGTCCTGAACAGTGTTCACTTTTTAAAGTTCATAGGAATAAAACATTCCCTTGAAAGCTTGGTGACTAGTCTATTAAGAAGTACATGGGTATCTTACCCTTCCTCTCAGTTCCAACTACTATCTGTGAACATTCACTTGTAACCATTATCAAATCTTTTGCTCTAGACATCCTCACATACTCTTCCTTTCTAAGTGGGGGCATATTTACTCTAATTTTACACCAGTTCCCAGATATGGTTCTCCAAATCCTCACAGAACTTGGAGGTTTCACATCCACAGGTCTGACACTAACCACTGTGGAAACTGTGGTAATAGCTCTTTGTAATAAACTCCAATAACACTTGAATGTAGTAAAGGGTAACTGTGTGCTATGAAACATCCCTACATCTTGGTTTCTAGCATCCTGTTAAAGCAATCTGTGAGAGGGGCCTTTGCTTCATTATTAGTAACAAAGCGGTGAAAATTATTCTACTTTGTCTAAAGGCTGGTTTAAAAACATCCATTCCCTGCTTAGTTTGTAATTACTGAGGCAGCAAAAATGGTTTTAAAAGCCTCAGCTATTTCAGAATCCATTCTGCCTTTCAGACACACAGTCCAGGCAGATTTGGATAATAAGTTCATCACTATTAAAATAAACTTAACACTGTTATTGTGCTTAGAATATGTCACAAATACCTGGTACTTCTAAAGTGCTTTCTCATTGCCATATTTATGTCCCAAGTGTCTTGGTTTACGAGCCATGTGTCCACCTGTACTCTTCATATCAACAGTACTCCTGGATGTTTCAGAAAGAGGACTTACACCCCCAAAGATTCCCACTTTCCCAAGAGCACAGTAAATATCTTTTAACAGATGCTGCAGTCTAGAAACATGTTGCTACAACATGCACATACACAAATATCAGACAATCAATTTAAATCGTGTCCAATGTCACTTTATTTATTGATTGGTCATTGAGGTGATGGTGCCCTGTTTCTCATTGCTACTGCTTCTTTTCTTTCAAAGCTGTTGTTCTTTTTCTTAAGTTAATTCTGTGGTCCTAAGCAGGAATAAAAACAGTTCACTGAATAGTTCGTCTTCTGTGTAATCATCCAGGATTGTGTTTTTTAAAAAATGCTATAAAATCCATATCACCATAAGGATAAGGGAACACATAGAGCACAATCCCTCTTATGGTATTACCAGTAGCTGTTAACACACTGAGATGTCGGCAAATACTGTCTCCCACGCTCTACAGGAAACTTCTGCTTCCAAAATCCCAGTCCAACTGCCTTCTTTCCAATGCACATGGTCTTTTTAGCAAAGCCCTTTGCTGTGTAGTCGTTCTTCCCTACACATGTTCCTGTCAATCTGGGGTTTTGTTTTGGCTTCCTATTTTAGTAAGCAGTGTTTTCTGTATCTTCTAGCACAGGACCACATCAAAGGACTGCCCGAGTAATACCCTATGGTGATCTGACTGTCTTGAAGGTAGGTGAAGTGGGCTTCTTGGTCAGATTAACAGGTCTGGCCTGCTCTTTGGATGAGCTGGGACTGGGCAGCAGCCTTTTGGTTAGCTCAGCCCTCTACCCAACACATATTCAAATTATTTCATGGCTCCCCTCACCTCTGACACATTCCCACACCCTTCAAGTGAACTTTATTTAATTTTCTATTTACATTCAATTTTTACTTAATTTCATATCTTTTATTAAATTTGTATAGGCACACTTCATAAATATAGTCCTTATATATTTATTAACAAGTGTGACTATGTATGAACATGTATATACACACTTTGTACACTATCGTGTATCTTTATGAAGACATGCACACAGATATGTATGTATGCGTGTGTGTGTATATATATATATAGGTATATAAGAGGGCTTTTGACATACTTCTGGGTTAAAGAAAAAGGCTGTTAGCAGTTAGAAGTTACAGGGGCTCCTGAGATCACAGGGGTATGGCCATGACCATGACAAAACACTGAGTCTCGTGAACCATGTGAGGACTTCCTGGGACTAAGGTATCTGATAAGACTTCTGGGCTGAGTGGGTGATATGGCTATAAAAGAGGGGGAAGGACTTCTGAGGACAGTGGTCATCAGCCTTTTGAGGGCCAAACTTCTATCAAAGTTCTTCTTTAACTGATATTAATAACATTTCTGTTGGTGGTAGTCTTGCTTCATCCTCTCCTCATCTTTCTGAACCACAACAGAGATATGATTTTATGTGATTCTAGCACTCAAACAAGGAATGATGTGAGGTATGTGACATAAAACAAGCTAGGAAAGAGTATATAATAATCATTAGAGAGAGGATTTACATATTAGTATTATCTTAACACATATTAGTAATTACTACAGGCAGTTTGGGCAATTTGGCATTACTCTGAATAAGCAGATATTGATGATTAGAGTATAGTGTTAATACAAGGCACGTGAGGTTGGACTTTTCCAGAAGAGAAGACTAGAAGAAATATCTTGAATACCAAATAGCCAATTAAGACAAAATTGTATGATCATAACCCATTACCTTATACAGACAAAGACCTGATGTTATTACTTAAAATGACTGGGCCACAGGATGATCCAACCTTCAGATGCCCAGACCATGTCTCTGAACCTGGTAGTTTAGTATTGTAGTTAAACCTGGTAGTTTAGTTACAACTTCCATCTTAATAGGTAATCTATTAGTGTTTTTTAAAACTAATCTTTACTCTTAAAGTATGGTGGCATACTTTTTTTAATTTTAGATATTTTTATTATTCTGTATTCAATCACAATCTGTTTACCTTTCAATGTCACCATAGCACATGACTTTGCCCTATCATAACTGAAGTGTATTCCTTATTTTCTCTTTGCATCACGATTAAGTAAAATTAATCTTTTAAAAGAAAAGTCTACTGCCTTCAGATTCACTTCCCTGAACTCTTATGATTTTCCAGCTAATGTTTAGGGGTGAAGAAGCAGCAACAGCAGGAATCCAGTTTTTGGATCACGCTGTGAGCAGATGTAGATCTGACTACAAGTCATTTTTGCTTTTCCAAAGACCATCTCTTGTTTCCTACAAGGAAGAAGGGTCACACCATATGGAAGCATCCAAAAAGTGCTATTCATCAAACAGATTACCCTGCCCTAAATTATAAAACTTCCTTTTTCATATAATGATAATTCCTGATAGTTCTTGCTCTAGTCAGAGGTCTGAAAGTTCTCAGAAATTATCAGTGCAAAGTTTATTGATTGTTTTCATGAACAAGTATATACTTTCTCACAGGGAATGTTACATATCACATGCTCAACTGATGTTGAAATGTGACAATTTGAAAGTACTCTTAATATGGAATGACTTCTCCCTGAGGGAACAATTAATGTACTAAGCAATTTGCTATGCTAAAAATTTCTGATACCTCAGGTTGTCAAGGGGTTGGAAATCAGGAGATCAGAAAATTCCTCAAGATGAGGAAAAATATAACAGAAGCAACTTGAACAAAATCTTTTCAGACATCATTAACTGTAAAGCTAAAGGGATCATAATAATAATTTAACCTATTTATGAAGGCGATAGGGCTCACTTAAGTGCAATTCTGAACAGCAGAGAACTTTGATTTTAATAATTCTGGTTGAAATTCTTCTGTATCTTCAATTGAAACATCCTATGCAGTTTATTTTAAAATAAAGACTAAACAAAACCTTTGTAAGGTCACCAGCTATTCTCTAACTCAAAATACAAAACTTTCTTTACTGCAAGAGAAAATTTCAAAAGAATATGGCACACAAAGAAAATATCACTATCAGCGCAGAAGCGTAGACTTCTTCTGAAAATATAAAGTTACTTGCTGTACACTATGAATTGAATTATTCCTTATGAAAACTTCTGTTGATAAGCTATAGAAAAATGCCATCCAATCTGTCTGAACTCCAAAGGACAGTAACAGTTGCAATCCCTAAAATAAGTAAGGTGCAATGTCACAAGTAAGATGAGATGGCTAGATCGGTCTGGTGTTTATCAATACTCACACCTGAGAAAGCAGGAGATAAGATTTTGATGGGGAATACAATAGATGCAAGTCTCACAAAGTCCTTGTACTTGCATGATTAGAAGGTTTTTCTTCTTACTTGTACAAAAAAAAGCAGCAATTAGAAAAGCAATCACCAGAATCTCAGAATAAAGTTTGAACTCCAGACCATACCGTAACTTAGAGAAGGAAAAGCAGAGATTTAATTGACGAGGGAGTGAAATTTTTGGTTAGAACTTTTATCCAGAAACTCAAGCTAAAGTGAGTTGAAACATTTAAATAATAAGCTGTATCAATTTGAAGAGAGTGTTTCAGAAAAGAAAACCTAAACAATATTCAAACACACTGAAATTAGTCATCACAGATCTTTATGAAGAAAACTTTTGCATTTTTAATACAACAGTTTCATAAGTCACTTTATTTTATTTCTAAAAATAAAGCTTTAAAATGAAAGGTTTTTTTCAGATAAGACACCATTAGTTGAATGTTCTGTTCAGCCCTAAGTTATTTTCTTTTCACTTTGCCAAAACACAATTAAGAAAACCTGATAATTTTAATTCCCTTAAAAACAGAGTTCAGTTTTGCCAATGAACTGAAAAATCAGTCACATAAAAGCCCATGTATATTGTTTGCAAAGATACTCTTACCAGTAGAATTACCTGTAGCTCTAATGGAAGTTATAAAATTTTAGGGCTAAAAAATGACTGTAAAAACAGCTCACTGGAGGGGAAAGCTTCTTTGCAAGTAGGTTTTTACAAGTATTAAAGGTTATGTTAAATAGAACCATTACCAACTGGTATCCACGGAACTATGTGATACTATTCTCTCCGAGTGAGGTCACGACCTCTTCAGTAAGGCCAGGAAATAAAAAGAGCTAGGAAGATGTCCAGGCGTTGGCTGGGATAGAGTCTTCCTTCTAGTACCAGTTACAGTGCTGCATTTTGGACTTAGAATGAGAACATTGTTGACAATACACTGATGTTACTGGGTAGTTGTAACATCTACACTAACTCTACACTAAGGATTTTTCAAGTTTCCCACACTTGGTCAGGTACACAAGAAGCTGGGAGAGCACAGCCAGGACAGCTGACCCATCCTGGCCAGAAAATAACAATCATCGTGATCATCATCTTCCATTAAACTGTCTTTATCTCAACCTGTATTTTTTTTTCCCCTCCAATCTCCCCCCAGTCCTCCTGGGGAGGGGGAAACGTGAGTAAGCAGCTGCACGGTGCTTACTTACCCACTGGAGTTAAACCATGACAGAATGAGGAAGGACAAGTAAGTGAGAAACTTTCCTTCTTTCATTTATTTAGCTCTTAAAAAAAAAAAAAAAAGAATCCTTGATTTAATAATACGTAATTAAATTACTCCACAATGATAATGTGGGGTTGGGGGAGTCTTGCAGAATAGGTGCAGCTAAAGCTGACCAACCAATGAAAGATATTAAAATAACATGAGCAGGTTCTTTAACAGGGTTAAGATCAGTCTCAAACCAAATTTAGCCCAGTTGCCCATGCAGCAGGAGTAAGTGCAGACACACGTGACAGGAGATTTTTAAGTCCCAGGCTGAGGGGAAGCAGGATAGCAATCAGAGCCAAATACGAACAGAAACCAAACCCGCGAATGATGGCATCCCCTCACCCCACACCCCAAAAAAAAAAAGGAGACCGGTCAGGTCAATGAGAAAGTTTCTGTGAGAAAAGTTATTAGAGCATTAAATTAGACCAATTAATTAGTCCAACAGGAACTTACGGTACAGGCTGAGTTGCCCTTTGATCCTACCTTGTGGAAGTCCTACCACCTCTCTGAAAGGCAGCTGTGAAGGAATAAATGAGAAGCGAAAGCAGTGCTAAAGCTGAAGCCACTGAAAACTAAAGTTTTCAGGGTGGAGTAGATCTTCAAAAGATGGGTAGCAAGAGTTTGGGACAAAACCCTAACAAAATCCTACCATAAGGATACAAATGTATTCATACATATCCATGTACACACAGGCACATAAATATATAGAAAACCGCTTCAAGTTTGTAAATTTGAGTGTCTGGAAGTAACAGAGTATTAGCTTCAAGCACGGCAAAACCAAGAGCCAGTAGGAATTAAGTATTTCTATTGTTTTATAAGTCTGTAATTAACCTGTGTTTTCTCCCCGTGACTAATACAAGCCTGGGAGACTGTAAGCTTGGAATGAAATCCTGATGCAGCTGAAGGAAGTAGCTGAATTCCATTTGCTTCACCGCGCTAAGGAATGTGCAAAAGTCAAACTTCCACAATCTCTAAATGAAGGCCAGAGCTTTCAAAAGCCACCTTTGTTCCCAAGTGCCCTGCTTCTGATGGCGCAGCTTCATTTGCTATGGGTGTTAATTCAGCTGGACTGGTGAAAACTCACACTTAAAAAGGAACTTTAGCCAGGCAACAAAGAAAGATGACAGTCCAATGGCAATAGCCTGAAAATATATAAACTCTTTCTTAAAAATAAAGATGAAAATTCTGAGACCTGCACTGTTTCTCTGCTCAGACCACCGGAGAACACTGCCCTCTCAAAACGTCACATCTTTCACGAGAAAATCTATTCCAGCAGATTTCCATTTCAATTTTAACAACTCAAAAATGCTGGGATTACCCACCAGTTTTTACTCCTCACTGCCTTTACACTACTTGCCCTTCCCTGAAGATCTGCCAACTCCATGCCAAATGAGGGTCTGTGTTAGTCCTTGTCAGACTTTAACTAGGCTGTACTTGATCAACTGATATGCACTCACGCCCCAGACTGTCTACAGACTGTCAGTGCCATGAAGAGTGTGTATGGTAAATGGCTGCATTCACTGCACTGACATTCAAGCATTACTTGTTGCTTAAGCCTGTTCACTGCCCGGGCAATCCATTTGCCTGCCTTGGGGAAGGGAGTGCCCAGTTCAGCTCTGTAATAGCAAGCCAACTCTTAAAAGAAGAAAAGACTGATAGCTGCAGCATAGCATTTCTGCAGCAGCAAGCTTATGCTGGAAATGCAGACAGAGAATCCATACGCTGTCTTGCAGGCTGCTGCGCTCTCTAGAGGGTACTCACAGCAAAGGAAACTGTGTTCATTCCCAGACTATTAATGAATTCGCAAATTACTGTTGGAATAGTAAAAATATTACAGATGACCATGGTACAGTGTTTCAACAGAATGCAGGAAAACTGGCTAACACGATGCTCTTGGGATCAAATCACATCGTTTTGTTTAGTTCTCGCCAGTTCAGTTACCAGCTTTTCTTCCCCTTCTCTCTGAGATCTGTGTTTCCCTTCAGCCTTCAACTGCCAGTCTATAACAACACCGAAGAATTCTGGAGATAATAGCACACAACAGGATCTGGTAACTAGTGAATGTATAAGCAAATGTAGGGGAGGGTAGCACAGGAAGGATAAAATAACAGCTAGGGAACAGGAGATAGTGGGAGCTACGGTGGCAGTTAATAGGAGCTCTAGGAGGTTTATTTCCTCAACCAGAATATTTTCATTAATGAATGACATAAATAAGGTACATTTTGTGAACATAAATGATATAAAGCAGCAATATAAAGAGATCAGTATTACCAAATGTATTATCAAATGTAATCCTTTCAAAAAAAATAAACACAACCCTGTCATTTTAAAGAAACATATAGGAGTGTCATCTCTGTGTCTGGTTTATTTCATTATTTTAAAAGAGAGACCACTGACTGACAAGTAAAAGCATTTGGGTTGTGTTTTCAGAATGTGATCCAGACAATATTTAGCATAACATATTAACTTGAACTGATTTTACTTTTTTGGTGTTTTATTTCTGCTGATAGAACTACAGCCTACTCTGTCCTTTACACAACCACACAGAACCCTCTATAGTCAGGTAAACATACAGTAGGAACAGGTTTAACTGCAGTACTTACTTTTGCTTGGTAACGAAAAGTGTGTTGACCCATGTCAATTCATAAGTGGTTCCTGAATAACGACGTGAAAATCCAGCATTTGAAAGAGTTTCACATATAAAAAAAACCCCCAAACAAACCATAAAACAAATCCAGAAAGAAAGAGGGGGAAAAAAAGACCTGAAAGTAGAAAGACAAAGAAAAACCCTGTAAGTTTTGCAGCTCTGACTGCAAAATACTCTGCCTGGCAGCTCTAGGAGAAATACAACTCTGTGTACTTGTACATGCTCTCCCCATTAGAGGAGGAGTCTGTTTTGCAACACTTACGTTCCTTGCTCCAGGCAAAACAGTGATTCTCTTCAGTGCAAGCAGTGTTTGGAGTGTGACAGCTTTAAAGGTGAGAGGTGTACTCTGGAGCAGAGGAATGCATCAGCAGAAAAGGATTATTTTAAAGCATCAACTACACACGCCACAGGTTGTGGTGGCTCCTATTAAATACTTCTATGATTTTCATTTTTACAGGAAAACTAATGCCCCTTCATCATAAACTGCACCCATAATACCCCCTGTGCACCAGTAGCCCATGTTTTACACCATAGAATAGTAGGAGGGTAAAATATTTTTACGACAGAATGAAAGGTGCTGGTTTTACATAAAAAAGCTGACTCAATAGATGGAAAAAAAGTTGGCTTTTTTTTTTTTAAATTTTATTGGCTTTCTCCTGAGATTGGAAAAGATCTCAGATTATGCAATAGGGCTTTGAATTTTACGGACATACTCAATTATTCACAAGTCATCATCCTCTACTTAACTGAAAACATTTTTACATATTCTTATTAATGCTCTCATTAAATCACATTTTTATCTTTTCTGAGTCTGTGCCAGAGGACTGAAAAAAAAAATGCATGCATGTGTAGTGAAAATTCTTTCAATCAAGAAGACTCAGCAAGAACATTGTTTTTCCTAACGAAACAGGGCTTCTGCAGCATGGATGTTAAGTTGTTATTTGAGTCAAGTCTCTCCAATCAAGGTCAGAACTGCTCACATCTTGTGACCAAGCAGACATTCTGCAGACCATTTCAAACAATCAGTAATCATATGAACAGTTTCTTGGCAAGGCAGGCAAACATTTTCAAGTAAGGCATACGTACCTTGTAATCTATCCACAGAGAGATTATAAAACTTCAGGTGTGTTTCTTCAGCATGGTTTGGGCTATGCTAACTGCCAGCTGCTGCTGAGAGAAGCAGTTTCACTCTGCACCTCCACCTACGATGCTCCCTTCCACCCATCATGTGCCGCTGTTACTACCCCTTTGACTCCACGTTAAAATGGTTTAAGGAGCTAAACTGGTGGAAGACAATTCCTCCTTTTTCCCCCTCCTATTGTAAATTTCTAAACAGGCTGCCTCTGAGGTCAAACGGTGGCGATAGGGGAACGGAACGCATAGCTGGCAGTAAAGACTCAGTTGATTGTATCATAAAACTATGCCCTAAAATTGATCACATGCTCACAGCGTTCAGCCAGCTCTGAGCAAATTCCACCACTCACTCTCTGTGTCGAAAGGGATGAAACTGCTCCTGGTAAATAGGGAACCTGTGCTGGAAAAGATGGTATCACCTCACAAACAAGAAAAGGACCAGAAGGTAGACCCTAACAGGCATTTCACCAGCCAAGGGCAAAAAAAAGGTAGCAGGCTGTGTCTGGTGGCTTTCTTTCTGCATCTGCTTGCCTCTGCTAAACACAGGGAGCAAGAGTCAAGAAAGGTTAGATCCTGCCTAAGGAGGAGATTTTCAGAATGGAAGTGAATCAAGAAGTACTGTCCAAGCCATCACTACCTTAATTTCTGTAAGAGGGGCACATCATGTGAAGGTATGCATGTTCATTTTCCCCCTATCCAAACCAGTCTGGAATCTGGTCCATTGAAAAACTAAAAACTTAATCTCTAATGGTTTAGTGAAAGACGAGATGACAGAACTGCTCACATCCATACAAAAGGTAGCCACAGCCTGCTACCTTTTTTTTAGTTAAAAACTATCACTGAGCTCTGCAACAAGGACAACTTCAGACATTTATACCTGTGCTATCCAGCTTACAGCCCGCTGACGTAATGCAGCCGTGGTAACTGTGGCAGCAGGCAGTGCAGTGTGAGATAGTTCTTAAATATTTCCCCAGGATTTTGAGTCAGTTTTTTCAGGTTTTAATGAGTCCTGTGTGCCTGTGGCTACGCTACTAGCAATATTCAAGCCAGTCAGGCAAGTCTGTACAAGCACACTCAGCCTCTGGTGGAATACTGCCAAGGAAAGGCAACTGTGATCCTAGGCACAGGATTAAGGACAATATTTTAAGGTAGTAGTAAGATCTCATATGCACAGAACACAGGTCACCCACATTCAAGAAAAATTATTTTGAATTAGGACAGGTGAAAAAAATGGTCACCGAGAAGAGGTAAAGGCTCTACAGCTTATTTGTTAAAAAGTGACTGACAGAACTGGGCTGGTTTAATGTGGCAATGTAAACGTTGAGGCAGAAAAGGGAACAGGCACTCACATGCCCCAGTAAAGATAATGTATGTCTATAAATACAAAAGAGAGTAAGTACTGGAAAAGTCCAGTAGCTGTTTAGGTTAAAGGACAATGCTGGAGGAAAAACAACAGGTAGAAACAGAACATAAAGTCAGGCAGTAAACCTAAAATTGGAGATGACTTTCAACAGGGTAAAAAGAAATAAATAAAAAAGCATAGCTAATTCTAGAATAGAGCTTGGCCAGTCTCTGAAAGGTATTATTAACTTGAATAATCCCATGTCATGTAACTGGTGTATCCACTTTAGAAATCTGGTTTAGGTCAGCATCATAAGCCCTATAGTCTCCCTATAGTCTGCAAAGAAGGATTCTTCTGTGGCTGGTCTAGAAGCACAATAATTTAATTCCCAGAGATTGATTTATTTAGAAAAGTTTGTAGGTTTAGAAAATGTTAAAGTAAGCTATTAAACTCCAAATACCAGTCCTTACAGGCATTAACAGATCATTAATGGAAAAGAAGCTTTAGAAAATTGAGAGAGCAAGGACCTAACTTTATTTTCAATGTAAAGACTTTTGTATAATGTAATGACTTTTGTATTGGTACAACCTCACCCTCAGTGAAGTCATTCTGCTTAGTAGCTCCATCAGACTTCTGGCATTTAGTCAGAACAGAATTTCACAGCCCTCAGAAAAAGCAGTGTCATGACTGCAAGCATATAGGACTGTGAGGAAGGCAGGAAAGAAGGTACAAGTTGGAGGAACCACCCAAAGGAAGCAGTAGGGTTATAGGAAAGGGTTTTACAGCTGAGAAAAATTCTGAAAGGAGCATTTGAGGCATGAGACTCAAAGGGCATATGACAGGGAACTGCAGTCGGTCTTTGCCTTTCCCACAGACTTTATCTACAAAAACCTCCAGCCTTCCTTGGAGATTAACAGTGTGTGTTGGGGTTGTGGCTGTTTGTCCCTGCCTTTCTTCCACAACCACCACTACCCTCCACCCAAAAAACCTAACCAAAAAACCCCAACAAGCCAACCAAACAAAAAAGAAATAAAAAACCAAACAGGGCAAGCCTCTTATTTTAAACTTACAGGAAAGAGTATATGAAATAAAATAGGAATGACATGACAATTCAGAGAACTAGAGAGAAGACACGTTCTTCTTTTACCGCCTTCTTTCTTTACCACAACCTCCTCAGCTGAAGCAGCAGCAAAATCACTGAGGTGTGAGTCTCTGGAGCAAATGTACTTACAGGATAGTGACTGTTTCCATGACCACTCACTCTTATATCAGCCATGTGCCTCAAAAGTCCTGCCTCTCTCGTCATCACACTGCAGGTTCACCCTAGGAGTAGGCAGCAAAGACCCTAGGACCAGGATGTCCTTAGCCCATGGTGACTACCATTTGGGCAGAGCTACAGCCCACGCTTGCTGAAAATGCCCTGTGACCGGCTGGCAGTTGAAGCCATGCCTTCTCATTTGCCCAGAAGGACCCCAAGTGACAGCAAATCCAGAACATTGTGCATCCACTCCCTATCAACAGAAATAAAGCCCTTCCTTATTTCTCCATTTTTGGTCATGGACAAAACCCACTGATGCTTATTTATATTGGAGATTTGTTCACAATACATACTGCATTTCCAGCCTTTACATTTGTGAATCTTTTCCACATATCCTTTGCATCTCTCTAAGCAAAACCACCAACACTGTGACAGCCAGGGCCTTGTGCTGCTGTATCCATTCCCCAGACCTCTGCGTCCATCTGCCATCTGGGCACCTTATGCTTGTGCTGCTGTTCTGGGATATGTGAGATCGCCACTTGCCACAGAATGATCTTTGCATTAACATGTGGTGGATGGTCACACAGTGGGATCTCACTCGGTGTGATCTCTGTGTGCAGGTGTGGCGTTGGGAGCCAGGCAGTCATGGGGAACCTGTGCTGGTGCAGCTGGTGGCAGCGCAGCGGGAGCTGTTGTGGGGAAAAGAAAGGAGGACTGCCTCACCCTGAGCTCACTTTCCTGGGGAGAGCCAGCCCCACGGCTGTGGCAGGCAGGATTCCTGCCAGAAGTGAGGTCACTTCTTATCTTGTGTGAAAGTTGTCCTTTACCTAGTGATGAAGTACTCCATCTACCACACTTGCTCAGGGCTGCAGCCAGTGCAGTTCCTCATCTGATACAGCAGAGATTACTGGGCACCTACTAAGTGAGGTATAATGTGAAGACTTAACTAGCTCTAACCATGCTGAAGAATACTGAAAATCCTACAAGGCCTGAATGAATTAATGAAAAAGTTAATTAACCAATTATTCTAGTTTTATAGAAGTTGCTTCCGTACGTTTATTTTTGTTTTGAAGTGATAAACACATCTTTGATATTTATAAAAATGAAAGGAATATGCCTGTCATCACCAAGAGCTGTTCTTCAGGAATCATCCATGCAACATGATGTCGAATATCAGAAAAATACTTTGATATATTTTTAATACTGACTGAATACTAAGCACAACATTATCTAATGCAGCCTTTTACCACTTGCCCTATAAATGCCTGTAAATGCTGTACAAGTCCAGCATGTTCACCTGAGTTTATCTGTTGATAAAATAATTACTTTTTTCTTGGATGGAATCATTGTATGACATGGCACCTTCCTCCATCATTAAGCCACGCTTGATCACTTGACTACTTCCTAAAGAGATTTGTGAAATGTCTGTGTCTATTTTAATTGTGAATTTGCAGCAAATCCATAGCTTTCATGGATGCCTTCCCCAAGTATCTCATTCTCTCACAGTTGGCACACAGTTTAATCATGTTTACTATTAAAGCAGAACTGGAACATGACGGAAGAAGTGGAGACCACATCTTTATTCCAGTTCATTATTTCTTACATTTCTCTGTCAAAACCTCTCTCTTTTCCTCCAATTTAGCCATGCAGAGCAAAGGAAAAACATATCAATTGTCTACAAATAGGTTTTCTTCTCATGGGAACATTCATGAAATAAAGATGAAATTCATCCTGACTGAATTTTTTTGGTGTTCAAATGATAAAAATAGTTCTGTATCACAGAAGCCCGGTTGATGAGAGATGCACATACACAAATACTGGGGTAAGAACTATCTATTAAACTATGCTGCCATGAACACAAAAGTAGCATTTATGCAGAAACACACTCTCTCTGTACTTCCAGTGACAAACCTGTCAACCCTGTCAGAGGTTAACTGATCTCTTTGAGATACAGATAAAGCTACCCTACCACATAATGAGTAATTTCTTACTGGATATTTTTACTGTTCCAAAAAGCCTACTTACATTTCTAAACCAGAATGAATTTCCACAAAACTACATCTAATTAACACAGTATGTCCAACAGAATCTCATGTTCTTTGGAAAGACGAATGGAAAAAGAGGTGGTAATAAAAACAGGCTTCCAAAGGACTCATCTCCTAGTTATTTACAATCTCTCTTAAACTCATTCTCTAAAAGTTTTCTGAGAATTTGTCCTATCCATTATGGTAAGGCAGATACAGCTTTTTTAAAAGACAGTAAACACAATGCTTGATTATAGATTTGCCCTAATGTACTTGTCCATGCCATTCTACTGATGGCCACCAGTGCAAGCTCTATGGCCAAGAGCAGTGCCCCTTGAGTGATGTTTATATTCAACCCTGACTGCAGTAGAATGGCTACTCAAAGGCCTTTTTGGAAGTGTGCCTGAATCTTTAGTAATCCTTGCTCCAGAACAATCTCAGGTCTCTGCTCTACCTTCAGATTCTGGCAACTGTGCTGTCCAACAAACTGGAAAAATCTTTTGCCTTTTTATATTAGGAGTTTTCCAAGTCATATCATGTATATTATTTAATATAACACATGCTGAGATGTATCTATATTAGAAGAAAACTCTCCCTTAAGAATGTATTCAATCCATGATGAAATAAAAAATAATGCTCACTTACAAAAAATATATTGCTAATCAAAATCATGTTACATGAACATTAAGAATCACACTGCTGTCCTAATATCTGAATACTCAGATGTTGTAGGTGAGCAGTATTTCATTGCCTGTTGAGTATTCTTTACCTTAAGAAGAAAGCTGCTGTGTTTTGTGTTAAGCTAATGCAATGATTAATGTGCTACTTTATAAACCAGAAATACATACTTGCTTGAAATTATTCTTTTTCCCATGTAATATTTCTTGGTCATGGTTGGAGAAGAGATAGTGAACCAGACATACCTTTCATCTGACCCAGTCTGATTGTTCTTCTGACACTAAGAGGA